>CM024541.1:15293987-16510237 GCA_014182365.1 Eucalyptus tenuipes | reverse complement strand
GAAGGTGGTCGGCGGCAATGAATGGACAACCGGTTCGTAACAAGGACGAACGATGTGGAGAAATATTTTTTTTCTCATTTCTGTTCTAGAAATAGAAAAGTATAACCACCGCCCTCAGCAGTGCAGTTGGCTCGGGCTCTCTCCCCTTCACGAAGGGGAGAAGTTCGAATCCCAGAGGTGTCGTTAGGGATTCTTACCTGGAGTACTGTGGTGGTGGGTTCTACAGTCGCTCTCCCAGGGTTTGCTCGCTGGCTGTCGGCTTACGGGGTTCCCTAGGTTACCAAAATAAATAAATAAATAGAAAAGTATAAAATTTTTACTTCGATTTCTACTCTAAACCTATTTTTGGAACAAAAATCTATTTCAGAAATAGAAAAGCGAAATAATTTTGTCAAACGGATTTCTATTCCAGAAACAAGTCTGGAATAGAAAAATTATTTCTGGAATAGAAATTCTGATTTGTCATGCACCCCCTAAGTTACTAGTACTTAATTGGTGTCTAATTCAATTTCTCTAGTATACCTGCCAAATAATTCATGCATCGCTAATTGAAATTAGAGCAATCAATTATGGGTAAGGTTAATTGGCATGCAATTAGGGTAACTAGTCTTGGGAATCAAGTCTTGGGTCACTTCTCTATTTTTCTCTTATTTCTACATAATTATGCTTTAATTTGATTGAGTGACCTAATGGACCTTACTTAAGAAATTATAATAGTTAATGAAAGCTTGAGAAGTTTACTTTAACTCTCATGAAGAACATTTTCCCCAATTATGGCTTGATTGACACAATTTATCAATTTAATCTACCCACTTGGACTTCGACCCAATTCAGACCTGGTTTTGAAAAATGTGGGCAAAATGTCAAACGAGCTTCAATTTGTGCCAAATTTTATGGACAACTAGCCCTAACTACATTCTTTTTTTTTTTTGGTGACCCAGGGAAACCCCGTACGCCGGCAGCGCGGCGGGACAAACCCTAGGGCCGCACGAGGGAACCACCAACCCATGATAGCGGTTAAGGCGCCAAGCGCTTCGACTGGGTTTTGAACCCTTCACCTTTGAGGAAATGATCAGCAAGGCCTTATCCAGTGGAGCCACCGCGGCGGGTGGTGCCCTAACTACAATCTTCAACTTTAATGTTTTAAGTTTTTTGCAAAAATGCCCTCCATATACTAGTAAACATGCAATTAACACCTCGGGCTCATTTGGAAATAGTTTTAGGGGCCAAATCTAACCTTACCCGAATTTAATCGAATTGACGGACCAAATCATATTCAAACTTTATGAAATTTTCTACATTTGCAATTTAGAATATTATTAACAACTCTTTTTTTTTTTTTGAAGTTTTAGCAAAAAAAGGCCTCCAAAGTATTTTATAGGGATAAGTGCATTGGAAGTCGTAAAACTTGCAACCAAAATACAATTGAGTTCTAAAATTTCAAAAAGTTTGATCAAATTCTAAAATTTGTCACAAAAACAATCAAATTCTAAAAAATTTAAAAAATATAATCAACAAAAGGACTTAAACTAAACCAATTTAACAGGTATAAAGACTTGATTGCATTTTTTGAAAGTTTAGGTTTTTTCTTAAGAATGTAATAAAATATATAAGTAAATGACAGAACTTTGGGCATGTTACTTTTATATAGCATGGATGCTTTGGATGTTTTGATTTTTGAGTTTTTTTTTTATCACGAGATATGCACATTTTAGCAATATATTGATATCTTCATGTCATACTACTCGCAATATTTAAAAAATTTTGACAAGAAAAGTTGAAAGAGATTTTTGCTTGTGTTAAAAGGGATTGCAAATACAACATAATCTCATGTTCTTTATGAATAATCACGCATTTAGGGAATTCAATTTTGTTGTTGAAAACACCATCCCAACAAATACTGTGACCTGGGCAATTTGAGATATAATGAGATATGAGAAAATATTGTTGGGTATTTAGATAGGATGATAATATCCAAGTATCTAGGATGGTTGAAAGAACTGTCATATTAAATAATTTGTTTATTTCGCGGAAAATGAATGATTTAGAAAACATTTTTCTAAAAATGATGGCATATATCTCTTCAAATAATTTTCTATGAAAAATATTTTTATCATTAACAACAATTAGTGCCTAAATATTTTCGTAGACAATGAAAAATTTATTTGTTCATTCATTTTTATAAACAATACAAACAATCATTTTTGGAAAAAGTGTTTGAATTCAAATCATTTATTTTTCACAAAATAAATGTATCCTAAGTGGTATGAGAGATTACAAATAAACTTTTTAACATATGTTATATTTAATGTGAGGCTGTTAGATCAAATGTGTAAGCCCATAGTGTTTTATTTCTTACATATTTCAATACAAAAATTTGATTACATTATATCCTACAACAATTTTTAAAAAGAATGTTAAATTTTAAATTTTTTTCTTTCCACATATATTGATACAATTTTTTGCATCATATATTTTTATCATTAATTTCTTTTTTTTAAATTTAATGAATTTATTTTATCTAGGGTGATAATCATAGTCTAATATCAAATAAGGCCCCTAGTTTAGGATCGCACATGAAATAGATGTTTGTAAAATTCGGTCAAGGAAAGCTTGACTTATTTCTCAAATGAAAGCTCAATATTAACCCCAATCTAAAATATTGACCTGAACGAGGATGAATTGGTCGAGTAAATATTGACTTACTTGATCACCAAAGAACAAAAAGGAAATGCAAAAAAAAAAAAAAAAAAAAAGGAAATGCAAGCTCGACCTACTTTTTGAATGAAAGCCCGATATTCACCCTAATCTAAAATGTCAACTTGAAGGAGAATGAATTGGTTGAGTAAATCTCTACCTACTTGATGACTAAAGAAAGAAAGAAAAAGAAAAAAAAAATGAATGCGAACTCGACCTACTTCTCAAATGAAAGCTCAATATTCTCCCCAATCTAAAATGTCAACTTGAACGAGAATGAATTGGTCGAGTAAGTCTCGACCTGCTTGATCACCAAAGTAAGGGGAAAAAAGGAAGAAGAAAAAGGAATTGCAAATGATGAGCGCAGAGTGTCGGACCCTAACCATGTGAGGTGGGGGGATAAGATGTCCGTCAGGGTGATGGCTTGCCATGTTTGAATAGCTAGAGCCTTGATGCGGGTTCTCCCAAATTCTACCAATCTATGATATTTGGTTGAATCGATTCATTATATTTAGCTAAGTTATTTTATTTTAGAGTCACCACTAATCTATTCTAGGCAGTGAGAGGGCAAGTGAAATGCGGGAGGATATTTAACTTTTCATGAACCAAATATTGTGGGAATGGAGAATTGGTTACACTAATCATCTAATTGGTACCCTTTTGAGACTTAAACTTTTTTTTTTGTCAAAAACATGATTCAAGTTGTCTTACTAAATTTTAAACTCCTAAGTACATTCCAGTAAGTGATCATGCATGGCAACTTGTAAAATGGTATTAATCAAACATTTATAATAAACTACACAGCAAATCAAGATGAGTATGTAAATGAGGAAGACGGAATGTAAAGCGCAAGAAAAGTAAAATTCCATACTGTATCAAGTACAGAATATACATGGTTTTATTATCATGCTTAGAAACTAGATCCCCGTGGGTAGTATCCTAAACTAATTATGCATCTATATCTTAAACTAAATAGTATGAAACAACCACGAACTAGACTAGACAAAATGACAAGTTAAATATTATCAACAAAATTCTTATCAATGAACTAAGCATATCCCTAGACGAAATTCTATTCAAATGGAACAATACAATTTTTTAATCATTTTTCCTTTTTATTTTTTTTATTCAAAATAACATGACCTAATATCTATATGACACTAGATATACTAGATGCACAAAAAAACAAACTTAAAACATACTAGATGGGCAAGAGTGGAACCAGTCAAAACATGAAAATAGCAAAATGAAGAAGTGCCGCAGCTGGCTAGGAGAACCTAGAGATCGAGCCATTGGGCTCACGACACTCGTTGTTGTGGCTTGACATTGAACTTCGATTCTAGTGAGGTATTTTCAGTGAGTTAAACATAAAAAGAAAGTGTTTCCCACCTCGAGTGGAACCCTAATGAAAAGGCCAAAAAACCAAGATGGCCTCTTGTTATCGACAGGGAGAGAGAGAGAGAGAGATGAGTATGACCAAAAGAGGTGTTCAAACTTGTGCTCATAGCCTCTCTCTTGCTTAGCTAAATTTACTCAATTTTTATGCCAAATTTCCTTTCATTTTTGTTCTCTAATCCTAACTTAAAGCTCTAGAGGATTTTGAGAAGAGAATGGCCAACCACTTTCAATAACCCCCCTTGAAACTTATGGCCACAAGTTTCCCCCCTTATTTCTGCTAAGTTTACTCTAATTTTTGTGGTCGGTTTGCTCTCATATATATTCTCCCATGTTCACTTTGAAGTTCAATAGTTTTTAAAGAAGAGGATGACCAAGAAAAGCACCTTACCTCACACCACCCATAGCTCTCCATTCCATTCACATGTTTTGCTCAGGATTTTCAAGTAATAAGAGCTGATTTACTCTATTTATTGTTACTTCAAATTACCTCAATCAACCCTCTACCACTCAAGATCCTTCACTTCCCTCTCCTTTCTTGCATGCCACTTCTCCTAAAAATCTACTGAAGAGAGAGCAGATTTTCTAGCTCAATCAAGCCCAAACACTCAGCTAAGTTTCATCTCCTAGTTGGTCCAGTTCTCCTTTAATTTCCATCTAATTACTAGTTCAATCTTCTTAGTTTATTCGGGACTTGATAGTTGGAGGTAAAAGTGTGCAAAGGAACTAGAAACCACCTGAACCGCCTGAAACTGGACCAAACCGGCCCAAAACTAGTAGTTCTCATGGGAACCAGTCCAGTTCCTAGCTCCAATTTGCTAGAATTAGCGAACATTAGTCCAGTTCCCAATTCCAAGCGTGGAACTGCCCACCCAAACCAAGTCAAACCAGTGTAGATATATTTAAAAAAAGAAATTTCAACTCAATTACTTAATTATTTTGTAGTTTTTCAACCATTATATATGTACACATATATATATTTGTAGTATTAGACATTATTGACTAATTTTATCTCGAATGCGTAATAGGAATAAACCTATTTTGTTCATTCTAATAATCTATTTACTTGATTTTTCAATAAAGACAAAATAAACAAACGAAGAGGATGGAGGAGACTGATTGGAGATGTTTAACTCAAATTTAAGGCCGAACAAGCTTTAATGTTCTATGTAGAAACTAGGTTTATCATGATATTAAATGATGGATGCAATTTTGGAGGGATTATAGATCGGTTCCGGTGAATCTATAGAACCAACGGGTGGTTTCCAATTCCAAATTTTCAAAATTGGTCCTTAGTGGGCAGTTCCTAGTTCCAAAGTAGGAACCGTCCTCCTGGACTATGCTTACCTAGTTGGAGGTTCAAGGAGTCTAATTATGTAGGAAAATGAGTGTATAAATGGGCTATGATTAAGGACCGGTGGGAAATGATTGCTCATCTCGGGTAAAGTAGGGATAGATTGTATAGTTGCAAGAAAATGGAGACTACGTGCTTATCATTCATTCAATTGGGCTTATTTTTTTCAGAGGAGTTAGTCAACATGTCGACATAGCTTGTGTACAAATTTTAGCCGAAACGAATATTAAAAAATTCACTTTCAAGACCCATATATCAATGGGATCTCAGAGCCTGGTGTAAGATCAACTTATGTCCTTTCAAGTAAATGCAAATTCATGAAGCTATACTAAAAGCAAACGCACAAGCCATATATCATTGGTAAAATACTTTAAAATGCTTGTTGTAACTGCTAATTTGCAATTTTTTTGAGTTTGTTTGGCCCTTCGATCAATCAAGGAAAGGTTGGCAAAAATTACGACTAGAAGATTTGGTTTAATTGTGAATCGAGGTGGTTTAGGCCAATTGGCCTTGGGAATCAAGTCTTGGGCCAATTCTCTATTTTTCCCTTATTTCTACCTAATTATGTTTAAATATGATTGGATGATTTAATGAAGACCGCTTAAGAAATTACAAAAGTCAATGAAAGCTCGAAAAATCTACTTTAACTCTCATTAAGATCATTTTCCCCAATTATAGCCCAATTAGGACAATTTATCAATTTAATCTACCTACTCAAAATTCGACCAAGTTTGGATCTAGTTCTCTAGGAATGGAGAATTGATTACGCTAATCGTCTAATTAGCGCCCTTTCGAAGCTTAAATTGCTTTGTTCGTCAAAAATATGATTCAAGCCATCTTGCTAAATTTTAAGCTCCTAGGTATGTTCCACTAAGTGATCATGAATGTTAACTTGCAAAACGGGTATCAATCAAACATATAGAATAAACAACACACCATGAATATCTAATTAAGGCAGATGGAATGTAAAGCATGAGAAAAGTAAAATTCAATATCGTATTGAGTAAAGGATATACATGGTCTTGTTATTACACCTTAGGATAGGATCTTTGTGAGTGGTACACTAAACTAATTATGCCTATATATCTTAAAATAAATAGCACGAAACGACCACGAACAAGATATTAAAGTTATGTATTATCAACGAAATGACTAGCTAAGTATTATCGACGAAATTCTTTTTAATAAATTAAGCACGTCCCTAAGCAAAAGAATATATGGAGTGTTAAAACTTGGCATGACATGACACTTAAGTGTCAAAAGTTATAACACTTAAGTGCCAAAAGTTATGAAATTGATATTAAAGTGTCAAAATCGGAGTAAAATGAATCAATTAAATGCCAACGGCGAGAAAATTCGATCAAAATACTAACATGATGATTTTTTTGACAAAACAAGTGCAAAACGACTTTGTTTTGCATGCTAACGTGGCTAAACAAATACAAAAATGACGTCGTTTTGCTGATGTGATTAGATAATTAATATAAAAATTAATTAAATTAAATTTAAAAATGAATTTACCTATATATTATTTTTTAAAAAAGATGAAGAAGATGAAGACTGCAAGCGGTTAAGGGCTAAGCCCTCACCACCGCCTCCTCCTCCCTTTTCTCTTTCTCTCTTTATTTTTTTTTAAATTTCATAAATATAAATATTTTAATCTAATTAATATTTATAAACGACATCGTTTTGGTTTTTCCATCGCTGCCTCAGCTTTTTAGTGTGTCACGTAGGCAAGTTATATTTATTAAAAAATTACCACGTAGTACATCCCAATACCGTTCAAGATCTTCAGATAGGCCATAACAGGAACTATACAATGCATTAAAGTTGCTCGACAACAGGTTCTCGATGCTCATTTTTGGATCATGGATACGAGTGGCAAAGAAGATATCCCAAATGGCTCTTATGGTTTGCTACGGCGAAATACTACACTACAAACATGAACGATCGAATGCACCAATATATTTGCACGTAAAAAACCAAGATAAGTGACGGACAAGACGAGTTACTCCACCAGCCAAAACATGAAAATAGCAAAATGTAGAAGTGCCACAGCCAGCTCAGTAAACCTAAAAATTGAGGCATTAGGCTCACGGCGCCCGCTAGAAAAATACAAGCAATTATGGCTTGACTTTGAACTTCGGTTTTAGCGAGGCATTTTTGGCAAGTCGAACATGAAGGAAAAGTGTTCCCTACCTTTGGTGAGATTCTAACGAGGAGGCAAAGGAATCGAGATAGCCTGTTTTTATCGAGGGAGAAAGAGATTAGAATGACCAAAATAGGTGTTTAAACTCTCATTCGCGGTGACTCTCTTGCTCAAGTGGATTTCCCCAATTTTTGCGAACAATTTCCTCTCATTTTTGTGCACAATTTTTTCTCATTTTTGCTCTCTAATTGCACCTTAAAGCTCTAGAGGATTTTGAGGAAAGAATGGCCAACCGCTCCCAAGAACTTCCCTTGAAACTCATAGCCACAAGCCTCTCCCCTTATTTATCCTCATTTTGCTCTAATTTTTGTGGCTAGTTTGCTCTTACATCTATTCTTTCATGTTCACTTTGAAGCTCAAGAGTTTTTAGACGAGCATAACCAAGTAAAGCCCCTAACTCACATAGCCCACAGCCCTCCATTCGACTCATACTTTTTGCCTAGGAAATTTAGCTTATGAGAATTGATTTTTCTCTCATTATTGTCACTTCAAATTATTTCAATCAACTTTCCATCGCTTAAGTCTAATCCATTACTTCTCCCTCGTTTCTCATATGCCACTTCTCCTAAAAAATTACTAAAGAGAGAGCCCCCTAAAATTTCTTTTCCTCAACTTTAGGTCTAGCCTTAATTTTACTCTAAAAAAAATTTCTCTCATAATAAATACAAACTTTTGCTTGAGTCCTATATTTAACTCTGTCCTAACTCGAGATACTTGAACAATTCGTGCTAAAGAGTTTTAAAGAAATTTTGGAAGAAGAATTTACGGGGATAATCTTAGGACTCAAATAAATGTTGAGAGTTTTCTACAAGACAAAATGAAATTCGAAATACAATCGAGACTAGATTTGAAATTGAAAATTCTTTGTAGAATAATAAAAAGGTCGAAGTAAAATTGAAATCGGATATGTTCGAGTTTTTCAAGCCCCGATGTTAAAGTCAGAAAGGAAGTGACAGGGGCCGTAACTAGTTGGCTTTTCGCAAGATCTTAGGATCGCCCGGACGATTTCGATGGTCGTCAATAATTTGAAATTCGGATCGCCGTACGTGGACGAACGGATGCGACGCATCCGATGGCGAGGGAGGGACCGGGAGGGGTGCCATCGTGGGGTCCGGAATTCGAGAGACGGATCACGCGTGATCCGCCGGCCAAGGGCCGTCATCCGTGGAAAGGTAGCCGAAAGCAGTTCGCCCGCCGTACTGCATTATGGAGCAGCCTGAGAAGGTGGGGCCAATCTTGGATGGAGCAGGCCGGAGGAGACGACAAATTAATGAAGAAAAATTGCCGCCACCTCCCTCGAGCAAAGAAATTGGAACCAAGCATTGTTTTCATCTTTTGAGGGCATCGTTAATTTTGTGGTGACCTATTACAAAAATCAATAGCTATGGTGAGCCTAAGCCGATGGATTCGAGGTCGGGCGAAAGCTTCTCCAATCACAGCTCTTTTGATTTTGCGATAGTAAGAATGCCTCGTGCTTTAAGAACTAGAAAGTTTTTGCCATTATGGCGTTGTATTTCCAGGCAAAATGCGAACCAAGAGGTGAGGGTTTCGAGCTCCCAGCTTCGCCAACCCGCCTTATGGAGTGAAGCGTGAGAGATGGTGTCACTTCGATCCCACCTTCGGGTGTCGAGTTCGAATCATCCTTGCATACTGTGCTCTTGCGGAGAGTTTACGGTGCTAGCATAAGACGGATGCCTCGAATTCTACTCACGGTCGTACGAAGGATGGCATCATTTGCTCGGTGTTCTCCTGATACACTCGAGCATGGTTTTGATTGATTTTATTCTTCAACTAAATCTTGCTGCATAATCTTGCTTTTTTTTTTTTTTCCAGAAAACGGCCCACTTCAAGGAGTACTTGAAATTTTCCCTTCCTATTAGCCAAACAACGCTCCATACAATGGATCTTTATCTCAAATGATAGCTTAAAACATGTATGATAATCATTTTATTTCTTTTTATCTGTTTTTCTATTTTCCAAAATAAATTGAGGATAGAAATCCATTTGATAATATAATTTCATTTTTCTATTTCTAAAACAGATTTTTACTCCATAAATATATTTGGAATAGAAATTAGAAATTAAAATTTTTAACTCTTCTATTTCGAGAATAAAAGTGAGAAATGAAAACCCTTTTTATCGTTCGCTCTTGTTACTGCCGTCGCCTGTCGCTGGACACCCACAACCTATAGGCTGCCTCTCATCACTATTTGGGAGGGAGAAATTTTGTGTCGTTATTGAACGAATTTCTATTTTAAAAATAAAAGTTCTGTAAGGTGTTAGATACTCATTTGGGAAATAAAAATAAAAAAAATTAATATCTGATCAGAAATTGATTTATGAAGCAAAATAGTCATTATTCACGTTTTTCAGTATCAAATCACGCTCAGTTTGCTGGCCGGCAAAATTCTTCGCTAGTCGACAAGCAAATGCAACTTTTTGCGGCAAAGGCGGGGGAAATTTTTCGTATGTTTCTTTTATCTTCTCCTTCATATCTTCTTATCTGTTCTGTTTTTTTCCTCCCTTTTCTCTTTTCTTCATTTTCGATCATCTACTCCAATCTACGCTGGACTAAGACACCACAGGATGAGGGAACTACCGCTCGCTGTCGCTAGCCTTCACCTTCGGGCACCAATCCACCTGCAACGATCTCCTCCGGCGGCGACGTTAACTCCTCACCCATTCGAGTCGTCTGCTATGTCCACGGAAGTCACGGCTACCTACCGCGATTCACTTCGACATAGGACGATAGCCTTGCGCGGCCATAAATCTGTGATTGCGTGAGGTTGGCCATAATGTCGGGGCTCAACGTAGTTGATTCGATTAATTTTTGGAGCAACAGATAGAGACTCGCGGCCCTACTCACTCTGATGGAGGTTGTGCACCTTGCTTGACCTCATGTCTATTGATGTGCGATGCTAGTGACCTCCATAATTGCGGTGGTGGGGCTGGGCTCCATTGTCGATGGTGGCGGTTCACCGCCGCTATTAGGAAACTTGATTTACAATGGGAAAATTTGGGACAAAAAAGCCCTTGCCATTGCAACGGAAGAGTTGTATGATATTCAATCGAATGTCACGATTTTTTGTTCTAATCATTTAAGGGTCATATAACTTTTCAATTGATTACTTGAGTGCCATAATTTTTTTAAAAAATGTTAACAACAAGTGCCATGTCATGTCGAATTTTCTGCACTTAAGTATACGTTTTTAAAAAGTTGTTGCAGTCAAGTGATCAATTGAAAGTTGTAGTACTCAAACGAAATTTTTTTTAGAGGTAATTGGCACTCAAGTGGTTGAAAAAAAAAACTATGGCACTAAAGTGAGTGTTATATAAAAGTTATAACACTCGAGGTGTCCTTATTTCTAGTAGAATGATAATATGACCTCGATGATGATAAACAAATACTGATTGATCAATGGTGTTGCAAAAGAATCTATATTAAAAAAGGAAAGTTAATGAACTTGTTAAATCATGCCCTAAAGCGTGTTTGAGCCCACATAACCCACATCGAAGTAACCCAACATGATCAGGACGAGATACATTATGAAAGTTGGGTGATTGTTCCATGTAAATGTGAACATCGAGATCATCGTGTGGGGAGGCATTCTTAGCAGCCAGTTAGCCAATTTCCAGTTTTGAATGGTAGAAAGGGATAGAACGGTGGCTTGGTTGACCACTAGACTAAAAGTTTATAGGAAATCAACACCCTCATCCCAATGGAATCCTTTTGCAACAAGTTAGCTTTGCTTTGTAAATCCATTGACATCCCCCTACATTCATTGAGGGGATGACGGGGAAGAAGTTCCTATGCTTTGTTGATTGCAAAAGCTTCCAACTCTCAAGTATGATGGCTGTCCAACAATGGTGTTTTAAGGCAAATGGACTGTATGTGGCACGAGAGGGATAGGTGATATTGTTAGGTTGGCACACTTTGGATTTGGCTTTGAGATTTTGCTCTTTGAACGTGTAATCATGGGATACATCAAGGATTTGGTAGCTTCAAATTGACATTGAACTAAAATTCACTCTTTGCTAGTCGTGGCATAGTGAGAATAATCGATGAAGCATTTGAGTTCGGTTCCATCTCAGTAAATAGACGTTTACGTTTGCATGCATGGTCAAGATTTGTTGGCGAACAATCATTATGAACAATTTCTAGATTAAATTGCAGCATAGTCGAATGATCACTAGTGACTTTTATTTGTGATGAACTTATTAGTCACAATAATTTGAGAAGTGGAGTTTGGGAATATAATGCTCGTTAAAAACATGTCAAGGTATATAGCAGTCAATTGATGAAGACAGTGATATCCTTTGTGCTTTTCACTATATCCCAAAAATACACATGACAAAGAGCAATTGTCAAATTTGTTCATCTTATAGTTGAGTAGATATTGATAACAATGAGAGATAAACACTTAGGGTAATGAATAGTCTTGAATAAGACCGAGTATGGGCCTCGATTGCCTAAAGCAATAGATGAAAGTCGATTTATCCAATCATTTGTTGTTGTAAATGCTGCCACCATATGATTGAGTGACATAGAGGCCTCAAATAATGTAGCAAGCCCGATTTCAGAAATTTATTGATGTTTCCTCTCACTGACACCATGTTGCTCTAGTGTACCTGGACGAGATTTGCTGTTACATGTCATATTCATAAAGATGTGCAAGAAAATTATTGTTTGTGAATTCACCTCCACCCATCCGATTGAAATTTTTTGATTTTCCTAACAATCCAATTTTCACCTAACCTATGAAAAGAGAGAAAAATATAAAAAAAAATCTGATTTTCGCTTCAATAAGTACAATCATTAGTAAGGGGAGAAATCATCAATAAGCACGACATAGACTTGAAATTTTTGCATAGAAAGACTCGGGCTCGGTCCTAAATTTCTGGATGGCCTAATCCGCAGTCCTATGTAAGTTCATCTAGGACCTTGTTTCTTGGAAGAGAGATAGATATTTGTACCATCAATTGATGCGAGGCATTCGAATATGCTGAACAACGTTACTATGGTATGCATCTCATTGTGCTTTGGACCATCAGTGATAATGTCATGACATTTTCTTCACGGGGCGAATTACCGCAAGAGGACGATGGAACTTTTGGGAAGCGTAGGTAAAATAAGAAAGGCCAACCCACTGCAAAAGGGAATTGGACAAAGACAAGCCAACCTCATTGGTGGTATGGTTCAGGTCGAATCAGGTCAGTCGGGCCGGTTGGTTTTTTTTTTTTTAGATATAATATAGTTTTTGGTTGAAGAGTTCGGGAATTTGACATCCCTAGTCCTACTGTAAAACCACCCGTAACTTACACTTTGGATCAAGACAACCGGAAGAAGTTCTTCAAGTTCGTAAAGTTCCTGGGTGGATATGCTTCAAATGCGCCTAGATGAATCGACCCGGATGGAAAGATAATCGAGTCAAAATCGCATAACCGTCCCATGACCTATGCGGGCTCCTTCCTGATGATGTCATCCGTGCATTCCTCGACTCGGGAACGTCCAGGATATGGTGTGCGAAGACATTGAGACGAAGTCGGATTTACAATTGCGGGCAGAAGACGATGGCATCGCTCTTCAAGCTCGAAATGATGTTTGCCCCCGGCATCGCTCTTTGATGCGATGATCCCACCCATATCATCGCATCTCCCTCATCAAGCCTAATCAGAAGGCTCGGTTCAAGCTTAGGTCGATGTTGACAATGTGCATGTGCAAATTTCTGAATTCCTTAATTACGATCAGAAAATCAGGCGCAAAACATTCCCGAGTCATCAGCATCACAAAACTCACAAGTTTGATGGATAGAAACGATGTGCACGGTGGTATTTGGTCCGCAGGTATTTCGCATTTCGGCTCGTAAACATTTTCTTGGCAGTATAATTCTGATCGCCCTCTTGATAAATTGCCAACCAAATGAATTATTGGAGTTCAGAAATTTGTCCACGGCCTATGAGTTTCTTCTAAATGGACATGTAATATCTGCACCTAAAGCATGAATTGCCTCCATAAGCCCTGCAGATTCTTCAGATAACACGTCTATTCTTCCGTCCAAAGCATCCACCCAGAGCTGACCCAGTATTATTAAACTTTAAGAAGACCCATTGGCAATGCAAAAAAGCTGAGCGAGCCTACCACAATAGCCACGAGCGTTGTGACTCGTGATCGATGATGCGACCTGCGAGTACCGAGAGCAAAGTGCAAGAGATAGACTCGTGAGAGCGAGAAGAGGCAAGGCCACAAGAGAGTTGATCATTCGTGAGGAGGACTGAAGACCAAAAACTATATGTGTGTACCGGTCTGATCCGGGTGGTCCGGGTGGTCTGGATGGGCAGTTCCAACTAAGAAATCAGACTAGTACCCACTGGTTCAAAAAATTAGAACCAAGAATCGAACCGGCTCCCATAGGAACCCGCCCAGAATCAACCCGTCTGATTCAGTTCAATTTGGCTCGGGCAGTTCTAGATTATTTTGCACACTTTATCTATGAAATTCCAAGTCCCACATGAAATAGCGCATGGATCGGATCAAATCACTATAATTTCAATCGAAGGGCGATATATCTCCTCACATTATGGTTTTGGTGATAAATTTATATATGATTCGAAGCCAGAACATTTTGTAAGATTAACCCGGTTCAAAGAGTAGTAGTCACTACTTTATTTTTGTTTATTCTTCTATATGTTTAGTTGCAGCTTCATCATTGACCAATAACACGCATGCAAACTACATATACATAAAGTTCAATCAAGGAAATGCTTGCCCGCTTTTCACCATAAGCCGAAACCTAAAAAAATTCGATGGGCAAGCAAAACATTCATATTGGTACTTTAACGTTTGTTTACCTCCTGCATAAGGACACAGATTAAGGACATTACAATGTGAAATGGAAAAAGCAAAAACACTAAAATTTCAACGTTTAAGCAAGGCCGGTCGGGGTCATTCCGAGTTCTCTAAGGACGTCGGGGCACTCGGGAAGAGACTCGTTCTTCATGTAGCCGAGCGGGTTGGCCTGGCGGACCGGGGTGGCCATGCCATTGTTCTTGGTGAGGCTAATCCTCGCGCTCTTCCTCAGGAAAGGGTCATTGCTGACTTCCTCGCACCCGGGCTGGCTGCTCTTGACGAGCACGATCTCGCAGATCTCCTCCTCGTGCTCTCCGTCCACCGGAAGGCGGTAGGTCCCGGTGTTGTCGGTCGCACCCTCGACGCTGTAGGTCACGGCTCCGCCTTCGCGGTCCCTGCACTCCAAGCGCACCTTGGCATCTGCACGCCATATCGGAACCATTTCATGTGGACAAATTTCCGGGATCTCTTCGCATGGATTTCACATTATTTGCGGGAGTCATTGAACACATCATGCGCGATGAATCTAACGTAGGGAGTAAGCGAAACATTGAGGCATTTTGAAAAGGGCAATTGTGGTTTGATCAAACCAATGATAATTTTGCACAGCTTGAAATGAAAGCTGTAAGTACAAGTACGACAAAAGAACAACATTCGATCGATCAAAATCCTTGTCATGAAAAAAAAATATAAAAATATCCGAAAGTTATGATCTTTGAGAGAGCTATTTTGCACTACAATGTCAGTGTTTTTTAATGCTCGGCTCTACTAATAACATGAGCTACTCCTGTCATGCATCCGTACGATAGAAATTGCCTAGTTTGGTACCATATCTTTGGCATTGGAACTAAGATTAGATCGTGTTGTTTTCGCGATGCAACGAAGGGAATCCGAACCTGGCATGTCTTTGCTGACTTTGGTTATGAACTGGGTGCGGCAGGTGTCGCAGTAAACCTTGCCCTCCACGAAGAAGCGGGAATCGCCGTGCACGGCCCCAAGGAGGGACAAGAAGGAGAGGGCCGAGGCCAGGAAGATGATAGCCTGTAGAGACTTTGCCATTGCTCGCGTTGATGCGTTTCTCTGCCTATGTCGGGGGGTTTTCTGGACTTAAAAGATGGATATTGTGTATGGAGAGGAGGGCTCTGGTCTTAGGAAGAATTTAAGAGCTTAACTTTTTATTTATATAAGGCCGAGTCAAGCAGTTTATTTTGGGAAGGGCTTGTTCTGTCCTAATTGCAGTTATTTTTGTGAGGTGGTCATTGCCTTCTCCTCCTGCGGTTTGGAAATCCTTTTGACCCGCTTCTCTCTCCCTCTCTCTCTCTCTCTGTGCAACCATTTCTTGTGAAGAGGGCACATAATGACTAGGACTCTCTCTCTCTCTCTCTCTCTCTCTCTAGCCATTTCTTGTCAAGAGGGCACATGATGACTATTCGGTTGATCTTACTCTCTCTCTCTCTCTCTCTCTAGCCATTTCTTGTCAAGAGGGCACATGATGACTATTCGGTTGATCTTAGAGAGGATGGAATCCATTAAAGATGGTAACTACTTACCAGGACGAAGAGGCTGCCACAAGAGTTCGGACAAACGGTACCGTCCAATTGAGCATGGTCGAGATCTTTAAAGTAGAGGCGAAAAATACAGGGTCTAACTAGTGCCATTGCTGTTTCGGCTGCCTGATGAATTTTGACATGGGCGAGACCTCCGTGTTACCAGGTCAGCCCTGGCCAAGGCAGGCGGTGTCCTAAGCAGATGGCTTGGAACGGCAAGTGACTACCGGAGTCGAAACTGACAAGTCTCAGCAAAAGCCAACTAGGGAAATAGCACTGATAACAAGCATGAAAAATTGCATGACATTGTCTGGTTCAGAGACATGTGTGTCCTCCGATCATACGAGGTTATAGAGAACAGGCGGTCAGAGGGTTCTCTCGTTACATCTGCAAACTCCTACACCTGAGGAGTTGCTTCAAGATGAAATATCAAGGGCGGAATGAATGAAGCAGATAATCATCTTTGAACAGAGATTCTGCGTCCATTCCGACGGTCAATGAGAACATAAATTAGATTTGATTCTGGTTTCTTCCCTTGAGAACAGTAGGCAATATGGGAAGCACATGAGACAAATAGATCAAGAAGTATGCCTTAACATCCCATTGCGCAACCGCTGAGATTCATCATCTAATAACGCTACATTCTCAAATAAACAGACTTAGATCGTACAACAGACTGTCTTGACATAATTTTTATCAGGTTTAATCAGCAGTCATGAGAATGGGAGCACAGAACAAGCACCAAACAATTAGCTAGTAGCAATGTCGAAGCAAAAGAGGACGACGAAGCGAAAAAGGTGAAGGAAACAGAAAGAAAAAGTCTCTCAATATGCCTTCAGACAAGGAAACACCACCCTCAAACCATTTGACTCCCTTTATGAGCTCCCAAGCAACACTCTGCCTCACTGCAATGCACAAACCAGAGGTCAAAATAAAAGAGACATCCTATAAATTTAACCACCATCTATAGAAGCAAATTAACCACCTCTGCATCTTCACCTCCAGCAGCTTTGGCAACATTGTCAAGCTTCTGAGCATCTTCAGCTGTATCATTGAAGGCAACAATGTGAACAATAGTGCATACTCATTACTTCATTGAATTCCAACTAACTTCAAATATATAGAAAAGGGCATTAACCCTTTCACTGGACGATGAGAATATTATCATCGAAAAATCAGGGAGCAACTAAAAGTGCTCTATAAACCTTCAACATATGGAAAATCCCTGGCAGTAGGGATGGTCATAAGACAAACACACCATTCGCCATGCAATATTTATATGATTTTATCACTCCAGAACACAGCAACCAAAACATTCTGTGTATACCAGCAATCATGACAGCTTTTGTAATGGGATGTAGTGGGATGCGGTTTTGACAGAAGCATATACTCAGATAGCCTTTTACCAGGTAAAGAAAACATCAACAGAAGCTGTGTTGAACATCGACATGTGTCATCTCCAAAAACATTTTGGATCTGACCTAACATGACCTGCCATATGGCATATAAAAAAATCCTACTTAAATTTTACTTTCTTCAGTTAAGAAAACTGAATCCAAATCTCCAACCAACAATTACAACTTGAAAACCCATATCAACAAAAGGAAGACTCTGTGGTAGGCATGTGGCCATCTTTTTTGCGATCATACATCCATATTCAAATCCTACTACTAGGATCAAGCTTTCACATCAAAGGACCATGCTTTATACTTTAACAAGACAAAAGCAAAAGAAAACCGAGAACCCCTACTAGCCAGAAGTGCGATACTAAGCCACTTCAGGTCAAGGTGATATATCAATTTGATACTTCAATGATCAATACATGCATACAATGCCCAAAACTTTTTGAGCATTACATATACAGTGGACAGATCATAATCATATGACGGATTAGAAAAGGAGACATCCCGAGCAACGATTTGAAGCACATAAACATAAAAAGTTCATGCTGTAGAATGGATTCCTTCACTTACTTGTACATGTTCCCTGCTATGTAATTGGAAGATTAAAGTAACTGACATAGAAAAGCTTGCAGGAAACTGTAAGACCTCAGAGTAACAGTCTCAGATGTTTATAAATAGTATACCTTGCTGCCACACCATATCGAGGGATGGATAAGATTTAATCGAGCAGAATGTCAAATTAGAGTAATATAAAGTTCTTATCCACTTCAGTAATATTTAACCTTCTTAACTGAACGCTTAACAGATAAAGAGGTAAGAAAGTGACTGCATGGACTCATAGAGACACCAATCATCAAGCTTAAATGGAGGAAGAGGAGGCTTCAGAGAGACACTTTAGATGGGATTTTTCAGGATAAACCACCACACTAAGGGAAGTCATTCATCAAACAGAAAATTTTCCTGTCACCACACAAGAAAAAAAAGGGCAGCCCAGTATACAAAGCTCCACCAACGCATGGGGTCCGGGGAAGTGTCAAAGCACTTTGAGTCTAAGGTACAAAGTGGTAAAAGTAGCAAAAAATAATTCTATGAAAAGATCTATTGGGGAAAAAAGTAATGATTTGGCAGCAAACGATAAATTTAATCTGCATAAAAGCTCTGACAAAAAAAAATTCATGAAAGCTTACAAAAAAATAAATAAATAAAGGCCAAATCTAAAGACATTTGAGCATTGCAGAGATGGCTGATGTACCTCCATCCTCAGGGATGTCAGAAGTCCATAATGTCAGATTGTCCCTTAGAAGCTGCATAATTAATGTGCTGTCTTTGTAGGATTCCTCACTCAAAGTATCCAACTCTGAGATCGCTTCGTCAAAAGCCTGCTTTGCAAGGTGACAGGCCCTGGCATACAAGTTGTCCCATTAGGTGGGCTCATGTTGGTTGCTCGAAAGAAAACTGAAGAGCAATGCAGCACATACCTTTCAGGAGAGTTCATGATCTCATAGTAGAAGACAGAAAAGTTCAATGCCAAACCCAATCTGATTGGATGTGTCGGGGATAGGTCAGCCTCTGCTGTGGTGGAAGCCAACTGTACAAAAGAAGGCATCATGGCAGCTCAGAGTCATCATACAAGAAAGATGGATATCAACCAATATTAAAAGTACAGACTCCCAATCAAAGAAAAACTAAAACATTAAGAGGAGTACCAGACAGACAACAAACAAACTCCAGAATCCAAAAGACCTGTTGAAATGTACAAAGACCATACTTCTATTTTTTTCTAAAAATATTAGTTTGGCAAGCCTTCATAAGGACTTCTTTCTTGCCCTAATGATGTTTTCAGTCATTTAACACTTGAGTATTCTTGAAAGAAAAAAAAAAAGTAACATTAAAGCCTTTTTTTGATCAAGGAATGTTTTTTCCTTACAAGATGCGGTCACTATTGTAAACTAAACGATGACAAATATAGAGTTATCACTTCTAATTGAAATTCTCACATTTCTCTATTTTGACCTACACTTAATGCGGCTTGACCCAGGAAGCAAGCAAAGCATCAGTCACAAAAGATTGTAAGTGAACTAATTAACTATAAATACATCCATCATTCATAGGAAGTACATCAATTTCAAGAGGAGGATAACATCCGATTATATCTTTTCCAAATGCTACAAATAGAATCTGCAAAGAGATTCAAAGCATTGTGAAACAACCAGTAGAGAACGGAATCATAATCCCTTCTTTTATCATTAAAGCTGCGGCAACTAAACCACAGGAAGTAAAATAAGGGGTCAAGCTCATATATTACTAAAGGATCTTTTTTCTCTCATTTTAGATATAGTTCGGTCATCTATATACTCATTTACGTACTCATTTGAGTAAACCAAACACAAATGATTTTTACAGTTTCGAATGCTATTACTATGATAAGAAGAGCACCTCATATGCTTTCATAGACTGATCAGCTGCCTCCTTTCTGTCATCACCAGCCTTAAACTCTGCCAAGTACCGATAGTAATCTCCTTTCCTGAAACATATAACGCACTCAAACTCCTCAAATCCTCAACAACCGCAAATAAACAACACGAAAACCCGAAACATCCAATCCGAGAAAAGCCACTCACATTTTATAGAAAAACACGGTCGATTCTCCGCCAGCACACGAAGGAATCAAATGCTCATCGATCACCTTCATCACATCCCCGCAGATATTCGCCAGCTCGGCCTCGACCTTCTGCCTGTACTCCTTGATCTTCTTCACATTATGCTCGTTCCCTTTCGAGTCCTCCTTCTGCTCGATGGAAGAGAGGATCCTCCACGACGCCCGCCGCGCGCCGATCACGTTCTTGTAACCGACGGAGAGCAGGTTCCTCTCTTCCACCGTCAGCTCGACATCGAGCTTCGCCACATTCTTCATGGCCTCCACCATTTCTGCCACATCCAAAACGGCCAAAAATTCCAATCAATCCATACAAACTCGACGACCCAGATGAAGCATTAGACCCCCCCACCATTTCCCAACTCAGAAAACCCCGACACAGCCGACCCTCTACTCCACCCTAACGAACCGAAACATCAGACCCAGAAAAAACAGAAGAGAACCCAAGTCAACAGCAACGCCACGGACGAGATCGGGAACGAAAAAACCCGAACTTGACCGGCGCGGCGAGAACCCAGATGGAGCCAAGACGTCAAGAAGCAGCAAAGAGACTGAAAAGACAAAGATCGATCCAGAGGACAAACCGTCGTAGCGCTCGGCCTGCTCGGCGAGCTTGGCGACGTAGACGTAGCCATCTCTCTCCTTCGTCGACGCCATCTCCTCCTCTCTCTCTCTCTCTCTCTACACTCTCTCTCTCTCTACTCTCTCTCTAGCCCTCAAGTGGACGACTGGCTGGTGAGGAAGGAGAGGACGACGCGGAGGCGAACGAGCGCGGTGCGGGTTTTGGTCTCTCTGCGGGCGGAGGGGAAGGTGGGGGGTAAGAATCGCGTTCCGCCACGCGTGAGGGTCCGCGCGTGGCCGTCACGCCGATCTCGGGACCGTCCGATCTCTCCCGCGATGGAGCGTGCGGTTCACTCCGGACGTAGCGCGTGGGTTGAGAGAGTCCAGTTTCCAGGGCCTGTTTTTTCTCTTTTTTTTTTTTTTTTTCCTGGTTGTGTAATGTCTAGATAGTTGCTCTCCATGTTTGTCTTGACACCAGGCTTTCCACTTTCTCTTTTCCATTTTTTTTTTTTTTTTTTTTTTTTTTTTTTTTAAATTTTTGGCTCACTTTCCTTTGGGTCATTCCTCTTTTCATTTTACAGTGAGGTCTTTTCATAGGACTAAAAAGTACAAAAAGTAAAAGGGAATATTACTTATCATCAAGAAGTAGTATATGTTTGGTCCCAAATTTTTAATTGTTACATAATGCCTTTCTTCTTCTTCTTTTTTTCTCCTTCAGCCGTTAGCCCTCTGTAATTTTTTTCTATTAATATTTATGATGTACTTTATTTGTGAGTGGGTAAAAATATATTTTCATTGAAGGGAATATCTTTTTAAAATTTTAATATCTGTATAAAATTAAAAAATATATGGAAAATGGGAGAAGAATATTCAATTGAAATATAAGTAAATGAAAAAAAAATTAATTGTACTAGTAGGCAAAATAATTGTTCAAATTTTGATAAATTCAATCAAAAATATTTTTTTGATAAATAAACTGAACAATATAATTTTGGAAAATAAATAAACATAAATTACTTAAACAGAAAAGGGGCTCAATAAAAACAATGATAAAATGACATAAATTAGTCACTTAATATGTTTATTTGAAGTGTTAGTTATGGTAAAGAAATGATTGATTAATAATAATAATATTTGAAAATGACAAGAGGAAAATGATGTCCTCAACTCCAAAAGGGAAATTATAAACCCAAGTCTGAGGTGACATTTTAAATTGTTTTTATCGATCGATCATTTTCTCGCATTAACCAACCATCTAAAAGTATCTAATGAGCATCCAACTTTTTATAATTTAACTCTTTTTGTTGTTGTCGTTGGGCCTCTATTTTAATATCGCCATTAATAATTTTTTAAAGAATTTTGTTTTGAATGAGAATAGTAAATGAAGTATGAGCAAATTAAATATTTATCCATAAAAATATAATGACTATTCAATTATTATTATTATCGTCTTCGTTGTCATTAATATTTTTGCGACCATGGACGTCCATGGTAGCACAACGTCACCAACGCCAATGGTCGCCACTCGTAGGCAACCCCATTTTGGCAACCGCGTCTCTCAAGCTGACTCGCATGGTGGTTGCTTGAGATCCCCCGTGGCGGCTGTCTATGCCTTAATCTATCCAGGCCGCCCTCACCCATGCCACTGTCGGCCTTGATTCCTTTTATATTTATAGCACTAATCACCGCGGCACCAACGATGTTTGTGGCAATAGCGGCAGCCACAATTCCTAGATAAATGATTTTTTTTTTCTGTTTCATTTTTCTTAATTTATTTGAACATTCTAATATAATATTGGGTTAATACCCTGATAAATCCAAAACTTATACACATGTGAAAAATTTATCATAAACTATTTTTTTGACTACCAAAAACTCCAAACTGGTATACCTTTAACAAATTTATCCTAAATTGGTATACTTGTGATAAATTTACCCTTTGTTAGTTTTCGTTAAATTTTACTATCAAATTATTAAGTTAAATGACACGTGACAGTTGGCCGGTATACCAATTTAGGATTTTAAGCTCCGTTTGTCACAGTTTAAAATTTTTGTGATTTTTTTTGTGGTATTAATCCAATTTAGCGGAGGGTATATTTGTCACAAATTTATCAGTTTGGGGTTTTTTGCGGTCGAATAAATTAGTTTTGAGTAAATTTGTCATAAATGTATTAATTTAGGGTTTTTTTTAGGTCAGTTGGGGTAAATTTGTCACAAATATATAAGTTTAGAGTTTTTCATGGTCAAAAAAATAGTTTGGGGTAAATTTGTTACAAGTGTACCAGTTTAGGATTTTTCAGAGTATTAACCCTATAATATTTTACTTCATTGAACTTTTTATTCTTTTGAATCCTATCTTAAACAATAGCCAATACTTGATGCGGTTACATATGTCCCCACCGACAAATTGAGAGATTTTTTTTTCTCATTTTGTCCTATCGTATCCCAATCCATATCTTAGTGGTCAAATGCGGGTATCGAGTTTTGTAGATGAAATTTCAAACTTGTCCAACACCTCTATACCTGCAATCCATTTAAGCCTATTTAGGGGTCGGGATGGGTTTGTTGCCTAATTAAAACCCGACCTACCGTCATCTCTAGTAAATTAAGCTAGGTTTAATTTATCTATACTAATATGAGCACTAATCAATTCATAATATATGCAATGCAATCATAGGAGATTTAAAGATATAGTTCTTTCCACATTTTTCAGTCATTATCTCACAAGATCGAATTTTCTAGATGTATGAACCCGAGATTATGTCGTACAACCGCCAAGGTGAACATGAAACTGCATTAATCGCGCTGTGAGAAAAGTATTTGGATGATACCAATTAAAATTGCGCAGTACGATGGAGTTGATTAAAAAAAATTAAAAGGGAAAATTTCAAATAAGGACTCAAAGTGAACCTATTTTCTCAAATAAGGACCCGAAGTGGCTAACAATTCTCAAATAAGGACCTGAACCTACTAGCCGATGAGCGTGTGACATTTCCGGTAGCCGGAATATGGGCAATTTTGTCCACAAAAAAAATATAGATAAATTAACAAACCCTAACAACAAAAACCCCCCCAAACTCTTCACATTCTCATGCATTTTTTCGGACAAAAGAGACATTAACTTAGAAATCCGACAAAACAAGCAAAAAGAACACCATAAAACAAAAGAATTCGTCCTACCATCACCATCCTCGCTACCATATGTGTGATATTCCACCACATGCCCACGCCTTGTTGACATATTGCTTAGACAAGTTACAACCACTTTGAACGAACGAAGGATCGATTGCACCAATTTGAACGAAACTGATCTCGGTTGAACGGGAGTGTGAATCAAAGTGTATGGCGAACCTAGAAAAAGATAATGAGGAATCGAGGTGCTCGTGTTACACACGAGTGTCTCAATAACGAAAATGTGGCTTTACTCGAGATTTGTCTTCTTCGTTGGAAAGAAACGAAGACAGAAAACAAAAGAAGAAGATGTGAAGAAACAAAGGTAAGGGTTTTCTTGTTGTGTTTCAATTCGTGTTCCATTAATAGAAAATTGTGGTGCTCCAAGCAAGAGAGGACAAAGAACGGAAAAGATGAAGAGCAAAAGAAGAAAAATGTGAGAACATGAAGAGTTTTTTTTAGGTCAAAAGAATGTGAAGAGTTTGGGGGGTTTTGTTTTTAGGGTTTGTTAAGTTTTATCTATATTTTTTGTGGACAAAATTGCCCATATTCCGGCCACCGGAAATGTCACACGCTCGCCAGCCGATGGGTTCGAGTTCTTATTTGAGACTTGTTAGCTACTTCGAGTCCTTATTTGGGATAATGGTCACTTCGGGTCCTTATTTGAAAAAATAAACTCACTTTGGATTCTTATTTGAGATTTTTCCAAATTAAAATGATGGCACCAATGCAGTGTAAAGAATAAAACACTTTCAAAGCATACCTTGGAATTTGGAGATATATGTAATGCAAATTTTCCAGTCTTGATAGTGATATTGACAACAACTAAGATAATGATAACAATAATCATTTTAAGTCATAAAATATGTAGTCGCTCCTTGTACGTGGATTCCTAACCTGAGTGAGAAGAATATTTTTAGGGGCTGATCCATTTTAGGTGGCCTACAACTTTTGAAAAGTGGTCCTCCATTTTTTTCCATGTACTCAATAGTTTCGTCAAACCCTTTTCAAAAGATGCTCCTGAAGATATACTTTTATATTTTTATTTCCATACCAAAAGACGAGTAGACAGACCACACCATTGTATTCCCATTCGAGAGATTGTGATTAAGCAACCGAAGAAAGCATGGATTCGCCGTCACCTCCCCTTGCATCTTACGTTCTTCCATGGCGCTCGTGAAGATTGACATTGTCAATTTGAAGTGAATACATCAGATGATCTCTTTTCTTCCTTTCCGAAGCCGCATTTGCACAATCAATCGACGGTCGTCTCTCACTAAGAAAAATTCAAATAGTCAAACCGCCAGGAGCACATCATCGAACGGCTTCATTTCAAGCGTCGAATGAATGTCGCCTCCAAATGGCTTCCGAAATGAATAGACGAGGCTGAAAAGGACAGGGCATCAGAATGATGTTATCTAGCGTGACCCCTGGTGGGACAAGGTCATTGTCCCCCATTGTATCCAGGTACAACGCAAAAGACAGTATGTGTCAAATTTCTTGAACTAAAAGCTGGTAATCGACAGATACCAAGTCACCACGGGGAAGTTACCCGTTGGAGTTGAAAGATGCACGCTCAAGATGAACGAGAAACAACATCACGTGAATTTCATTTAAGGCTCGGATCTACCAATGAAAGAGATTTGCTACATTTTCTTTTGACAACAAACGCCTGAAAGTACATCTAAAGAGTGCTGTCGTCGGCAAGGATTGCAGTCACAAGTGCAGTCACAGAAAAGGAAAAGGGAACTCTAGGAATGGCAAACTAGAGCCTCAGCACAGTAGACCAAACGTATTTACCATTAATTCACGATATTAATGTACACTTGTACATTACAACTGCTATAAGCTTGCAGCAATTATTGTGGAGGACTCTTGTTGTTTCAGGCTGTCAGCAACGTGAGCAACCACCCCAGCACCAGCATTATGTACCCATTCATTTTTCACCTGCCCAATTACCAAAATTATATCAAGTGTCAAATGGTAGGAGAAAATCACTGGCGGTAACAGTAGATAGTAAGAAAAAGATTACATGGATGTTATTATGGGCCAGGAAGGGCCAGAATGCCGAGTGAAAACTGACATCAACTTTTTTCCATCCCAACTGTTGTAAGCCACGTATCATTTCCTCTGCGATCATTTTGAAAACTGTGACTCCACTGGTACACAGCGTCGTTCGCAGATTCTAATGAACAACGATGGAGAACAATGGTTTCAACTGAAATAGATCGTTACCTTCCATGATTTCATGGTACTCGACGGTGTTTTTTATACTAGGTTCATTCTGTGCTGCCTCTTTGGCTTTTGCAGCTTCTGGTGGAAAATGTGGGCCATCTGAGGAGGATATGGGTGGACAATACTCAACATCTACTATGTGTTTGTACCCATCCAAAGAACGGCGAGGAGGCTACAAGAATAGAGTAGTCGCATGTCAACACAAAATGTTTCCCTGGTATAGACATTTTTCACTTATCATAATGGTCGCATAATATCATCTTGAAAACAACACTGTTCCACCCACTTAGAAAAGGAAATCATAATGAGTACTCTAATTATGCTTGTGGTTGTTTGTACTCTTTTCAGACAAAAGTTACTTCATCTCTGTATCCACGTGATAAAGAGAAACACCACCCCAACATCCTCACCCACTTTTTGGTGATAACATATATACAAGTCAAGAGCACATCAAACTTAAAACTCATCCAAATTTTTTCTCTATAATGGTTGGGTGCATTTGATGCTGCAATATACAGGATCATGTTGCTCACCTTTACAAGTTCTCTTTCCCTCCTTATAGAGGATGTGCGCCAGCCTACCATGTCTGCTTATGCTAAGAAATTCACTTAGAGGAGAAAGGAAGAACCATAGGACCAAAAATCAAACAAAAAAGCACCACAATCATCGAAAGCAGAGGATACGGTCGTAGGAGACATTAGCGTAAAGAGTTCGACATCTAAATGCACCAAGAGCAGATCTGCAAAGCCATAACAGCATTACAAGTCAATCGTCAGTAATACTGCAAGGACAAATTGATTCAACTATGCTCAATTTAAGCATTCTTCACTCACAGAAAGTTTCCATCTTCACAATCAGACGCCATTCTCAATAGAAGAGGAGGTTTGTTAGGTTTTCCATCTGTTAGGAATAACTGGGCTCCAGTTCGGCCAGCTACAAATGGAGCCATTGGTACAGCAAGTTTTTCCAAGAATGGGACTCCTAGGAGGAATGGAAGCTGAAAAATGCAAAATTATGGCATGAATCAGTGATCTAGCTTATCAAGAAAACAGAAGGAGTTGGCAGGAATATCACTATGACCTGAGTATGTTCAACATGTAAATTAACAAGCAGCAAGAAGCTCTGAAGGAAGTGAAGGACCCTGGAAGAGGGTACACATATCCCACGGACACATATAACTTTTCATCCCACAAAGTAAAATCATCATGAAAGAAGTTCAAACTTCTAGAACACTAATCCTCTGACATTAAGTAGCATATTCTTCTAATAATATCCTACTTTATAGACACATAACAAGAAAGTACATAATAGAGAGGAAATATCTAGTAAAAAATGTAAATATAATAAAGAAGTGCACATTCACATAAGAATGGGTAGATTGTCAAGCCTATTTGCAGGTTTAGACACTCAATTGTCACGTCTCCCCTACCTGATAAAGATTATGAAGGGTGGGTGTGGGTAATATTGCATTCTGAACCATTTAATCCTAGCATACTTCTGGTCAGATTCATTGCAATTTCTTCAAGATAAACCTACTAAATCATCGTAATTGGTCTGGGAAAAGACTTCAACCATTTTGATGATTCGATTTGGTTTTAGTTCGAAAATTTTTCATCGAGACAAGTTTGGTCTGGCATGGGGTGGAGTTACAACACTCCAAATCGAACATAATCAATCAGAAAACATCCCTAAATCTTGTCGTTTCTTATTTTTTATGGATATGGAGAGATTATACTTTCCAGTAGTTTCTTTCTTGATATCAAAGGATACATAGTCTTTAAGTTAAAGTTGAATGTGTATTTAACATTTAGTGGTTCGACACCAACCCAGTCTGTTATCTGTTCAGTCTAGTCTTAAGATTATTTGTGTTTGGTTTTGTACAGGATAAGATTTTGCAGAACAAATTCTAAAGGAAGGATATGCAATTGTGCAAGTCACAAAGAACTTATACGTGTACAGTTTCAAACTGTAGTGGACACTCTGGAGGTCGCTAAAATAGAAATGTTACTCAAGGAAGAGTGAAGAGAAACAAAGCAGAGGATTGTAAATTCACTAAATTACATCAGTGGGTAAGCGTGGCATTGAACTTGCAAAATAATTGTTAACTGACTTAAAGAGATGAAACAATCATAGAAAATGTCAAAGAGATCAATTTACGTAACAATCGCCAAATTGATACAAGGTTAAAGGTCTATCAGAAGAATACAATGATTTTGGCTCACAATGTAAATTTAGGTGTCCAATTACAAAAAGGGCAAAATTCTAATGCCATTATTCTATTTTTCCCACCAATTTGTTTTTGAAGATGAGAAAGAATAAGAGAAAGACATAAAGAAAAACAACTGAAAAATCAACCATCAAACTTTAGAACTGACCTGTCTCCTCCCTCTCACCCCCAGATGAGGAGTCGCCAAAGTAATGAAATTCATTGGTTCCAATCCAGCAATTAAACCTTGCTTGGATGAGGATTTATCCAAATTTGAAGATGTACAGCTATAATCGCCTGATTGGTCTGTAAGCGCAGCACTTGCAGAGTACAGCACGGCTACAGCATATCTTGCAAACAATCCACCAAGGGAATGAGCTAAAAAGGATATCTTCTTCAGACCGTCTGTCTTTTGAACTACTTGCATGACCTACTTTAAATAAGATTATTAGTTAGACAATGTGTTTGGCTTAACTCAGCGTAGAACCGTAGGCTACACAAACTTTAAACAGAAGGCTCCACTTCTTGTGTTTAAACCCCCTTATTGCTTTTTACCTAAGCAACAGTCTAATAAACACATTGTAATGAAACATTTTCGTATCATGGCAGATACATCAATTAGAAGACGTCGTAACCAGAAAGGACAAAAAAGAATCATTACCACTACACTGTCTAAAACAGATGCTGCATCAATATTGACCACAATTATGGAAAGAAGAATTGCCTTTCATACTGTTAGCCGATAGGACACCCCCCCTTCTTTTTTTTGTCCTGTTCCCTTAGTCCCCACAACACACTCACACACAAAAATTAAAATGAAAGGGAAACTAGCAAAAACATACCTCACCTTTCAACCAATGATCACTTACATACCTCTACTTTTGAAAGTACCAAGCATATACCTAAGTTTTACCTTAGGAAACCACTTTGCACCTTCACATCTAATATCTTTGTATCCCCATTCACGTAAATGCCAAATTATTTCCAAAAATACCCATAACCAAATCCTAAATTCTCACATCCATCCCAAACACTAAAAACCAACTAACTAAACCACATCCAAATCCTAAGCAAGACATTACGATAAGTTTGCAAAGAGGGGTAATTTGGTCTTTTTAATGCAGGATTTTATTTAGAGGTATGTGAACGGTATTACCAAATGTAGAGGTATGTAATTGATCACTGGGTCAAAAGTGAGATACGTTTTTGGTACTTTACCAAAATTTAAAAAAAAAAATTAAAAAAATGAAAGAATGATATAGAAGCATTATTATCATATCATCCTTAATTGTTATTTAACTCTAGGGAAAAACTAGAGCACTCTCAAATTATGAGGATCTCTCTCGTGTACATGGGCAGATGATGCACATGTCAATTTGGGACTGTAACATGGGTATATAACTACTACCAGCCATACTGTCATCCAGTGAAACATCAGTTATAGCAGGAAGAAATGAAGGTAGGCAAACACAAAGAAAATTGACTTCCAAAAGAAAAAAAAAAAAAAAAAAAAAAAAAAAAAAAAAAAAAAAAAAAACACGCTAATGGGAGAAGAATGAGAGCTCACTTCATCAGCTAGTCGTCTTCCAGCTCCATCAATACCATCAAATGTTTTAGTGTAAGTGTTAGTCGAACTCGCTGCAATGAGGAAGCAGATGCAAACGTTTCAGAATGTGGGAATCATCATAGTTCCAATGCCAGATGACAGAAAAATAAGCATAAATACGAGAGATCAAATATCAGTACTGAAACCTACTCCTACCTAGAAGCATGAGCCACAAATTTTGGAAGTAGATGGTGTGAAGCTTGAGTCAACTAATCATTTAAGAAAGCTCTAATATACTCTAATGCTGAAATATCTTGCTAATCAAAAGATGCTGAATTAGTCTCACTTAGAGGTGACAAGCCTCAACTCCATTTACTTGTTTCAACTTCTAAGTATTGACATCACCTAGGAAGCATGTACACTCTCCGGGAGCCTTCATATCGGTGTCAGACACCTTGACACGTGTCCAACATGCTCCGACGCGCATTCAACTAGTGTCGGACATTTGACATGCGATCAACTCTCCCAACATGCGAATCCAGAATCCCAACATGCGATTCCGACACGTATGGGATCAATTTAAAAAATGATCAATAAACTAGGGTTCAAAATATAAATATATAATAAAAAAAAAAAATTAAAAAAATGGAGAAGGGAAACCCTATCTTTTGATAGTGAAATATGCATTGTTTTTTTTTTTTTTTTTTTTTTGCCCCAACTTATTGTTAAATGTTAAATTTAATAGTAGAACGTGAATTGCTCATTTTTCCCCCCAAGTTCCATGGATTATTGGAATGTAATGTAATTGAATTTGTCAAATTAAAGCAATGAATGATATTAATAAACGGTGGATTAATGTTTTTAATGTAAATTCATTTTAGGCTCTTTTTATTATTTATTTATTTGTGGATTTGAATCAAATTAATTTGATTGAAATAATCATAAAAATGATAATTTATCGTGTAAATATAAAAATATATATTACCATACAATATGTCCCAACGCGTCGGAATTCTTTACCTTTTAAGAAATGATATGTCGACATGTCATGCTGTCTCGTGTCGCATGTTGGTACTACTTAGATGTCACGGCACTTTTTAAGAATTCCAAACTCATGACTCTTTAAATTGGTTAGAAATGAATGCAATTATCTATGTGAAGCTCATGGCAATCATGGTCCATGTCTTGATCTCGAAATACAAAAAGCACTAGAAAATAAGACATCACCTGATTTTAAATCTTCAAAAAGCTTGACCAAACAAGTCTAATGACAATAACACTTCTCACCTGACTCTTGAGTACTACTCCCTTTGAGAGTGCTAATCAATCATGACAGGCAACCCTACTTCTACAAATTGAGATACCCGAAGCTGGCAAATCTATTTGGCAGAGAAATTAAAATAGTAGCACTGAACATACCATATATGAGGAAGTTTCTTCCCAAGCGCCTTTTAAGTTCTGCTTCTACATATATCCAGTCACTTGGGCTGCAACACTTTAGGAATCAGTTATATTTGTTATTTCCTGGATATAAGCCTAGAACAATTAAAATCATTGCCTCTATCACAAATCAAGACAATTCCAATGACATTAATTGACTTCAGCATTTTCCTGAATCTGAGCCATGCAAGTTTATTCTATACAGTCAATTTTCTCATTAAGAGATATAGAAGCCAAGGGCTGCTAATATAGTCAGCTCATACTGGTTATCATAGCACAACTTTTAGTTAAAAATTCCAATTGAGACCAAGATATCCACCTAATAGAAGGATCTACACCTCAAACCGACACTATAAGATAGATACAGACGGACAATGTAACCCACAGTACTCGCGGAAGGATCTGGCACTACATACAGTGCAAAGGACAAGATTTAACATAAAAATCAAAAGAAAATATAAGATAGATAAAGAAGCCCTTGAGAGCGCCTACGACAAGAACTCTTTATCATCGTCATGTGTCTACCATTATACACTTTTTCTTCCCTAGAACAGGCACGCAAGAATGATTAGGGTAGTCTAATTCTCATAATCCCTTGAGCAGATAATAACAGATCCTACTGCTTAATAGCTGCTAAATTAGGAATACCTTGCTAGGATGCCATGTACCAGAACAAGCAGATGATCTGGTTCATTTTTTAGAATTGTAGTTCCCCAGGGTGATTTTCCTCGAGTAGTAGTGCTCATAGCTTGAGCCCTCAAACCGTGGCAGTTTCTGTTGTTACTTATTCCTGCAAAAACGCGCCTAACAATTTCAGTTCTTGATCAAAATGTAGTCTCTTAAACAGATACTATATTGAGGAAAAATGATGATCAACATGCACTGGTCAATGATAGATGCCTCAAAGATAGTCGCTCACTTTTAATTACGACGTTTTAACTCATTCTACTGTCAGCACAGTAATCTATTACAGCGTAATTGGCTAAATAACATTGAAGGCATGGTCCCCAAAAACAAAAGAAACAAAGAGTGAACATTCATGCATCTAGTGATATTATCATAGAACAGGCAAATGATCCAACAAACTAGACACCTAAGATTACTGCCTCAATATCTTCTTTAAGTAGCATGGATTTGGGTTTTTCTTCTCTAGAAGTGCATTATTACCATTAGTTTCAAAAGATCCAGCGCCAAGCTGGTGCAGAGTTGCTCTTTCATCTGCCATGCAAAACTTTAAGATGTAGTCCAGTTCAGTTAAAGAATTTAATGAAACTATCTCCTTTACAGTTCATCCAATTTCCTAAATTAGTTACTTATCTGTGTGTATTGGTAAAGAGGCAACAAGTTAGTATCTATAACTCACTACATGTCCGGATGATCATAAAGGCTTCCATAAGCACCATTTCCTCACCTATCCAATTAGAACTGATCCAATAGGTCCCTTCAAAATATTTCCTTGGACAAGTGTGTTTTCATTTCGAAAGTGTAGTAAAATATGCATAGTTGAAGCTCAGATCTGCTTAGAAGCGATCGGTAATCTCGCAGCAACAACAACATCAGTCCAAAAGCAGATTCATAGATAACAGTCGGATATGATCATCACTTCTGGTCATCCATTTAGTCTATACCTTCTGCAGACACACCATCATTTGGAGAAAAGCAAACAACAACATCACCCCGAGATTTGCTGCATTCAAGACACTATATAGATGCTAGCCACGCATATATTAGCGAAAACACCTAAATAGTATCATCCAAACTTCATGTTCAACACAATTGGTGGCACCTGAGCTCATGTTCTCCTCGTTTTCACCACTTCTCATCCTCACCACCCGAGCTAATCAAATCACACACACCGCCGAGTACCTCCGCCTTTGTTCGACAGTCCCTATCCAGTAAACCAAGATCCCCACGGGCAACATCTCAAACGCCTAACGAGCAAGACCCAGAATAGCTAAAGCCAAAAAGACAAAAAAACCAGAAGCCCATGTAAAAGAAACTCGAAACAGGACTCACCGATCGAAGAAGAAGTAGAAGAAGAAGAGGAAGACGACGACGACGACGACGACGACGACGGAGAAGAAGCAGAAGAGGAAGAGCACGGCGTGGTAGATGAAGAAGGGTACGAGCCGGGCGAGCCGTTCCTGAAACCGCCAGCGAGCCTCGGCGAGCAACCGCACCGCGCGTGCACGAAAGGGGCCGCGGCCATTCTTATAGACAGAGCCAGCGGGTTCCAGATGGGCGCAGCAAACGAAGCACGGGAAAAGAGGGTCAGCAGAGAGAGACAGAGACAGAGAGACAGAGAGAGAGAGAGATGGGTATGGCGCAACTTTTGCGGGGGGTTCAACCAATCGCCATGAATTTTGCTGATCCTCCTCCTCCTCTCTGCTCTGTTCAGAAGAAGAAAGCGACGACAGCACACTACGACAGCAAGCAGCCCACGCTTCCTCAGCCTTCTCGCCGCGCGGGCATGGGGCGATGGAATTCAAGAACCGGCGGCAGCCCACGCGCCCACGCACGCACGCTCGCGCAATCCACCAAAAGAGTCTGGAATTACTTCGGGAACCCAGGTGCAGAATCGGGATTGCCACCCCGCAAAAGGCCAAAAGCTGGAGTTTTTCCTTCGTGGGTCTCCTTGTGAATTTCGGGTAGGAGGGAAGAACCGATGGATCTTGGCGTTCGTGCGGAAAGCGAGGGCCGAGAGAGAGAGTGACACCTGTGCAGTGGCGATGGAGAGGTGACGATGGAGAGAAGAAATCTTGAAGGCTGTGAAGTAGTAGAGGGCAAGGGAACGATGTAGTATTAGCTCTCCTCTGCTGGTCTTGAGCTGTGGCATGAGCTACAATGGGTGAACAATCGAACCGATTTAATCCGATAACCCGAATCGACCGATCTATACTCGGAGTCGGTTGACATGGGGATTGGGCAAGGTCTTAGATTGGCTTTAATGGGTTTGGTCGGTTGTTCGAGTTTCAACTATTGGTAAAATAAACTAGTTTGGCAAGCATGTCCTCTACTTGATACTTTATAGATGATGAAGTTTTTTAAGGTCAGGGGTATTGTGATAGATTAGTGTTCAAGAGGTTGAGAGAAGGGTCAATACTTGTCTTGGATGTTTGATATGTTGCCTTTAGTATTATTTTTTATTACTTATAAAAGAATATGACGAAAATAGTCCATAAACTTTAATTAATATGATGTCCGAAGTTTAGTCCAATATGTAATTTGTCCCTTAACTTCTAATTTATGGAATATAATGCCTGAATTATTGGGAAATTTTTAATTTAGGCCATAAACTATGTGAAAATGACACAAACAAAAAGGATTGCATTAAATATTTTACTAATAATTTAAAAACCATATTGAACAAATTAAAAATTTAGGAACGACTTTGCATGTTGTGCGAAAGTTCATGAACCACATTGTACAAAATAAAAGTTAAGAGATAACATTGCATTTTGTAACAAAGTTTAAGAACTATTTTTATTATTATCTAAGCTTGATTCCCAAGTCGATCTCCGACTAGTTTGGTTTTAGGTCAATTCCTAAGGGAATTGACTTTAACATGATAAATTTTAGGTTATTTGTCTAGTAATCACCCATCATGAAATTGACCCTGTGATGTGCTATGTTTCTTTAAAGAAATCGAACGCTTTTCTTTTTTGCCTGTTAATTTATTCTTTTGACAAATCTTGCTGATGTGGCAATGATGTATACAACCACATCATGATCCCATAGGTGAATTGGATTATCACATGAGATGCCAATAAGATCAAACTGATTTCAAGATTAAATTAATTCTAGTAATAGAGCACAATGACTAAATTGAAAGTTCAAGCACTAAGTTGAATATCGAAAACGACTATAAGGACTATTCTCGACATGTCACAACTTGCCACTACCATTTGTAGTCATCTATCATGTTCGAATGAAGTTTTACTATTGGTATTACATTAATGTAGTAATTCACATGTTCCTTTAAGGGGCGGTAGTAAGTGAGTGTATACATACAAGTATGAATTTTAAAAAGTAAGATTTATGTTTTGAAGATAAATTAAAATAATTTTTTTGAAAAACCTTTAAGGCTCCATGACCATATTAACATATTCAAACTCAATTGCTTTTCCTATTTTTCTGATGTGCACGTATAGTAATTTAATGTTAGATTTGAAAAGAAAAAGGGAAAAATGATTCAAAATGATGAATTTTTTAAAGAATAGATAAAACTTTAGTAGAAAAAGAATATGAAACACAGCATAGACCGATATATATATAAATTAAACATAAATTATACATAGTGGCAATCATTCGTGGGCCACCTTTTTGTGGAAAACAACTTCCTTCATGATTGTTGTTACGGAATCAAGAAATCCCTTTTTTTTTTTAAAGAAAAAAATTGGTTCATCATTTTTAACATTTCAGATGTCTTCTAATGTATTTTTATCCGGATAGAATTTGAACAGAAAGTTAAAGCCTAAAGTTAGACACAAGTTTGGGTGTGAAAAGAGCAAGAAAAAAACGAATACTGGAGAGAAGGTGGAAATTTTAATTTCTTTTAGGATGTGAAATAGTTATCGATTGAGAGAAATTTATATTTGAATTTTTAGAACAAATAACACTTGATGAAAGTTTAAAGCTAATAGATATATGCACACACGCACACACACACATATATATAAAAGTAAAGATAGTCACTCGAGTCAATAAGATCTCTACTGTTGAGATAGATTATCGTATTATAACTTCACACTATGCATAACATTTCACCACTCTATGCATTATAAAAGTCCGTTACTATCACAAAAAATCGACCAAAAAAATATCACAAAATGAAAATTACATATGGAAAACACCTACCAAAATTACAAAAAAAGTCCCCTCATTTACATTATTGAGCAAGCATGGGGGTTGTCATCACTGAAGATAGAGCTAGCTTGATAATCAACCATAGTAGAAGGACGTGAGTGATGGAAATAGCCATAGTCATCATTACTAGTGTAGCCTTGCTTGTAATAATAGGGGTATGAGGAGGGTATTTGCGGCAGTTCATAGGAGTGATGTGTGTAATTAGGCTGGTGGAAATAGTAATTCTCATTGTGCTCATGGCGATTATTATTATTATTACTGTAGTAATTTTGCGGGTCGAAGTTGTTGATCTCAGGGTTGTATGGGAATGGCCAGAACTCTGCTCGCCGTCCTGTCTTCTTCACTGCCTTAAGAACCTTCTTTTGGGTAGCCCACCCCATGACTGTCACCTTTTGCATCCCCATGTCAATGTCTATCTCATCCACTCCTGAAGTGAACATAGGAAAATATATATTCTCACTTGTCATATTGGAGACCCTAATGATAAAGGAAATGAATTGTCCATCTAATCTAATTAAAAATTAATTTAAATAAATTGGTGATGGCGATTCCTAATGAGGTTTAACCATGCAAAATTTTGAATTGACTCTATTTGTGACCGACCTTTGGAATGCTAATGCGCTAATTGAAAGGATATTATAATCTTTTTTTTTGTACATTAGATTGTTTTTTTCTTTTCGGGTATAGCTTATATTCTTTCTTTTCAATTAGATCACCCTGCTACATAAATAAACTGAGTAAATCAAAATTACTTGATTAGTTCTTTCGTAACTTGAAATTGAAACGTCCAAAATTTAACATTAAAGCTGTGTATATGACTATTTTTTATGCAGAAGAGTATGTATCGTGATTTTATTAACAAAAGAGTAGGCCGAAGACATAAGATTTTACATCGATAAATCAAAGTTTAATGAAGTTTGTGAATTACCTTCTAGCTTTTGAAGGGATTTTCTGATCTTGTCTTCACATCCAGCACAATCCATGTGCACATACATCTCGACGATCTGAAACATCAAAAAAAAGTTACTAAGTCGTTATAATTATAATTTTGCCTTATTAATCTCACTTGATTTAATTACAAGCCTGAGTTCATCATGGCATGATAAAAAAAATATATGTAATTGAAACAAAGACAAGAATTTAGATAAGTTAAATTCTTATATATCAAAATAGAATGAAGTGCACGGTTCATGCATGTGTATAATTTGCAGCCACACACAAATGAATAACTAAATAAATAAATGCCACCATGAATTAATACGTATCATTTTTATTTTTATTTTTGCTGGATTGTATGTTGTGTTTTTGCTAATTCGTAATATGTTAGCATACAAGGAGAGAGGGAAGCACACAAAATGAGATAAAAATCCATAACATTGAAAAGTACAGTAAAATACAAACAAATTTTCGTATAACCGTAACTTTCCCTCATTCAACTGGAAAAACACACTAAAATTGAACATAAAAAAATGAAATTTTTTTCAAGGTATTAGAAAAAGATCAAAATTTACAGCTCGATTCAAGATAGTACCATATAATAAATGAGTTATATAGATGGACCCATAATGCATACCAATTATCAAGCATCTTTCTCAAGAAAACAAAAGAAAAGGGGGCACCATGTCCTGAAATTTCTCGATAATGTATAAAAAATCTCTTGATAAGCATCTTTCTATGACAATCGTTCCACAACGAGACTGAGAAACGTCCATGAAGATTATGTCGGATGTGTGGCTATATCTCCTTTTCAAGAACTGACGGAGAGCGAAGATGTAACCCCAGATCAAAATCAGCAATGGAACCCGTGCGTGCATGGAGGAAATCAGACGTAAAACTTTTACAGGTCATAAGTGGCATGCAGCAAAACTCCCTATGCATCTTGAGAGAGAGAGAGAGAGAGAGAGAGAGAGAGAGAGAGGGTGTATGATGAAGATGTTAACCTAAAGAAAAACCACCCCAGAAGACATGCATGGATGGAGGAAGTCACACGAAAAGCTTTTGCAGATCATCAATGGCATGCCCTAAATCTCCCTATGCATCTGGTGTGCGTGTCTGAGAGAGAGAGAGAGAGAGAGAGAGAGATCTAACCGGCATGTTGAAAGGATGGAGAGAGAACGGATGGAGACTTGCTAACTGAGAGAGAGAGAGATGCTGTGATCAGCGGATGAATCAAACAGCCTGAATCAGAGGGAGTATTTATAATGCATTCTGACATGACAAAAGCAGGAGGAGAAGAGGGGGGGAAGGATGATAAGAAAGAATATTTTATTCTCCATGACACCACCCACAAACCGCCCTTCTTTCTCTTTTTTTTTTTTTGCTCAACTTGCTTACATAAAAAGCTTTTGGACCAATTTTTTGTTCTTTTTTTCTTTCTTTTTAGGAAAAAGACTTGCTTCACAAGTTCAACCCCAAAAAGGTACTAAAATCAAGGTCAAAATATGTGCCCTCCGGATACATATTGGCCAAAGTGTTAGATAAAGACTTAGATTAATTAAATGCCCACAACTAACAATTCTTGCAATCTAAGTCTAACAAAAGTAGAAAAAATTATCAAAAAATTCAATAATGAACAATATAGACATAAGTGATTTACATGATTCGGCCCAAGTACCGTTACTTACTTCATAGGAAGAATGAGGTGCAACAATATCCACTATGAATTCGAAGGATTATAAGGTTACAATCGTTCAAATGTTTTTTAACCCTAAATTATACCCAAAGCAAAACCAGTAAGTCTTATTGGGATTTGGAATCTCCATTTGGATCGGATTTCTTTCACCAGCCCAAACTTGAGATACAATCTAAGATAATTACTAGTTAGTCCATCGAATATTCCTCCTCGGTTTCTTAATTACACGCTTACCAGCCAGCTTTTTCTTTTGGGTGTGCACACTGTGGTGCTTTGTTAAAAGAATGACTTTCTTTCGGTTCGTTCAGCTACTTTATGATGTTTCAAACGCGCATCAGACCTAATCCTACATTAAAATATGTTCCATGCGCTAATCGTGTAAAATATGACTTTAGACTAGGAAAAAAGACAATGTCATGTTAATTATATAGCAAAGATGGTGTTATGGTGCTCCGAAGCTTCATGGATGACTCCCTTCCCAAAAAAAAAAAAAAAAAAAAAAATGGACATGTGGTAGATTTCAGCTATAATATTTTTTTTGGTAAAGGATTTCAGCTATAATATTAGTCAAGCAAGAAGTCAAAATTTAATTAGGAAAACAACTTGCCTATTAACCACCATATGGTTTTTAAAGCAAAATAAAAGAAGAAGAAAAAAAGGAAAGAGAAAATGTTGTCCTTCGAAATAATTTATGTTCGATCCCACAATGTCCTATCCTCATGTTCATCCACATGACAATATTTAGGGTGCGTTTAACTGAGTGAAACGGTTTTCCGTTATTTAGTTTTTCAGATGTTCACTTACACTTCGTTTATTTCACAAAAAACGGATGATTTGAAAATATATATTTTTTTAAAAAAATTGATTTCTTGTGTAGCTTGAAATAAGTAGCTAATAAAAAAATATTTTTGTTATCGACAACAATTTATATTTTTAATCAACACGAGCTTGAACAATTAAAAATTTAGTGGAAGATGAAAATATTTTTCATTCACTCATTTGTATAAGTGATACAAGTAATCAATTTTTGGAAATTGTTTTCCAAATTATTCATTTTCCATGGAACAAATACATCCTATTTGGTTTGTGGAAATAATTAGTTAATTGAAAATCATTTACACTTAAAGCAAATGTGATGCTTGCAGTTAATAAGATGAATTCCTTAATCTGAAAAGGGAAAACATTTTTGTTAAAAAATGATTTTCATGAAAAGCATTTTCCTTTGTCATAGAGTTTTCCACGAAAGAAACTAATTGTAAATTGCAGAATCAATGGCATCAAAATGTTTGGCTATAGGTGAGGATAAGTTGCTAGCTAAGAAGCATAATACGAGGGAAAATTACAAAAAAAGTTGTAAATTTATTGTACTTGTACCAATTCAACCATAAACTTTTTTATAATGGCAATTCATTCTAAACATTTTGACAGTTTGCCAATATAGTCATTTAGGCCAATTTTAATTGAAAATTATGATAACTTAGTTATAAACCCTTTTGACGATTTATTGGTAAACAAACATTAACATTTCGATGGCTTCTTCAACCATTGTTTTGATGCGCTCAATTTGGTCTTGTTTGACGATTTCTTTGCGATAGTCGAAATGACATAACCCTAGCTCGAGGGATAGTGGGATCTCTCAAAGCGTACGATATTGACAGATCACCTTCAAAGGGTAGTATGACGTTAAACTGGTCAATCCAAGAAAGGGATTGAGTTGTCCAATTCACAACTAAGGCGCACTTCGAGAACCCATAACCAAAAAACATGCCATTGGATTTGGTTGGGAAAGGAGGGATAGGCGGGCGGTGGCAGGCAACAGGCAGGCGGGTGTGCTGGATGTTGGCGAGCAGTGAGCAGTGGGCAGGAGACGGTGGGCGTGCGGCGGTGGGCGAGCGTGTGGGAGGCAGGCGGGTATGTAGGTGACGGGCAGCCGGCGGAGGCGGCGAGCGTGCGGGCGGCGTGCGATGGGCGGGCATGGATTTCTTCTCCAATGGAAACACGTCCAACCTCAACCTTGGGTTACAGTTTCTCAGTGGTGCGAGAATAGCCTTTGAATCCGTTTACTTTCGACTGTTTCGTTAACAGCGAGAGTGTCCCCCTTTGTTGCTAGCTTCGCTGTGCATGTGATGAAGCACTGCATCTTTCTCCATTTATTAATTTTTTTTAAGCTTAGTTAATTATGGACATACTCCTCTGACAATAATCATTTGTGGCATGGCCCACGGCGACATTAACAATTTATAATAAAAAGTTATTTTTTCTCTTTTTCTGCCTTTTTCTTTCCTTTTCGTTTTCTTTCCTTTCCGTTGGCGACTAGTCTCAAGCAATAGCCGAAGGCCAACCATAGGCAATGGTTAGGCAAGCCCTCACCGACTACAATAAAGAGAATATATATAATTTAATTTTAAAAAAATTGTAAAAATTGTGTCACTTAAAGCGATTAACATCCATGTCAGCGATTTTCGAATAAACTTGACTAGATAAACTACATTGGTGAATTGTCAAAAGATTTAAAACTCAATTAACTCAATTAAAATATTATGATTGAATTGACACAAATATAATAAATTTATGATTTTTTTAATAATTTTCCCATGATATTGAGCAATGAGTTACTTTTGAGAACTTTTCTATGGTTAAGACCACGGGACCTCCAGAACGTTCTTCGCGTGTGCATAATTGCTTTTGTGTAATCACTAATTTCTTACACTCCAAGTTCGCAATTTGAGGCACCAAAAACGTGATACACACGAATAATCAATTTACAGCATACACAGTTTGATGTACCAGAAAAAAACTCTTTCTGAATATCTAAATGAACGATAAAAAAGAGCTGTACAATACTTCGAACCTAACAAATGTATGCCCCCTTCAACTTAGGTAATTCGAAGTTAATACTAATTAGAATGTCTGATATAATAAAATTAAACAAAATGTTAAAGAAGATCACCTAAAATAATTCGAACTTTATTGTCTAGAATCTTATATATAAGGAGAGAAGTAAACGAAGACAAACTAAAACCTATCTCTTAACCTAATCAGGTAACTCATTTGAAATATAAATTAAACTCACCTAAGATTCCATAAAAATGTCCTAAAAATTAACCATATGACAAAATAAAATGAATCAAAATCATGGACATAATTTTCTCCTGCCGCCTATAACCAATTTCAGCTTGAATTCCTCCTGCTGCCGGGGCGCCGATAACCACGGTCATCACCACCGCTCTACCACCAATCGACGCTCATCGGGCGGAGTCATAACCGCCCCCGTTGGCTGCCTCCGCTTGTCCACCAATTGCCGCCGCCGCCGCGGCGACCTCTCCCTCGTCGCCTGCCGTATTGATTCCAGCCCCATTGTCCACTTCCGCTTTTCCACCAATTGCCACCGCCACCATGACGACCTCTTCCGCGTCGCCTGCCAAAGTGATTCCAGCGGAGGATATCCCAATTCGAATCAAATTCCTTCGGACAAGTCGATTGACGATCGTTCTGAATCATCGGAGGGAGCTCTACCAGTTGATGGCTGCGGGCGTCATTCGATCGCAGCGCCGCTTCGTCGGCACTTTCTGGGTTTCTCCTCATGCCGAGTCGCTCCATGATCATGTTTAGAGTCCCTCGTAGATCTGTCTCCATGGTCCGTTGAGATGCCTCGAGACGACGGAAAGCCATCGACAAGGCTCGGATCTCCCGACGTCCGTTAGCAGGACGATTGCTTCCGTTACCGTCGGCACCGGACATGGCTTCGCTCTCTTGCAATCTTGTTGGCTCTGATACCAATTGACACGGCAGAAACCAAATGATTAACACGATTTGACAATCCGCAAATACAGACGCAAATTCCAGAGAAAAAAAAAAAGAACCCTTTTAATTCATTTTGAAAAAGGAAAATGATATAAATAGTTCATGAATTTTCACATAATATGTAATATGGTCCATGAACTTTCAATTTGTTTAATATGATTCATGGACTTTTGGTACACATTTAATTTAGTTTCTGAATTATACGGAAATATTTAATGTTGTCTTTGAACTTAAATAAATGAGAGGACAATATTGAACATTTTCAATAATACAAGAACTAAGTTGAACGAATATTTAAAGTTCATGGACCACGTTACACATTAAGCTAAAGTTCATACACCACATTGAACAAATCAAAAGTTCAATGACTACATTGTATATTAGGTTAAAGTTTAGGGATTATTTATGTCATTATTCCATCTGAGAAACATTGATTGCAAGCCTTCTGTAATTGGAAAAAAAACCCTAAGCAAATTGTCTAATCTAATAAAATTGTTACCAAATGGTAAACAAAATCTCCTGCAATTAATTCAAGCTTTCTAATCTGGAATCTTAAGATTAGGAAACAAGTAAATGAATATAAACTAAATCTATCTGCCGACCTATCTAGATAATTCACGTAAAATATAAATAAAATCGCATAACATCCTAGACAAATGTGCTAGATATTAAACATATGACAAACTGAAATAAACCAAAATCTCGGACATAATACTCTCCTAGTTTTATCTGATACACTCAGAATTATAGATTGTGGAGACATTCGATTTTTAATAATTTGCATCTTGATCCAATTCCCCAAGAGTTTTTTTCCCTAAATTATTTTCAGAAGTTGCTAAACTTAGGAAAAAAGAAAACCTAAATTTGAAACTACGATAGATTTTACATATTGGTGTGTGAGACGAAATGACTTCTGCATCAGTATCCAACTTCTCCTTAGAGAGAGGGGATGGTAGTAGTTTAAATTATAAACACATAAAATGTTTAATAAAGTCATAATTATGATGTTAGCGATCATTTTTAGTAAAATATTTTCTATGTCATTTATTTCTTGTGAAATAAATAGAACCTAAGAAAAATGTTAATACAGACCTTTTGGTAATACCTCTTTTGAAGAATATAAACAAGAAATTGACCAATATATACTTAAGTGACTATATACATACACGAATCAAACTAAAACTTGAGCACTCAATTTATATTTTGGTTGTTTGTTTCTCTCATTAATGACCCATTATCATAAGTTAGTTTACCTAATCACCCGAAAAAATTATTATTAGGTCCATCGTCTGTAATAGAACCTACGAGGCAATATCTCATTTCGTCCTCCCCTTATCAATTTACTATTAATTTTTAGAGGATAAAGCATTAGAATTAGTGGCAAAGGTCCAACTAAAAATGCTGATATGTAATGCAAGCAAGGTCACACACTATAAAGTCGACTAAAAAAATTTATGTCATGTAACTCATGGCATTATTATTACCTACCAAAATTCAAAAGCAGAGACATGATATGAAAGTGGGTTATAAAAAATAATAAGCAAAAATTCCAAAGAGGTCCAACGCCGATATCACATGGGCTGTTCTATCATGCCTTCACACTGACCCACCAGGGAACATATCAAGGCTTGAGATATGCTTCCATGTTCGGCTGACTTAATTGTTCAGTAGCTGAATTATTAGGAAAGAACACCTTCTTATTAAAGAACGACAACAGTGGCCCCAAAAAGAATTTTTTAGCATGACCATACTCCGCAATCATAGTCCAAATTTAGCATCTAAAAGGATTAAGCAGCATTGCCCGACACATGTCTCATACGAAACCCTTGGCGCCATGGCGCAGGGGTTGGTTCGTTTAGGATAAGAACTGTCATCTCTCATATAACATGGATGTATGCAACTTGGGATGCCAAAATACATAGGGAATGATTTATTTAATCCGTGCCAGGTTCGATTTCGGAGTTTTGTCATTCCCCACCTACAAGCCGGATCGCTGATTCCACGGAATGAGATTATGTACAGGCCGCAGAAGTGTTCTAGTGGAGATGGTTTGCATTACTCTGTTCTTCAGATATGGCATTCGTCGATCCGGCTCTTGTGCAGCTGGAACGCCGGATTCACCCAAGCTCCGCAGTTGCACTGCATGCCAGCCCAGTTGAAGGAACCCAAGCGAGCGTTGCAGCCCTTGCACTGAAGCTTCTCTTCCACGTAGCCGTCTTCCACTGGCCAATATCACAAAACTCGAGCTGAGCAAAGTAGACAAGTACTGCGTGAGAACTCGTAATCATGCGCATCAGGCATGTGCCGCCCTTGGATTAAGGGTACTTCTGATCCAATGGCGAGGACATCCCCAGTTCACACGATTCCGAGTTGACCTCCGTTTCCTAAATTTTATATAAATGCCTTGCGAAAAGAGAAGAAAGAAGGATTAGCAATGCTCATAAGTGTGCCAAGTTCACCTGCTTGCATCCACTTCATGGGCTCTACGAATATGGATGAGCATTCAGCTGGATCCTTTTGCGAGTCCTTCGAGTCACCCGTCCTCTTCCTCCACTTGAAGCACTCTTCTCCCTTCCCGCGCTCGTGTGAAACTATGTTCTCTTGCGAAGCAACGATTCTGCGGCATTTTTTACAGCGGTAAATTACTTGAGGTTTTGGGACAAAGCCAGTGTCGGCAGAATTGACTGCTTCCATTGGCGCCTTGGCAGTCACCAGACTTGCTTCTGCATTTCCAGAAGAAATCCAGAATTCATTAAAAGATCGAGGACGTCACTAATGCTTGGAAGTCGGTAGTTATGAGAACAATAACAATATGCAAAAGTGTCAGAGAAAAATTCTCTGTATCTACCATCACACTAAAAAATAGGAACTAAATTGAACCAAGCATGTATTGCCAGAAGTAATCTCAGGAAAAGGAAAATGCAGAACATCAGCGTGCAGATAAGCCAGGGAAGGACCCTTAACTAGCACATTCGTTCAAGTTACAGGGCAAAAATAAGTAACTCCAAATTGAAGAAGTGTGATTTTAAACAAGCTGTGAAATCATCATGAGTTGTACCAAAACAGAACCATCTTGCAGAGTAATTAAAGCAACAAAGATGCTGAAGGCAAAATGACAAGATAATAGTCAGGAGAAACATAATATGCATAACGTAGTTTTACATTGAATATATGTAATATATAAGAGGCACAATGGCAAACCCAAAGCTTGTACAGTAATGAGAAACTCCTAAAACAGCTCTTTGCATTAACTTTAGAGTTTATTACACTCCCAATGTCAAATTTAATCATCTTCAGGTCCATCACTCCTGCTCATACAGGGACAAACTAACATTTCATCCAACTTTACAATTAAAGGAGAGTACCAATTCTTCAACCTTCAAGTCAGATTGGCAGGTGTACTCATCTACCCTTCTTCCACATCCAGGTAGAACCAAGTTCTTCAAGTAAAATCATTATAGTCCAATGAAAACACTTCCATATCCAGGTAGAAAGAAGTTCATCAAGTAAGACCCTTATGGTCCAATGCAAAACCTCTTTTCTAATGGCAGTGACAACATTGAAAGAGAATAGCTGCTATTCAACATGGAGAGAATGATACAGAGAGAAAAAATTAAAAGTTGTCTTAGATGATTAAAGTACATAGACGAAGAACTGAATATTTGAAAAGGGATCACCATAAGAGGCTGAAAGAAAATATATAAAGAACCAGGATTTAAAGATCAGCTATGATATTTTGGTCACCAAAGTCCATCAATTATATGCGATGGAGCACCCGAGCTAGGTTCTAAAGAGTTAGGCCAAGTTCATGCTTGAGCCACAAATTTGAGTGCTGAGGCTACCTTCTGTCGCATAATTATCAGTTCTGTCCCATCACATCACTAATAGATAAAATCTAAGTAAAATATTCGTAATCATACCCCTCCAAACCAAGAAACGTAATGGACCCTCTCACGGTGCAATTCCACATGTGGACCACTCTAACTAAGTAGTTCTGTGTCGACCCAGAGACGTGGAAGGGAGTACTCATTACATACCACAAGTGAAACTTATGCACAAAAAACCGAAGCAATCTAGAGATTCACATTAACTTCACATATTTCCTACACTAACATTAAGCTGATCAACTACCTTACAATTAGGATTACTCCAAACCTCAAAAATAAACTCAACCAAGCAACATCGCGAGCTAGCCACGTTGAACCACAAGTCAGATCACAACATCCCCCTGCACTGGGGTACGTCTCAGAGAACAACCCAAGTTCATTGGCTCTATTAGGAAGTTCTCCCATCTAAGGCATGCAAACTCACTTCCTACACAGCCTTCCAATTAAAACCATTCAAAGAAAGACACCATCTTCTGCTGCTTCAGTTTATTTCCAATCAAACCAGCGCGGGTTCCCCACAAAACAGAAATCTCACAAGCATCCCTCCTCCTGGCGGACCAGGTTTATATAACCATAGCAGATGATGGGTCATCATCAGTTCCATTTCTTTTGCAACACCGTAAGTCTCTCAATTCAGATTCGACATCAAAGAAGCGGCCAAAACTTGCCCTATAACCTCAGTCAGACAAACACTAACATCCCGAATGAGAACTAACAACATGATGGATCGAAGTACCTATTCCAAGCACAGATTGAAACCAACCCAGAAAGGAGAAGCACTGAAAACGGGTTTCATCGCATTACACCGTCAAACGCAATCTCGGCAAACCCAATTGCGAAAGGCCGAAGAAGAAGAAGAATCAGAAGAAGAACAATGAACAGGGCAGAGCACACACCTCCACAAGAACGGTGGCCAAGTACTCCAATCTTGCGTCCGTACAGGGGGTTTCTAAAGGATTGGCGACTGGGCCTTACTCTGCCCAAGATGCGAGCATGGGCCCAATAGCGTTTCCTCTTTTGATGGAATACCCAGGCCCAATCACTTACTCGGTTGCTATAATTAATAATCAATTCAATTGCATCTTTACCAGGGGTGATAAGTTCTCGAACAGTTCGATTCCCATCTAAGAACCAGGAACTGGGTCAGAGGGGGCAGGTTCTCAGTTTTTGGAATTGGGAATCAAACCTGTTCCATCCCCCCAATGGTTCAATGGAGTCGGTGGATGAAAGATTAAAATTGCTTCGGCTCGGTTTTCCTTGGAAAATTTTTGCTAGCTGATGCACTAGCTTTAGCAATAAGAATACCTTAATCTGGCTGAATCCTTTCATTAATGGGTCATTTTGGTACTTGTGCTACTTGATCGTGGATATGCCTTTCCCCTTATTTCTTGTTGTTGGGTTTATTGTTTGGAAATTCCGGCCTGTCATGTCACCCACATAATGAATAATACTCAATTAAAATATTTAAAGTTGCTCGGTTCAACTAACAAAAGAAAAAAAAAATTTGACCAAGGTCTGTGTTGTGAAAGAGGGATTAGGGCTTTTTGGTTTTTACAGTTTTTAAAGAAATTAAAAATTAAAAATTAAATGATATAAAATCAATCTGGTACAGGTGGTTCGGGTGAGCGGTTCTAAATAGGAATTCGAGAACCAGACCGAAAATCACCAATTCAAACATGAAAAGAATCTTACTGTTCTCTCTCTATCTCAACCTTTTTTCGTCTCTTCCACTTCCGAAGAGGAGGGATTTGACCTAAATCTCTCCTTCCCCTCCCAATTCCTTTTCCTTTTATTTCCTTTCGTTTCTTTCCTAATTCTCCTTATCTAGTTTTAGATCTGGGAACTTTTCTCTCCAATCTAATTTTAGATTTTGGAGTTTTAACGAATAAGTACTCTACCTCCAGTTTTAATGATGTTCAGTGTAATTTCGATGTCAAATTTGTGCTCATTTAATGTTTTTTCACTCAAAGTTTTAGCACTTTGCATTGGCTATAGGTCTTGCTTTGGCTATAGGTGTCGGATATGAGATTTTTCGATATATTTATGTTGTCTCCGTATAGTGCTGGTGTTGGGGACACCAAACCTAAGCGCACATCGTTAAAAGTCAAAGTCGTAATTACAAATAGAGATCTCGGCATATGCTTATCACTGATGATGTTGTGTGGTTCAGTAATTGGCCGTCAATTATGTTTCTTGAATCCAGTTACAGAATTGCTTTTAAAGGACAAGCTTGTGATGATCTCTGCCAATCATGCTATGATGAAATGCCTTGATTTATGATTTTTTGTTTATTTTGGAGAACTTTGAGTTTATATTGATTATTATGACTTTCGAGATTCCCTTTCATGTATCAATTTAGTAAGGAATGTAAATTTCTTTTTGACTAAAAAAAAATTGAAATAGAGAACCAGACTGTTGCCATGAGGAATCACTCAGAATGGGCCGATTCGGTCCCATCCAAGCGGTGCCTTTTGCTCTCCCCTGATTCTTTTGCCCTTTGGTTGTAGTTATTCATTATAACCCAAGATTACTCACTTTACACACATTTAATGACCCTCTAGTGTGAACCTGGTGTGGGAATAATATAAAGTGAGATGTTACCAAAGTTCACCATATCTCTAGTGTGAAATTATTGGTATTCCCTAACTTGTGGGGAAGAAAAATATTTATAGTCAACTTGGGAGTGTGAGACACGCGAGTACCGACATGTTAAAATAATGAACGTAGTTATACTGTGCACCCTTTTAGGGAATTGCCGGTGATGGCCCTCATCGGGAGTAGCACCCCTTGGCTTCCACTGAAGGCCACTTCAACTTGAAGGAAGTCCAAGGCCCCCGGGTTGAATCGAAGCAATTTGATTATAATTTTTTTTTTTTTTGGGTTAAAGAAAGTTTCCATTCACTTCAATATGATATGTGGAATAATCCATGGGAAATCTCATAAAATCACCACCAAAAAGCAAGCCCATAATTTAAGAAATCAATGTATATCATCAGAGCATAGTCAATAGACATAACCACACGCTCATCCTTTAAAAAATTGTGACTGTATCTAAGCAAAAGGATCGATGACCGATCACTATATCACACATCATTATCAGTGATTAACATATGTTAAGATCTCTTTACGTAAGTACGACTTTATCTTTTGGCGTTGTGCGCCTGAGTTCGAGCATCTCTAATGCCATCAATATATGGAGATAACAAAAACAAGTTGACCAGATTCGAATCTGACACCTATGAAAGTAGGCCCTTTAGCGAGTATGAAACACTAAAGTTTCTAAGAAAAATATGTTAAACCAACACAAATCTAACGGTGGAGCTATTGAACATCATTAAAACCGGGGATGCAGTACTTAAACTCCTAGATTTAGAATTAGATTGGGAGAGAATATTCAAGGAATTATCCGTTGTTTTCATTGAGGGATTTCTTCTCAAGATTCTATCAACCATAAAACATTCTTAGGTAAACTCTACTTTATGTAAGTTAAAAAAAAAATCTGCAATAACTTAAAACATATTTTCTAAAATAAGTCGAATAATTTTTCTCCTCGTCTGCCATAAATTTCGTACCTTTCACACGCATAGGGATGTGGCACTTTTGCTGATCCAGATATAAAGTAAGGTTACTTATAACATCAAAGATAATAGGCTCTTCGGAAAACATGACACTAAAAAAAATAAAAATAAATTACGTATGTTTTACTTAAAGATAAGATTCACTTAAAAAACACCGATTTTAGGTAGGGTCTCAATTCTAGCATGAATTTTTTTCCTTATAAAAATCACGAACTTTCACTCCATTTCAAATCTGGCCCCATTAACCGTCCATCTTAAAGATCCAACTCATCATCCACGTGTATTCTTGCAACTCACTGTCTGAACGACCGCCATGTCATTTTCCTTTTCCACGTCGACTAGAATGGCATTCTCTCTTTGCTTCTTCCTCCTCTTCCTCCTTCTCCGGTCACCATCGCCACGGCTCGTGCGCGTTGCCGCCGCTTCCTCGAGGTCTTTACGCGTACGGTGAACTTGTCTTTTGTATCCCTACATCACACGAGAGTGACCCCCAACGTCGTTTCGTCGAAAACGTACCGCGATTTTAGAAAGATCAACCATCAACACGAATAGACTAAAATCTTGATAGAATAATTGCTAATGACAGCGATCTAGAACCTCACATTTTGTTACTGAATAATTAACGAATAAATTATTGCCAATGACTCGACAAGAGACACGTAAGATTACGTAAGAGCGTACGACATCTGATGGAGACCGGCCACATTTTCTGATTTTCTTCCTGCCAAAAAGTGTGTCCGTCAAGTGCCTTCTGTTGTGTTGACCACCACATCAAGAAGACTGGTCCTCTTCGTGAAGCATCAAATCGCTCTTAAGATGATTTAACTATCGCATTATTCTTTAAATATATATAATCTACATGTACATAATTAACTAAGAAAATTTTCAATAAAAGTCTAAAATGCTCATATTTTTTCAAATAAAAATATAAAATGAACATTATTTTAAATAAGGATATGAAGTTATCAAATCGTCTTAAACGAAGACTTTTGGTAAGCCAACTATTATTCCGACATCAAAGAAGGGTATTTCAAAAAAAAATTCTAAGTATTTTTTTTAATTTTTTTCTTTTCTTTTTCCTCTTCCCTCTCTTGACCATCATCGAAGTCGGGCAAGGGTCACCTCGCCTGCACTGGGTGGGCAAGGGCTACCCTTCCTAAATTGGGCGAAGGCAACCCTTATATGACGTTGGCGAGGGTGGCCCTCGCCTAAATCTGATGACCTCTGCGATGGCTGGCGGAAGGAAGAAGGAAAAGGTAAAAAGAAAGGAAAAAGGAAAAAAATTAAAAGTAAAAAGACGAAAATACCATTTGGCCAATGGGGTTAGGTCTTTTCTGAGATTAATATAACCACTTTAAACCTTTATTTGAAAAAACGAAAGCACTTTAGACTCTTATTGAAAATAAAATCCGCTTTACATTTTTATTTGAGAAAATGGGAGAATTTCATATCTTTATTTATAAATTTTCCTAATTAATTAATTTAAACATTATTTATTGGAATATTCATAATTATAGAAGAATCGATTCGTAAAATATAAATCGAGAATATTATTACCCGAATATTCATAAGATCGATTCGGGATTTATCAAAGGCCACGCCGGCATTTCTATTATAATAATGCTGCTGTTGTCACCCATGCATCATGTCCATTTTTCAAAGGGGCGTTGTGACTTTATAGGTTCGGCCGGTTCGGCCGCAATATTCTCCATCAACTCTAATCAGCTCAAACCTCTGAAAGTCATCCGAATTAAAAAATAAAAAATAAAATCTGAAAGTCAAAGATTTTTTTTTTTTTTTTTTGTGGTCGACAAAGTAAACGAGTTGACATTTTGCAAAAGAATTGTTTGAAGAGATCCACATCAAAACTCTCAACCTCCATAGTAAGATCACAACAATTAAAATGCAGATTAATCATGTCCAATCAACTCACATTAGTAGTAAAATTTCGGATTAAATGAGATTAATCAGGAGCATTTTAATTACTTGTTTTAATTAATAAGTGAGATCTTTTTTTACGATATGGGTATCCGAATCTTTGGCTACGTTAGTCCCACACAAGTAAATGGACTTATCAACAAGCGTAGGTAAATGTTCCATATGTAGAATGATAGGTGTAATTTTTAAGGTTAATTTGAGTGAGAAAATTCAAGAGAAAAATGAAAATAAAATCCACCTCAAACACGTAAAACATATTTCTATCTCAAAAGTTTCATGTGAAAATTTGATGTAACCCTAGCACTTTAAAGTGAATAATGATTATAGGTACGTATGTATATATGTATATATGTGTGTGTGTATATACACACACATTGCTGGAATTGTCGGTACATGTATATAATATCAATATGCGACTATATACACATTGCCAACATAAATATTATATAATCAACTCATACAATGTTAACATAAACGCAATGTTTTTCTTCATACAACAATGTAAATTGTAGTTTTCTAAAACTAAATCAAAGCGCACACATTTCCCCTAATCTGTTTATTATTAGCAAAATATATGTGTAAGGTGGGTCAAAAAAGCAAATAGAATTGATAAAAACACATACATACATACATAAATACATACATACATACATACATATATATATATATATATATATATCCATATTTAAATAAATCTTAATCTCTAATGTCAAAACGATGACGACAGATCAAGGCCTTTGTGGCAAATTGAGATAATGGGTCACTTGTGCAAGCGAAAATAAAAAAATTGGGTCTTTCCTCGTTTATATATAATTATTTAATTACGAGGAGTTGGAATCTTGATGTCAACTAGGGATGAGCAATTATAAATTCAATATAGTAGGTTATGTAAAAATTTCACCTAAAATCTACCGACTAAAACATGTCACATATCTTTTGGAACTCGGAACTTATCTTATATACATTGAAATTTGAAACTTATCTTGTCACAGATTTCAAGGTCAATTTCGAAATCTACTTAGATTCCACTAATATTATTAATTAAACGATTGTAGTGAATCGTCACCTTTAATAAGCACTACTCGCTGTTACAATTTACTGACTATAACTTATATTTAGATACGCAAAGAATGTAAAACATTAACAAAATAAAAGTTTTAATAATAAAATAGAGATTATATATTCATCATCGAACACAATGGAATATTGTAAGATCGTGCGAAAACACAACAATTTGTTCAAGACTCCAAGTTCTAGGTTCTAAGTAGATTTTAGGTTTCGCCTATCTAGAACCTGAAATCTACCTGTTGAAATAGATTTTCTAACTTTTGGAATCTAAAACTTACTTTGCATATTTTGAAAGCTAAAATCGGACATGTTCTCATCAGTCTAGTTCTCTAGTTCGAGGTTCTATCCCAGAACTATACTCACCTCTAATGTCAATGGGATGTCTATAAAAGAAACCGCTTGGCTTGTCTAAAGCGACAGGTTAGGTTCTTGCCTTTTGAATTATTTTGTCCTTTGACCCTAATTTAGAAAGACGATATCAGTTATTACGTTGAGAAAGATTTACTTTTATATTGATTTGTATAGTCTCTACTCAAGGTGGAAATGATTTCGTGGTTTTGTATAAGATAATATTGAAATTTTTTGCAAGAATTTCATCCCTTGACGTTACGACAAACATCGAATTTCAAACCATCCTAATTAGCAACAGCAAAAAGTCAGAAAGCATCGATTGGCATTGCATCGACCCTACGAAAAAGGGATTGGAGGTGTCATTGGAGTTTCACGCGACTGTCCAGCCAGCCAATAATGGAATGTTGAGTGTTATGAATTTCTTTCGATCTTATTGAACGAAGAGAATGTCTCGATAAAAGTTGTCGCCATTTGATTAGCAAGGCAAGGGACACATCTTGCTCCAAAAGCACTTAAAAAATGGTTAGAAACTTCAACCCGAAATCTTAAGTCAACAGGTGAATAGAAATTGGTTGACCCTAGACCGGCCTAACTCTACCGGTCCTAGTTTAGTTCCCAAGGGATTTGGTCAGTCATTGATCTTAAATCTTTGAACTAACACCATGCGGGTTGATTCTCGATCCTAGAAGTTTAGGGTCGGTTCAACTTGAACCAAACTTGACTATATATATTATTTATCTAATATATCTAATATATTATTTATAATTTTTCTATATATTTTAAAGAGAAAACCTTAAGTCAAACGACATCAACAGCATGAAACGGCTCCTCACGGCGTCCTCCTCTAGTACTCGTTCTCTTGTGTTTTCTTTGTCCTCTTAGTTTTCAATTTGCCAAAATCGAAAGAAATAACTTCTCCACTCACCGCTTGCCCTGCTCAACTTCCCTGCTCGCCACTCAACTCCCCATCTTGTCCCATATCTCTATGAGCGGTCTTAATTGTTTTTATGGTTTCTTGTTTTTAGCAGGTGTGAAATTTCTATTATTATCTTATTTTAAATTTGTTGAATATGTACTTATATTTATAGTGTGGTTACACAACACCGCATTGTCGATGAATATATAATTTGAAATGATAGGCTTGTTTTTTTAGGGAGTACAAAAAATGAAACAAAATAATTATTGGTTAGCTCCGGGTTGACCCTGGGATCATATCGAACCTATTGAGTCGATTTGGTCCGTGGTCCCAAGTTCAATAAGGTCGGTTCTCGGTTCCAAAAATTGAGGACCAACACTGTGCAGATTGATTCTAGGGTTAGGGGTGGACTAGCCCAACTCAAACTAGGCTCACTCCTAATAGAAATTAAATGTATAGAAAAAACATGTAAATCATGTAGACAAGTTATATGGATACTTTTAACACTCCTTACGTGCAAGCTGAATTAAGAGCGGCACGTGAAATTTGACAAATTGAGGTGGGTTCGATACGCAAAGTAAGTCGAAACAAAACTTTGATTTTGATGCCATGTTAAATTTCCAAACTGAAAACCTAAGCCGATATATAGGGAAGATCACATGTATATAAAACCACGTAGACAAGCAATATGTGATATATTAATAAAATTATTGAAATTTGAGTTTTAATTGGTCACTCAACCAAAAATGCGAGACTTTTTCCTTTCTTTTTGATATACTATTCGAAGTTTGGATTCGTGGCACATGCGACTACCCATCTTTTCTTGTCATAGAATTTGAATGTTAGCTACAACTGAATCTTAGAAATTCTAGAGGTGAGATGGCGAGTGAAACCTACCCTACGACAACAAACATTAAGCACAAATGGTCATTTGAGTTGGGTTGAATGAGGGCTAGCAATTTATCACGGCAAAAATGAGAAAAGTTGGCGCATCAAGAAAATAAATGAAATTGATATAGATGATACCGAAATTAGTAACTTGTAAACAATAATTAACAGATGAGCATTCAGACATTGTGTACTGTTTAAGGGATCCTGTTACTAATTCGGGACGAGGTTACAAGGCTCGTAATATCAATTGGGAAAGCATATTAAAAAGCATGTTAACAGTTCGATGTAGTGCTTAGACAGGGAAACTTGTTTAAGGCTGTGTTTGGTTAATGGATTTTTTTTCGAAATGTAAAGTGTTCACTAAACTGTAATTGAACGATTCCTTGAGAATCATATATTGATTTAAATGTTATTTGGAAAAAAATTAGACTTATAAAGGACTTTATGTATATATTTTAAATAAATAAGTAAATAAATGGTGAGCTAGATTTGGCACTGGTGACTGTTGTTTACCGTCGCACGACCTCGGCTAAAGTTGGTTGCGGTCATGCGATCTCAGGCCACCCTTGTCAGGATCGCACGACCTTAGGCATTTGAGAAATTCTCAAAGTTTAAAGCCGGCTAAACTTGCATAGAGAGAGAAAAAAAAAAAAAAAGTCTCTGGCGGATTTTGAAAATGCGATGCGTATACCAAAAGCTCTTTGAGGAGAGGGCAACGTTGGAAGGAAAGAAAAAAAACATGCATTCAAGAAATCCTCAAAGTTTAAAGCCGGCTAAAACTTGCGTAGAGAGAAAAGGGGTCTTTGGTGGATGTTGAAAATGAGTGATGCGTATCCCAAAAGTCCTTTTTAAAGAAATGCATCGACATTTAAGAAATTCTCAAAGCTTAAGGCCGGCTGAAACTTGAATAGAGAGAAAAAAGGTCAATGGTGGATTTTGAAAATGTGGTGTGCATCCCCAAAGCTCTTTGAGAGAGGACAATGCCGGAAAGAAAAAGAAAAAGATATATATATATATATATATATATATATATATATATTTTTTTGGTAATCGAGGACTCCGCCACTTGCCTCCCGTGCCCAAACGGCTCTTGAGGGCTGAGCCCCTATATCTTGAGAAAGACTAGCACAGCAACCCACTGTCATGGTTCCTCACTTAAATCACTAGCAATGCAGGGTTTCGAACTCTCGATCTCAGTAATGAGGGAGGGATTCTCAACCAACTGCGCTACCCACGGATAGGTAGAAAAAGAAAAAATTTGCACTCAAGAAATCCTCAAAATTTAAAGCTGCTGAAATTTGCATCGTGTATCCCAAAAAGGTTTCCAAGCACCTTGACATACCCATGCCCAAGAACCCTTTAGGGCTCCCAAAGGTTGTTTTCCAAAATCGAGCCAAACCGCACCCCAACTTGAAAAATCCATTTGACTTTCCAACTCGGTTTTTTGCCAGCGTTCGGAACACGTGGTATTTTTTTGTTTCCTGTTAACTCACGTTCATCGTCGACGTTTTCACCGCGTCATTGCCGATGCAAGAAAGATTCTGCCATCACGTCGGCCTCCTCCTCCTTTGTTTCTCCTTATTTTCTTCTCGTGGTTGGGCCTTTCCTTTTCGAGCCTTTGAACTCGGATCGCGCACGGAACGATGGCTCGAAAGGTCAATGGGATCCCCGCATGGCATCTCCACCAGATCCCATTTCCGAACCTCCCTCTCGTCGATTCATCGCGAGTCAGCGGTAAGATCTTTGCAAGGATCTTGCCCTTCCGGATACCTTAAGAAGCGGCCTTTTGAACGGTCCGCTTTTGACATGAGCCCCACTTTTGTCGAATCCCCTCGCGCCATTTGATGGCCTGACGAGAGCTTATATATATGGGAACCCATTGCTCTCAAGTCACTGCATTTTCCCCACGTAAAAGCACAAGCTCTCTCTCTCTCTCTCTCTCTCTGTGTTACTACTTCTTTGCCGTTTCTTGATTTCGAATACCGTCTCTGTCCAAGCCTTTCCAAGAATATTCATCCCGAAGTTACCCAAATCCGGACCAAGCAAAAGAAGATTCAGCTTTTGCCTCCTAGAAACTTGCCCACTTCCCCGAAACGCTCGAAATGCTGTAGTTCGAGAGTAGAAGGAAGAAATATTTAATCTTTTGACACTGACCCCCGCTTCCTCTGCTCTTTCCCCTGCTTCTTCGCGAGCGACCGCGGGCGTTGTCCACTTGCGGGATGATCAAATTTAAAGCGAGCAACCAGTTGAATTTCCCTCTTGCGAAGCTCTCCTTCTGGTTCGGCCCCCCCACTCGCCCTCCCGGTCACCTTCTATTCCTTTCCTGAAAGGCACGGGGCTAGCAGAGCAGAGTTAAACAGAGAGGACAGAAAGAAGAAGAAGAAGAAGAGTAAAAGATCGAAGATTTACATGGCTTTGTACGCTCCCAACTCGGGTTTTCCAATTACGTCCGATTTTTTCAACATGTTCGATACGTTCCAGCGCGATTTTGGTGGGATCAATGGCGTCCCGCGAGGCGGGTCTCTGGTGTTGGACAGTGACAAGAGTGAGCTCGTGAAGGCCCCGGTTGGCGTGATCAAGAAGGGGGTTACGCAGGAAAAGCTCATGGCGGCCATGAAGAGTCATAGCGAGGCTGAGAGGAGGAGGAGAGAGAGGATCAACTCTCATCTCAACACTCTCCGTGGACTCGTCCCCTGCACCGACAAGGTACTCTTCGTTCCCAATTTGCCCTTTTCGCAACAAAGAAAGAAGTTGCTCATAGATGTTATCATTTACTGATAAGCAAGTTTAGTTTCTTGTCTTCGTCTCGGTTTATGAATTTTGCTGTGAGGGCCAGAGTGGAGACTGGTGGATCGGTTTCAATTGAGTGCTGCATGTTATAAGTTTGTCAATTGGAGTACTATTTGGTGTTTCCATGGCAATTTAGCCAATGATTTTTGATTTCGCCATTTGTGCTATATGACTCAAGCATTTGGTAATTGGTGATGCCAAGCAGTGAGAAACTGATATCAACTGATAACACTCACCTGTTAAAAAAAGATAATTCAATAGTTAACTGTCTTTGGATTCAATTGGTAGATTGTTTTTGTGTAATCGCAGCGCCTGCTGGGCTTTTGAGATTTCCTCAATGGACAGAGGGAACATATTTGATTGGTCCTATTATTTTTACACAGCATGGAGTAGAGAAATTTTCAACCTAATCAATAGGATGATGATGGGCTTGAGAACAAGGGAATCTCATTGTTGACTACTGGGTTAGATTGGAATAAGTATGTCCAGGAGCAATGCACAGCACTCTGAAATCTTCTGCCTAATGCCCTAGATGCCTTGAGGAGCTGAAACTTCCTGAAATTTGGTTTTCAATTTTGTAGGTCACCTAATTTTTTGCTACAGTTGTTCATAGATCCTGCAAAAAGCACAGGAGGAAAATTTTGCTTTGCTTATAAAGCTTAGATGAAGGTTTGTTTAATGTCTGGTGTAGTGTAGTTAGTTTAATGCAAATCGTCGTCTTTTTTCTGCATAACTTGCCAACAGTGGAGAGTTAGGTTAGGTCTGACTTTGCCATCGCTGGTGTCAACTGGGAGGTATTTTATCATTAAGCCCTCTGTGTTGCAACTGCATCTGGCCATTACACGTATTTAATGGAACTTGATACGGTGCATGATTCACGCAATTCATCTATGCAATTGGCGGGATAGTTTAACCGTCGGTGGAGTGAAGTAGACGTCATAGCCTAGTTTGCTAGTTTTCAAATCCTGATCAGGTTCATCTGTATCATGGAGTGAAGAGGACAAAAATTAGGCTGCCCCTGATAAAAACAGGCGGAGGACAAGATTTAAGAAAATAAATGCATGACTGGCGATGTCTGTCTGCATATGAACATTTCTTATTCAGAGACGAACCGGAACAAAATGTCTGAGGTGGATCGGAAGCTGTTCTGCCTAATTCTTGTAATGGGTTACAAGTCAAATATCTATTAAGAAATAGAAGCTCCAACTTCTTGGCAGGTTCGAAGTCTATTTAAGTGGAGAGTCATGTGTTTGTTTAATAAGAAGTGGCCCTATAAAGACATTTGCAAAGCTTGAACTGATTTTATATTTGGCTGTCGGCTTCTGATGTCGGTTGAAGGCCATTGCTATTTGTAGATTAATCAATAATTAGTGGGGGCACCAAGCCAACTGTGGCATGGATCACGTCATGGAGTTTACCTTTCCTGGAGTATTATTGCGAATCATATACGCGAATTCATCCATTGAATAGTAAACTTCCTTTATTTAGTCATTAAATAAAAGATACCAATGGCTATGTGGAAGATTCATTGTTAGACTTCCAGCCTTCAACTATATTTTATGTCCTTCGACGACATATATATTTTCTTTGGGCTCTATCTGACCCGTTCTTTAATACTTCCATCATTACTTTCTGATCTTGTAAGACTAAAATGTACAATTGTGTGAAACATATAATTTATTTGATCGTATGATTGCTTTGGATCCCGACTTTGAGTTGCCATGGCAATATATAGATTCTGCGTATTTAGAGCAGTCGCCTCTCCTCGAAATTTGTATTCTATAGATATGCAGATGCTTTGGTGGTTGACTAAACTATTTCGGGGAAAGAAACTGCAGAAAGTCAACGGATTCGAACTAGTCCTACTATTCTCTTGTCATAATTTTCATTACTGAAGCTTCCTTTCGAAATATGGAAAAGTCAAATCTCTGTAGTACGCAGCAGGGCTGCTAGGGACATCTAGATTTGACTGGATAATCACTGTGAACTTTGCCAATCTCAATTTCTCCATGCTCACCGAACTTAAATCCTGTTCTTAATAGATGGACAAAGCTACGCTACTCGCTGAGGTCGTGAGCCAAGTGAAAGAACTGAAGAAGAAGGCCATCGAAGCGAGTAAAGGCCTCCTTGTGCCGATGGATGCTGATGAGATAACAGTCGAACCGTGCGGCGACGGAGCAAGAGACGACGAGTTTTCCTTCAGGGCATCCATCTGTTGCGAATACCGACCTGAGCTGCTGTCCGAGATGAGGCGAGCTCTCGAGGTTCTTCCCCTGAAGATAGTGAAGACCGAGATCTCGACCCTTGAAGGCCGGGTGAAGAACGCGTTTGTCTTCAGTAGCTCTGCAGAAGAGCGCAAAAATTTCGATTCCGAGGCGCGCCACAGTTTAATGAGCTCTGTTCACCAGGCTCTTAATTCTCTTCGCGACAAAAGTCCCGACTTGCCAGAGTACTCCCCGAGGACGACAATCACGAGCAAGAGGCGTCGACTCACGTCCTTTGATTCGTCGAGTTCTTCGTCCCGAGAGACAAGGTCTTATTGTTAGACACTGTAAGCAAGTTCTTTTTTTTCATCCTAAAGAGATAATTGTAAATCAATGACATGGATAGGAAACCGGTCAAAGACTCGTGCCGGCCGTGGTCGGCCGGCCGATGTTGTAGCTTGCTACCGGCAATTTAATCTCTGCCGTGGCAACGGTTGTAGTGCTGTACTTTTAGATGTGCAATATTCTTAAGACATGGACATGTCTTTTTATTTTGGACTGTTCGTGGTTATGGTGCTACACAGTGTAACCTTTTTCAGCTAAATTTGTGATAAGTTGATAGTACGGCTTGTCTCCTTTCCAAGCAAAGCAAATTTTAAATGCAATCTCTTCTGTTCTTCACTAATAATAAGATAGAAATATAGAAGTCGTTTCACAAATATAATACATGATGAAATTTAGCCTCCTGTCACGGTCCAATTTGTTTAATTGTCTACTAGGTATCTACTATGTCGAGTCGAAAACTATTGGGAAACTTTGAATATGAAAAGACGATTGCATTTAAGCACTGCTGTACAATAGCCTGTATGACAAAGGATCATCTCAAGAGTTTACAAGTCTTATCGAGTATTTAATGCGAGGTTGCAGGAAGGTTACTTTCTCATGCAATTTGATGAGGATTTCATTCCCCAATCAAAGTCTCGTGATATATGTTGGAAGGGTCCTATGTGTCCAGTTTGAATAAATCAGGTTTCATGCAATTTGAAGGGTTTTTAGAGGAAGTTTTTACAAAAATACTAGGACATGGTCAGGAAGTTCGAGAATAATTCTTTTAGATTCCGTTTGTTTTACAAAGAGGGTTACATTTCTGAATTTTTTAAAAAGAAAATAATCATATATATATATTTATATATTTGGATGAAACTTGGAAAAGAAATGGAATGTACTCCTAAGAACCAGACCTAGGCGGAAGATGTGGGTTCAAGCCCCGTAAGTCTCAACGAAACCTTAATGGACCTTGACCTAAGCACAAGCACTTGAGCCTCAAGCAAGAGCACAGACACCTAGCTCGAGGCTCCTTGGCATCCAAGCCATGGTCACCAAAAGCCAAGCGCTAGACCTTGGTGCCCTAGTCCATAGAGGACAGGCTAGTGTCACGGGCCGAATGAGGGCCGATCCCAGAGGTTCCTGGAGGATGATCGCGACTCACCCGTGGACCTCCTGCTTTCACTCGGATTCCCACCAAGTCTTCTCTTCGAAGTTTCCAAGGGCGGGCGACACCGTCATTTCGCCTAGATTCTAGATAACTCTCTATTTATGTCAGTAGTTGACAACTCTCTATTTATGTCGGTGGTTAGCAGCCGCCATTAGTGTCGGTAGTTGAGGCGGTGCGATCTTGTCTGCCGGATCAGATCTAGATCAACGGATGTAATTAGAGGGCCTCGAGTATAAGAAGGGGTGCCCTCCCCCTCATTTGTAGCCATCCAACCATTTCAGTTGATAAAAGTTCCTTTCTCTCCAGAGCTCCTCTCTCTAGAAGCTTTCTCTCTCTACGATCCGGGTATACGAGCGAGTGTGCGAGTTGATCGAGCAAGGCTTGGCTTGGGTGACCCAAAATAGCCCGAGTCGCCGCGCGGTCACGATCCCAATCGATCGGCCCGTGACAAGTGGTATCAGAGCAAAGGAGAGTTCCGTTTCCAGAGATCGAGGAGCGCCAACTGTTTGAGAGAATGTCGAGCCAAGAAGCTGCTATGGATGGAGAGACCGTGCAAGTCAAGGAGACTCGCGGTCAACAGAAGAAAAGAGATGCCTCGATGGATGCCGTAGCTGCATTCGACGAGAAAATTGGGAAGGTCCGGAGTGCCGTGCTCGAACTCATGGAAGGTCTTGATGATGTGAGAGACCGGATCATGGAGGTTGAGACTTCGCTCCGTGAAGACTTCACAACCGGCCTCAATGAAGCTACAGCCTCGTTGCACGACAAGGACGAAGCCCTTGAAGCATCGATCGATGTGCTGAAGGAGCGCGTCCAAGTGATCGAGGAGGAAGGTCCGCATAGGGACGAGGTCGAAGCCATGAAGGCGGAGATCCAAGAGCTCAAGACCGAGCTCGCCCTATGCAAGCTTAGCATCGCCAACGGTGCGGTGCCTACTCAAGTGGTGCCCAAAATTGAGGTGCCGAAGCCCAAAGAGTTCAAAGGCGACCGATCCGCCAAGGAGGTGGACAACTTCGTATGGAGCATGGAGCAATACTTTGGCGCCGTCAACATACACGACGAGTCAATCAAGGTACGAACCACTTCTATGTTCCTCTCTGATACGGCAATGCTTTGGTGGCGCAATAGGTGTGATGAGACTAGGCGCGGTGCTCATCCCGTGGAGACATGGGATGACTTCGTAAGGGAGTTCCAGGACTATTTCTTCCCCAAGTTCGCTCAACAAGAAGCCCGTAGCAAGCTCCATCGACTCGAACAAAGAGGTGCGATCCGAGAGTACGTGAAGGAGTTCACGGAGCTCAAACTCCAAATTCGCAACCTAAGCGAAGAGGAGGCTCTCGGAGCGTTCATGAATGGATTGAAGCCTTGGGCACTACTCGTGACGAGTCTCGCGAGAGCACTGAGCGTGGCCGAATCGCTCGTTGACCTCACCAAAGGCCAACCAAGGAGTCAAGCAAAAGATTGGAGGTCGGATCGATCCGAGGACGAGGGAAGGAACACTCCCCATGGTGAAGATGATCAAAGCGGCCACGTCAAGACGTGGGGAGAAGGGCAAGCCAACCTTCCAACGGGGTCGACCAACGGACTGCCCGACGAGTAAGTTCGATCAACCCCCGCCTTCTCCTTGTTTTATCTGCAAAGGTCCACACTGGACCCAAAAGTGCCCGAAGAAGGGTCGAATCAACGCCCTCCTTGCCATCGAAGAAGATGAGGAGGAGCCCAAAGAAGAGAAGTGGCAAATTCGGCTTGGAGGCGTGAAGATGATCAACTCCGTCCAAGCTCGATCGCCGTCCAGAAAAGAAGAAGCTGCTTCAAACTCGGACATGTTCTTCGTCGAAGTCGAAGTGTGCGGCCGAACGCTTTACGCTTTGGTCGACACGGGTGCGTCAAACATGTTCATGTCGACCGAAGTGGCAAAAGCCCTAAAGCTTCGCGTGGAGCCAACCGAGAATTCCTTCAAGGCTATCAACTTGGAAGGCGTCCATGGGGTAGGATCGGCTTCGGATGTGGACGTCAAGATTGGCGGATGGAAAGGCAAACTGTCATTCGAGGTAGTTCCTCTTGATGATTATGATCTCCTTTTGGGTATTGAATTCTTCAACAGTGTGAGATCCATGATCGACATGAGGACCAAGTGCATCATGATCTCGACCCAAAATGCCCGACGATGATCCCCATGATGCAAGGGGTGGTCAACACCAAGACCATCGCCACGATTCGACGCCTCGACAAGAGTTTGAAGTCCGTGAAGCGCTTGAACAAGCTGACCAAGATGAAGCCAAAGGTTGAGTTGGGTCCTACTCCAACACACGCCACGCCGATTCAAGCACTCTTCCCTAAGGTTGTGTACGCGCCGCGTGCTCCGTCCAAGCCGAAGATGGAACCGCATGCCAAGTCCGAGCTGATCATGGAAGGGTGTGGTCCTTCGTTCGTGAGCGTCCGAGCGAAGCGAAACAAAAAGAAGAAAGCCCGTGCTCGTGCGAGGAAGGCTGCCCGCCAAGCTGTGAGCGACGAGGGCGTCGCTCGATTGAGTGGGGGAGAATGTCACGGGCCGAATGAGGACCGATCCCAGAGGTTCCTGGAGGATGATCGTGACTCACCCGTGGACCTCCTGCTTTCACTCGGATTCCCACCAAGTCTTCTCCCTGAAGTTTCTAAGGGCGGGCGACACCGTCATTTCGCCTAGATTCTAGATAACTCTCTATTTATGTCAGTAGTTGACAGCTCTCTATTTATGTCGGTGGTTAGCAGCCGCCATTAGTGTCGGTAGTTGAGGCGGTGCGATCTTGTCCGCCGGATCAGATCTAGATCAACGGATGTAATCAGAGGGCCTCGAGTATAAGAAGGGGTGCCCTCCCCCTCATTTGTAGCCATCCAACCATTTCAGTTGATAAAAGTTCCTTTCTCTCCAGAGCTCCTCTCTCTAGAAGCTTTCTTTCTCTACGATCCGGGTCTATGAGCGAGTGTGCGAGTTGATCGAGCAAGGCTTGGCTTGGGTGACCCAAAATAGCCCGAGTCGCCGCACGGTCACGATCCCAATCGATCGGCCCGTGACACTAGAGACTTGGCGCTCAAGCTCGAGTACCTAATACTCAATCCCTAATTCATGTAGCCTAGGCCCAAGACACCAGTACTTGTACTCAAGTCCATGACAACTGGATTGGGTCCTCGGCACCTGGGCCTGAGTCTATGGAGTCTAGGTCAGGGTCCATCGAGACCAGGCCTGAGACCTCATTGCTTGTGCTTAGGTCCCTTGTGCTTAGGCTTGAGACCCCGATGCTTATGCCTGGATCCATAGTGCTCAGGCTTGAGCCTCGATGGACCCAAGCTCCTGCGCAAGAGATCTCGGGAATGAAAACTAGGGTCTTCAGCCCAATTTGGGTGTATCTGAGCTTGAGTGTCGAGGATGTGGGTATCGAGTCTCGATCCTTAGCCTCGAGCGTAGGGGATCTAAGCATGGGCGTCGAGATTGGCCTCAGTGGACTCAAGCCTGACCTCTATGGAGACGGGCTTGGGCATTGGGGCTTAGGCTTGGTTATCGTGCTCCTGTGCTCGGCCTCGATGGACCCAAGTGAAGGCGATAGAGACCCCAACATGAGCATCAAGGTCTTGGGTCTTGGCCTCATTAGACCTAGACTTGGGCGTTGGCAATTTGTGCACAAGCACTAGGGACCCAAACCCTTGCGCGGGGAACTCAGGCACAACTTTATCAACCTGGGCCTTGGTGCTGAGGACTCAGGTATGACCTTTGTGGACCCCAGCCTAATTGCTGGGAATGTAGGCATGGGTACTAGGAACTTGTGCTTGGCCTTTGTAGACTCGGTTGGACCCAAGTACGAAGGACCTGGGATCTAGCATTCAAGTTTCTATGCTCCAATGTAGAGTTCATGGTCCAAGTGCCCATATTTAGTCATGTATTGGATCAGAAATCATTTTCCTAAATTTAAGGATATAATTTTTTTACCAAGAAAACATTTTCAGTCGACTCATTCCCCTAAACAAATCAAATGCCAAAAAATGAGAAAAATATTTTTCGTGAAACAAATATAGCCTTAGATTTTCCTATGGTTGTTGAGTCATATGCAATGTCTTTTATTTCCAGAGTCATAAGTACATACAGTTTTCATTTATGTTTTGTCCATGGGTTGTTATCTTGTCTTCAGAAGTAAAAAGGAGGATTACCAAAAAAATCCTAAATATATTGTAATTGTGCAAATTCAATTCTTTTTTTTTTCAATTCAGTTTTAAACATTATTCTGCCAATTTAGTCAACTCGATCAATTTTAGTTGGCCGACACTGACATGGAAATTTTCTAATAATTTTATTTTTTTCAATTTTTTATTATATTATCATATTATTTGTATTTTCTTTTTCTTTTTATTTTTCGTTTTTTCTTTTTTCTCTTCTTCCTCCTTTGGCTTGCCTCGCCCAATGGCCAGTGCAAGGAAAAGAAACCAAAGAGGAAGAAGATAAAAAAAAAAAATAATAAACAATTCAAAAATAAGATAAAATCTTATTAAAAAAATTGCCACGTCGGTGTTAACTAAACGGTATCCACGCCAATGTCGGCTGGCCAAAATTGGCTGAATGAATTAAATTAGCATAATTGTAAAATGTGTAGGATTGAATTGATACAATTGCAACAAGTTTATGACTTTTAAGGTAATTTCCCCAAAGGAAAAGGGTATTATCCTAGGATTTGCCTAGCTCGGAGGGTTGTTTCAAGTTGAATCTATAAATTCCTCTAAGGTCTCCTTGACATTAGGGCATTTTGATTAATGAATGTTTTTTTATGTATTAATTGAATTGTAAGTTATGGCATGTACCCTAATATGGATTTCTTAGTTGGTGAGCATTTATCTTGTCACAGTTGTATTACCTTTTAACTGTCCGACCCCTCCGAATTTTCAAAAGTTACATGTTCATTACCCCTGAAATTCAGCACCATTGTGCAATCCCCTTCAAACTTTGAAAATTTTATAATACCCTCTAGAATTTTGATTTTGTCATAATCGCTCATTTTTCATTTGCCCATCGCCGTTGATTATCGCCTGAAATGGACTAAATATTCAACCATGCATCATTTCTATTTTTTTAACTTCGTCAACCACATAATGGATGTTATTCGGGTCAAGAAAAATGAGTACATCGATAATTATAGTGCCAAAATTCAGGAAACTTTTGAGCGATTATCCGGAAATTTAAACATTTACTCAAACTGACAAATATTTTTTACTTGAAAGATCTAATTTCACGCTTATTTGTATCCCCTTGTTACAAGATTTTCGAACAAATAAAATTATTTCTCCTAATATATCTAAACGTCTAAGAAGCTGACAGGGTTGAGCTTTAGAACTCCAATCCCGGTTACAGGTAATGCAAAAAAATTGGATGTTTAGCTAGAACACCAATTTGTTGCATGGATAAGGACCATAACAAGTATATTGATTGCCTTTACAAGTATTTGATTCCAATAAACATTTCAATGAATGAAACAAGAACCGAAAAGATTGTTTTCCGCACTACATCGTCATATGAAAGTATGACTTAACTTTCTTGAAGAGAAATTTCACTTAATTATCGATAATTATTTAAAAAATTTAAATTCTTAGATGAAATCATGGCTTACTTATTTAATATTTAACATTAACCTAACTTCATCAATGTCTTTCTCGGCCTTTGGTCATAAAATTTTTACTTAAAAAAAAGTACAAGGACAAAAAAAAAAACTCCAAAGCCTACTCTTCGTTTATTTCGCGAAAAATGAATAATTTACAAAATGTTTTTTTAAATTTGATTATTTATATCATTTTTTTAAATGAATGAAAAATATTTATATCATCCATGAAAATAGTTAGATCAACATTATTATTTATGATGAAAATTTTTTTCATTAACTAATTATTTTAAACGATATCAATAATCATTTTCGGAAAAGTATTTTCGTAAACATTCACCTTCCACCAAACATACAGAGCCTAAACTAAGACAGAGCAACTGGCCGAATGAAAAAGGTCGGAGCTCCTAATGGATTAAAGGAGAACGGGAAAACAATCTCAATATCATCGTTGAGAAGTAAATCACTAAGATATAATTGTTCTCCTTCATAAATATTTGAAAATCAACACAAACTTCAGGTAAATTCTGATGCTAGCCGCTCCGGTGTCAAAAAGGACCCCGCATTGCCGTAGAAAAGTTCGACATCGGGGTTTCAGGACGCGATTATAGCCTATAGGAGTAGGAAGCTCTTCACATCAGACCGCTCAACATTTCCAACAACGGGCATAGATGTCGTAGGAAAAGATCTCGTATTACCATGAATCGGTCGAAGAAGATTAAGCAGATTAGTCTTCCCCATCGCCAAAAGCCATGTCGCCATCACCATCCCCGTAGTCATTGTCGTCTCCTTGGCCAGGTTCAGCATCACCACTGTTGCCATATACTGAAGGAATGGTGTCCACCTCGTTCATCATTGTTTCGTCTGGCTGATGTTCATCCTTTTTCAGGCTCATGGTTTCCAGATTTTCATCTGACAGAAACGAGCCGTAGGGCTTGGAAACCTGCAACAAAAGAATTTACTTGGGACTTACGAGATAAAGAGGAGTGCAGAGGAACCTAAAGGCCTACATCGTGTTTAAGTTAAGAAGCAAACAAGACATAAGAAACATCTACAAAAGTAGTTGTCATGGGGAGTATAAGATGATTTGTTATCGATACAGAAAATATGATTACCAAGTCCCAGGTAATGCACAGAACTACAAAGGGAGCTCCATGTTTCCAGGCTAGTTAAATGTACAATGGTACACAATGAGAATTGATAAAGTTTGGTGGAGAGACTGACCTTAAACAATCCGCCACTCTCGGTAGCAGCTTCGACTAGGTTGCCCCAATGTTCATCATTTTTCAATGTGGATGCAGAACCCACCACCTGCAGACAAAGCCAAGAGGTTCCTCGCGCCTGAAGTCAAACAATCGATCTATGTCTGAGATGGAAAAAAAAAAAAAAAATTATTCCCATATTCACATCCTTACCAGTACGGAAGACCTTGCTCTGGTGATTGCAACATTCATTCGTCTATAATCCGACAAAAATCCAATACTCTTACTTTTACTTGCCCTAACACAAGAAAAGATCACAACATCCTTCTCCCTTCCCTGAAAGAAGATCCAAGTTACCCTTTTAGTGACGAGAGACACAAAGCCAAGGGTTTAAATTTTAGAATATTTCACAAGAAGAGGCATGCCTCTGAGGGAACAAAAGAGATGGACAAAATCATCAAAGCTGCTAAGAGAAAGGGATAGTATTTTTAGTGTTTTGGCATTACATTCTTTTCACCAAATTGAGAACCAAGAGAAATCAAGAACTGTCTGAAATTAACCTTCCAACTCACAATTGTCAGTGTAACAGCCTCCATTCTCAGATAAAGGACCTTGCTCCAGCATTAACAAAATTTTACATTTTTAAGAGGAACAAAATCTTAGAGAGAGAAGTGGTGGATGAAAATCCACAAGATTATCTAATCTTGCATGAAAGATTGTGCATGAAGCAATAACCAAAAAAGCATTTTTTTTCTTTATTCGCTATGAAACATAGATATAACCCAGATATTTATCATGAATAGACACCAATGAAATCATAATAATTTCCTAGGAAATGCAAACCTGACATCCATCAACAGTGATAATATCCACCACTTCCTTTGCCTCCTCCTTGAAAATTTGCTTGAAACGATCTTTCAGAAGCTTGACTTGATAATTGTAAGGGGATATAATTGCAAGTCTTGAACTTGACTTGAGCTCAGGATATCTAGTCACCAATTTGAGATACATACTGACAATAAACTCAACTTCATCAATATTCACCCGAGACCCACTACCAGATGGCTGGGACTCTTCCCCCTCATGGATGTCAAAAAAGCAAAATGGCCCGAAGCACCGAAATTCATGCCAAGCCCGTTGTGTCTGAATCTTGACATCCGGCCCATCCTGCAGTTCCTCATTATAGAATTCACGTGAAGGAAAGCTTCTTATCTGTCAAAGAAAGAAGAGACAATTTAGGTAGAATACTAAATGATCCAGAAAAAAAAAAAAGTGGTTATGTCAGATCATTGCAAGATAGACGGACCAGAGTCTTCGTTTGTTCCCTTTTTTGTTTTGTCGGGGTTGTTGTTTGAATGAGGAAGTGAGCGAGAGTGCGCACGCACGCACGCGCGCGCGAGAGAGAGAGAGAGAGAGAGAGAGAGAGAGAGAGAGACAACAAGAGGGATGGAGGTCAAAGGCTCTGAAAATGGAAGCTGATGGCAATGATGCCACCTAAAGAGGCTTAGAGATGAGAGGCCAGGGAAAAGATGAAGAGTTTCTCTCACAAGTCTGAACCATAAACATCCCTACGCCTCACTAACATTGTGCATTGTGACCCATTAATAAGTCTCACATGTAATTAAAAACCATTATCAATTAACCTCAGGATGCATCCGGTATTGTTCCTTGAGCATAAGAACAGGATAACCAGCCTTCTGAAACCTCTGGAACAAACTCATGCCATATCTAAAAGTGGAAACAAAAAATAAGAAAAGAAGAACGAATGATGAAAATTAGATATAAAGCAGAGGAATATCCGTTTTAAGATGTAGCAAAGAGGCACAATAATGTCATCACAGAATGAGGCAATCTACCCAAATTTGGTGGCTATTGGAGAAATCACTGTGGCTGGTAACTGTACCGGGTCACCAACCTGAAAAGCAACTAAAGGATGTTATATTATTAGCTTAAGCATACGCCTATGCTAGAATCTGCATAAATGCACATGCTTCTTTATGTGGATGGTGTCCTCATTCGGTGGGACATGGGAGGCCGATAAATGTCTCGAAGTTCTAACTGTACCAAAGACACATCAAAAGAATTTCTTCTTGAGAGGCAGAGCATCAGAAATGAGCAATTTACCAGGAAAACCTGCTTGCACCCATTAGCCAGTGGAACAAGAGTTGCTGGTTCAACCTAATCAGGAGTATGGAAAGCCAAAGTAAGTTCTTCAGCCATACACCATAAACGAGTCTCCAGAGGTTGAAAGTACATTCAACCCCTTACTTGGACTAGACCTTTATTTTTTTTTTTTAAGAAAAAGGAGGGGGGTGGGGGTGGTTCTATATCTTAAATATACAACAAAAAAGCAAAAGGTACAAAATTGGCAAGAAGAGGGTGCTTCAGGTGTGACATCATATCCAAATTGCCCAAACAACATAGTTTTGATTCAGTAAACATAGTTTTGATTCAGTAAACTACCAATAAAGTACATGACTTGGCAATACCATGATAAAGCTTCTTAAATTTGACATTAATTTCTTAAATGACCAAGCTGATGACGTGGAGACTATCGTTAAGTTTTCATTTCAAATGCGAACATCTTCCTCAGCATATGATTTTGTCAATCCAAATCAAAGGTAATCTGAGCTTTTGAATGGTATTTACAGATGAAGCAATTCCAATGTCCCGATTAAAGAATAAAATCTAACAGAAAATACTTTTAATAGATCAATAGAACAATTTTACATAATCCTGAAGCATTATGAACTTGGAAGAAAGCACATTAAAATGCATACTGCATGCAGCACTATAGCTCAGATACTTACAGCTTGGGCAGCCTCATCAATGATTACAACATCAAAACCGTGGTTCAGTTTACTGAATATGGTTGACCCACTGAAGCTAAGGGTGGAAAAGACCTGCCATTTACATAAACATAATGAAGAAAATGACATGAAATTTAATTTTCTGATATAAGCCCAGAATCCATACAATAGCAGCCTCATCCAAAAGTGCAGCCCTTATATTGTCTGTATCTGTTCCAGCTACTCCATGCCTATGTTTCTGTTGGACCTGCAAATGCTCTCCAAGAGTCAACAGTCACCCGAAGTTATAGAATAACAGAAACATTTCACAATCTGAAAGATTATATTAGCCAAAAGTTCAACAGCAGAAACAAAGCTTTACTAAGTCATCACAACTGCTTATAATTACAAATTTAGGGTTAGAAAGAAGAATCCCATAGTAGACAGCATTCAGTAAATTTCCTCTCTGTAGATATTTAGGGACCACCACGGACTTTTCTAAACATAAGCCATTAAATGAAGGTTTTTAATAATAAAACATTCTTAACACTCCCTAACACGTAAACTCCCTAACACGTAAACTACAATTTGACTAAGACTATGACATGGACATTGATTATAAATGAAAAGCTTAATATGAGTATCTAAACTAAGGAGAGTAAACAGACGTATTCAGGTGCTCTTGTTATTGTAATGACTGGCAATTCTGATCTGTGTTATGAGTCTTGACTACCAATACAAACCAAAAGGTCCAATAAATTAAAGGGTTGAGTGGAGCTGAAACAGAGATTGGCGTGTAAGTGAGCAGTGCTAACAAGACCCATTTCTCTGTAAATGATGCACAATAAGTTTGGTTCGTACAATATGGCGTACAATATTGCATATGTTGAGGCTCAAATTTGCTGGACAGAGCAAGATATGCAAAGATGCCAAGTGTTATTGTTAATAACAAGGCACAAAACCCAATGTACTTGAGTACAAGGACAGCCCAAAGAAAATATCCAAGAGGTCCAGGATCATGTTCCCACAAATTTCCCTTGCACTAAGCTAGCTGCTTTCTATCTATCCCATAATTCATGATTAGGGTTAAAGAATTTCATGAATTATTACAAAGTGCAGAGATCTTCACAGCTTATTGCATTTCCAGGTGCACGTAGGTGTGCCAATGGTGACTTCGGGTGATGCTTCCGCTAAATTTAGAGTACCTACACCCAAATAATTTAATTCCACAAGCTAAATGATCATCGACATAGAAGATCTTATTCCTTAAAAATTCTGCATGCAGCAAGCTTCATATGGAGAAGTTCAACCACCAGCTTAATATAGCTATTGTCAACTAACTAAAGAACAATCCCTTGAAGTGACATGGGAAATTAAATCTCCTCTTCACCAAAGCACAGAAACTGAGTTATGATATGGCATTTTCTTGAAGTTGATTGCATGTGTAAACTGACTTTTACGCCCACGCACAGTAGCAGAAATAAAACTTGATCAAGAAGGCAAATTATATAGTCAAGCAAAGAAAGAAAGTTAAATGAGAGACTACAAGTTAAATGAGAGACTACAACGTGACTAAACATCTGACATACCAGGTGATCCATGGAAACAGACTGGACAGAGTGATGTGCTTTAAGACCAATACGCACTATTTTAGGATTATACACATGATCATCTTCATCTCGGATGCCTGAGAATTACACGATGAGAAGAATAAGAAAAGGCATATTATAATTCTAAGTCAAGGAAAAAAAGTCATACTAATGGTTGATGATGAGAGGAATGACCAACAGAAAATTTGACCACATGCATTGGTCTCAAATTTAACATCACTGAGCAATAGATAATAGCAATATGGTCCCCCTTTTCCTTCCAGAATTTTTATCCATCATTTTGACTTCATGATGCACAAGAATGAAGTTTATTTATGCCCTAATCTAACAACAAATAGAAGATAATGATATGGCAGTTAAACAAGGATAATCTATGAGAAGGCATTCTAGTTCCCCTATAGGAATGAAAATCCATATTAATAACAGCTGTCCCTCGGACCTCTATTTACATCATTCTCTTCACTACACTTAACCAAGGATCACAATAACGTGTCCCAAAGAAACTGTATGAGAACTTCCTCGTTAATTAATGTCAGGCAAAGGTAAAATAGACATGAAACTGATATTATAATAGCAGCTATGCGGAGATAGATTCTTTACCAGCATTTAAAATGCGCAACACAATCTCATCAAGAGCAGAGTTCGACGGGGCACATACCAACACGCGCACACGATATTTACGACAGGAGTTAACCACTTCTGGTTTCTGCACAATAGGCAGATGTCAAAAGATTATATACATATGTCATATAGGAACAATATGAATGCAAACTCTCTTACCAACTCATTTCCAGTGGTTGGATAAAAGCCATCATCGCCATTAGTCGGCAGATTTTCATCTCTAGGATTGATATTACTTAACCATGGAGATGCATGTCCCCAGTGAACGTACCTAAAGATTACATGTGTTGCTGATCAAGATAGCCACAGAAGAAAACTCTTTCAATAGCTTCCCTAGCAGTGGCAGGGCCACATTATACTTAGTGGGTTATGCAAGTAACTCGACTGGTTGGAGAAGAAAGCAGTGCCGATTGCCCCACTCAATTTGTAGAAAAATCTGATACTGCCTCCAGTTTTTTATTCACATTGATCTGACCCCACTATCTTTTGCATTTGACACCACTGAATTATCTAAATAATATTTGACCAAAAAAAAATGATTGAAAATTGGGATTTCAGATCCCAAACTTTTAGTTTAGGAAACTGGCATGGGTAGAAAAAAATTTCAGGGACCATCCATGTCATTAGCCCTTTTAGTTTTGTGATACTATGGTCTCTGACCCATATCTACATAGAAGTTTTGTCATGATCCATACATAATTACTAAATTTAAAGGATACAGATTTTACTTTTTTTAATGTCTATGTCAATTTAGTTCAGGACTTAGTTTAGGCAAATGCAATAATTGTGATATGAAATTTTCTGCAATTTTAGTTTGTGAAATTCTTTTAAATATAGACATGATAATTGTTGCTTATGACTTGAATGCAATGGTTTTTAGCTTAACCTTGGACCGATGGTATGGTACTTAGTAATGTTCTTACACAGCTTGATCACAAGCAAGAATCACAATCCACATTTTAAGTCGACAGGGACATTAGACCAAAAACAAGTGTTAGTTTAGGGGCTAAGATCTCAACTTTCAAAGGATAGGTTCCAAAGTCATCAAAACTTAGAAATCTGGATGAAGTCTCTCTATACAGAGTATGTTATTATTTCCGTTGGTGCCCCCAACTGGCGCAACGACCTAGCTCCACCACTGTTCCCTAGCCTCAGGAACAAATGCATAGATATGTTTTCATGTGTTCATGTGTTGGCATAAGTGGAATATTGACATCTTTTCACAGAAGATAGCTTACAGAAATATGAATTTGATCATGTTTTGAGCATCAAATGATGAATTTCTGTAAATTCCCTATCATTTAGTCTGCTATATCACTATTTTCTATCTGGAACTAGTGGGAGAATATCAAATAACCCATGCAATGCAAGGGGGATGGTAATATTGCAAAGGGTTCAAAAGTACTCCAACAATTAAAATGAAGTTAAGTATCTGCTGATTCAAGATTGTAGAACATATATAAGTGTTGCAATTCGTCCTATCTAAAATAGTAAAGTCGCAATGGGTTAAAAGAGATTAACTAAGGCAATCTCAAGATGTGCTAGTCCTTTTGAAGTGCAAAATCTTTCAACAAGCAAATGTGACTATAATTTTTGAAGAATATGAAGAGCGTCGCGGTCATTTTATAGAACGCCAGGGATATCACTGCAGTTTAGCTAAAACAAGAGGGGCGACACAAGAATTTATTCTTATAGGTGTAAGAGTTTACATACTCCCATCAAAGGTCTATTTGTCTCCCCCCGGACAAGTTAAAACATAGTTAAAGGAATCGCATTAGCTTTTTCTTCCGTTGACAAGAGAGAAGTTGCCCTTCCAATGGTCATGGTTCCACTCTGGTAGACCTGGAACTGCTCATAGAATAAAACAAAGACCCAAACAACACACCATGCTTAAGAAAACACTTTCTGTCTGACCATGAAGTTAATGTCTGGAGTAGTTATCCGCTCTTCTTGCCATTTACATTCCAATCCCATACACTAATTTGCCAACCAACATCTAAAGCCTTCAAATGACACATCTCTCCAACACTAGAAGATTCTATCCTTAGATAATGCTATTACGTGAGACATTAGGATTATATTTTCAACACATTGTGCCGACAAGCATAAAATTTTAGCCTGCCATGAAAACAGCATACCATTCCATTTAACAGCTGCAGCATCTCCGTAGATGAAAAGTGTAAAACTATAGTTAGAAGAAAATGCTAATTAAAATCAATACGATCACTGGTATTTGAGCATTAATTAAGTGAAAAGCATCTCAAAAAAAAAAAACGTTACTAGGATAACACGATGACAGAGAATATATTACTTTTGCAAAATATATCCTCTAAAATAGGTTATAGAACTGCCAAATACATAAATAGGTTATAGAACTGCCAAATACATACTTTTCATTGATGGGTAATTCTGGTCCACGCTTTACTCCTCGGAGTCTACCTCTGCAATATACGAGAAACGCCACTTATAGCAATGTTAGCGACACAAATTTGAGTAAAAATGTATATTAGTACAAGAATAATGCTTACTTTGAGTGCACTCGAGCTGGAATGGCATGCAAAATGGCACTCAGGAGGCCAAGGATAGTCTGAGTTTTCCCTGTTCCAGGGGGACCCTAGAGAAAAATGTACAAGTCCTCTCATGAGAAGTGTTATAGAGACACTGTTTTTCCCACTAGCAGTAAAGGGAAGTTACCATTAAACAAAGATGCAATGTAGCTAGACTAGAGTCAGTCAGTTTATAGATTCTCCATAAGAAAATCATTAGGATTCCATAGTTCATCGTTTTTGAAATATCTCTTCAAGGAAAAGATTGTCATATTAGGACTCTGGACATAATAATTTTGAGGGACATTTAGATGCAGAATGGGTCAGTTCTTTGTCACATAGAAGATCTTCATCTGAATATTGTATATTTAAAGAGGGAAATAGGAAGAGCTTGTCGAGGACAAGTATGGAAACAGCATCTAAAGCTATGAGTTAAACTATGTCTAAGCCAAAGATGTAAATATCTATTTCTCGATGACATAACATCAAATGACATGTGTATCGGAAAAAGAGATCTAAAGGTAGTTCGTAACAAGAAAAACCTGTATAAGCACAAATGGCTTCCGTGACAAACCAACCTGCAAACAGCAACTACAGATAATGAATGAGAAACTCTAAAGATTGAAAAAAAAAATCGAAAAGACTGTCAGGGTGGAGGATATGAACAAAGAGTTCGTCACAAGCACTAAGAAACATTTGAGCAAGCTTTAAGGTGACTTAGTTAACAGAAATAACTTTACTAGCCATTGTCCTGTGTAAGCCTGTCATCCCCCTTCCACCTTATGTAACCGGAAAGGACAAAGCTCCATCCAAACATCCTTTGATAGGGAAAAGAATAGGAAAGAGATACTCACATTTATAGCTTCTTGTTGAGATTCATTCAAATTACTTTTGATATAATCCCCCAAAGGTTTGGAAATTTTCCAGGCCTGGTCAGAAGGAGTGGGATTCTTCTCCCCAGCAGCTAGTATTATGTCTTTGAAAGGAAGGGAACCAATATTGTGTACAGCTACATATTCACGAGAAATAGTAGATAAGCTGCAAAGCTGCAGAAGACATCAAATTGATTGCCAAAGATTAGCACACGCATACTTGGAAAAAATTCAGCTGATGAAAAATTTAATTTCAAGATCTATTTGAACAATTTCACATTTATCATGGTGGTCCATCCATTATTTCCAACTTACAATAAATATTCCATTCAGCTGGACTTGCTCAATGATCATTCCACTTGCAAGCAAATGTCTAAGTTAGATAGTTGACGATTACATAACAGTATAGCCAACAAGAGGTGCTGAGCCAAACATATTGACTATTTAATTATAAGCTATCCTTATCACTAAATTTAGTGCCATATAACCTGAAAAGGGAAGACACAAGACAACATAGTCTTTGGCAATTTCATCTCTTTCAGAACTTCTTTTATTTCCTCCCTCCTTGCTAGCAAAAATAGGGTGAAGAGAAAAACTTAACCTCCTATTATTGTGCCAAAACAAAAGACACGTCCAAGCCTACAAGTCACAACAGACATCTTACAGGTAGCCAAATAAAAAAAAAAGAAAAAAAGAAAGAAAGATGAATTTTGGTGTTTTCTAACTTAGTTGTAGATATTACGTCAACTCCAATGCCGTTTAGATACCAAAGCCATAAGAAATTTGAAAATAAAAAACCCAAACTAATCGCCCCTCTGTTATATATAAAACCATTTGTCCAAGCTTCTAGCTCATGTTACTCCAGATGACTAATATCCAAATTAGGCATTACCCATGCTTTTTTTCTTGCTAAACTATAATTGACTCCATTGCCCTTTTCATATGAAAGGCACTAACATCTGGAATTATATTCAAATAAAGGAATAGGATGGTAAATGTTTGGTTCTCCAAGGAGTAAGGTCTGTTGAGTAATGCTAAATGTCACTAAATTCATTCCAAATGAATATGGATGATGGTTCATAAATGGCTTATCATCAAATAAAATATTAACGATTAAAATTCTAGCCCCAAGGAAAGGGGCTTGTCCAGGGGAATTACTGTTATTCATTAGATTAAAACCTTTACATGAAAGTCAATCAGAAATTACTCTGAAAAAGGTCAAGGGAAGCTTACAAGATCATAGCTTTCAATATCTAGTGTCCAATAAAAGTGTTATCATAATATATGATTGAAGGGTTCAACACTCCATACAATTAAAAAAAAAGGCAGTTGCCTGTGAAAGCATATTAAAAATGCTTCAATTCTCATCTGTCTACTAGCTTTAAATATTCGACGAACACTCAAGCTACAAAGGCCTCGTAACTGGATTGATAAGAGTAAAACTACATGTGCTTGTCAAAAAAGTAAAAAAAGAAGAGATGATTAAAATTACACGTATCACAAACAAGAAGACAAACTTCAGGCCCAAACTTCCAATTATTAGAGAAACATAACAAAAGCAGTTTTATCTCCTGTTATCAATTAATAATTAATTTCTTCGTATAACTTGATGGTCATCTAAAAGTTAGCAACAGCATAGGAACAGAAACTGAGAACTCTTCCCTGCTTACCTTCAATATATAAAGGGACTTCCCTCCTTCACTAATGAGCGAACGCATATTTAGCAGCCGAGGACTAGACTCAACCTTATCAGTCAGCATAGGCATGAGTTGTCCAGTCAAATGCATTCGAAGTCTAAGTACAACTAGACAGCAACAGTCACTGTTCTGCCCAGACCCTCCCATCTCACGTATCTGACGGTGCTCCACCAAAGCAAATGCAAAGGTTGTTGGGAGTTTCTTGCCTTCTTCAAACTGCATCAAGCAACATTCTGTGAGAATTAAGTCATTTAGGTATTACTAAAGACATTGTCAAAAGAAACTTTGAATCAATGCTAAATGACTAAAGAGGAAATTGAGCAATGTACTGCTAAAAGCCAAAAGAGGAGTAAATGGATTTGATAACCTTTTCTTTAGATAGCAAAAGCAGATCATTCTGAGATATGGAGAAATCTTTATAAGAGGAGCCATAAGTGACCTCTGGCAAGTGAAACCCATCAGACTCATTGCACTTCGTAACCACTCCATGTTTCCACTCGATAACTGCAAAGGTCCAAAATCACAGTACTATCAATATCCTTCCTCAGAAAAATAGTAATCACCAGAAAGAGAATGGAGTCGATGAGAAAAAAAGAAAAACCAGCATCTTCATCATTGTCACTCTTCTGAACAATCTGAGCCTTAATCTCTTCAAACAAAAGAGACTCAAAGGTAGAAATGTAGTCATCGACATCTTTATATGTGTACTTTACTCGCTTTACACTGGGAGCAGTTCCTTCTTTATCATGCTCTTTGCTCCTGCTACCTTGTTGCTATCAAAGTGAGAAGACCAATTTTTGCACAATCAAACACTAGCACACGAGAGAGAGAGAGAGAGAGAGAGAGAGAGAGAGAGAGAGAGAGAGTACATTGACTTCTTTAAGGATTTGAAAATAGTCCCAACCAAGAATGATTTTGTATAAACGTGAAAGAGAAGCCTCTTCTTGAACCTGATCTCTGTCCACTGCCATCTTCACTTCTCTCTTTACCTAAGTGCTGCTGAGAAAGAGTCCAAAATTCTCAGAGGTTTGAGAGAGAGAGAGAGAGAGAGAGAGAGAGAGAGGTTAATGTGGGTAATTAGGAGATAACCAAGCTGAGCCAAACAGTTATAATGTCAAGCTTGAGCACGCCTCAAGTTCAATCGAGTACAATCTTTTGTGCCATAACTGAACTCTAAAAGATTATTAATACTATATCTCACTCGACTCAGCTCAGTCACCATAAAGGAGCTGAAGCTCGAAACCTTTTCTCCTCTTTATTCAGCAATACGAAAGAAATGACAGGGCTCACTATAATTCACGTTTTCATGATGCCTGAGTTATCCATTCAAATTCCTTTCTTGAACGAGCAAATTATGTTTCCCTACTCAGACCATTAGCAAGTAGAAAGAAACACGGAAAATCCCCTACCCTCCAGAAATTCCAACAGTGTTACAGTTCGGCCATTTCTACACTCCAAGAATACTTCTACATGACAAGAACTACCACCATCATATCCACAGCATCCAACAGTGCAAGCCAAAGCAGAAAAAGGGCACTGAATTGGTAAAAAACCCAGATCAGATCAAGCTGTTTGACCTTAAACACGAGTACAATACACAATCATCGGCACTAAAACACGGCCACCGCGTGTCGGCCGTGTTCTGGAACAGGGCGACGGTGGCCTTGATATGCAGAACACAGGAAACGGCCCGGCGATGGCGGCTTAGAGAGAGAGAGAGAGAGAGGGGACTGGTGGCGGCGGATTGGAGGAGTGGTGCTGGTGGAGGGGTACTTGGCGGTCGACGGCGGTGGCGGTGGCGGTGGAGGGATAGACGGTGAGGGTTTTAGGGAGCGTTCGCGCGCCAGAACAATCGGACGTCGTTCGATTCGTCACAAGTTGCTCTTCAGAATGAAAATTCATCGCTAGAGATTTCTAAAAACATTTAGAAATTCTAATTTAAGCGAGATATCTTAAATTAGTAAAATGTTTTTTTTTATTTAAGGCCGGTTTGTTTCGTGAAAAATATTTTCTAAAATATTTCCCTCAATTTTCCGGCATTTGGCTTGTTTAGAAAAATTTTGTTTTTTGGTCATATTGATTTAGGAAAATTTGTCAATAGAAAATGTTGTCCTAGTTAAATAAAAAGGTTTTTTTTAACAAAGATTAAATTTAGGAAAATATTTTCTTTTTGAAAAAATCAAAAAATGTTTTTTAAAATATGACTAGATATTGGAACTTGGATCCGAAACTCTATGTTTGGGCACGGTAACTCCAACGTTGATTCTCGATGTTTAGGAGCAGATTTCCTAGCAACTAAGTCTGGGTTTATCGAAGTCAAGCCCAAAACCTCGATGCTCGAGCCTGGGCCTAGGCCTTTAGTACCCATGCCTGGTCCATCAAGACGAGGCCTAAACCCTTGGTGCCTACCTGTACTAGATGTTTCGACATGTGAATTTGGGTCCATAAAGGCCATGCTTAGGTCCTTAACGATCTAGCTTTGATCCTAACCCTCTTTGTGCAAGTGCTTAGGACTCGAGCTCAAGCCTTTGGTTAATGAAAGTTTATTTTATAAAAATATTTTTATAAAATTTCCATTTTCAGTTATCTTTTTTTTTAAAGTACACTTTTTAATTATTTTTTAAAAAATAATCTTTTTATTCTTTTCTTTTTCATTCTCCTTCTCCCTTCACTAATCACGTGTCTTAGCAATGGTTGGCAATCTGGGTGCACATGACAACGCTTCTTTGGGGGGGAATTTTTTTTTTTTTTTTTTCGAAATAGTTTTTTTCTATTTCTATTCCTAAACAATTTCGAGTAAAAGAACGCGTTTGGTAGCTACACAAAATTTCTACTCTTAAAATAGAAAAAGAATAGAAATACATTTGGTAACGTAATAGTTTTTTTTTTGTATTTATTCGTTTTTATTCTTGTTCACGGCGGCGGGCGGCGTCCGGCGTCCGGCGAAATCGGCGGCGATGGCCGGTGGTTGGCGGTGGTTCCGGGCGATTGGAGGTGGCCGCGGCAAGAGAGAGGAATAAAAGAAAAATAAAAAGAAAATTAGCTTATTTCTAAAAATTGTTTTCGGGAACAAGGAGCAATTTTTTTTTGTTTTTTGTTTCTGCTCCAAATCTATACCCGGGCTAACTTTCTATTCCGAGGAATAGAAAAATAACTTAACATTACCAAACAAGTTTACATTGCTTTTTTTGTTCCTAGAACAAAAGAATAGAAATTGGAAGAAACGAAACGTTACGTACGCGTGCCCCCTGTTCAAGAACTGTGCTATGGGCTAATGAGGTCAAGGCTTGACTGACCAGGCAAGCTTGGGCTCAACTGAATCCGATAAACTTAGAGCTCACCAAATCCAAATGAAGTTGAGCTTGCTCGAGATTGATGAGAAGAGAACCCTAAGTTGCGATGGGCGTCGAACTCAAACTCTATAAACTAAAGATTAAATAGGCGTTGAAATTTATCTCACGAGGGACCCAAATCGGGATGAAACTCTCAGCCGTAGGACTTGATTTTGGGGGTTAGGGTTTGGAGAACTTCAATTTGGGAGAGACATCGTTTTTGTACAAGTAAATTATTCGAAACGACGTCATTTTGCTGATGTGAACGTTTTCACTCAAATCATTCACCATGCAGGATAGAGAAATGATTTAAAATAAACCACGTCAGCGTTTTTTGCTAAATAAATTGGACGGATCTAAAGAAGTGCTTGATCGCACTTTTTTCGTTTTGTATGTTTTAAAATTTGGTTATACTTTCAAGATAAGTTTTTAAAAATTCCGGTGTATTCGTCTGTATCAAACGAATGTGTTTTCTCATCTGTCGCTATGACATTGATAAGTGGACTCACACAAGGATTTGAATTCAAACATGCTCTAACCCGCTAAGTTCGCTGCAGTAGTTATCTCTCCATACGTGATATGAACATAATCATTATCTCCTTCTAATTCTTTCTTTGAACTTTTCTCCAAATAATTTTAGTAATTCCGCTATAAATCTTTATTTCCAAAGGTTTGATTGCAATCTGTCCAATAAAAAGTTTTTAAATACCTGTACATCGTTATATCATCGAAAGTCGTTTAAGGTCGGACGACCAAAAATTGATAATTACTTAATTGGCATCAGAGCCACCTTTGTAGTTAAAGAAAAATAGCAGTCTAGTCGTTAAGATAAAAAGGCTACAAAAATACCATAAAAAACCCTAATATCCAAAACATTTTTTTATCACAAAAGCTCCTAAACTTGTATCAATACGACAAAAAAAAAAAAAAACTCAATCGTCTACCACAAAAAATCCTAAACTTTATTTATTGTAACACCAATATCCGGAATCTATTAGTTTAGTCTCTGGTAACTTCAGACAATGTAGCTAAGTTTATCACTTATAAAAAAAAAAATGCCAGTTGGAATAAAATAGAACAATGGCGAAAGCCAAAAACAAAAGCCCCACAAAAGCTCTACAAATAATGAAGAATATAAATTCAACTTGGAAAAAGCACATTTATTTTACCTAGCATAAAATTAAGAAACATTATTTTTGTCCTATTAATCATTCTCTAAAGAAACCTTTTCTCTTATTGATTTTTAATTCAAGTCCATAGATAATGCGGTTTTGATTATGTAGGAAGTTATGTATCTTAATCGATACTCGCAATGTCCATTATGAAACGACAATACAAATAACAACATGAAAGTAATTTACATGTGAGTAGATTAAGATCCATTACCCATAATAGACAAAGGTACAGTTTTCACATTGGAAGAGCTGAATTTTGCACGACTTGATGTTGTAAAAATTGATATTACACTTTGGTTGAGAAAGAGGTTGGAGAATGTGGCATTCAAAGAATTAAGCTTGTTGATAGAGAAACCTCAAGTTTTGTAAAAGTATTGTTGTTCTATCTTAAAAATTATTTAGACATTCGAATATGATTTAAATGTCTTGTATCTACATTGTCAGTACTATCGAATATTTGGTAAAGAATAAAAGTTAAATACTGAACGTTAGTTAAAATATCTCAGGGAACTAAAAATAAATGAATGTAATTTTTCCCTTACTTTTTTATAAGAAACAACTTCACCACATAAGTTAATTGCATAGTAATGCAATGCCCTATTAATATATTAAAGTATATAGTTAAATTGTTTATCTACATGTCTATGATAATCACACAAATAATCCACATTAGTGTTCTTATTTGTGTTTTGTCCAACTAATTTGTTGAAATAATTCGATATTATATGGTTAAAAGTAATTTGTAAAATTCAGTTACAATCAAATTTAATATTCTCATAAAATTTCATGAATTAGCATATTTTATTGTAGTTTTAAATTTTTGATTAATCTTGCCCTCAAAAAAACAAAACCCTAAACCTTAGTTCCGAAGGATTTGGCGAGTCCTAGTTCGAGTCAAGTTCCAACATAGTCAAACGGTGGTTGTTAATTGAATCTAATCTCATAGATTAAAGAAACATATCTCCTTTTCCTTATTCAAAACAACCTCTATCTCGCTCTTTCTCTCTCTCTGCAATCTCCTGCTTTCAGCAAGAACTACGTTTCTGAAGGTCCTGTGCTTTCCCAAAAGGAGGATCAGGTTTCTTTTAGTTTTCCCACGTAATGTTTTCTTAATTCTGAAACTGGGTTCCGCATTGTTGCTTCGTTTAGCGTAGTTTCGATTCGTCGTTTTCAGTGCACGAGCTCTTGTTGGTCGTCGAAGTTTTGAGTAACTTCTCTTGCATTGTGTTGCAGTCAAGCTTCCGGAGCGTTGAATAGTGTCGATCACGTGGCTAGTTTCACTAGGGCGCTACGTGTCCGTTTTGCATGTTGGGGATTGATTTGATATTGGTTTTTATTAACATAATGTTGGATGGATTGCAAAGTGCTGCGATTTCGATGAATATACGATCTTTCCTGTTTTTGGGGTCTTGACTGATCTTTGCTGGTCTTCAATAGGTGAACTGATGATAATGTGTTGATCGGTTGATATTCTTTTCTTAGCCTGTACCTTGACTGATCACTTGTGGTGTTTGGGGAATTTCTTTCACGGGCACAAAATTGTTTTAGTTTATATATGCTCAACACAGAGGGAAACCAGGGGAAAATAATTAGGAAGAGATTAAAAAATAGCTCCTTCATAGGTTTTATGGAAATCTCATGTGAAAAAGAATATCCAATTTGTTGAAATTTTTTTAGCTGATCCATGCGTTTGTAGTTGTTGGAATAGGCTCCTAGAAGATAGGTTGAGAGCTTTTCTGTGAGTGAAACAGCACTGATTTTAGTAGGAGTGAGCCAAAGATCATAGTCAACAATGTTTGAGCGAGTTGGAGAGCCTTAAGTAAGGCATCTTCCTCGTTAAGGTTCGGCAAGAGAAGTGTTTTTTTGTTTGCAATGTCTGATGATGTCACATGAGAGAGAGAGAGAGAGAGAGAGAGAATCATTTATATTATCGCTTTACATCTCTTAAGACTTCTACTTCTCTGAAAATTTGTTTGATCAGAACTTCTCTTAATTTTGATCGTTGGAATACTTGGCATAAACATTTTGTCTCGCATGATAGGCCCACTGGAGAATCAGATTGGTGCACTTCTGGTGTAGCTAATCGGTGTGACATGGCGATTACTAATGGCAATACTTGGCTGGCCGAAATGGTTGGGGACATAAGCGGGAAGATTGAAGAATTCTGTTTGGATGTGGAAGATTTCATCTGCATGGTGATCTTTTGCTCCTTTCGACCCTCTTCACAGATTGGCTTCTACCACTCCTCTCTTCTTCATTAGTATACTGTCACTCATGAGTAACGTCTCTTGCTTTCGTCTGGTTCCAAGCAAATTTTTCAGCAGACTATGGTGTTCGTGTTCATTGCAATTTATGCATACGCCTATATCTTGACCTTCCAATTACTAATTGAATAGATGTAATGACATGTCTCTTGTCACGCTTGTTCATGCGCTGTCCTCTTTAATTGCTGAAATTCTCACATGACAGGACACTGTGAACTATGTCGAGAGCAAGCTGAAGAATGTGGGTGCTGAAGTGAGAGGCTTTTGTTTGGAGTTCATGCAAGAAGTTTTCACCTCCTCTCAGGAGCAGGCGAGTGAAGAGGTACTGTCCAATATGCCTCTGCCGGAAAGCTCTGATAGCGACACAACATCTGACACCGCTAAAGAAGACTACCTCGAAGAGGGATCTCGTAGTATAAACAACTACTCAGACGTGGACTCTGAGATCTGTGGCGATGCCATGCAACATGTGCCAATCTCTCAAGCTGAAACAACGCCATTGAAGTCCGAGGATGGACACGAATATGACTCTTTGACGGAAGGACTTGGGGAGCATTTTAATGGTTCGGATACCTGCGCTGACAGCAGAAGTGCGGTCAAATCACTTTATTGTGTTAGTCCAGAGGAACATGAGAGCTTCATTCCTGATGTCGCTTCCTCTGATGAATTTGAAGAAGTAATCGGTGCGTACTTCAAAGATACCCTACGTGTCTGTGATTGTGCAATAGTGGCTAAACGAAGAGCCTGCTTCTAGATTTCTGCTAAATGAGAACCAGAATGTTCCATTGATGCCTAATCAACAGCTCCATGTCATGTCCCGTGTCTCTCTCGCTTTGTCCGGTTAACTAGGTGTTTCGCTTCTCGCATTATGGAAGAGGCAATGATCGTACATGCCATTCACTTCCATAAGAAAAGCATCGTTTTCATTATCATCAGATGATCTACTGCAGAAAGGAAACCATTCAGTTTGCTTCATTACAGTTATTGATGTATAGCTTTTCTACTCAATACCATCTGCTACTTATTTCTATAGTCCTAAATGGCCCCCCTTCTGAAATTTCTTCTTAGGAAACTATAAGCAAGATGTATTAGTAATGATGCACTTATGCGAATTATTATTTGCACAGGCCCATGACAAAGAAAAAAGCTAAAATCAAACGATTAGAACACCATTAGGAACCCATGAAGCTGTCTGATGATATGATTTCTTGCTTCATATAGTGTTTGATTATCACATATTTGTCATGACAGGATCGGATTGCTCAGCTCAAGAGTCCCATTCTGTCAATGACTTAATCAATATTGATGAGAGCTGCATTACTGTAGATACCGGAGAAATTTGTTCAGGTCCAATTGAAATAACTGAACAACGACCAATACAGGTATGATGCCCTCTCTCTCTATGAACCAGATCTTTAGTATCCCATCTCGATCAGTAACATTGTGTTCTAGCCTACTTCTTGTCTCAGAATGAAGTTTTGGAGAATATGACATCCTCGATGTGGAACAACTACGAGTTTGATGAATCCGAATGGGAGATTATATAGTTGAAGATCGATAATCATCGGAAGCATCAAGGAGTATCAGCAATACGAGAGTTCTCAAACATCCGGCTCCTGGATTTTGATTAAGTTCTAGGGGTATTGATTGTCTTGTCCTTTTTACCGAGGGCAATTTATTCATTTTTTCTGTCAAATTTTCCGAATACACCTATTCTTTTTGTTTTCGTTTTTGCTATATGATTTCTTGACATGCCTGAGAATGGCAGGCAGAAATTTAAGGAATGCTAGTAGAAATTTGCATGGTGCCGCGCGGCCAAATTAGATTTTGTATTCAGCACAATTTTTTCAATCCAAACAAAAGCTCATGTCTTTATTTTCTAGGAAAAGTGGGAAAAAGGGAGAAGCGAGTTGTCTAAGATGTCGATATTAGAACTAAACATCCCGCTTATGGCTCATCTTAGTTTTCTCCTTGTACATCACATTAGATGTAGAGATCGACTAAAACTAATTGGCGCTGTGAACACGGAATTGGAGTCGTTGTGATCGGAGTCTTCTTGAAGCTCGGCCGAATAGGGACGGAGCAAGACGGGAGGGGTGAGGTGAAATTGGATGGGCGGGGGCGCGAGTGGAGGGCGACGAGAGTTTTCAGCGCTCGCAAAGTCTTCATCTTTATTGTGGGCTCAGGGCGGCTTCTCCAGGAGTCTCATGAATCTGAAGAAGACAGTGGGTAACTTAAAGGAAGAGAGAAGAGAAGGCTCGTGAGGTTTTCTGGGTTTTCTTTTTAAAGCTTTGGCCTTGCTTGCTTGCTCCAGTTCAAAAGGTTTTAGGGGTTTTATCCATGGTTGGGCAAGGCTTGCCCTCGCCACTAATGACTGCCTAAAGGAGGAAGGGAAGGATAAAAAAAGGAGATAAAGAAAAAGAAAAAAAAGAAAAAAATATATTAAATATTATTAAAATTTGTCTATATTAACACCGCTTTGTCTTATGTAGAAACTATTGGCGTCCATGTCAACGATTTTCTACTAAAATTGATTGAAATTGACATAAATGCAAAAAGTTTATAACTCAATTGACAGAAATAAAATATTTAAGATTGAAATTGCATAATTGTAATATGTTTAAATTTTTTTGGATAATTTTTCATAATGAAAAGTGAAGTGTAATTACGGGGAGGGGCGGATGCCTTTTGAGGTTTTCTTTATAACTAATTATTATATTCACAACCTTAATAGGTTCTTTCACGCCTATTATAAAATTATTTTACATATTAAGATTCCGTTTGTTCTGAAGATGAACTTTGTTGGAAAATATTTAAAAGAACGTATTTTTCATTAGTATGAAAGTCATTTTTGACACTTCTTACAAAAAAAAAAATACAAAAATAAAACGCTCATTTGAAAAGAAGTCTCGAGTACCATCGGAGGTCTTTGACTTGGGTATTGGGAACTCGGGCTTGATTGAGTGCCTGGGGTCTTGAGTTTTGGGTCCGACTGTCTGGAATTAAGGCTTGGCCTTAGGAGTCTCAAGCCCAAGCCCCAGGAATCCTAGTTTGCTTTTGAGTGAGAGGACCCTGGATGGATTCGACTTCAGACGCCAAGGTCTCAGGTCCAAAAAGCCAAGGTCCAGTCATATTTTGAAAATGATTTTTCATTGGGCGAACACCACACAAATACCCCAATTTTTTTTTTTTATATCACAAAAAACCCAAACTTATATATGTGTGACACATATACCGTTTATCTCAATTTCATTCGGGGAACATTTGTTACATTGGTATAAGTTTGGAGATTTTATATGACACAAAAAAAAAAAGTTTGGGTTATTTGTGTCACTATGGGCAAGCTCAAAATTTTTAGTGAGATAAAAAAGGCTGAGGTATTTGTGTCGAAGTGGGCATAGTTTAAGATTTTTTATGATATCAATCCCTTTTCATCTTAAAGGAGTAAGTGATTTTCTTGCATTTAAGTACATGTTTTTCGTCGGCTGTGCAAAAGATCTTGCCTTGACTCATTTTTCCCAAGTGACTCAGTCGGAAAAATGAGCACGATATTTTTTTGAAATTAAATTTTCCACTGAACAATGGACTTAAGTTGGAAAGTTCCCGTGAAAGAAGCTATTATGTCATGAAAGAAAAGATTCTAGATATTAAGATGCGGAAAAAGTTATTATTATTGTCTAACTATCATTATCCTTTTTCATAGGATTTATATACTGCTTCAGTCTTAGACATTTTACTAATTTTTGGGGTTGCTATGGTGGATGGACAAAATCTGTCAAACATACCTTAAGGGACATGTCAACGTTAATATGATATCGTGTATTCCTTCTCCATAACATGCGAAGAAATCACGGTAAGCGAGGACACTTAACGGGAGTGCGTGAAAGGAAACTCCATAGGAGATTTGTTCCTAAACTGGCCCATTAAATGAAGTGATCGAAACCCAACAAACTTGATAATGGTCAAGCAAGCCTTCTTAATTGTTGATCATGGGAACCTCACGATGGAACCTATAGAATTAGCGGCTGAGATGACATTGGTCCACATGATTTGTAAAAAATGCAATAACTTCTCCTGGTAGATGGATTGTTGGTGTCCAAGAGAGAATCGTACACGAAAATGTTAAATATTTAAAAAAGGACCTACACCGGTAGCTTGATAATTTATTCTTGATTTAACGGCTAAATTATGATGATTCATTGAAAGGGGGAGGTCGAGAATTCAAATCATAATGAAATTAAGAAAAAAAAAATGAGTGTTAGAAATAAAAGGGCATTATTAATCAGATTTTTATATAATATACGACCTGTGTAATCTATCTATCATACATGCCACCTTCATCACCATCAATAAAATACTTATATTTTGAAACTTTCAAATCAATAGTGATGGATGTAAATTTGTAAATAAATCATCGTGTTGTGCATTCAAGATTAATCCAATTATAAAGGGACTACTTTTCGGTTGAAAATATCATGAATAATCGAATATAGTCCAACTTGTGCCCCCAAAATAATATAACTAAAGATCGACTATATGAGATCCACAAGTCTTTAGCTTGTCTCTCTCTTCTAATTTTCGACTAATTGATTCATTTAACATTTTCTTAAATACACCAAAGCATGCCTAATCGGTAGCTAAATAATCGATCTCTGAAGGATTACTTCACTATTAATGGCTCAAACTTCATATCTCTAATGTCTATTTGATGGCATATGGCGCATCCTAGAACGAACACACTTTCTCGTCAACCTATTTTGTACACACACAAACACACACACACACATATATATATTCATCAAATTCGATGGCTTGCTGAATTTCTTTTATCAATTACTTTCTTTAGAGTGATAAAGAAGTGGTGATAGAGCAATTTCTTCATTTTCCAATCCGGAAGGGACCAAAGAAACATCTTGTTTTTTGTTCGACAATTCCTAATCTTTAGTGGATCTCTCAATGAGATTCGAATTCGCTTTAATTTTTGATAATTAGTTCAAGAAGAAAGGAAAGATTACGACAACTTATGGAAGTGAAAGGGAAGGGATTCTGGGAATTGACGCTCGGAAATTGAATAGGGTTTTGATATTAAGTATTTTCCAAAGAGTGTTAAAGAAGAGATGATAAAGCAATTTCTTTATTTTCCGACTGCCCGGAAGGGACCAAAAAACATCTTGTTTTTTCTTCGACAATTCCCGATCTTTAGTGGATCTCCCAGTGGGATTCGAATCCACTTAAAATTCTGAGTATCAGTTCAAGAAGAAAAGAAAGAATACGACAACCCATGGAAGTGAAACGGAAGAGATTCCCTTCATGTTGTGGAGGTACTTAAAACCCTATTAATGTGAAAGGGAAAATGACTTTGAATTTCTGGGTCCCGTGTCTGCTTGACACAAGGGATGATTCCCACCCCTATTGGTACGTCTTCCATCTTTATCACTTCAATAATTAAAGAGCTATATGAAATCGATTAGGGTTCATGAGGTTTTGTCAATAAATATCCATGCATTGCCTTTTAACATTATTTCCAAAGCGACCAAAGCGGAGGTATAGGGCTACCTTTGCCCTCCATCCCTTGTTGTAGGAAGCTTCATCCTTCGATTAGTACGTTTTTTTTTTTTTACGAGTTCGATTAGTACGTTAAAATAGTCGCATTTATTAATTATATGCAAACTTGACTAAACAGAAATATGAGTGATGTTTATGTTGTTAGCCCATCAGTCAAGAATTAGTTGGGCAAACTTTTTGTTAATCAGGGGCAGAGAAAACATGATCTTATGATTAATAACATTGTGCACGTAGGGACATGATAGCCATCCACTTTAGCTAATTATAGATATATTATAAGTCCCTAAGATTAGTCTATGGTTTATCACGTGTTTTGACTTCTTTTAAGCAAAAGAAACGAAATATTTGTGTACATTAATCGTAAGCAGAAAAACTTAGTCTATGATTTATCAGCACCACTGATTCGATAAATGTCAATTGAAGTGAGTGACAAGATTTGGAAAAATATAAAGAAGTTAGAAATAAAAAGTCATTCCACACGGAAAACTTTCGATCAATCATGAGCATTACCTTACCATTGGCCCTGTCTCTCTCTGTCTCTCAATCATCTCTTTTCCTGACACGCTCATTACTTTTGCTTGCTTTTATCAGTCTTGGTCAATAAAGGCAGAAAAATGCACGATGAAAAGTAGAATATAATCAGAGATATATTCAGACCAATCTAGTTCTGTTTAGCTTTAGAAGAATTTACCTAGTTAAGTGCTCAAGCTGTATACACAATGGTCACAGAAACATCTTTTCCTAGGTGTGAACAAAACCCTAATTGAAGCCAGAGAAAGATCAAGGAACCATTCACATACCTTTATGTTTGGCTTTTGGACATCATGTGCAACACACTTCTAGAGTAGACGATAAACATTGACCTTGCTCATCACTTTCTTTGCAATCATACTTCTGCCATCAATTAATTTCACATTCATTTCTATCAAAAGATAATTACATAAATCATCCATAAATTATGACCTAATATGTATTGTCATTTTTAAAATTTTAATTTATTTAATGTGATCCCCTGTATTTTAATTCAATATGCAATAATTTCTCCAAATCTTTAATTTGTTTGATATGGTCCTTAAATTTTTAATAGCTATTCAATCTAGTTCTTAGACTTGTATATCCCAATATGCAACGTCGTCCTTGAATTTTTAATTTGCTTAATGTGATCTTTAAACTTTTGATAACCATTCAATTTAGTCCCTTGACTATATGAAGATTTCCAATGTTGTCATTTCATTAATTCAAGTTAATAGAATTTCCCAATTTGGCTTCCAATTCAGTAAGTTTGAACAATGGAGAAAAGAATAATGTTACACATGGGTTGTCCTTATAAGATATTCAACTCATAATATAATAATTCAAATTATCAAATTAAATGGATAATCATTTTTCCAAATTGAATAAGTTAAACAAATTAAAAGGATTATTATATTCTAATTTGAGTTGAATGTCTTATGCGGATAATTTATATCCAAGTTATTTTTTTGTCTTCCATTCCAGCATATCGGATTGGAAGCTAAATCAACAAATTTTGTCAATTTGCATATGTACCAAAAGTTTAGGGACCACATTGAACAAATTAAAAGATCATGGATGATATTGCATATTTGGCCAAAATTTAAGGATCATTTGTGTTATTTTTCCTTCTATAAATACACCTAATGTAGTCACTCATTCCCTACATCACAAAACATTCTCTCCATTAGAAAATGGCTTTGAAACTTGCAAAAAGTTTCTCCATATGGTTGATACTTATCTTGTGTGCATGTGCATGCACATCAAACACTGCATCTCGTACCTACGACATTCCATCCGCGACTAAAAAGTTCGAGGAGTGGATGAGTCGGCACGGGCGCGACTACAAAGATGTCGGCGAGAAGGCGAAGCGTCTGAAGATTTTCTTGGAAAACCTGCAGTTCGTCGAGGAGTTCAATGGCGCAGCGAACCGTACTTACAAGGTCGGATTGAACAAGTTCTCAGACTTAACCAACGAGGAATTTGTGGCGGCATATACTGGATACAAATTGCCATCATCAACACCCAGGAACTCCTCCCAAGTCAATTCTTTCAAGTACCAAGGTTCGAATAGCATCCCAGAGAGCATCGATTGGGTCAAAAAAGGTGCTGTCAACCCTATAAAAGACCAGGGCCGATGTGGTAAGAAATTTACTGCTAACTATTGAAGCCTATCCTAAGATAGAAGAGCACTTACATTGCCCAGGTTTATGCCACTTGTCATAAAAGATTAAATCTTATTAGCGAAACAATAAACAAATTAATTGGTCCGCCACCATTTTATGGCATCGTATAGCCATGTGACCTTCAGCTTGAAGTTTTCTCGATTGAGTCATAATCACTGCACGACTCACTATCTTATGTGTACAGGATCTTGCTGGTCGTTCTCCGTTGTGGCGGCGGTCGAAGCAATCACACAGATCACCACTGGCGTGCTACCAAACCTGTCCGAGCAGCAACTCATAGACTGCGCCACTGACGGCAACCAGGGCTGTCAAGGCGGCTGGATGGACAAGGGCTTCGAGTACATCGTCAACAACAATGGCATCAGCTCCGAGACGAACTACCCGTACGTTGGGGTCGACAGCACCTGCGATGTGCAGGCCTCATCTGTCGCCGAGGCCAAAATATCGGACTATAGTGACGTCTCCCCAAACGAGGATGACATGCTAAAGGCCGTGGCGATGCAGCCGGTGTCGGCGGCGCTCGATGCGAGCGGAGCCGAGTTCAAGAACTATGCAGGTAGCGTCTTTACTGGCCCGTGTGAAGCCAATCTGAACCACGCAGTGACGGTCGTCGGGTACGGGACGGACACAGATGGAACCAAGTACTGGTTGATAAGGAATTCTTGGGACGTCTCGTGGGGCGAGAGTGGGTACATGAGACTTCAAAGAGATTCTGGGGTTGAAGGTGGCCTTTGTGGAATTGCCAAGAAAGTTTCTTATCCCGTTGCATAAGTATTTATCTAAGAGATCATGGCTTCGAGTTCATGTGTGTTAGTAGGCTCAAATCGTTCGATATGAACTGAGCTCAGTCTAAGTGGGAATATTTTGGGTTAATTACTACAGTTAATCTCGTGTATTTACTGTTTTAATTTCAGCTAGACCCCTGCGACCTTTGCTGGGTTTCTTATAATGAAGTTTCTTGTGTGTGTTTATGATAATGAGAATAAAGAGGATTTGAAGACGATCCTTGAATTTTTTACTGTTAGCAAACACTTGTAGCATTGTTTGAGACTTGGAACCATGTGTATGGGTGGTCCTCAATACCGGATGCTTCCGACTCTCATTTGGGTTACTTGACAAAATTTACTTGGTTCATTTAAATTCATTAACATATGTTGTCAGAGTATTATTTGTCTTTTTTTTTTTTTTATAAGCGCATCAAACCTATCAATTGCTATGAATTTACTAATATTCACTCTTGTGAATTATCTGCTTTTCTCTTATTAAATTGCCTAATTGTCTTTGTTTACCAAGTCTCATTTTAGTTGCTCTCAAATTTTTATATTTTCTCCAATTTACCAACTTTCTGTTGATTTATTAATTTTTATTTGCCTTGCTTATCAACCGATCCTAATTAAAGTAATTATCAACTTTTTTCTGATTGAGTGACTAGTCAATTCTGTATTATCATCACTTATTTGGAACGGTGGCTAACATTTATTTGGCTTTTTGACTCACTAACTTATCTCATCTCTATAAATCTTACCTTTTATAAACTTTTGTCTACTTTTCTAGGCAGAGGCTAAAATTTGACAATTTATTTATACGCTCGCCCTATTTCCATCCATTTATTGGTTCTTGATACCTATTGTCATATTGAATTGATTACATCATCTCTTGTGGACCCCACACTTGATTTAAGATTATTTTTCACCTTTTTTCTTCTTAGTTTTTCAATTTTACTAAAGGAAAAACTTAGCATCGTCCCTTCCAAAAAAACTTTTTTATTTATCCTAACCACTTCTTCTAGACCCATTTACATGTTAATGTATCATTTATGTTTGTTACGAACTTATTCTTCATTATTATACTTTAAGCAAGCGCTAATTATATATTGGATTGAAGAAATGTTAGTTTTAGGTGCAAATTGTTTGTTTCATTTCCATATATTATCCTCATGATCGTGGAGTTTTGACTTTGATTTTTGGTACAAATTTATAAGAATTTATTTAAAATTTGAATATTGTGGTGATGTAGGCATTATATGCAATTTACTCAAGATCATCCTCTTACTTATGCTTATGTTATTTTTTGAATAAGAGTCTCTTCGTATTGAAAAAAGAAAGAAATATACGATTCATTAATAAAATAAGGGAAAATTCCAAATAAGGACCTCAAGTGCTCTCATTTCTCAAATAAGGGCCTAAAGTTGATGTTGTTTCAAATAAGGGCTTGAAATGACCAAATTGTCTTAGATAAGGGCCTAAAATGTAACTTGTTTTGAATAAGAGCTCGAAGTGAACATATAAGTCTCAAAAAAGGGCATAACCTCTTTGGTTGAAGGGCATTTTTGTCTTTTATCTTTTATTTTTTTTTTCTTTTTCCCTCTTCCCTCCACTAGCCATGGCTGAGCAAAGTCGAACTCAGGTGAGGGCGAGGATCTAGTGAGGGACACTTTTGCCCACATTGCCAAGGGCTGCTTTTGCCCGACACTAGTGAAAGCGACCCTCGTTTGACGCTAGTAAGGGCACCCCTTGCCCTTGCCAATCCAGGAGAGGGTTGCCCTCACCGAATCTAGCAAGGGCTACCCTCATTCAACTCAAGCGAGGGCAGCCCTGGCTTGCCTAGGCAAGGGTGACCCTCGCCCTCGCAAGCCCAGATGAGGGTTGCCCTCATTGGATTTGGCGAGAAATACCCTCACCCGACTCAGGCAAGGGCTAGGTGAGGGCGACCTCCACTAGCCATTGACGGTCATGTCCATGGAAGGGAAGAGGAAAAAATAAAAGGAAAGAAAAATAAAAAAGAAAAAGGATAAAAAATTAAAAAAATTAAAAATATAATGAAATTTTTTTTTGACCAAGATATCCCTTCTTTGATTGCCGGAAAAGTCACTGTCGGCCAAAGATCCTTATTTGAGACGATTTGGCCACTTCAAGCCCTTACTTAAAATAATTTGGCTACTTCAAGTCCTTATTTAAAAAAATGTCAATTTTGGGTCATTATTTGAGAAAACTAGGGCATTTCAGGCCCTTTTTGAAATCTTCCCCTATATATATTATTTTGTTGGAAACATAATAATTAGTTAGCTATCTATCAAATAAACTATTTTTTCTTTTAAAAGAGAAAGAAAAGGAAAAAAAAAACGAGAAAGGGAACAAAAAGGCAAGCATTATTCTTACATCAAGAGTGACCCCACATTTAACTTTTTTTTTTTTGGTTGGTTCTACTCTACTCCTATGCTAATTCTTGCTCTCAGACTTTTGTCCTGCCTCCTTGTAGGGCGTGGGAGTCGAAACCCACACCTAAAACTAATTTATCCCCACTCCAACCCTCTGAGAAGGTGGGGATTCGAATCTCCCACCTCCCCCTTCCATGTTGGAAGGGTGACCACTGGGGTTTACCCTAGTGGTTACCCCACATTTAACTTTAGTAGATGTTGCTTGAGAGGAGCATGAGTAGTTTCCTCTCTTGTAATATTGAAATAAAAGAAAAAGAAAAAGAAGGTAAGAAATAATCTTAACATAGTATGGGACCCTTAGGCTACGTTTGGTCATCCGAATTTCTAAGCAAGATAGGACTCGATAGGATATGATATGAAATCATAAAATTTTGCTATATCTTATCTACTATGTGATGAATCGTAATAATAAAGTCAAATATATTCATATCATATTATGCATTTTTTTTGGTATAAATGTCATAGTAGTATAAATGAACCTAAAAGTTCACAAATAGAGATGGTAAGAATCTCTCGCGGCACTATTCCTAATTTATTTTTATTTTATTTTCCCCTCTTTTTTTAATCATTTTGTTTATTATTTCTTTTTCCCCCTTCCATCATTCTGTAATAAAATTTTATTAAATAGTAAACGTACTAATATATCTAAAATACAAAAATACCTAAAATATGTAATAAATGTAATTACATATTTATATTCATATGTTGAATTTATATTATAAGATAGAATTAAAGATGAATACATAAATAAAAATAATATTAAATTAAAAATAAATTTTATTTGTTGTCATTTGGAATTTCTTATATTATAATTCAAATATGATTTATATTAAAATATAATTTCATTATTGTTAATATAATAAGTTTTATTTAAGATAAATAACTTTCTCAATATGGATATTAGAAATCTTATTCATCTTTATTCCACCTCCCCTATGGGATAAATTTATCCAACATATATCCTTGTTACATCCAACTTCATCTCATTTTAAACAAGCACTAAACACAGGATATGATAAATTTTGTTCTATGCCAAATTTTATTTTGAGTGCCAAAAGTAGCCATAAGGAATAGTGTAGCCAATTTAACGTAAATTGGGGTGTCATAAGTCAATAAGAGGTAGAAATAGTGATGGCTTGCACTTTTTCCACCATTTTTCGGCTTTTGACACCCCTTGAATTGAACAAATCATCCATTATGGGCCTGCTCTTGATTTAAGATTATTTCTTCCATTTTTTTTCTTTGTTTTGTTTGATTTGAAATTTACTAAAGACAAATCTACCATGTTCAACTCAAACAACAAAGATTAAGGTTGAATGCGAGGCTTACTCTTGATTTAAGATTATTTCTTACATTTTTTCTTCTTTTTCAATATTCTTTTTTTCCCATATGGGTCGAAATTGGTGTCCTCTTTTTCCCTAAAAAAAAATTATTTGGCAGATAACTAACAAGTTGTTGTGTTAATCTATTGTATCGTTCCTTTTTTTTTATTTATTTATAAAAAAATAGCAAACTATTATTCTAAAAATAATCAAAGTACAAGTAAAAGTGAAAAAAATCATCGACTAGTTTTAAAGAATGCATTTGGTGAATTTGATATTCCAACTTTTATTATTTTTCTTACCAACAATGCACAACTTTTTAAAATATATTTTCAAAAGATTTCAAAATATGAAAAAATTAACCCCATAAAAAATTCTAAACATCCATCATTATCTTAAAAATTATCTGAAATATCATCTTTGCCTTGATTACATGAAATATTTAGTTATTGACAAGAAAACTATTACAATTTTAATTGCACTATAAGACAATCCATTCGAACCATTTGCAAATACACATGTCTTGTTAATTCAAAATGTGTAAGAATTTCCAAAGAAAGAAAAGAAAAAAAGGTAAGGAATAATCTGAACACTAAGACTGATGAGGGATAATTTAGTCAATTCAAGGTGGCAAGCGGATATAAGAAGCCAAAAAAGACGTGGAAAAAGCGTGAGCAAAAAATTGTGCTCAAAATTGAACAAGCTTTGCTTTACCGAAGGTTGAATGTTCTTAAAGACAAATGTTAGGTCATTGTTTTGCACAAATCTATTTTGATTATCACTTGATCACGCACCATCAATATATTGATTGTGGTTTCCCTTTAGTCTAGTTAGGAATGTCATTTTTCTTATTTCTAAATATAAGATTCTCACTTTGCCTTGCAATTTATTTAATGTTTCATTGATTGCTAATTGTTATTTCAATAATTGCGCACTCACATAATTGCCTCACATGTTACTAGATAGATTTAAAATCAATCAAGACTGTCTGACAAACATCTTCTCGAATGAACATGATTAGGTGTCGATAGATCATTAGTTTATTAATTAATATAATTAATACTCTAATCCTATATTTTTGGTTACATAGGAAGTGTGGTATACTCTCATACCTCACTTGGTTTCTAACTGACCTTCTAATAGGTTAGTGGCGACTTCTCATTAAAAAATCCTTATAGTGTTGATTGAAGCTAAAATTGAATACCTCAACATTGCACGAGAAATGAGTTTGCGAGGGCCCGGCCTGATTGAGGGTCATAGGCCAGCCTTTTAGGCAACACCGCTAAATTTATATCTTTTTCCCTCCGAACAAAAAAGGTAGGTAATGATAATATTATATTTGAGTACATTGGGTGAGACTCGATGGGTGTGACCTTCAAGATCATTCTAAGTAGGAGATGTTGTAATTTAATAAATCAACTGTTTCACCACTCAAAGGAAGTCCTTGGAGATAAGTAAAAGGTAGATTGTTCTCGTAGAATCCCTACAGTTTTAATTTGTATAAACCAACACTGGTCTAAGTCAATGATATTTTATGGTACTTAATACACATGCTAATTGATTGTTGCTATCTCCCAACAATGTCCAAACTTGACTAATAAGCTCTATGGACTTATTGTGCTAACATAGTCTTTGCTTGACCGGCGAGATGCATTTACGTAGAATAGATTCATTGCCTTTTTCTTTGCCTAATCTCAAAAATATAAACAAAGCTTATCAAGTTCATCTCAATAAATTACTTCTTTTTAATACTCAATGATTGTTTGATGATCTGAGAATTTTACTTATTTATTTGCTAACTGATATTGTCATAAGTTTTTGTGAAATCATTTCGTGAGAACAACATGATAGGACCTAATTGGTTTGCAATTTATCAAGCGTTTTGGCTTATTTTAAGCAAGATATTACTTAATGACTTTTCTATTAAATTTTATAATTACAAAAAAAAATTATGAACAAAATCTAGTTGTCAATATTCATATGTCTTGTTCAGGTATTTTTCTTTAGATAAATGTCAACTTGCATGAAAAACATGTTAAATAAAACATAAAAGTTAAAAATGAAAGTCGGTTCCACACCTAAAACTTTTGGTTCCACACCTAAGTCTTGCTCAGGCATTCACATACTACTAAAGGTCTCTCTCTCTCTCTCTCTCTCTACTTTTAGACTTTGAATTTGAGGGCATACTCTGTTCAATAACATGGGATGTACTTGTGACGTGCTATACTTAAATATCCACTTGAACAGTTTATTACATTACTGAATGTATAAATTGTATAGATTTATATCAAGTACATCCTCAATGTAAAATATTGTTTACATATATCGAAATTCGCATTTACTAATGGAATGAATTCATTTGCCAAAATAAAATGCTGTAAATAGATTGCTTGGGTAATAAATCTTTTTTACACCATTACGGTACCGAATAAGAATCCCCAATTCATAGGGACTAGTTTTAATATGCTTGGCACTGCTCTATTTCATACCATCTACCCCGTGACTGTAGGAGCAAGAGGGTGACCCACGTTGACTTTGATTTTGAAAGGCCAAGCGTTGTGTCCAAACTCTACCATGGCCGATTCAATGTTCCCTTTCTAGAAGGGTCCTTGTGAGTTATTATGGATTTAATTGTGGTATGGTGAATTTCTTCTTTCTCAACCATAGATATATAGGTCATTGGCCAATCTATGATGTTTTGTGGAATAAGTTGTTGTATGCTAAAAGTTCATAGATACTTTTGTCAACTCGAGTAGCAGGAATTACAAAATGAGATTGCAAAGGGTTATGATCAATTATAATAAATTAGTATTTAAATCAAGCATTTAAAACAAAAATATGTGTTGATTTAGAAATTCAATGGGTAAATTCATTGTTTTTAAAGAAAGGCCTACATTTGAACCCACAGGATGAAGTTGGTCATGGAATAAAATGGGAAATGGAAAATGGAGAGGAACTAGCATCTCTATCTTTGTATTCGGGCACGATAAAAAAAAGAAAAGAAAAGAAGAAGAAGACGTGATGGTGTCTTTTCTTTTGTTCATTTAGATAATTAAAACCTTAGAATTGAAAGGACTTTAAATCACCAAAATCGATATGCTTCGAAATTATAGTTTTAGAATAACTCCTCTCGTGTGCATATGGAATGAAGTGGTCAACTTGAGATCGAAACCGAACAGGTTGCCATGATCTATTCCGTATGACATCTACCCAGAAACGCATCCACACGGTATAAAAGAAATAACCTTACGGTATAAAACTTGAAAACTCTGAAATTTACAAAAGGTTTTCCTTTGAACCAAGCATTCCATATGACATTTTTTTTTCCAAAAGAGAAGAACCAAAATCAACAATATCGGCTTGATTTATTAATTTTATATTTATTTTTTTCCCGAGAGGATGGGCTTGAGCTGAGAAGTCCCAACTTCTTTACTCTAAGCCATATCGCAATTGTTTTGGGGCTAACATTTTAACAAAACAAAAGTATAATTAATTGGGTTTCGAGATTTTATCTCAATAAAATTCGAATTCATATAAAGTTTTGAACATCTATCTGAGAAGAAAAAAAAAAGAGTATGACAACTTGTGGACACGAAAGGGAAGAGATTCCGTGCATTGGACACTTGAAAAGAGTTTTGATATTGACAAGCTTCTAGATGATATTATATCATGTTGTGGAATTGCTTCAACCCCACGAATGTGAAAAAGGGTAGTGATTGGGTCCCGTGATTGCTTGACACACGCGATGATTCTTGCCCATGTGTGACGTCTACCCATCTTTAGCACTACAATAAGTGAAGAAAAATGTTAGGATCTATTAGGGTTTATGAGGTTTTGATAATAAATATCCATGCATCGTGTTTTGAAAAGATTTTCAAAGCAACCAAAGTGGAGGGGGTATAGGGTCACATTTGCCGTCCGTCCCTCATTAGAGGAAGTTGAACTCTCCGATTAGAAAATTAAAATAATTGTATATATTAATCATATGCGAACTTGACCAAACATACACATACATACATATGTCTCTACATTTATAACCCATCAATTAAAAATTAGTCAGATGAACTTTCAATTAATTGGGATTGGAGTAAAACACGACCCTATAATTGATACAATCTCGACATGGAACACGATAGGCCTCCATTTTAGCTAATTGTGGAGATATTGTTAGTACCATTGATTAGTCTGGTATTTGTCATGTGCTTTGGCTTATTTTAAGTGACAAATATTACCTAATGACTTTTCTATTGAAATTCAAAATACTAGTAACGTTTAGAATAGAAAGAAAAAAAATTGTTTGCAAATCTAGTTGTCAATATTCATAATTTTGTAAAGCTTATGGAGATTTTTGTTAGATAAATGTCAGTTGAGGCACATAAAACTTTTGATCAATATTAATCATTCACTTAATTCTCTCTCTCTCTCTCTCTCTCTCTCTCTCTCTCTCTCTCTCTCTCTCAATCATCTCTTTTCCTTATGCACGCAATCGTCTCTATTCCTTACACACGCGTTACTTTTGCTTATTTTTATAAGTCTAGGTCAATAAAGGAGTTGAAATGCAGAAAGGTGCACGAAGAAAAGTGGAATATATTAAGAGACATTTTCACACCAATTTAGTTCTGTTTAGCTTTAGAAGAACCTACCTAGTAAATGCTCGAGCTGTATACACCATAGTCACAGAAACCCTCATTGAAGCCAGAGAACGATCTAGGACCTATCCAGCACCTATTTGTTTAGCTTTTGGACATCATGTGCACCACGCACTCGTTGAGTAAACAATGACATTGACCATGTTCTGTCACTGACTTTCTTTGCCATCAAATTGCTCCAATAAATTAATTTCATGTTCACTTGTATAAAGATACAACTACACAAATGGACTTTGAACTTTGACCCACTATACATGTCATTTATGAACTTTTAATTTGCTTAATGTGATTTCTAAACTTTTAGTAACCATTCAATTTAATCTCTAGACTACATAATTTTTTTAATGTTATCCATTCACTAATTCAAGTTAATAGAATTTGCTTATATGGCTTCCAATCTAGTAAGTTTGAATGGTGGATAAAGAATTAATATTACAAGTAAATTATTCATGTGAGTTATTGAACTTAGAATGTAATAATTAATATCATCAAATTAAGATAATTTTTGCAAATGGAACAAGTTAAACAAATTAACATGATTATTATATTCTAATTTGAGTAGAATATCTTAAAGTGATAATCCAAATGTAATGTTTTTTTTTGTCCACTATTTAGACATATTGAATTGAAAGCCATATTGCTAATTCCGTTAATAGAAGAACAATGTACCAAAAGTTTAGGACCAAGCAAATTAATAGTTCGGGGACGATATTGCACATTGTCCAAAAATTTAGAGATAATTTGTGTCATATGTTCTTCCGTAAATACATCTAATACATTCACTCATTCCTTGCACCAAAAAAACCATATCTCTTCGTTAGATACTAGCTTTGAAACTTGAAAAAAATTTCTTCATATGGTTGACACTTGTCTTATGTGCATGTGCATGAGTATGCGCATCCAATGCCGCATCTCATGTCTACGACATTCCATTCACGAATAAGAAGTTCGAGGAGTGGATGAGTCAGCATAGGTGCAATTACAAAGACATCACCGAGAAGGTGAAGCGTCTGAAGATTTTCTCGGAAAACTTGCGGTTCGTCGAGGAGTTCAATGGCATCGCAAATCGTACTTACAAGGTAGGATTGAACAAGTTCTCGGACTTAACTAACGAGGAATTTGTGGCAGCATATACTGGATACAAATTGCTATCATCAACACGCAGGAACTCCTCCCAAGTCAATTCTTTTAAGTACCAAGGTTTGAACAGCATCCCGGAGAGCTTGGATTGGGTCAAACAAGGTGCTGTCAACCCTATAAAGAACCAAGGCCGATGTGGTACGAAATTTACTGCTAACTATTGAACCCTATCCTAAGATGTGTGAGCAATTACTAACTTTTTGGACAATTTTCCAATAACTAGTGTTCGGTTGCCAATTCTTGTTTTAGCTATTTATAAAAATTCTCCAGGTTCATTACGCAGCCAAAAATATTTGTTTGTAATTATCTTTATTTATTTATTTTTTTGTTTTCTGCATGGTCTGGCAAACCTGGTCCAAACGGGCCTCGTTCAGCAAAAGCCAGGCCGGATGGGCCGGTCTAAGCAACTGAGGCCCAAAACTGGCCTGATGCAAATCAGGCGCATTCCGGCCTGGAACAGATGATCGGGTCCAAATGGGCCCGATTCTTCTTCAAAAGTTGCCGAGATATCCCCTTCAGTTTTACCAAAATTTGTAAGAATGAGTATTCATTCTTCGGGTGAAAAATCACGCCTAATTCCCCAAATCCACCGAAGTAAAATCAATTTGTTAATTGGTTAGAATAATAAAGTGGTTAGAGAGATTTAGGGCTTATTCAAAGGGTTATTTGGGGGTGAAATTCAAATTCAATTTTGAGAAGGAAATATAGAAGGTCTAACCCCATAAATGGGGAGTCTCACGGAGTCTAAAGGGACCAAACAACAGAAAGAGAACAAGAATAATATGGATGATAAATGTTGCCTGGAGGAAAGAATTCAGAGAATAGTATAGTGAATTGAGAGTGCTCACCGTCGAGTTGGTGGCTCGCCATGTCGCCTTGAATTTTCGTTCTAGCCTGACCAAGCTTGGAGTGGTCCACTTAATCCTTGCACGACATTCCATTTGAGGTGATTGGAGTTTCAACATTTCTTATACCAAGTTATCCATGAAGTGAGCCTATCAGCCATCTCTTAATTCTTGTTGGAATGTTTATCATCGAGAATGTCACATGATTTGCTCTTTTCCACTTAGTTTCCAACATACTATTTGCAATTTAATTTGTGTTACTCATTCATGTACGCACAACAGGATTGATTCCATCTATTTTTGCATTTTGGTATATTTTGGTAGTTTGACCATTAGCAATAAAAAAATAACATAATATCATTTAAGAATAGGGTTTTGCATGACAAAAATTCATGTGGAAATTTAGAGTTTTCCATATATAAATGCTCCGACACAAATTTATCACTATTTTCACATTTGCACATATGCATATCTTTTGTTTCTTCTTTTCTTTTGGCCATCTTTGTGACATCTTGGATTCAGTTCTGCTTTCAATTAAATTAATCGGGTCTTTCATCGACATGCCTATAGTGCTATTCTCAGAGCTGATCACTCTTGAGATAACTAGACTATCTTGGGAAATCATTAAGGAATTTTAATACAATAGACTTGAGAATTTGACTAGGAATCGGCTACTCGACCGTGCTCATCTGTTGAGATCATTATGGCACAGTTAAAAGTCGATTAGAGATCAGAGGTAGGTCAATTCAACAGAGATGTGTGGCTAAACATGGGTGATTCCACTAAATTACAAAATTTTCGTCGACCTGCACTAGACTGATTTTTCTATCGTTTTGGTACCCTGTATTCGTATTTAAATCCTCGCGATTTTCAAGACAACTAAGGGTCGCCAATGTGTCGAAGAGGTTCATTGTTGCTCGAAGAAAATCGACCATGGGTCATTTGCAATAAAAATTTCTGAAAGCTACTCGGTAGCCTAGGTCACGCTAAAATCGCGTTGAATTGAAATTAACCGCGAATTTGGATCCGATTTCAGAAATTGAAAATTTGGTCATTTCACAGGTCATTTTAGAAACGTCGACTCAGTCTTCGAAGATTTTTCTGCAAACCGGGATTTTTGGCAAAAAGTCGTCATAGGATCGTTTTCGACCGGGAAAATCAGAGAACCGTTTTTTATCGCGAAATTAGGATGCAAGTAGGTTCTATTGGCGAGGAAAAATGCCAATTTGATCAAGGATATGTAGGTTGAATTTTTAGAAGTTGAATTGAGTTGATTCAAGGAGGAATTGAGGTCCAATTTGAGGGAAATCAAGCCAAATTCGTAGCTCCCCATTGGACCCAACAATTGGGCCACTTCAGGCTTCAGAAGGGGAATTGGTGGTGGAAATAAACTGTGGAGGACAACAAGTAAAGTGGGACCAGCCTAGGGGACAAAGAGATGAAAGAAGACCAAGTGGTCCCCCCCCCAAAATCCAGCTGGTCCCCCTCCTTTCTTCCTCCTCACGGTCGACTCCCCCTCTCCTTCTCCTTGCTGTTCGAACTCTAACAAACCTAGAAACCGAGTAGCTCGGCCCTTCTCTCGCTTGTCCGACCGCCCGGAGCCGCTTTCACCCTCGCAGCCACTCGCTCGCTCACATGCCGTCGTGATCGTCTTGCCGGTCCCGCGCCTTCAACGGCTTGTCTGCCCTTGCTCGCAGCTGCCTGGAGTCGCTAGGCAGCCGCACGTCGCCGTCGTGGTCGCCGGAGGCATCGCACGCCTCCGCCCGGACCCACTTCAGCCCCTCCGCCCATCTCAGCTTGTTTCCGCCTCAGCCAACCCCCGAAGCAGCCTCTTTCGGCCCCGACCAGCACTGAGCAGAACCGAACAGCAGTGGGTCTCACAACCACTGTTTGGCCCGTTTTGGTGGTTTTCCCGACCTCGCTTGGCGATCCCGCTTTGGAGTTTGTCGATCCTCGCCGCGTCCCCGTCGTTTTGATCTAAGCGGATCGTTAATCAAGTGAGTTTAACTCACTAATCCCTGCTTAGTAATTTAATGACTCTTAAGGGTTGATTAGTTTAGACTAAGTATGAATTAGGTGGATAGTTATAATAGATTAGCAATTTAATTAATCGTTATTGCATGTTAGGTGGTTAGAGTAGTGTAATTAGAGCCTAGACAAGCTCTTGTATTTATCTAGAGTGGTTCAGAAATTTTTCGAGCTCGTCTCGACTTTTAATTAGGCTTTACAGGCCTAAGTGAGCATTTTTGGTATTTATTAATTAATTTTCGTAATTATTTAATTATTTAATTATTTTTCGAAAATTAGACCGGGATAGCTGTTGATCGAAATTTCGTGCTGATTACAGTGGTGTGATCTGTTTATTTAATTGACTGTTATTTTATGCAATTTGAGTGTGATTGGCCATTTTGGGGGTATTTATCCCAAAATTTATTTTATTTCAAGAGTTAATTGGAAAATCACCGAGTGTCGGTTTGCAACGCCAAAAATGAATTTGTGGACTGTTGAAATTAGTGGGATTTTCAAAGAGGAAAATATTATATTTGTGGCTGAGGTCGACCGTGTATCCACACACGATTATTTTTATTGGGTATCTTTAACACGAGGAAATTAGGCCAAGATATTATTTTAATTGAGGAATTTAAGTGTGGAATACCATGTTCTTGGCCGTGGGTGAATAATCGGGTGATGGTTTATAGTCATAGGAAGATGACTATCGAAGTTATGATGACGCATGTTGTGCGTGATGTTATGAGTTAGATCAAGAAAACCGCCGAAGAAGGCTGTGCCCGTTGGGCCGTAATTAACCGCCGAAGTATGGCCGTGCCCATTGGGCCGTAATTTGCCGCTGAACTTGGAACATGCTGTGCTCGTTGGGCCGTAATTCACTGCTGAACATTTAGTAGGCCGTGCTTGAGTGTGGCCGTAATTAGTAGTGGATTGAGTAATTGAAATTACCGTGTAATGGTCTTGTTGACATCAATCGACTAGGTCGACTAATCAATGAGTTGATCGGGTGTGATGCGTTGAGTTATTGATGTGTTTTGATGAATTGTACTGACTTGTAGAAAAGAAATTGAGGCAAAGGTAAGTCCTCTGACTTGTACTTGTGCTTAGGTAGCCCTAGGGGCGTATTTTCTTCCTAGTCGGGTCTTAGGGGGTGAACTTGCTGAAACATCATCTCACCCCGTTGTGGGATTACATTTTCAGACCCATAGATGGCAGCTCCTCCCAAGCATTTTGGTCAGCCTAAGAAGGTGACAAAACAGAAGTGTTTCATCCCACTTCATGGAGGCCCAAGGGGATGGGTGTATGAGTTGGTGAAATCCATAGTCTGGGTCGATGCGGGTCTACCCAAAAACGTGCCTCATCAATACAGATCATGGTATCGCCATGAGCGAAATGGCCAGAGAGAAGGGCCCATACCGAAGTCCGAGATCCCTTTTTATGTGCTGGAGGTTGCTTTTGGGAAAGACACATCAGATCGTCCAAAAGGTTAAGTGGTGGACGTAGAACCGGACATGTTAGATCCAGAGTCCCCAGTGTACTCAGCTGAAGGCTCCAACTGAGATCAGGATGAGGATGAAGAGGAGGACGAAGACCCATAGATTTGTGAAAACCCCCCATGTTTTGTAGACCAGACATATATATATATATATATATATATATATATATATATATCGGCTTGGTTGTGTATGACCTATTATGATGTATATATATGTGTGGTTTCAGTTTTCGAAATTATGGCCCTACTTTTCTATCCCATTGAATTGTTGTCTGGGGATTATTTATCTACTTCTGCATGTGCATTAAAAAGAATGGGTTGGCAATACGTCCTGGGACGTCGCTAATTAATCGACCGTTAGAGGGATGGGCACGCACTCGGAGGATCGGGGTGTGACAATCTTTTTGTTTCTTCTTCCTTTTTTGCCTTTTGAAATTTGTTGATCTTTAACCAATTCATGGTACCAATGAGACTGAAAAGGGAAAAAAAGGTTCATATATATATATGTTTCATTTATTGATGAATTTCAAATCAGTTCATTTATTACTATTTTCATGTTTGCACTGCATTAAAGAAATTTTAAAAATCAAGTGAGATTTAGATTTCTCCATAAATAAGTGCTTCGTTACACATTTAGAATCATTTCGGTTATTTATTTATCTTATTACCATTTTCACAATAGTCAAGTCTGTATCTGCACGGCATTAAGGAAAAAATAAATAAAAACCATGCGCATGCTTGGTCATTTATAAAGCATCTCCATTACAAAAAAAAGAATCTATAAAAAAGCATATAGATTAAACCATGCACTAATTTGTCATTTAGAACAGTTCTTTTTTTTATACATGAAATATAAAAAGCGCATCCGTTGCATTAGATTTAGGCTTGCCTTACACGTAGAATAGTTTTAGGTCACCTTCTTTAAAAATTTTATTTATTTGCCTTGTACATTGCACCTGCATGTTTGGTATGATTAATTCTTCCTAAAGCACTTGTTGCTTTGCTCATAGGGGTCTTGCATTGACACATTATAATAAGGTGTTGTATTAATTTTGCCCCACACGGTTTTATTTTTTTCTTATATTGTTTGAATAATCCATCCGATTGTTAACGATAGCTTTATAATATTGTTTGTGCATTTATGGATGACCACTTTACATTTGCGTGGATAAAAATAAATAAATAATGATTGCATGAAAGAGCATTCTCGAAAAAGAAAAGAGGGATTGGTAATGGGCATCAGCTAAAACTAGTCTCCCTTACTTGACTCTAGTTCGCAAAGTTAAGGCAGACTCCCACACTTTACTTGATTCTTAACCAGCCTAGAGTAGGTTAGTGACAGTTCTAGTCTCATTCAAATTAATGATGTTTGAGAAATCAAGTTGCATGTCTGTAGGATCTGATTAAGAGTCCATGCAAAATGTAAGTGTAATTTGACGATGTTTGTATTGAAAAATTTAATGTGGTCAATTAGTGCATATATCATGTAACATGGAGATGCGATATTTTTCTCTAAGTGGTCACAAAATGCGACAAAGTCTTCGCCTGCGGTGGTGTATGCGCAAGAATCACTCGTATTAGGACATGCATGGCTTTCTGCTTCATATTTCCATAGAAAATATGGAATTGGGAACAAATTTTCCACCTTAAAATTAACGCAAATTGTTTTCATATGGCCTGATTATGAAAAGCCTAAGAATATACATATCTGGTGCACCTATCTCATCACATCCACTTCAAAATATCGCACTGAGAAGAAGCAGAAAACACATTCACAAAAGAAAGTGTTCACATCCACTTCAATGGCTTTTACGTTCAAGAGTGAATCCATCATCTCTCTTGCTCTAATTCTTGACGCTTGGGCGTGGCAAGCGATGTCAGTCCGCATGTTGCGCGAGCCCACCATTGCAGAGCAGCACTAGCAATGGATGGCCGAGTATGTTCGGACCTACGAGGACCCACAGGGGAAGGGAAAATGCCTGGCGATTTTCGCCGAGAACTTGCGGTTCATTGAGGATTTCAAAAGGTATGGGAGTCGAACTTTTCAGTTAGGTTTCAACCAATTCTCAGACCTGACCAATGAGGAGTTCCTCCGAAGCCATGTGGGATACTTGGGGTCTATTTGTTAAAAAGTGTTTCTGTTCTCCGGAACAAAAATTTCTGTTCTTTTGTTCCGGGGAACAAAAAAAGAACAGAAATGTGTCTGATAAAACTTTTGTTTTCAGGAACAGATTTGGAACAGAAACAAAAAGTAGAAAAAAGTAACTTCTTGTTCTCGGGAACAATTCCGAGAATCAATTTTTCTCTCTTTTCTTTTTTGTTCTTCTCTTTTCTTTCCTTCTTCTTCTTCCTTTTTTGGCCGGCGACCTCGCCGGAGCGTCGCCGTGGTTGGGCTAGGCTCAGCCTCGCCAGGCCACCGCTAGGTCGGCGTTGCCCAGCGGTGGCCCAGCGAGGCAAACTTTCTAGGCATATTTCATACTACTAATTTTGTAACATTATAAAGTGCATGACACAAGCTTTGCGACGGAATAATAATAATATTTTTTTTGAAGATCTACATATTACTTCATGGATTACGGAAGTTTGCATGGCAAACTGATAGGATGAAAATGCTAACGTCGCAGTGACATCATTATCATATCAACAGTCACGTTAGCCAAATTTTAATGTGTCACACACGTGTCTGAATTGGAGTGCCAAGTCAGACGATGATGTAACCAATGGGACAAGTTTGCCATGTGATTGAAACGTGGATGCACGTCAACAATGACTCAAATGCATGTGTCACTTAGTGACTCGTGATGCCCAATCATGGCCAAGTGCAGGTGTGGTGCGTCTTATATTTTTCCACACTGTTTTGGAAACCAAAAAATTTCTACAGGCTCTTCATGATTTAAAAAAATTGTTAGTGTTTTATTTTTATGTTCACTGCTTATAAAAATTTAATATATTTTGTGTATGTCGTACGATCAGACAATCTTTAGAAAATATACGGATTTCATTACGAGTGCTGTTGATTATCCTACCCTTAGTATGATGTCATTTACTGGGGTTGTAATTGGTGACTTCAAATGAATATATTGGATAAGTGTACTCTCCTTTTGCTTGTGGCATGTATTGTAGAAATTGTTTGGGAAATATTCGTGAAATATTCCACGTAGATCTGAATATTGTGAGTCTTGTTATGAAATTTCTCTGGTTTTGTATCTATCATGTTGTATGAATAGATTACCTAGATGCAGTAGCACGAATGTGTAATTAGAGGAAAAGTTGCCAAAAAATGAAAGATGTCTAAAGAGAGGGAAGTGATTATAGATATATTATTGCGCTATGAAAAGGGAGAATTGGTCCAAATGATTGTGTTGTATCGCATTCTAACTATCTAAGGTATTTCTTCAAAGAATATGAGAAAAATGGAGGCAACAATTACTTTAACAAAGAAGTAATCTTGTGCTAGGTAACTTATTATAAGAATGGCAATTCAGTCATAATTGTTTTAGTTTTGCCAATTTAGTCCCAAATCTTCACAAAAAAAGTCCAATATAGTCGTTCTCATTAATTTTTTCAATTCAATGGATCTTGATCTCTATGGTTTCTCTTCTACATTTAGGATTAATCTTAAATTTCTATAATGTCTATGTGAAACTCTATCATGGTTCCTGTTATTGTGGTTTAGGTTATTCCATGGATGGTCGTGTTGTACTTGATGTAGACCCTATTATATGGAACTCTTATTCTAATGGTTATTTTATGTTAAACGCCTCTTCTTCCAATGAGAATGTTGATATAAATGTGCATTATGCTATATTAGGGGGATAAGGGCACTAGAAGTGTTAGAATTTTATATAACACTCTTGAGTGTTACAGCTTCATTTTTGATCATTTGAGTACTATATTTGTTTGAAGTCATTCGCTGGAGTATCATTGGTAATTTATCTTGTCGGAAAATCCTGTCACGCCCCGATCCTCGGGCACACACCCATCCCTTACCTGGTCGATTAATAGCGATGTCCCAGGACGCATCGCCGAACTATTCAGTTTAATACGCATGTGGAAGCATATAGAAAATCCTCAGACAATAAAACAATGGGATAGGAAAGTAGGGCCACAAATTTCGACACCAACACAATCTTTTTTACAAACAAACAGGTATATATAACACTGTCAGGTTGTTTAAAAAATGTTGGCTTAACAAAAAGGAACTGTCCTATGACACTCTAGTTAGACATGTTCGCCGATCCTTCAATCTCCACCTTCCCAAACTTCGAGGTTTCCAGTCCTCCACTAGTACCATCTAAGGACCTGAAAATGGTTATACAATAACCAGTGAGACAATGTCTCAGCGAGTTCTACCCTTTAAGACTCGATTAGAAGGCCAATACGCCATAAGGGCTACTTATACACAACACAGCTCAGAGGACTTACCTTGGCCTTAGATTCCACCTGCAATTCAGTACAGTTCAAATAGGCACCCAATAAATCAAGTCACCACAACAGATCAAATCATTGATCAATCAACCTAGTCGATTACATGTCACCATGACCTCCCTCCGGTCGGTACATTCAATGCTATCTATGATGTCCTATCAATTCAGGACCCGCTCACCCTAAGCTGATAATAGATAGTATAGCTCGCGCTAAGCTAATAAATAGTGTACTGCTCGCAATCTAAGCCGACATATCAGAGCCCATAGGTTGATATAGTACACTAATAGTGCTCCCTCTAAGCTGATAAAGTATACCGCCTGCAATCTAAGCTGACATATCAGAGCCCGTAGGATGATATTGTATACTGTTAATGTTCTCTCTAAGTTGATTAAGCTGACATATTAGATCCCGTAGGATGATATAGTATACCGGTATACTGCTTGCAATCTAAGCTGACATATTGCCCGTAGGTCGATATAGTATATCACACCCAATCATTTAAACAAATTCTTCAGTTTTATCATGTCTAATAAAAATACACGTGTGTGGGTACACGGCCGGCCTTAGCCAAAATACTGTAATTTCTTCTCCACAAATCCCACCATTTTCTGTAGTCCACCAAAATATTTTTAGTGCTGTCAACCGACACCCGGTTATTTTCCAATTAATTACCAAAATTAATTAATTTAGGAAAATAATCCTATAATCACAAATAATTCATTTTAGCACAAAATAAAGCTCAATTAAATAAACGGACTGCACCACGATAATCAGCATAAAATTCTGGTCGTCGACCATCCCGGTCTAATTTCTAGAAAATAAATAATTAGTTAAATAATTTCGAAAATTATTAAATAAATAGTAAAAATCCAACTTAGGCCGGTAATGCCTATTTGGAAGCCGAAACGGACTCGAAAAATTTCCGAGGTTCGTTCAATAAATATTCGAGCCTATCTACTCGCTAATTACACTAACCATTTGCCTAACATGCATAGGTAAATCCCTAAATTGATTATTCTAATCTAATCTATCCACCTAATTGCACTTAATTAAATCTAATCAACCCATAAGCATCATTAGTCTACTAAGAAAGGATTAGTGAGTAAAACTCACTTGTTTAACGAGCGAGTCGAATCAAACCGACGGGAATGTCGCGGGGCTTGACTTTCTCCAAGGCGGGCCTAGCAACCGAGGCTTGGGACCACCTCAAAACGGGCCTTGAAGGTGCTGGAATACCCACAATTCCAGCTTATGTTTGTTGCTGAAACAGAAAGAAACAAGGCTAGTTATGGCGAAGCAAGATCGGTGAAGGCTTGGGGAAGGTTGCATGGCACTTGCTGGGCTGAACGACGGCTCCGGCGAGCGGGTGATCGGCAACTGGCTGCTCTCGAGGGTCTTGGGGGTCTTATTAGACGTTGGGATGGGCAAAAGAAGGGCTGGAATGGAAGAAAAATGAAGAAAAATGTGAAATAGTGCAGGCGGGTAGAAGACTAGCGATCGGCGGCTTGTGGTAGCCTTACGGGACGGCCGGCGGCTCTGTTCGGGGCAAGGTCGGGCTCGTTGGGACGGGCTGTCTCTCCTGGTCACGGTGATGGGTGGATCATTGGCTGATTCATATGGGAAGTCCACTTTTCACTCGGATCTTTGGCAAAAGGTCAGCTGGAGCGAAAAACCGGCAGAAGTGAAAATAGAAGAGGAAAACGGTCCGGCGGTGGTGTGGCTGCTCCGACTGGTCTCTCTCTTGGCTGCTGAGTTCGAAAATGGCAAGAAGGAGGGGGAACAAGAAAGGTGGCCGACTAGCTTGGAGAGGAAGGGAAAGAGAGATGAGGGAGAGAGGAAATATCTAGGGAGCCAAGGGCTCCATTTGTCTCAAAATTCCACACCCTTGTCTCCCTTGTCCACTCTTGGCCAAGTATACTTCCTTAGCACATAATGAGCCACCAATGCTCATCCATGGACACTTGAGTTGGTCCAAAATGGCTAGGGGGAAGGGGGCACACGAATTTACAAGTTTTCCTCTCCAATTGGACTTAGTTTCTTGCTCGTTTCATCATGAATAGGCTTCAATAAATTCAATTGACCCTTCATCGATCGAATCAATACTTTTCCTCGCCCATATATCCATCATGCTTCCCCGATTTGCGATAAAAAACGATCCTTGGCTTTTTCTGCACAAAAAGGCCCTGCGATGACTTTTTCCTAAAAAGTCTCGAGTTTTAGAAAAATCTTCTGAGATTGAGTTGACACTCCTAGAATTTATTGTGACATGACGTAATCTTTAATTTCTGAAATCGGACTCGAATTCACAGTTAATTTCAACTTGGCGCGATTTTAGCGTGACCTAGGCTACCGTGTAACTTTCAGAAATTTTTAGTGCAAATGACCCATGGTCGATTTTCTTCGAGCCACAATGAACCCACTTGACTCATTGGCGACTTTCGGTTGTCGTGAAAGTCTCGAGGATTCAAATACGAACACCAGGAACCAAAACAATAAGAAAATCAGTCTAGTGCCGACTGACGAGAATTTTCTAATTTAATGGTGTCACTCACGATTAGCCACACATTTCGATTGAACCAGCCTATCTTTGATTTCAAATCGATTTTATACTATGCCGTAATGGCCTTTAAAGATGGACACGGTCGACTAGTCGATTCTTGATTGAATTCTCAAGTCTATTGCATTAAAATTCCTTAATGGTTTCCCCAGATAGTGTAGTTATCTCGAGAGTGATCAGCTCTGAGAACAGCCCTATAGGCGTGTCAATGAAATGCCTGATTTATTTAGTATAAAACAGGACTGAAAATCTGGGATATCTCAACTCTTCCCCTCTTATAAAAATTTCGTCCTCAAAATTTAAACATTTACAAAACTTAAGCAAAAAGGTGGGGGTACAACTATCTCATCGACTCTTCGGTCTCCCATGTTGCTCCTTCAGTACCGTGGTGTTACCAGACCACTTTGACCAACTGGATGGTCTTTGAATGCAGTATTTGTTCTTTCCTGTCCACGATTTGAACCGAGCTTTCAACATATGACACTCGGTCATCCACATCCAATTCTTCAAAATTGAGTACGTGGGTTGGGTCAGGCTCGTACTTCCTTAACATCGACACGTGAAAGACATCGTGCACTTGCGCCAATCTCGGCGGCAACGCAAGACGATACGCTAAGGTCCCGATTCTCTCAAGAATCTCGAATGGGCCTACGTACCTTGGACTCAGTTTTCCTTTATTTCCAAAGCGCGAAATTTCCCTCATTGGTGACACCTTCAGAAAAACGTGATCACTAACTTGGAATTCCAATAATCTCCGACGCTTGTCTGCGTAACTTTTCTGTTTGCTCTGTGCAGTCTTTAATCTATTTCTGATCACTGCCATGGCATCCACTGATTGCTAGACCAACTTTGGGCCTCTAATCTTTCTTTCCCCAACTTCATCCCAACACACTGGCGTTCTGCAAACTCTGCCATACAACGCTTCAAATGGAGTTATCTTAATGCTCTGCTGATAACTGTTGTTGTAGGCAAATTCTACCAGGTGAAGCTGATCTTCCTAACTTCCCTTGAAGTCTAGTACACAAGCTCTCAGCATGTCCTCGAGGTTTTGAATCGTCCTCTCGGACTGGCCATTTGTCTGAGGATGATATGCCGTACTATACTGAAGCTTTGTACCTAGAGCACTCTGTAGGCTATTCCAAAAAGCGGTAGCAAACCTCGGGTCTCTATCTAAGGTTATTGTAACCGACACTCTATGCATTCGAACTAACTGACGCACGTACAGGTCTGTGTGCCTATCCAAACTCAAGTCTTTTCGAACTACAATGAAGTGAGTCGACTTTGTCAGTTTGTCGACTACTACCCAAATTGAATAATTTCCTCTTTGACTCCTTGGTAGTCCAGTCACGAAATCCATCGTGATATGCTCCCATTTCCATTCTGGGATGGCGAGAGGTTGCAGAAGTCCTCCCAGCTTGCAATGCTGAGCTTTAACTTGCTGACACGTTAGACACTTCACGACATGCTTGGCGATGTCCGCCTTCATACCTGACCACCAATAGTGTTGACGCAGATTTTGATACATCTTAGTGCTTCCAGGATGAATGCTGTAACTGCTATGATGTGCTTCAGATAAAATATCTTCTCTAAGTTCTACATCGTCAGGTACAACCAAACGTCCTTGGAACCTTAGTGTTCCGTCATTAGAGATCTGAAAGTCAGCATTTCTTTTCTCAATGTCCTCCTGAAGAATTTTCTATACATTTGGGTCTGTCGGTTGGAGTAGCTTGATTCTAACCTGGACATCCGATTCAATTCTGAGGGTGGCCATAAGACTTGATAGGTGGCCTACCTCGAACTTGAATACCGAATCTCGAGCTCTCTCGATTAAGTTCCACTCCTTAATTAATATATGAGCCACTGAAGACTTTTGACTCAAAGCATCGGCGACCTTGTTCGCCTTTCCAGGGTGATAGAATATCACAGTCGTAGTCTTTTAGCAATTCCATCCATCTGCGTTGTCTCATGTTCAACTCCTTATAAGAGAACAGATACTTGAGACTCTGATGGTCTATGAAGATCTGGAATATTTCCCCGCACAAATAGTGTCTCTAAATCTTCAAGGCAAAGATGATTGCCGCGAGTTTTAAGTCATGCATCGGGTAATTCTGCTCATGAGGCCTCAACTGACGGGAGGCATATGCAACAACCCCACCATGTTGCATCAGCACACAACCCAACCCTTTGAATGACGCATCACTGTAGATCTCAAATCCTCCAGGACCAAATGGAATAGTCAGCACAGGTGCGGTAGTTAGCTTTTCCTTCAGCTTTTGGAAACTACTCTCGCACTTATCTGTCCAAACAAATTTCTCTTCCTTCTTTAGGAGTCTTGTCAACGGCGATGCTAACAATGAAAACCCTTCCAAAAATCATCTGTAATAACCTGTCAAACCTAGAAAACTTCTGATCTCTGTCACTGTAGTCGGTCTTGGCTAATTGATCACGGCTTCTATCTTGCTTGGGTCTGCTGAAATTCCTTCGCCTGAAATCACATGCCTTAAGAAAGTAACACGAGTAAACCAAAACTCGCACTTGCTAAACTTAGCGTACAACTGATGGACTCTTAGTTTCTGCAGCACTAATCTCAGATGATTCTCGTGCTCTTCGTCACTCCTCGAATACACCAGAATATCATCGATGAACACGATCACAAACTGATCTAGATATTCCTTGAATACTGTGTTCATCAAATCCACGAAGGCAGCTGGAGCATTCGTCAACCTGAACGGCATCACTGTGAACTTATAATGACCATACCGAGTACGAAATGCTGGCTTAGGAATGCCTTCCTTCCTAATTCTCAGTTGATGATATTCCGTCCTTAAATCGATCTTCGAGAATATAGACACTCCTTGCAATTGATCGAACATATCATCGATCCTAGGAAGTTGATACTTATTCTTGATCGTTACTTGATTGAGTTGTCGATAGTCGATGCACAGGCACAACGAACCATCTTTCTTCTTTACAAATAGATCTGGTGCTTCCCAAGGTGATGCATTGGGATGAATGAATCCCTTATTCAACAGCTCTTGCATTTGCACCTTCAGTTCTTTCAACTCAGATAACGCCATTCGGTAAGAAGCCTTAGAGAGTGGCTCTGTCCCAGGTGCTAGCTCGATTGCAAATTCTCTCTCTTTCTCTGACGATAGGTCTGACAATTCCAGTGGAAATACATCTAGAAATTCTTAGACTACTGAGATGTCCTCAATCTTCAGTTCTTCAATCTATCTTATCTATGACAACCGTCCAGTAACCTAGGTAACCTTCGTCTCGCAAACGAGTTGCCTTCGAACGACGAGATTAATGAAATTGAGGGTCCTTCTCGACTCCCAATAAACTCGACTCTTTCCCATGCTAACGGATTAGATTGGATTATTTCATGTCAACAATCCACCACTACGAGAGGCTCCTCGAGTCAACTCTGTTCATCTGTGACGTCAAAGTTATATCTTAGCAAATAGTCGAGTATAACTCTGTTCATCTGTGACGTCAAAGTTATATCTTAGCAAATAGTCGAGTATAACTATAGTTAGAGATTCCCCTTTCTTCAGCTTTATTTTAACAAACTGAAATTCTACAAACTTAGTCTAAAGCTTTGCTGCGCTACTATGATAAAATATCCCTAAGAATATTCTTCTTAAGATTGGTGTAGGGTCGGTTCTATTTCTGTTCCTTTCGCCAACCTAGTGGCGTCCTACCCATAGTAGCAGCATCTAGGCTCCCTTGGACTTTCACTGACAGTCTCTCACCTGATGGCCGTGTTGGTCATAACCAAAACACGTTCTAGACATACCCGGACATTGGATTGATCCATGCTTCCTTCCACAACTTCGGCACCCATCTGGTGAGTCCTCTATTTCTAGTCGGTCGACATCATGCACCCCTACTTGCACCTGGGGTTTGTTCCAAATGCCCCACTGAATAGCTTGCAGTACATTCCCTCTATTCTGCCCCATCAGCCTTCTTGTACAGTTTCTGACTAAGTGACCCTGTTGGCCACGCTTAAAACAAATACCCGTCTTAAAATGGCATAGGGCGTAACCATGTCGTCTCCTACAGGTACGACATACTCTATTATGATTCAGTGCCGACTTATCTATCCCCACCCTTTATGTTGGGCGGAATAGAATACTTTTCTCTCGATGTCTGTCTTTTCCCTGACCGATTTCCATTTCTACCTAAACTGAATCTTGACTCAGACGCAACGGCTCGTTCCCAAATCACATCTCCATGCTGGATCTCAGCAGATACGACAATTACAGCGATTACGGCACTGGCGGTGGTAGTAATAACGGCAACAGCGGCGACTCGGTCCTGAGCTTGTTGGCTCAACCAATTTCCAAGAACACTAGCCCTGAACGATCCCGTCGAAGCTTGGATCGTTCAGTGCTGCTACACTAATACCGACCTACAGCGGTACACTTACACTTGCGCTGGCCTAAGCCTGCGCTCTACCAAAACTACCTCAGGCACCGATCCTTGTCGGCTTTCTACCACGAGTCACAAAGGCTACTGCCCTCTTACTAGGAGTCCTCAGCTCTTGATCACTCATGCTACAGGCTCCTATAGACACCTGTTTTCTAATTCTAATACCATATTAGAATTTGAGTGACCCACACAAACAAGTTACAAATCAACTATCAATCACATGCACCAGCATGAAATAAAGGTCATTCCTACTAACTATCCCATGACTCATCGCACCTTATTACTCCAATCTTGAACTTCGCTCTGATACCACTTAAATGGGATGTCACGCCCCGATCCACGCACCCATCCCTTACCTGGTCGAATAATAGCGATGTCCCAGGATGCATCGCCGACCCATTCAGTTTAATACACATGCGGAACCATATAGAAAATCCCCAGACAATAAAACAATGGGATAGGAAAGTAGGGCCAGAAATTTCGATACCAACACAATCCTTTTTACAAACAAACAGGTATGTATACACTGTCAGGTTGTTTACAAAAATGTCGGCTTAACAAAAAGGAACTGTCCTATGACACTCTGGTCAGACATGTTCGCCGCTCCTTCAATCTCCACCTTCCCAAACTTCGGGGTTTCCAGTCCTCCACCAGTACCATCTAAGGACCTGAAAATGGTTACACAATAACCAGTGAGACAATGTCTCAGCGAGTTCTACCCCTTAAGACTCAATTAGAAGGCCAATACGCCATAAGGGCTGCCTATACACAACACAGCTCAGAGGACTTACCTTGGCCTCAGATTCCACCTATAATTCAGTACAGTTCAAGTAGGCACCCAATCAATCAAGTCACCACAACAGATCAAATCATTGATCAATCAACCTAGTCGATTACATGTCACCACGACCTCCCTCCGGTTGGTACATTCAACACTATCTATGATGTCCTATCAATTCGGGACCCGCTCACCCTAAACTGATAATAGATAGTATAGCTCGCGCTAAGCTGATAAGTAGTGTATTGCTTGCAATCTAAACTGATATATCAGAGCCCGTAGGTTGATATAGTACACTAATAGTGCTCCCTCTAAGCTGATAAAGTATACTGCTCGCAATCTAAGCTGACATATTAGAGCCCGTAGGATGATATAGTATAATGTTAATGTTCTCTCTAAGCTGAAAAGGTATATTGCTCGCAATCTAAGTTTACATATTAGAGCCCGTAGGATGATATAGTATACCGGTATATTGCTTGTAATCTAAGCTGACATATTGCCTGTAGGTTGATATAGTATACCAAACCCAATCATTCAAACAAATCCTTCAGTTTTATCATGTGTGATAAAAATACACGTGTGTGGGTACACGGCTCGCCTTAGCCAAAATACTATAATTTCTTTTCCACAAATCCCACCATTTTCTGTAGCCCACCAAGAATTTTTTGGTGCTGTCAACTGACACCCGGTATTTTCCAATTAATTACCAAAATTAATTAATTTAGAAAAATAATCCTATAATAACAAATAATTCATTTCAGCATAAAATAAAAGCTCAATTAAATAAACGGATCGCACCACAATAATCAGCATAAAATTTCGATCTCCGACCATCCCAGTCTAATTTCTGAAAAATAAATAAATAAATAAATAATTTCGAAAATTATTAAATAAATACTAAAAATACAACTTAGGCCTGTAATGCATATTTGGAAGCCGAAACGGACCCGGAAAATTTCCGAGGTTCATTCAATAAATACTCAAGCCTATCTACTTGCTAATTACACTAACCATTTGCCTAACATGCATAGGTAAATCCTTAATTTAATTATTCTAATTTAATCTATCCACCTAATTGCACTTAATTAAATCTAATCAACCCCTAAGCATCGTTAGTTCACTAAGCAAGGATTAGTGAGTAAAACTCACTTGTTTAACGGGCGGGTCGGATCAAACCGACCGGAACGTCGCGGGGCTTGACTCTCTCCAAGGTGGGCTTAGCAACCGAGGCTCAGGACCACCTCAAAACGAGCCTTGAAGGTGGTAGAATACCCACAATTCTAGCTTCTGTTTGCTGCTGAAACAGAAAGAAACAAGGCTGGTTATGGCGAAGTAAGACCGGTGAAGGCTCGGGGAAGGTTGCACGGCACTTGGTGGGTTGAAGGGCGGCTCTTGCGAGCGGGGGTTCGGAAACCGGCGGCTCTCAGGGGTCTTAAGGGTCTTATTTGGATGATGGGATGGGCAAAGGAAGGGTTGTAATGAAAGAAAAATGAAGAAAAACACGAAACAGTGCAGGTGGGCAGTAGACCAGCAGAGTAGCGGACCGGCAACCGGCGGCGGCCGTACGGGACGGCCGGTGGCTCCGTTTGGGGCGAGATGGGGCTCGTTGGGACGGGCTGTCTCTCCTGGTCACGGTGATGGGTGGATCGTTGGCTGATTCACACGGGAAGTCGACTTTTCACTTGGATATGTGGCGAAAGGTCAGCTGGAGCAAAAACCGGTAGCAATGAAAACAGAAGAGGAAAATGGTCCAGCGGTGGTGTGGCTACTCCGACTGATCTCTCTCTTGCCTGCTGAGTTTGAAAATGGTAAGGAGGAAGGGGAACAAGAAAGGTGGCCGGCTGGCTTGGAGAGGAAGGGAGAGAGAGATGAGGGAGAGGAAATATCTGGGGAACCAAGGCCTCCACTTGTCTCAAAATTCCACACCCTTGTCTCCCTTGACCACTCTTGGCCAAGTATACTTCCTTGGCACACAATGAGCCACCAATGCTCATCCATGGACACTTGAGTTGGTCCAAAATGGCTAGGGATAAGGGGGCACACAGATTTACAAGTTTTCCTCTCCAATTGGACTTAGTTTCTTGCTCGTTTCGTCATGAATCGGCCTCAATAAATTCAATTGACCCTCCATTGATCGAATCGATATTTTTCCTCACCCATATATCCGTCATGCTTCCCAGATTTGCGATCAAAAACGATCCCTAGCTTTTTTTTGCACAAAAATGGCCCTGCGACGACTTTTTCCCAAAAAGTCTCGAGTTTTAGAAAAATCTTCTGAGACTGAGTTGACACTCCTAGAATTTATTGTGACATGACAGAATCTTCAATTTCTGAAATCGGACTCGAATTCACGATTAATTTCAACTTGGTGCGATTTTAGCGTGACCTAGGCTACTGGTTAACTTTCAGAAATTTTTAGTGCAAATGATCAGTGGTCGATTTTTTTCGAGCCACAATGAACCCACTCGACTCATTGGCGACTCTCGGTTGTCGTGAAAGTCTCGAGGATCCAAATACGGACACAGGGTACCAAAATAATAAAAAAATCAGTCTAGTGCCGGCTGACGAGAATTTTCTAATTTAGTGGTGTCACTCACGATTAGCCACACATCTCAATCGAACCAACCTATCTCTGATTTCAAATCGATTTTATACTGTGCCGAAGTGGCCTCTAAAGATGGACACGGTCGAGTAGTTGATTCGTGATCGAATTCTCAAGTCTACTGCATTAAAATTTCTTAATGGTTTCCCCAGATAGTCCAGTTATCTCGAGAGTGATTAGCTCTGAGAACAGCCCTATAGGCGCATCAATGAAATGCCCGATTTATTCAGTAGAAAACATGACCGAAAATCTGGGATGTCACAAATCCAATGTGCCATTAATATATTATATATGTCTAATGTTGCTAGTTGGCAAGATGAAATCAATTTGCCTAATATGATCTTCATGCTTTACATCTTTTTGGAAATTTCTGTTCATCTTGTGTTTGATTTATCACATATTTGTCACAAGAGGATCATATTGCTTAGCTGCTTAGGAGGACCATTCTGTCAATGAGTTGATCCAGCTTGATGAGAGCTGCATTATTGTAGATCGGAGAACTTTCTTCGGCTCCTAAAGAAATAACTAGACAATGACCAATACTAGTGTTTCTCCTCTCTCTATCAATGTTCTCCTCATCTTCTTGTTTTCGAATGAAGTTTTGGAGAACATGGCATCTAGCATGAGGAACTTTGAGTTCGATGAATCTGAATGGGAAATTCAAATAACTGAAGATTGATAAATTTAGAAAGCATTATCGACAATATAAGTGTTTTAGACATTCTGGTTATCGAATTTTGTTGGGTGGTCTTGGGCCTCTCTCACTCCAAAAAGTTAGTTCAAGGAATGGGGTTTTCCCTCACATTTATAAACTAACCACCTGCCCATTCCATAACCAGTATGAGATAAACCCACACAATCTCCTCCTCACACATTAGACTTAGGTCGGAGGTCGCAACAATCCTCTTCGAGTGATTGTTGGTCTATATTTGTTGGTAATCTAGACTTTGCTACCACGTGTAAGACCCAAAAATGCAATCCCAAGATCTCCATGGCTAGAATCAAGAACGCATATAGACAAGTAAAGAGATTAACGCATATGATTTTGACCATTGTTCTTGATGCGGAATAATGACAATTCAAACTCAAGAGCTTTTCCTCTATTACTCTCTGTATCATTGACTCAATAAGACGACCCGTCTACAGGCAAACCACTCATGTAAGATGTGAAAATGCAACCTCAAGATCTCCATAACTAGAATTAAGAATGCATATAAACAAGTAAAGATATTAACACACTTGATTTGGACTATCATTCTTGATGTGGAATAGCGATAATCCAAACTCGAGAACTTCTCCTCTATTGCCCTTTGTATCACTAGCTCAATAAGATGACCTCTCATTCTTAGCACGTAGGAAATGCTCTTTTGTGAGGATAATTGTAAGTGTTGGGATTAGAGGAGAGACTTGAGTATTATTTATAGAATTTCCAGCCAGGTCGTCTCGTTTCGGGTCAAGCTTAATTTGACCCGCACTAGCCAATCTCATAGTAGGTTAATTAAGAAACTTTCTATCTCACCTCAAACCAATTCCATAAAACGGTAAATTGTAATATCAATTAATGTAGCCCATATTAGGAAAACTCTTATGACGCTTAGGTGATATTAATAGTCATGTTCTTTTTACTTTTCAAACTGCGATTTGTAGAAAGCAAAGAAAGGCTCTAGACCTTCTTGGGGATGAAAAAGTATTCTAATGGGAAGAGATTTAATTAACTCGGTGGGTCGTTGGGAATGGAGAAAACATCAAGATTTGCAAGGACAAGTGGCTGCCTTTGGGAGTGTTAGGGGGACCAGCGAACTGAGAGGACCCTATTGTAGTAGTTGAATTGATAGAGTCGGGAACCATTAGGTGGAATGAACGAAAACTAAAAGAATTTTTTCAAGAAGATGTGGTTGAAGAAATGCTTTCTACTACAATTAGTCCATGCTTAGAAGGAGACATATTAATTTGGACCGGTAATAAACAATGCACATACTCAAATAAGAGCGGCTATCACAATATCTCATCATCAATATAGTAGCAGAGCATAGCACAAGCAACAACATCATACCAGCCTCCCCAGAGCCTATGGACAAATATATGGGAGCTTCCTACCCTCCTCAAAGTTTGGTTTTTTATGTGGAGTGTGTGCCAAAATGCTCGACCATCGAAGGAAAGTCTATACAAGAGGAAAATGGTACTTGATTCGCTTTGTTTGTTCGGCCGACAAAATCTCAGAGACCATGGAACACCGTGACTGGTCCAAAAACATTTGGGTAGACCGGTTTAAATTATCGGTATCTCCAGTGAACATACAGACAATAAACGAATGGGCGTTGAAAGTGCTCACCCGGTTTTGAATTCCCCCTCTCAAGAGCTGACTGCGAATGTACTATGGTTGATATGGGAAGGGCGAAATGGCTTTGTATTTCAACAACGGCAGCCAATACTGGAGTTAATTGTTGACGGAGCCGTTCTGGTAAGTAATAATCATAATCAATGGCTCCCCAGTGAGAAGTTTAGGCGAGGAAAAAGGAATGCTTTACCTAGGCAATGGACGCTTCCGAAACTTGGGAACTGGAAATTCAATGTCGATTGCTCTTGGATCGAAGGCGAGCAAGAGGGATCGGTGGCAAGAGTTTGTCGAGACTCTCGGGGATCTATAATCAGAGGCTTCGCCCCAAAGGAACAAGCGTTGTTCGTAATTGAGCTGGAAACCCTAGCTGCAAAGAGAGCACTGTTGACTTTGAGGGAGGAACCTGAACTCCGATTACACCCAAATCTGCACGTGGACTTGCTAACTGACAGCACATCGGTTATCTCATGCTTATCAGTTGTTGACAGCAGCCCATGGGCCTTCAGTCATCAATTCGAAGAATGTAACGCCCTTCTAGCCCAACTTAAAAAAGTGACCGTAGCCCACTCTCCCTGAGAATCCAATCAAGTGGCAAATTGGGTAGCTAAGGTCTATTGAAAAGGAAGTCTTCCATCTAATTAGCTAGTTAATCCTCCCCGATTCCTTTGGGATTTGCTTTGTTTTGAGTCTTGTCATCATAGCTTTTGTAGCACTTCAATGGAATGAATGAAATGCATTATTTTTTTTGACAAAAAAAAGGTCTATGGAGTTATTGCGCTAACACGGTTTTTGCTTGATGACAAGATGCATTGATGTAGAATAGACTCATCCCCTTGTTCTTTGTCTAATCTCAAATATTTAAACCAAGTTTATCAAGTTCATCTCAAGAAATTTTCTTTTTAATACTCGATAATTGTTTGATGACCTGTGAGTTTTTGCTAACTGATATTTTCATAAGTTTTTGCAGAATCATTCCATGAGCATAGACCATGATAGCTATTTAATTAATCTGTGATTTATCATGCATTTTGCCCTATATTAAGCAAGAAATTACTTAATGACATTTCTATCATAATTTAAAAAATGATAAAATTTTAGAATTGCAAAAAATAATTATGAGGAAAATCCGGTTGTCAATATTCATACGTCTTGTTCAAGCATTTCTCCTTAGATAAAGGTCAATTTACGTGAATAACAAGTTTTTATTTTTGGTTTGTTGTGAATAACAAGTAGAAAAAAGTAATAAAAGTTAAAAAAGAAAATCGGTTCCACACCTAAAACTTTCGATCAATAGTGAGCATTCTCTTACAATTAGATCTCTCTCTGTCTCTGTCTCTGTCTCTATCTCTAACCATTTCTTTTTCTTTTTTTTTTCCAACAATTCCCGATAAAGTTCAAGCATGTGGACTAACCAAATGGGTTGATTGACCCTTAAACTTTGAATTTTAGGACATACTCCGTACAATAACATGGGATGTACTTGTGATGTGGCATACTTAAATATCCACTTATACAATTTATTACATTACTAAATGTATTAATTTTATAGATTTATAGGAAGTACATCCTCAACGTAAAATATTGTTTACATAGACAGTGAAGATATAGAAATTCGCATTTAATATTGGAATGAATTCATTTGCCAAAATAAAAGACCGTATATGGATTGCATATAGGCACTTGAGCCGAATAAGAATCCCAAAGTCATATAGATTAGTTTTAATATTCTTGGCACTGCTCTATTTTGTAGTATCCACCCCGTGATTGTAGGAGCAAGAGAGACGACCCCGTTGACTTGACTTTGGAAAGCCAAGCTTTGTGTCCAAATCATACGCATGCCCGATTCAATGTTCCCTTGCTAGAAAGGTCCCTGTGAGTCCGGTAAAATTCTGCCCATCTAGAAGAAAAGAGAGTATGACAACCTGTAGAAGTGAAAAGGAAGAGATTCCATGCAATGGACGCTTGGAAATTGAAATGAGTTCCAATATTGACTAGCTTCTAGATGATGTTACATCATGTTGTGGAGCTACTTAAACTGTAGGAATGTGAAAGGGGAAGTGGCTTTGAATTTGTGGAACCCATGTTGGCTTGACACACGGAATGATTCTTGCCTATGTCCCATGTCTATCTATCTTAATCACTACAATAAGTGAAGGAAAATATGGGGATCAATAAGGGTATATGAGGTTTTGATAATAAATATCCATGCGCTGTCTTTTGAAAAGATTTTCAAAGCAACTAAAGTGGAGGACGTATAGGTCCACATTTGCCCCCCATCGCTCATTGGAGAAAGTTGAACTCTCCAATTAGCGGGTTAAAGTAATCATGTGTATTAATCATATGGAAACTCGACCAAAATATGTGTGTGTTGTCAACGATTGGAACCCATCAATTAAAGATTAGTCAGATGAACTTTCAATTAATAGAGGTTGGAGTAAAAGACGACCCTATAATTAATACCATCTTGGACATGGAACACGATAGGCATCCATTTGAGCTAATTATTGGTACCATTGATTAGTCTGCCATATATCGCGTGTTTTGGCTTATTTTATTATCAAAATTCAAAATACTATTAAAGTTTAGAATAAAAAGAAAAAAAATCATACGTACATTTAGTTGTCAATTTTCATAATTTTATAAAGTTTCGGAATTTTTTCGTTAGATAAATGTCTATTGAGGCATGGAAAAATTTTGATCAATATTGATCATTCACTTACCATTGTTTCTCTCTCAGTCGTCTCCTTTCCTTACACACATGCGCACAATCATCTCTCTTCCTCACACGTTACTTTTGCTTATTTTTATCAGTCTAGGTCACTAAAGGCATTGAAATGTAGAAAGGTGCACGAAGAAAAGTAAAATGTAATTAGGGACATTTTCAGACCAATCTAGTTCTGCTTAGCTTTAAAAGAACCTACCGAGTAAATGCTCAAGCTGTGTACACCATGGCTACAGAAACCCTAAGTGAAGCCAGAGAAAGATCAAGGACCATACAAGCATCTTTCTCTTTAGCTTTGGACATCATGTGCAACACGCACTCATTGAGTAAACAGTGACATTGACCATGCTCTGTCACCGACTTTCTTTGCCCTTGAATTGCTCAAATAGATTAATTTCATATTCACTTCTATAAGGAGACAACTACACAAATGGACTCTGGATTTTGACCCAATATACATATCATCCCTAAAATTTTGGTAACTATTTAATTTGGTCTCTAGATACACATAAATTTCCAATGTTTTCCTTCCATTTATTCAATTTAACGGAATTTGCTAATTTGGCTTCCCATTTAGTAAGTTTGAGTCGTGGATGAAGAAATAACGTTACATGTGGATTATTCATATAAGATATTCAACTCAAGATATAATAATTTGTATCAACAAATTAAATGGATAATCATTTGTCCAAGTTGAAGAAATTAAACAACTTAAAATTATTATTATTTTCTAATTTGAGAAGAATATCTTATGTGGATAATCCTGATGTAATGTTATTTTTAGTCCACTATTCAAACATACCAAATTGGAAGCCAAATAGCAATTTTTGTTAACTTGAACTAATAAAAGGATAACATGAACATTTTCATATAATTTAGAGATTAAATTAAACATGTACAAAAAATTCAGGTACCATATTGAATAAATTAAAAATTCAGGGACAATATTGCACATTAGGTCAAAACTTAGGGTTCATTTGTGTAGTTTTTCCTTCTATAAATACACCTAATGCATTCACTCAATCTCTGCACCACAAACATATCTATTCATTAGAAAATGGGTTTGAAACTTGCAAATTTTTTTTCCATATGGTTGATACTTGTCTTGTATGCATGTGCATGTGCGTCAAGCGCTGCGTCTCGTGCCTACGACATTCCATCCGCAACTAAAAAGTTCGAGGAGTGGATAAGTCAGCACGAACGCGACTATAAAGATGTCGCCGAGAAGGCGAAGCGTTTGAAGATTTTCTTGGAAAACCTGCGGTTTGTCGAGGAGTTCAATGGCGCAGCGAACCGGACTTACAAGGTTGGATTGAACAAGTTCTCGGACTTGACCAACGAGGAATTTGTGGCAGCATATACTGGATACAAATTGCCATCATCATCACACAGGAACTGCTCCCAAGTCAATTCTTTTAAGTACCAAGGTTCGAATAGCATCCCGGAGATCGTCGATTGGGTAAAACAAGGTGCTGTCAACCCTATAAAGAACCAAGGCCAATGTGGTAAGAAATTTACTGCTAACTATTGAAGCCTATCCTAAGACATGCGAGCAATTACATTGCCCAGCTTAAATCCACTTGTCATAAAATATTACATCGTGAAACATCAAACAAATTAATTTTTCTGAGAAGTTTTCTCGATTGAGTCATAATCACTGCACGACTCACCATCGTCTGTGTACAGGATCTTGCTGGTCGTTCTCCGTGGTGGCGGCAGTGGAAGCAATCACACAGATCACCACCGGCGTGCTACCGAACCTGTCCGAGCAGCAACTCATAGACTGCGCCACTGACGGGAACCACGGCTGTCAAGGCGGCTGGATGGACAAGGGCTTCGAGTACATCATCAAGAACAATGGCATCAGCTCTGCGACGAACTACCCGTACGTTGGGGTCGACGGCACCTGCGATGTGCACGCCTCATCTGTCGCCGAGGCCAAAATATCGGAATATAGGGACGTCTCCCCAAACGAGGATGACATGCTAAAGGCTGTGGCGATGCAGCCAGTGTCGGCGGCGCTCGATGCGAGCGGAGCCGGGTTCCAGAACTATGCAGGCGGGGTCTTTACTGGCCCGTGTGAAGCCAATCTGAACCACGCAGTGACGGTCGTCGGGTACGGGACGGACACGGATGGGACCAAGTACTGGTTGATAAGGAATTCTTGGGACGTCTCGTGGGGCGAGAGTGGGTACATGAGACTTCAGAGAGATTCTGGGGTCGAAGGTGGCCTTTGTGGAATTGCCTCGAAAGTTTCTTATCCCGTTGCATAAGTATTTATCTAAGAGATCATGGCTTCGAGTCATGTGTGTTAGTAGGCTCAAATCGTTAGATATGAACTGAGCTCAGTCTAAGTGGGAATATTTTGGGTTAATCACTACAGTTAATATCGTGTATTTACTGTTTTAATTTTAGCTGGACCCCTGCGACCTTTGCCGGGTTTCTTATGATGAAGTTTCTTGTGTGTGTTTATGATAACGAGAATAAAGAGGATTTGAAGACGGTCCCTGAATTTTTTATTGTTAGCAAACACTTCGTAGCATTGTTTGAGACTTGGAACCATGGTCCTCAATACCGGATGCTTCCGACTCTCATTTGGGTTACTTGACAAAATTTACTTGGTTCATTTAAATTCATTAACATATGTTGTCGGAGTATTATTTGTCTCTTTTTTATTTTTATTTTTTTTATATAAGCACATCAAACCTATCAATTGCTATGAATTTACCAATATTCACTCTTGTGAGTTATCTTCTTTTCTCTTATTAAATTGCCTAATTGTTTTTGTTTACCAAGTCTCATTTTAGTTGCTCTCAAATTTTTATATTTTCTCCAATTTGCCAACTTTCTATTGATTTATTAATTTTTATTTGCCTTGCTTATCAACCGATCCTAATTAAAGTAATTATCAACTCTTTTTTGATTGAGTGACTTGTCAATTCTGTATTATCATCACTTATTTAGAACGGTGGCTAACATTTATTTCGCTTTTTGACTCCCTAACTTATCTCATCTCTATAAATCTTACCTTTTATAAACTTTTGTCTACTTTTCTAGGCAGAGGCTAAAATTTGCCAATTTATTTATACGCTCGCCCTATTTCCATAAATATTGGTTCTTGATACCTATTGTCATATTGAATTGACTACATCATCTCTTGTGGAACCCACACTTGCTTTAAGATTATCTCTCTCCTTTTTTCTTCTTAGTTTTTCAATTTCACTAAAGGAAAAACTTAGCAACGTCCCTTCCAAAAAACTTTTTTATTTATCCTAACCGCTTCTTCTAGACCCATTTACATGTTAATGTATCATTGATGTTTCTTATGAACTTATTCTCCATTATTATACTTTAAACAAGTGCTTATTATATATTGGAGTAAGAAATGTTAGTTTTAGGTGCAAATTGTTTGGTGAATTTCCGTAGAGTATCCTCATGATCGTGGATTTTCGACTTTGATTTTTGGTACAATTTTATAAGAATGTATTTAAAATTTGAATATTGTGGTTGATATAGGCATTATATGCAATTTACTCGAGATTATCATCTTACTTATGCTTATGTATTTTTTGAATAATAGGCTCCTGTATCGAAAAAAGAAAGAAATATACAACTCATAAAAAAAAGGGAAAAATTCCAAATAAGGACCTCAAGTTCTCTCATTTTCTCAAATAAATTGTTTCAAATAAGGGCCTGAAATGTAACTTGTTTTGAAGAGGGTTGCCCTCGCCAGATCTAGCAAGGGCTACCCTCGTTTGACTCAAGTGAGGGCAGCCCTTGCCCGCCTAGGTGGGGGCGACCCTCACTTGACGTCGGCGAGGGCCACCCTTGCCCTCGCAAGCTTAGGGTTGCACTCACATGATTTGGCGAGGGACGCCGTCGCTCGACTCAGGCAAGGGCCAGGTGAGGGCGACCTCCGCTGGCTATTGACGACCATGTCCATGGAAGGGAAGAGGAAAAAAGAAAATAAAAGAAAAGGAAATAAAAAAAGAGATAAAAAATCGACAAATTTTGAAAATATAATTTCAATTTTTTTGAACAAGATATCACTTCTCTAATAGCCGAAAAAAGTCACGTCGGCCAAAAGCCTTTATTTGAGACGATTTGGCTACTTCAAGCCCATATTCAAAATAATGTTCATTTTGGGTCGTTATTTGAGAAAACTAAGGCATTTCAGGCCATTTTTGAAATATTCCCATAAAATAACTAGTTTATTTTTTTTGTTGGAAACATAATAATTAGTTAGCTATCTACAAATAAACTATTTTCTTTTTTTGAAAAGAGATACACTAGTTTGTTCCAAATGGACAAAGAAAAGGAAAAAAACCAGAAAGGGAATAAAAACGGCAAACATTATTCTTAAATCAAGAGTGACCCCACATTTAACTTTAGTAAATGTTGCTTGAGAGAAGCATGAGTAGTTTCATTTCTAGTAAAATTGAAATAAAAGAAAAGGAAAAGGAAAAGAGAAAAAAAAAAAAAAAGAAGGTAAGAAATAATCTTAAATCAGTATGGGACCCTTAGGTTACGTTTGGCTATCCGGATTTCTAAGCAAGATATGACTAGATAAAATATGATATGAAATCGTGGGATTTTGCCGTATCTTATCTACTATATGAATCGTAATAGTAAAGTCAGACATATTAATATCATGTTATGCACATTTTCTTAGTATAAATGTCATATTAATATAAATGAACCTAAAAGTTCACAAATAGAGATGGTAAATATCTCTCACGACACTATTCCCTAATTTATTTTTATTTTATTTTCCCCTCTTTTTTTAATCATTTTGTTTATTATTTTTTCCCCTTCCATCATTCGCTAATAAAATTTTATTAAATAGTAAACTGTACTAATATATCTAAAATACAAAAATACCTAAAATATGTAATAAATGTAATTACATACTTATATTCATATATTGAATTTATATTATAAGATAGAATTGAAGATGAATACATAAATAAAAATAATATTAAATTTATAATAAATTTTATTTTTTGTCATTTTGAATTTCATATATTATAATTCAAATATTATTTCATTATTGTTAATATAATAAGTTTTATTTGAGATAAATAACCTTTTCATTATGGATATTAGAAATCTTATCATTCCGCCTCCCCCATGGGATAATTTTATCCGACCCATATCCCTTTTACATCTGACTTCATCTCGTCTTAAGCAAGACTAAACACAACATATGATAAATTTTATTCTATGCTAAATTTTATCCTGAGTGCCAAACACAGCCATAAGCAATAGTGTAGCCAATTTAATGTAAATTAGGTTGTCATAAGTCAATAAGGGGTAGAAATAAAGATGGCTTGCACTTTTTCCACCCTTTTTTGGCTTTTGACACCCTTTGAATTGAACAAATTATCCATTATGGGCTTGCTCTTGATTTACGATTATTTCTTACATTTTTTTCTTCTTTTTGTTTGATTTGAAATTTATAAAAGACAAATCTACCATGTTCAACTCAAACAACAAAGATTAAGGTTGAATGCGAGGCTCACTCTTGATTTAAAATTATTTCTTACATCTTTTCTTCCTTTTTTGATATTCTTTTTCTTCCCATTTGGTTTGGTTGAAATTGGTGTCCTTTTTTTCCAAAAAATAATTTATTTGGCAGATAACTAACAAGTTGTTGTGTTAATCAGTTGCATAGTTCTTTCTTTCGTTTTTTTTAAACTAGAAAACCATTATTCTAAAAATAATCAATGTACAAGTAAAAGTAAAAAAAATCATCGACTAGTTTTAAAGAATGGATTTGGTGAATCTGATATTCCAGCTTTTATTATTTTTCTTACCAACATTGCACAACTTTTTCAAAGATATTTTCAAAATATTTCAAAATATGAAAAAATTAACTCCATAAAAAAATTCTAAACATCCATTATTATTTAAAAATTTATGTGAAATATAATCTTCACCTTGATTACATGAAATAATTAGTTATTGACAAGAAAATTATGACAATTTTAATTGCATTATAACGCAATCCATTCGAACCATTTGCAAGTACATATGTCTTGTCAATTCTAAATGTGTAAGAATTTCAAAAGAAAGAAAAGAAAAGAGAAAGTAAGAAATAATCTTAACACTAAGACCGACGGGGGATAATTTAGTCGATTTAAGGTGGAAAGGGGATGTAAGAAGCTAAAAAAGGGGTGGAAAAAGTGTGAGCAAAAAATTGTGCTCAAAATTGAACAAGCTTTGCTTTGCCGAAGGTTGAATGTTCTTAAAGATAAATGTTAGGTCATTGTTTGCACAAATCTATTTTGATTATCACTTGATCACGCACCATCAATATATTGATCGTGGTTTCCCTGTAGTCTAGTTAGGAATGTCATTTTTCTTATTTCTTAGCATTAGATTCTCACTTTGCCTTGCAATTTATTTAATGTTTCATTGATTGCTGATTGTTATTTCAATAATTGTCTCACATGTTAGTAGATAGATTTAAAATCAATCCAGACTGTCCTACAAACACCGTCTCAATATGAACAAGATTAAGTGTTGATAGGGTACTAGTTGATTAGTTAATGTAATTAATTCTCTAACCCTATATCTTTGGTTGCATAGGATGTATGGTATACTCCCATGCCTCATTTAATTTCTAGCCGACATACTAATAGGTTAGTGGCGACTTTTCATTAAAAAATCCTCATTGTGTTGATTGAAGCTAAAATTGAATACCTCAACAATGTGTGAGAAATGAGTTTGGGATGGCTTGTGCCTAATTGTGGGTCATAGGCCTGCCTTTTAGGCAACGCAGCTAAATTTATATCTTTTTCTCTCCGAACGGAAAAGGTAGGTCATGATAATATTATATTTGAGTACATTAGGTGAGACTCGACGGATCTTTCTAAACAAGAGATGTTGTAATTTAATAAATCAACAGTTTCACCACTCAAAGGAAGTCCTTGGAGATAAGTAAAAGGTAGATTGTCCTCGTAGAATCCATACAATTTTAATTTGTATAAACCAACATTGGTCTAAGTCGATGATATTTATGGTACTTAATATGGATGCTAATCGATTGTTGCTATCTCCCAATATGTCCAAACTTGACTAATAAGCTCTATGGACTTATTATGCTAACATGGCCTTTGCTTGATGGCCGAGATGCATTTACATAGAATAGACTCATCACCTTTTTCTTTGCCTAATCTCAAATATTTAAACAAAGCTTATCAAGTTCATCACGAGAAATTACTTCTTTTTAATACTCGATGAATGTTTGATGAATTTATTTGCTAATTGATATTCTCATAAGTTTTTGTGAAATCATTCCGTGACAACGATATGATAGGACCAAATTGGTTTGCGATTTGTCAACCATTTTGGCTTATTTTAAGCAAGACATTACTTAATGACTTTTCTATCAAATTTTATAATTACAAAAAAAAAATATGAACAAAATCTAGTTGTCAATATTCATACGTCTTGTTCAGGTCTTTTTCTTTAGATAAATGTCAACTTGCGTGAATGACAAGTTAAATAAAAAGTAAAAGTTAAAAATGAAAGTCGGTTCCACACCTAAAACTTTCGGTTCCACACCTAAGTCTTGTTCAAGCATTCACATACTGCTAAAGCTCTCTCTCTCTCTCTCTCTCTCTCTCTCTCCATTTCTTGTTTTTATTCAACAATTTCCAATTCATGCGTGTGCACTGACCTTTAGACTTTGAATTTGAGGGCATACTCTCTTCAATAACATGGGATGTACTTGTGACGTGCTATACTTAAATATCCACTTGTACAGTTTATTACATTACCAAATGTATAAATTATATAGATTTATATCAAGTACATCGTCAATGTAAAATATTGATTACATAGATCGAAATTCGCATTTATTAATGGAATGAATTCATTTGCCAAAATAAAATACCGTATATAGATTGCTTGGGTAATTAATCTTTTTTATACCATTAGGGTACCGAATAAGAATCCCCAATTCATAGAGACTAGTTGTAATATGTTTGGCACTGCTCTATTTCAAACCATCTACCCCGTGATTGTAGGAGCAAGAGGGGCGACCCACGTTGACTTTGACTTTGAAAGGCCAAGTGTTGTGTCCAAACTCTACCGTGGCCGATTCGATGTTCCCTTGCTAGAAGGGTCCTTGTGAGTTATTGTGGATTTAATTGTGTTATGGTGAATTTCTTCTATCTCAACCATAGATATATAGGTCATAGGCCAATCTATGATGTTTTGTGGAATAAGTTGCTGTTTGTTAAAAGTCCATAGATACTTTTGTCAATTCGAGTAGCAGGAATTACAAAATGAGTTTGCAAAGGGTTATGATCAATTATAATAAATTAGTATTTAAATCAAGCATTTAAAACAAAAATATGTGTTGATTTAGAAATTCAATGAGTAAATTCATTGATTTCGAAGAAAGGCTTACATTTGAACCGACAGGATGAAGTTTGTCATGGAAAAAAATGGGAAATGGGAAATGGAGAGGAACCGGCATCTCTATCGTTGTATTTGGGCACGATAAAAAAGAAAAGAAAAGAAGATATGATGGTCTCTTTTCTTTTGTTCATTCAAATAATCCAAACTTTAGAATTGAAAGGACTTTAAACCACCGAAATTGATATGCTTCGAAATTACAGTTTTAAAATAACTCCTCTCGTGTGCATATAGAATAAAGTGGTCAACTTGAGATTGGAAACCGAACAGGTTGCCATGATCTATTTCATATGACATCTACACGGAAACGCACCCATACATCTGCTTGCAAGCGAATTTTTGTATCTAAAAGAAATAACCTTATGGTATAAAACTTGAAAACTCTGAAATTTACAGAAGATTTTCCTCTGAACCAAGCATTCCATATGAAATTTTTTTTCCAAAAGAGAAGAACCAAAATCAACAATATGGGCTTGATTTATTAATTTTATATTTTTATTTTTTCCCAAGAGGATGGGCTTGAGCTAAGAAGTCCCAACTTCCTTACTTTAAGCCATATCCCAATCGTTTTGAGGCTAACATTCTAACAAAACAAAATTATAATTGATTGGGTTTCAAGATTTAATCTCAATTAAATTCGAATCCATATAAAGTGTTGAACATCTATCCGAGAAGAAAGGAAATAGTATAACTTGTGGACGTTAAAGGGAAGAGATTCCGTGCATTGGACACTTGAAAATGGTTTTGATATTGCCAAGCTTCTATAAGATGCTATATCATGTTGTGGAGTTGCTTAAACCCCACGAATGTGAAAAAGGGAAGTGATTTGAATCCATGGGTCCTGTGATTGCTTGACACACGCGATGATTCTTGCCCATGTCCGATGTCCACCCATCTTTATCACTACAATAAGTGAAGAAAAATGTTAGGATCTATTAGGGTTTATGAAGTTTTGATAATAAATATCCATGCATTGTGTTTTGAAAAGATTTTCAAAGCAACCAAAGTGGAGGGGGTATAGGGTCACATTTGCCGTCCATCCCTCATTAGAGGAAGTTGAACTCTCCAATCAGCAAATTAAAATAATCGTATATATTAATCATATGCAAACTTGACCAAACATACACACATACATACATATTTGTATCTACATTTATAACCCATCAATTAAAAATTAGTTAGATGAACTTTCAATTAATTGGGTTTGGAGTAAAACACGAACCTGTAATTGATACAATTTGGACATGGAACACAATAGGCCTCCATTTTAGCTAATTGTGGAGATATTGTCAGTAACATTGATTAGTCTGGTATTTGTCATGTGTTTTGGCTTATTTTAAGTGAAAAATATTATCTAATGACTTTTCTATCGAAATTCAAAATACTATTAAAGTTTAGAATAGAAAGAAAAAAATTGTTTGCAAATCTAGTTGTCATTATTCATAATTTTGTAAAGCTTATGGAGTTTTTTGTTAGATAAATGTCAGTTGAGGCACATAAAACTTTTGATCAATATTAATCATTCACTTAATTTTCTCTCTCTCTCAATCATCTCTTCCTTACGCACACAATCGTCTCTATTCCTTACACACGCGTTACTTTTGCTTATTTTTATAAGTCTAGGTCAATAAAGGCGTTGAAAAGCAGAAAGGTGCACGAAGAAAAGTGGAATATAAGAAGAGACATTTTCACACCAATTTAGTTCTATCTAGCTTTAGAAGAACTTCCAGCACCTTTTTATTTAGCTTTTGGACATCATGTGCAACACGCACTCGTTGAGTAAACAATGACACGACCATGTTCTGTCACTGACTTTCTTTGCCATCAAATTGCTCCAATAAATTAATTTCATGTTCACTTCTATAAAGAAACAACTAGACAAATGGACTTTGAACTTTGACCCATTATATATGTCATTTATGAACTTTTAATCTGCTTAATGTGATTTCTAAACTTTTAATAACCATTCAATTTAATCTCTAGACTACATAATTTTATTTAATGTTATCCTTTCATTAATTCAAGTTAATAGAATTTGCTGATATGGCATCCAATGTAATAAGTTTGAGTGGTGGACAAAGAAATAACGTTACAAGAAAATTATTCATGTGAGTTATTGAACTTAGAATGCAATAATTAATATCATCAAATTAAAATAATTTTTACAAATGGAACAAGTTAAACAAATTAAAAAGATTATTATATTCTAATTTGATTAGAACATCTTAATGTGATAATCCACATGTCATGTTATTTTTTGTCCACTATTTAGACATATTGAATTGAAAGCCATATAGCTAATTCCGTTAACTTGAATTAATAGAAGAACAATGTACCAAAAGTTTGTGACCAAGCAAATTAAAAGTTCAGAAATGATATTGCATATTGTGCCAAAATTTAGGGATCATTTGTGTCATTTTTCCTTCTGTAAATACATCTAATGCATTCACTCATTCCTTGCCCCAAAAAGACCATATCTCTTCGTTAGAAACTGACTTTGAAACTTGCAAAAAATTTCCTCATATGGTTGACAATTGTCTTATGTGCATGTGCATGAGTATGCGCATAAGTCTCATGTCTACGACATTCCATTCACGAATAAAAGGTTCGAGGAGTGGATGAGTCAACACAGACGCAACTACAAAGACATCGCCGAGAAAGTGAAGCGTCTGAAGATTTTCTCGGAAAACTTGCGGTTCGTCGAGGAGTTCAATGGCGTGGCAAACCGCACTTACAAGGTAGGATTGAACAAGTTCTCGGACTTAACCAACGAGGAATTTGTGGCAGCATATACTGGATACAAACTGCTATCATCAACACGCAGGAACTCCTGCCAAGTCAATTCTTTTAAGTACCAAGGTTTGAACAGCATCCCGGAGAGCTTGGATTGGGTCAAACAAGGTGCTGTCAACCCTATAAAGAACCAAGGCCGATGTGGTACGAAATTTACTGCTAACTATTGAACCCTATCCTAAGATGTGTGAGCAATTACTAACTTTTTGGACAATTTTCCAATAACTAGTGTTCGGTTGCCAAATCTTGTTTTAGCTATTTATAAAAATTCTCTAGGTTCATTACGCAGCCAAAAATATTTTTTCTATTTATCTTTATTTTTTTGTTTTTTGCATGGCCTGGCAAACCTGGTCCAAACGGGCCTCGTTCAGCAAAAGCCAGGCCGGATGGGCCGGTCTAAGCAACTGAGGCCCAAAACTGGCCTGATGCAAATCAGGTGCATTCCGGCCTGGAACAGATGATCGGGTCCAAATGGGCCCGATTCTTGTTCAAGAGTTACCGAGATATCCCCTTCAGTTTTACCAAAATTTGTAAGAATGAGTATTCATTCTTCAGGTGCAAAATCACGCCTAATTCCCCAAATCTACCGAAATAAAATCAATTTGTTAATTGGTTAGAATAATAAGGTGGTTAGAGAGATTTAGGGGTTATTCAAAGGGTTATTTGGGGGTGAAATTCAAATTCAATTTTGAGAAGGAAATATAGAAGGTCTAACCCCATAAATTGGGAGTCTCACGGAGTCTAAGGGGACCAAACAACATAAAGAGAACAGAATATGAATGAGAAATGTTGCCCGGAGGAAAGAATTCAGAGAATAGTATAGTGAATCGAGAGTGCTCACCATCGGGTTGGCGGCTCGCCATGTCGCCTTGAATAATCGTTCTCGCCTGACCAAGCTTGGAGTGGTCCACTTAATCCTTGCACGACATTCCGTTTGAGGTAAGTGATTCGAGTTTTAACGTTTCTTATACCAAGTTATCCATGAAGTGAGCCTATCGGCCATCTCTTAATTCTTGTTGGAATGCTTATCATCGAGAATGTCACATGATTTGCTACGCCCGAGTAGATGCTTTTCCACTTAGTTTCCAACATACTATTTGCAATTTAGTTTGTGTTACTCATTCATGTACGCACAACAGGATTGATTCCATCTATTTTTGCTTTTTGGTATGTTTTGGTAGTTTGACCATTAGCAATAAAAAATAACAAAATATCATTTTAGAATAGGGTTTTGCATGACAAAAATTCACGTGGAAATTTAGAGTTTTCCATATATAAATGCTCTGACACATATTTATCACTATTTTCACATTTGCACATGTGCATATCTTTTGTTTGTTCTTTTCTTTTGGCCATCTTTTTGTTTCTTCTTCCTTTTTTGCCTTTTAAATTTGTTGATCTTTAACCAATTCATGGTACCAATGAGACGGAAAAGGGAACACAGGTTCATATATATTTTTCATTTATTGATGAGTTTCAACTCAGTTCGTTTATTATTATTTTCATGTTTGCACTGCATTAAAGAAATTAAAAAAATCAAGTGAGATTTAGATTTCTCCATAAATAAGTGCTTCGTTACACATTTAGAATCATTTCGGTTATTTATTTATCTTATTACTATTTTCACAATAGTCAAGTCTGAATCTGCACGGCATTAAGGAAAAAATAAATAAAAACCATGCACATGCTTGGTCATTTATAAAGCATCTCCATTAAAAAAAAAAGAATCTATAAAAATGCATATAGATTAAACCATGCATTAATTTATCATTCAGAACAGTTCTTTTTTAATACATGAAATATAAAAAGCGCATCCGTTGCATTAGATTTAGGCTTGCCTTACACGTAGAATAGTTTTAGGTCACCTTCTTAAAAAAAATTATTTATTTGCCTTGTACATTGCACCTGCATGTTTTGTATGATTAATTCTTCCTAAAGCACTTGTTGCTTTGCTCATAGGGGTCTTGCATTGGCGCATTATAATAAGGTGTTGCATTAATTTTGCCCCATACGGTTTTATTGTTTTCTTATATTGTTTGAATAATCTATCCGATTGTTAACGATAGCTTTATAATATTGTTTGTGGATTTACGGATGACCACTTTACACTTGCGTGGATAAAAATAAATAAATAATGATTGCATAAGAGCATTCTCGTAAAAGAAAAGAGGGATTGGTAATGGCCATAAGCTAAAACTAGTCTCCCTTACTTGACTCTAGTTCGCAAAGTTAAAGCAGACTCGCACACTTTACTTGACTCTTAACCAGCCTAGAGTAGGTTAGTGACAGTTCTAGTCTCATTCAAATTAATGATGTTTGAGAAATCAAGTTGCAGGTCTGTAGGATCTGATTAAGAGTCCATGCATAATGTAAGTGTAATTTCATGATGTTTGTATTGAAACATTTAATGTGGTCAATTAGTGCATATATCATGTAACATGGAGATGCGATATTCTTCTCTAAGTGGTCACAAAATGTGACAAAGTCTTTGCCTGCGGTGGTGTATGCGCAAGAATCACTCGTATTAGGACATGCATGGCTTTCCGCTTCATATTTCCATAGAAAATATGGAATTGGGAACAAATTTTACACCTTAAAATTAACGCAATTTTTTTTCGTATGGCTTGATTATGAAGAGCCTAAGAATATACATATCTGGTGCAGCTATCTCATCACATCCACTTCAAAATATCGCACTGAGAAGAAGAAGAAAACACATTCACAAAAGAAAATGTTCACATCTACTTCAATGGCTTTTACGTTCAAGAGTGAATCCATCATCTCTCTTGCTCTAATTCTTGGTGCTTGGGCGTGGCAAGCGATGTCAGTCCGCATGTTGCGCGAGCCCACCATTGCAGAGCAGCACCAGCAATGGATGGCCGAATATGTTCGGACCTACGAGGACCCACAGGAGAAAGCAAAATGCCAGGCAATTTTCGCCAAGAACTTGTAGTTCATTGAGGATTTCAAAATGTCTGGGAGTCGAACGTTTGAGTTAGGTTTCAACCAATTCTCAGACCTGACCAATGAGGAGTTCCTCCGAAGCCATGTGGGATACTTAGCATCCAAGCAACCAGAGCCTGCCGAAACGACGTGGCATATCGACAAAAATCTGGCTGACGATGTTCCCGATAACATTGAGTGGGTAGAGAAAGGTGTTGTAAACCATATTAAGTATGAAGGCAGATGTGGTAAGCACAAACATTGCGATTGCGTCTTGACTCTTTTTCTTTTTGAAGTAAATGAGTAGGCATTACACAAAACATATATATTTATGGAAAATTTACACCATATGAGTGACTTAGAACCTGTTTAGTATAGTTCTCTTTAGGTAGCTGCAATTTTGAAATAGGAGTTCTGCATCTTTTATGGGGTTTTGGACTTGGCCCGCCCTTGAGTGGGCTTGACCCAATCCCAATCCGTTTCCATCTGAAATTTCCTTTGCAGAGGGCAACCAAGAAGTTAAATAAGTCCTCTTACTCTTGACGATTAAGAAAGGAAAAGAAAGAACAAGATACGCATGCATGTAACGGTGTTGGACTTGGAAGTAATAGATTCGATGTGTGTGCCTGTGTGTGTTGGGTTTACAGAGAAGAAATAAATTCGTTAAAAACTTGAGTTAAAATTTGTCTTCTAGTGAGAATCAGCCTTCGTTCTACCCACCATCTTGCTCAGAAGATCCAAACCATTCAGGAGGACCCGGCCGCTCGCCGAACAGAGCCACCGGCCGATCCGTAAGCAGGCGAGAAGAAACCGATTGCCGGTCCGTCGGTCCGCTTGGCAGCCTGCACGGTTTCGCCAATTTCGCTCATTTCAGCCTTTTTCTTCCCATTTTGACCAAGCCTCCACCCATACTAACCCCCAGCAGGTCCCTCTCGACCCCCGGGTGCTGCTAGTTGCCGGCCAACCCCTCGTTGAAGCTCCAGCCAAGCCCGTTCAGCTCTGTTTCTCCTTCGGCGACCAGTTTTTCAAAGTTGTAGAGGGAGTCCGAGTTTGTGGTTGTTGTTCCAGCCTTGAGACCGCCTTGGATCGTTGTGGTTGTGGTTCCCGAGCCTCCTTGCCGCCGTTCATCAGCCATACGCCACCCCCAAGCCGTCAATTCCTTTCCTCGTCGCTTCAAGCCAACCGAGCAGCCCCTCTCGGTCCAAAATAGAACCGGATCTCACAACCTCGTTGTGAGCTTCGGGAGGCTTTTTCGAGCCCTTCCCAGCCTCGCTTGGTATCACCGCTAGGAGGATTGTCACTCGCCTCCGCATCGCCGTTGCCGTGGACTTGCCGGAACGCTAAACCAATGAGTTTACTCACTAATCTCCGCTTAGAGAGTTAATTATGCTTAAGGGGGGTTTAGATTAGCCTAATGATGGTTTAGGTGGTTAGATTAGTTTATTTAAATGTTAATTAGATTAGATGAATGATTAGATTAAGGGATGATTTAATTAGTCTAATTATATAATTAGATTATGTTAAGCATGATTAGAATTTTAATGAATTATTTTATTTATTTAAATTAAATTATTTTTCTGAATTTATTTAATTATTAATTAATTAATTAATATTTTCCGGAAATTATACCGGGAGAGCCGTTTGTTAGAATTTCGTACTGACTGCAGTGGTGTGGTTAGTTTATACAATTGCTTGTTGGATTGTGCAATTGAGTGATGACTGTGAAAATTATGGTATTTGATTAGAAAACCCTGGGTGTCAGGTTTTAACACTGAAAGTGATTTTAAAGACTATATCAAACCGTGGGATTTTAAAAGGAAGAGTATCAGTTTTCAAGGTTTGATCTAATCATGTACCCATGCACGATATTTTCACCGGATGTTTTTAATAAGAAGAAAACAGGCCAATGTCGTTATCTTAATTGAGTCATGTGAGTGCAAAATCGTCCTTGGCTAAAATTGGATGATCGTGTGAAAGTTAAGAGAATTCATCCTCAGCATGTGTTGGTGGACGTTAATAGTTAAGAGAACTCGTCCTCAATGTGTGTTGGTGGACGTTAATAGTCAAGAGAATCCGTCCTCAGCATGTGTTAGTGGACGTTAATAGTTAAGAGAATCTGTCCCTAGCATGTGTTGATGGACATTAATAGTTAAGAGAACCCGTCCCAAGCGTGTGTTGGTGGACGTTAGTAGTTATTATTCTTCCCCGGCGTGTGTCGGTGGATTTTATTCTTCCCCGGCGTGTGTCTGTAGATTTTACCCTTTCCCGGCATGTGTCGATAGTTATTAGTCTTCCCCGGCGTGTGTCGGTAATTATTATCCTTCCTGGCGTGTGTCAAATAAAACTGCTCGTGTGGGTAGTAATAGTTAATTAATTGAAACGAATGTTGAGTTGAATTGATGGATCGGCGTGTGTCGGTAATTCTTGCTTCGATGTGTATTGGTAGTTCTTGCTCGTGTGAGTAGTGATTGATTGTAGTTCTTGCTTGTGTGAGCAGTGTATATTTTGTAATTCTTACTTGTGTGAGCAGTGTATGATTTGTAGTTCTTGCTCGTGTGAGCAGTGATTGATTTAGATATTCTAATTGATGGGTGAATTTGCTATATGCACATGGTTGAGATATGAACTGTGCTGATGTGCAGGAAGGAACTGAGGCGAGCTAAGTCCTCTTTTTCTAAATGTGTGGCTGTGTGGCTAGAGCGCCCTGAGGCGTATTTTCTTCCTAATAGGAGTTTAGGGGGTGGACTTGCTGAGACATTGTCTCACTGGTTATTGTATAACCATTTTCAGGTCCTTAGATGGTGGTCGTGGAAGACCGAGGCCCAGGAGTCTGTGGAGGTGGAGTTCGAAGGATCGGCGTATGTGTCCGACTAGCATGTCGTAGGACAGCTCCTTTTTGAGAGTCGATCTTTTGTAGGCTCTTGACCAAACTCGTTTTGTACCTAAACCCCGTTGTTTATGAGAGTGTGCTGTTGTGAGATGTTGCCCTGCACTCCTATCCCATGCAGTTTGTTGTCAGGGGCATTTGTTTCGTTTTCACATGTGCATTATAAGTGAAAGGTTCGGTGACTAGCCCTAGGAAGTCGCAAATATTTATCGACCAGTGAGGGATGGGCGCGCGCTCGAGGATCAGGGCGTGACAATGACATTTCTATCAAAATTTTAAAAATGATCAAATTTCAGAATTGCAAAAAATAATTATGAAGAAAATCCAGTTGTCAATATTCATACGTCTTGTTCTGGCATTTCTCCTTAGATAAATGTCAATTTACGTGAACAACAAGTTTTTATTTTTGGTCTGTCGTGAATAACAAGTAGAAAAAAAATAATAAAAGTTAAAAATGAAAGTCGGTTACACACCTAAAACTTTCGATCAATATTGAGCATTCTCTTACAATTAGATCTCTCTCTCTCTCTCTCTAACCATTTCCTTTTTTTTTCCAACAATTCCCGATAAAGTTCAAGCATGTGGACTAACCAAATGGGTTGATTGACCCTTAAACTTTGAATTTGTGGGCATACTCCGTACAATAACATGGGATGTACTTGTGATGTGGCATACTTAAATATCCACTTATACAATTTATTACATTACCAAATGTATTAATTATATAGATTTATAGGAAGTACATCATCAACATAAAATATTGTTTAAATAGACAGTGAAGATATAGCAATTCGCATTTTATATTGGAATGAATTCATTTGCCAAAATAAAAAACCGTATATGGATTGGATATAGGCACTTGAGCCGAATAAGAATCCCAAAGTCATAGAGATTAGTTTTAATATTCTTGGCACTGCTCTATTTTTTAGTATCCACCCCGTGATTGTAGGAGCAAGAGAGACGATCCCGTTGACTTGACTTTGAAAAGCCAAGCTTTGTGTCCAAATTATACCCATGCCCGATTCAATGTTCCCTTGCTAGAAAGGTCCCTGTGAGTCCGGATAAAATTCTGCCCATCTAGAAGAAAAGAGAGTATGACAACCTGTAGAAGTGAAAAGGAAGAGATTCCATGCAATGGACGCTTGGAAATTGAAATGAGTTCCAATATTGACTAGCTTCTAGATGACGTTACATCATGTTGTAGAGTTACTTAAACTCTAGGAATGTGAAAGGGGAAGTGGCTTTGAATTTGTGGGTCCCATGTCAGCTTGACACACGGTATGATTCTTGCCTACGTCCCACGTCTATCTTAATCACTACAATAAGTGAAGGAAAATATGGGGATCAATTAGGATTTATGAGGTTTTGATAATAAATATCCGTGCGCTGTCTTTTGAAAAGATTTTCAAAGCAACCAAAGTGGAGGACGTATAGGTCCACATTTGCCCCCCATTCCTCATTGGAGAAAGTTGAACTCTCCACTTAGCGGGTTAAAGTAATCATGTGTATTAATCATATGGAAACTTTGACCAAATTATGTGTGTGTTGTCAACGATTGGAACCATCAATTAAAGATTAGTCAGATGAACTTTCAATTAATAGAGGTTGGAGTAAAAGACGACCCTATAATTAATACCATCCTGGACATGGAACACGATAGGCATCCATTTGAGCTGATTATTGGTACCATTGATTAGTCTGCCATATATCGTGTGTTTTGGCTTATTTTATTATCAAAATTCAAAATACTATTAAAGTTTAGAATAAAAAGAAAAAAAAATCATACGTAAATCTAGTTGTCAATTTTCGTAATTTTATAAAGTTTCGGAAGTTTTTCGTTAGATAAATGTCTATTGAGGCATGGAAAAATTTTGATCAATATTGATCATTCACTTACCATTGTTTCTCTCTCAGTCGTCTCCTTTCCTTACACACATGCGCACAATCATCTCTCTTCCTCACACGTTACTTTTGCTTATTTTTATCAGTCTAGGTCACTTAAGGCATTGAAATGTAGAAAGTTGCACGAAGAAAAGTAAAATATAATTAGGGACATTTTCAGACCAATCTAGTTCTGCTTAGCTTTAAAAGAACCTACCGAGTAAATGCTCAAGCTGTGTACACCATGGCTACAGAAACCCTAAGTGAAGCCAGAGAAAGATCAAGGACCATACAAGCATCTTTCTCTTTAGCTTTGGACATCATGTGCAACACGCACTCTTTGAGTAAACAATGACATTGACCATGCTCTGTCACCGACTTTCTTTGCCCTTAAATTGCTCAAAAAGATTGATTTCATATTCACTTCTATAAGGAGACAACTACACAAATGGACTATGGATTTTGACCCAATATACATATCATCCCTAAACTTTTGGTAACTATTTAATTTGGTCTCTAGATACACAGAAATTTCCAATGTTTTCCTTCCATTTAGTCAATTTAACGGAATTTCCTAATTTGGCTTCCCATTTAGTAAGTTTGAGTCGTGGATGAAGAAATAATGTTACATGTGGATTATTCATATAAGATATTCAACTCAAGATATAATAATTTGTATCAACAAATTAAATGGATAATCATTTGTCCAAGTTGAACAAGTTAAACAACTTAAAATTATTATTATATTCTAATTTGAGAAAGAATATCTTATGTGGATAATCCTGATGTGACGTTATTTTTAAGTCCACTATTCAAACATACCAAATTGGAAGCCAAATAGCAATTTTCGTTAACTTGAATTAATAAAAGGATAACATGAACATTTTCATGTAATTTAGAGATTAAATTAAACATGTACAAAAATTCAGGCACTGTGTTGAATAAATTAAAAATTCAGGACAATATTGCACATTAGGCCAAAACTTAGAGTTCATTTGTGTAGTTTTTCCTTCTATAAATACACCTAATGCATTTACTCAATCTCTGCACCACAAACATATCTATTCATTAGAAAATGGGTTTGAAACTTGCAAATTTTTTTTTTTTTTTTTCCATATGGTTGATACTTGTCTTGTATGCATATGCATGTGCGTCAAGTGCTGCGTCTCGTGCCTACGACATTCCATCTGCAACTAAAAAGTTCGAGTAGTGGATGAGTCGGCACGAACGCGACTATAAAGATGTTGCCGAGAAGGCGAAGCGTTTGAAGATTTTCTTGGAAAACCTGCGGTTCGTCGAGGAGTTCAATGGTGCGGCGAACTGGACTTACAAGGTTGGATTGAACAAGTTCTCGGACTTGACCAACGAGGAATTTGTGGCAGCATATACTGGATACAAATTGCCATCATCAACACGCAGGAACTCCTCCCAAGTCAATTCTTTTAAGTACCAAGGTTCGAATAGCATCCCGGAGAGCGTCGATTGGGTAAAACAAGGTGCTGTCAACCCTATAAAGAACCAAGGCCAATGTGGTAAGAAATTTACTGCTAACTATTGAAGCCTATCCTAAGACATGCGAGCAATTACATTGCCCAGCTTAAATCCACTTGTCATAAAATATTACATTGTGAAACATTAAACAAATTAATTTTTCTGAGAAGTTTTCTTGATTGAATTATAATCACTGCACGACTCACAATCTTATGTGTACAGGATCTTGCTGGTCGTTCTCCGTGGCGGCGGCGGTTGAAGCAATCGCACAGATCACTACTGGCGTGCTACCAAACCTGTCCGAGCAGCAACTCATAGACTGCGCCACTGACGGCAATCAGGGCTGTCAAGGCGGCTTGATGGACAAGGGCTCCAAGTACATCATCAACAACAATGGCATCAGCTCTGCGACGAACTACCCGTACGTTGGGGTCGACGGCACCTGCGATGTGCAGGCCTCATCTGCCGCCGAGGCCAAAATATCGGACTATAGGGACGTCTCCCCAAACGAGGATGACATGCTAAAGGCCGTGGCAATGCAGCCGGTGTCAGCGGCACTCGATGCGAGCGGAGCCGAGTTCAAGAACTATGGAGGCGGGGTCTTTACTGGCCCGTGTGAAGCCAATCTGAACCACGCAGTGACGATCGTCGGGTACGGGACGGACACGGATGGAACCAAGTACTGGTTGATAAGGAATTCTTGGGACGTCTCGTGGGGCGAGAGTGGGTACATGAGACTTCAGAGAGATTCTGGCGTTGAAGGTGGCCTTTGTGGAATTGCCTCGAAAATTTCTTATCCCGTTGCATAAGTATTTATCTAAGAGATCATGGCTTCGAGTTCATGTGTGTTAGTCGGCTCAAATCGTTCGATATGAACTGAGATCAGTCTAAGTGGAAATATTTTGGGTTAATTACTACAGTTAATCTCGTGTATTTACTGTTTTAATTTCAGCTAGACCCCTGCGACCTTTGCCGGGTTTCTTATAATGAAGTTTCTTGTGTGTGTGTTTATGATAATGAATAAAGAGGATTTGAAGACGGTCCTTGAATTTTTTATTGTTAGCAAACACTTCTTAGCATTGTTTGAGACTTGGAACCATGGTCCTCAATACCGGATGCTTCCGTCTCTCATCTGGGTTGCTTGACAAAATTTACTTGGTTCATTTAAATTCATTAACATATGTTGTCAAAGTATTATTTGTCTTTTTTTTTTATAAGCACATTTATTTGGCTTTTTGACTTACTAACTTATCTCATCTCTATAAATCTTACCTTTTATAAGCTTTTGTGTACTTTTTTAGGCATAGGCTAAAATTTGCCATCGCCCTATTTCCATCCATTTATTGGTTCTTGATACCTATTGTCATATTGAATTGACTACATCATCTCTTGTGGACCCCACACTTGATTTAAGATTATTTCTCACCTTTTTTCTTCTTAGTTTTTCAATTTCACTAAAGGAAAAACTTAGCAACGTCCCTTCCATTTTTTTTTTTAATTATTTATCATAACCGCTTCTTCCAGACCCATTTACATGTTAATGTATCATTAATGTTTCTTATGAACTTATTCTCCATTATTATACTTTAAGCAAGCACTAATTATGTATTGGAGTAAAGAAATGTTAGTTTTAGGTGCAAATTGTTTGGTTCATTTCCGTAGATTATCCTCATGATCGTGGATTTTCGACTTTGATTTTTGGTACAAATTTATAATAATTTATTTAAATTTGAATATTGTGGTTGATGTAGGCATTATATGCAATTTACTCAAGATTATCCTCTTACTTATGCTTATGTTATTTTTGAACAATAGTCTCCTAGTATCGAAAAAAAGAAAGAAATATACAAGTCATAAAAAAAAGGAAAATTCCAAATAAGGACCTCAAGTTCTCTCATTTTCTCAAAGGAAGGTCCAAAGTTGATATTATTTCCAATAAGGGCTGAAATGGCCAAATTGTTTTAGATAAGGGCCTGAAATGTAACTTGTTTTGAATTAGAGCCCGAAGTGAACATAAAAGTCTCAAAAAAGGGCATTACCTCTTTGGTTGAAGGGCATTTTTGTCTTTTATTTTTTAAATGTTTTTCTTTTCTTTTCCCCTCTTCCCTCCCCCAGCCATGGCGGAGTAAAATCGAACTCAGGTGAGGGTGAGGATCTCGGCAAGGGACACCTTTGCTTGACCCCGCCAAGGGCTGCCTTCGACCGACACTTGCGAAGGCGACCCTTGTTCGACGCCGGTAAGGGCACCCCTCGCCCTTGCCAACCTAGGAGAGGGTTGCCCTCGCCGGATCTAGCAAGGGCTATCCTCATTTGACTTAAGCGAGGGCGGCCCTCGCCCACCTAGGTGGGGCTGACCCTCACCTGACGCCGGTGAGGGCCACCCTTGCCCTCGCAAGCCTAGGGTTGAGCTCATTGGATTTGGCGAAGGACGCCCTCGCCCCGACTCAAGCAAGGGCCAAGTGAGAGTGACCTCCATTGGCCGTTGATGGTCATGTCCATGGAAGGGAAGAGGAAAAAATAAAATAAAAAAAAAAGGATAAAAAATAAACAGATTTTGAAAATAAAATCATAATTTTTTTGACCAAGATATCCCTTCTCTAATAGTTGAAAAAGTCACGTTGGCCAAGTGTCCTTATTTGAGACGATATGGCCACTTCAAGCCCTTATTCAAAATAATGTTCATTTTGGGTCATTATTTGAGAAAACTAAGGCATTTCAGGCCCTTTTTGAAATCTTCCCATAAAGTAATTAGTTTTTTTTTTTGTTGGAAACATAATAATTAGTTAGCTATCTACCAAATAAACTTTTTTTTTTTTAAAAGAGATACACCAGTTTTGTTCCAAATGGACAAAGAAAAGGAAGATAACTAGAAAGGAAAAAAAAAAAGGCAAACATTATTCTTAAATCAAGAGTGACCCCACATTTAACTTTAGTAAATGTTGCTTGAGAGAAGCATGAGTAGTTTCCTCTCTAGAAAATTTGAAATAGAAGAAAAAGAAAAAGAAAAAATAAGAAGGTAAGAAATAATCTTAAATCAGTACGGGACCCTTAGGTTACGTTTGGTCATCCGAATTTCTAAGCAAGATATGACTAGATAACATATGATATGAAATCGTTGGATTTTGCTATATCACATCTACTATTTGAATCGTAATAATAAAGTCAAATATATTCATATCATATTATGCGCATTTTTTTAGTATAAATGTCATATTAGTATAAATGAACCTAAAAGTTCACAAATAGAGAAGCTAAAAATCTCTCACGACACTATTCCCTAATTTATTTTTATTTTATTTTCCCCCCCTTTTTTAATTATTTTGTTTATTATTTTTTCCCCTTCCATCATTCTCTAATAAAATTTTATTAAATAGTAAACTGTACTAGTATATCTAAAATACAAAAATACCTAAAATATGTAACAAATGTAATTACATACTTATATTCATATAGTGAAGTTATATTATAAGATAGAATTAAAGATGAATACATAAATAAAAATAATATTAAATTAAAAATAAATTTTATTTTTTGTCATTTTGAATTTCTTATATTATAATTCAAATATTATTTATATTAAAATTATAATATAATAAGTTTTATTTGAGATAAATAACTTTTTCATTATGGATATTAGAAATCTTATTCATCTTTATTCCACATTCCCATGGGATAATTTTATCCGACCCATATCCCTCTTACATCCGACTTCATCTCGTCTCAAGCAAGACTAAACGTAGGGTATGATAAATTTTATTCTATGCCAAATTTTATTCTGAGTGCCAAACGCAGCAATAAGGAATAGTGTAGCCAATTTGATTAGGGTGTCATAAGTCAATTTTTCGATGGAGTAAATTTTTTCATATTTTGAAATCTTTTGAAAATATCTTTTAAAAAGTTGTGCAATGTTGGTAAGAAAAATAATAAAAGCCGGAATATCATATTCACCAAATTCATTCTTTAAAACTAGTCGATGATTTTTTTTTACTATTAATTGTACTTTGATTATTTTTAGAATAATGGTTTGCTAGTTTAAAAAAAAAAAAGAACTGTACAACTAATTAACACAACAACTTGTTAGTTATCTAGCAAATAAATTATTTTTTGGAAAAAAAGGACACCAATTTCGACCAAATTCATTCTTTAAAACTAGTCAATGAAGTTTTGGAGAACATGGCATCCAGCACGAGGAACTCTGAGTTTGATGAATTTGAATGGGATATTCAAATAACTAAAGATTGATAAATTTAGAAAGCATTATCGACAATGTAAATGTTTTAGACATTCTGGTTACTGAATTTTGTTGGGTGGTCTTGAGTCTCTCTCACCCTAAAAATCTAGTTCAAGGAATGAGGTTTTCCCTCACATTTATAAACTAACCACCTGCCCATTCCATAACCAATATGGGATAAAACCACATAATCTCTTCCTCACACATCGAACTTAGGGCGGAGACCGCAACAATCCTCTCAGAGTGATTGTTGGGTCCAGATTTGTTGGTAATCTGGGCTCTTCTACCACATGTAAGATCCGTAAATGCAATCCCAAGATATCCATGGCTAGAATTAAGAACGTATATTGACAAGTAAATAGATTAACACATCTGATTTGGACCATCATTTTTGATGCGGAATATTGACAATTCAAACTCAAGAATTTTTCCTCTATTGCTCTCTGTATCATTGGCTCAATAAGACGGCTTGTCTACAGGCAAACCACTCATGTAAGATGCGAAAGTGCAACATCAAGATCTCCATAACTAGAATCAAGAATGCATATAAACAAGTAAAGATATTAATGCACTTGATTTGGACCATCATTCTTACTGTGGAATAGCGATAATCAAAGCTCGAGAACTTCTCCTCTATTGCCCTTTGTATCACTAGCTCAATAAGACGACCCCTCATTCTTAGCGCTTAGGAAATGCTCCTTTGTGAGGATAATTGTAAGTGTTAGGATTAGAGGAGAGACTTGAGTACTATTTATAGATTTCCTAGCCAGGCCCTCTCCTTACGGGCCAAGCTTAATTTGACCCATACTAGCCAATATCATGTTAGATTAATTAAGAAACCTTCTATCTCATCTTAAACCAACCACATAAAATGGTAAATTACAATATCAATTAATATAGCCCATATTAGAAAAACTCTTACAAATTTTTATGAGGCTTAGGTGATATTAACAGTCTTGTTCTTTTAACTTGGGGCAAGTTTTTGCATGATATTTTTCCCATACATCTATTCTTTTTGTTTTTGTTTTCTCTATATGATTTCTTGACCTGCCTTATAATGGCTGGTAAAAATTCAAGGTATACTAGCAAATATGTGAGTAATGTTGTGCAATAAAATTAGATTCTTTATTGAAAACATATTTTCGATCGAGACAAATGGTTTTATCTTGATATCTATAAAAATGGGAAAATAGAAGAGAATGGTTCAAGTGTTGGAAATAGGATTCCACATCTCTTGAAAATGCTTTTAACTCATACCATTTTAAGATCATTAAAATAAATCACATTATGCCAATGGAGGTGGGTACTGTTGAAGTATCGAAAAGTGGAATGGGTTTTAAAGACCTTGTTTCCTTTAACAATGCAATGTTGGGCAAACAAGTGTGGTGTCTTGCATAGAACCCATCTGCCTTGTCGTGTCTTGCATAGAACCCATCTGCCTTGTGAAGTCGAATTTTCAATGGGATTTACTTCTCGAACTGTGATTTGTTTAAAGCAAAGAAAGGCACTAGACCTTCTTAGGGATGGCAAAGTATTTAAATGGGGAGAGAACAAGTGGCTGCCTTTAGTGTTAGGGGGACCAGCGAGCTGAGAGGACCCTATTATAGTAGTTGAATTGATAGAGTCGGGAACCATTAGGTGGAATGAATGAAAACTGAAAGAATTTTTTCAAGAAGAAGTGGTTAAAGAAATGCTTTCTACTGCAATTAGTCCATGCTTAGAAGGAGACAGATTAGTTTGGACTGGTAATAACCAATGCACATACTCAAATAAGAGTGGCTATCACAATATCTCATCATTAGTATAGTAGCAGAACATAGCAGAGGCAACAACATCATACTAGCTTTCCTAGAGCCTATGGACAAATATATGGGAGCTTCCTACCCTCCTCAAAGTTTGGTTTTTTATGTGCAGTGTGTGCCAAAATGCTCTACCGTTGAAGGAAAATCTATACAAGAGGAAAAAGGTTCTTGATCCGCTTTGTCTGTTCGGCTGAAAAAATCCCAGAGATCATGGAACTCCTCTTCTTACTATGTGACTAGTCCAAAAAAATTTGGGTAGACCGGCTTAGATTATTGGTATCTCCAGTGACCATACATACAATAAACAAATGGTTCTTGAAAGTGCTCACCCCGGGTTCGAATTCTCCTCCTCAAGAGCTGACTGCGAATGTACTATGGTTGATATGGGAAGGGCGAAATGACTTTGTATTTCAACAACGGTAGCCAAGACTGGAGTTAATTGTTGACGAAGCCTTTTTGGTAAGTAATAATCATAATCAATGGCTCCCCAGTGAGAAGTTTAGGCAAGGAAAAAGGAATGCTTTACCTAGGTAATGGACTCTTCCGAAACTTGGCGACTGGGAATTCAATGTCGATTGCTCTTGGATCGAAGGCGAGCAAGAGGGATCAGTGGCAAGCGTTGTTCGTACTTGAGCTGGAAACCCTAGTAGCAAAGAGAGCACCGTTGACTTTGAGGGAGGAACCTGAACTCCGATTACACCCCAATCTGCATGTGGACTTGCTAACTAACAGCACATCGGTTATCTCATGCTTATTAGTTGTTGACAGCAGCCCATGGGTCTTCAGTCATCAATTCGAAGAATGTAACCCCCTTCTAGCCCAACTTAAAAAAGTGACCATGGCCCACTCTCCTAGAGAATCCTATCAAGTGGCAAACTAGGTAGCTAAGTTCCATAGAAAAGGAAGTCTCCCATCTAAATAGCTAGTTAATCCTCCCCGATTCCCTAGGGATTTGCCTTGTTTTCAGTCTTGTCATCATAGCTTTTGTAGCACTTCAATGGAATGAGTGAAATGCATTATTTTTTAGACAAAAAAAAGGTCTATGGAGTTATCATGCTAACACGGTTTTTGCTTGATGACAAGATGCATTGATGTAGAATAGATTCATCCCCTTGTTCTTTGTCTAATCTCAAATATTTAAACCAAGTTTATCAAGTTAATCTCAAGAAATTACTTCTTTTTAATACTCGATAATTGTTTGATGAACCGTGAGTTTTTGCTAATTGATATTCTCATAAGTTTTTGCAGAATCATTCTATGAGCATAGACCATGATAGCTATTTTATTAATCTATGATTTATCATGCATTTTGGCTTATATTAAGCAAGAAATTACTTAATGACATTTCTATCATACTTTAAAAAATGATCTAATTTTAGAATTGCAAAAAATAATTATGAAGAAAATCTGGTTGTCAATATTCATACGTCTTGTTAAGGCATTTCTCCTTAGATAAATGTCAATTTACGTGGATAACAAGTTTTTATTTTTGGTCTGTTGTGAATAACAAGTAGAAAAAAATAATAAAAGTTAAAAATGAAAATGGGTTCTACACCAAAAACTTTCAATCAATATTGAGCATTCTCTTACAATTAGATCTCTGTCTCTGTCTATGTCTCTCTCTCTCTCTGGCCATTTCTTCTTTTTTTTTCCCAGCAATTCCCGATAAAGTTCAAGCATGTGGACTAACCTTTAAACTTTGAATTTAAGGGCATACTCCGTACAATAACATGGGAAGTACTTGTGATGTGGCATACTTAAAGATCCACTTATACAATTTATTACATTACCAAATGTATTAATTTTATAGATTTATAGGAAGTACATCCTCAACATAAAATATTGTTTACATAGACAGTGAAGATATAGAAATTCACATTTAAAATTGGAATGAATTCATTTGCCTAAATAAAAAAACCGTATATGGATTGCTTATAGGCACTTGAGCCGAATAAGAATCCCAAAGTCATAGAGATTAGTTTTAATATTCTTGGCACTGCTCTATTTTGTAGTATCCACCCCGTGATTGTAGGAGCAAGAGAGACCACCACCCCGTTGACTTGACTTTGAAAAGCCAAGCTTTGTGTCCAAATTATACCCATGCCCTATTCAATGTTCCCTTGCTAGAAAGGTCCTGTGAGTCCGGATAAAATTCTGCCCATCTAGAAGAAAGGAGAGTATGACAACCTGTAGAAGTGAAAGGGAAGAGATTCCGTGCAATGGACGCTTGGAAATTGAAATGAGTTCCGATATTGACTAGCTTCTAGATGATGTTACATCATGTTGTGGAGTTACTTAAACTCTAGGAATGTGAAAGGGGAAGTGGCTTTGAATTTGTGGGTCCCATGTCAACTTGACACACGGGATGATTCTTGCCTATGTCCCATGTCTATCTATCTTAATCACTACAAGAAGTGAAGGAAAATATGGGGATCAATAAGGGTATATGAGGTTTTGAAAAAGATTTTCAAAGCAACCAAAGTGGAGGACGTATAGGGCAACATTTGCCCCCCATCCCTCATTTGAGAAGTTAAACTCTCTGATTAGCGGGTTAAAGTAATCATGTGTATTAATCAAATGGAAACTTTGACCAAAATATGTGTGTTGTCAATGATTGGAACCCATCAATTAAAAATTTATTAGATGAACTTTCAATTTATAGAGGTTGGAGTAAAAGACGGCCCTATAATTAATATCATCTAGGATATGGAACAGGATAGGCATCCATTTGAGCTAATTATTGGTACTATTGATTAGTCTGTCATATATCATGTGTTTTGGCTTATTTTATTATCAAAATTCAAAATACTGTTAGAGTTTAGAATAAAAAGAAAAAAAATCATACGAAAATCTAGTTGTCAATTTTCGTAGTTTTATAAAGTTTCAGAAGTTTTTCGTTAGATAAATGTCTATTGAGGCATGGAAAACTTTTGATCAATATTGATCATTCACTTACAATTGTTTCTCTCTTACTCATCTCCCTTCCTTACCCACATGCGCACAATCATCTCTCTACCTCACATGTTACTTTTGTTTATTTTTATCAGTCTAGGTCAATAAAGGCATTAAAATCTAGAAAGGTGCACGAAGAAAGACATTTTCAGACCAATCTAGTTCTGCTTAGCTTTAAAAGAAGGGATAAGTGCAATAAAAGTCCTAAAACTTGTCACGAAAATGCAATTGAGTCCTAAAACTTGCAAAAAATGCAATCAAGTCCTAAAACTTGTCAAATTATTTTAATCGAGTCCTAAAGTTAACACCGTCAAACTTACTAATGGAAAATGCTGACGTGGCGCGGACGTGGCATTTTAAATAATTTTTCATTTTCAACGTGACTTTATAATTATTTTTTATTCAAAATTTTTTTAGAAAAATAAATTTAACTAAAAAAGAAAAGCAAAAATTTATTTTTAAAAACTGTTAAAAAAAAGAAGAAGACAAAATGGCAGCTCCTCCCTTGCCGCCGCCGCCTCCGCCCATCGCCGGAGGGGTTGGCCGGCGATGGACGGCGACGAAGGAAGCGCTGGCCATTTTTTTTTTTTTTTTTTTTGAATTGTTTTGTTTTTTAAATAAATTTTAACTTTTCTTTTTTAGTTATTTAAATATAATTTAAATAAAAAACAAATTAAAAAAGCCACATGGAAAATAAAAATTCATTTTAAATGTCATGTCTACGCCACGTCATCATTTTCCGTTAAAAAGGTTAACAGTGTTGACTTTAAAACTCGATTGAAACAATTTGACAACTTTTAGAATTTGATTGCACTTTTTGCAAGTTTTAGGACTCAATTGCATTTTCGTGACAAGTTTTAGAACTTCTATTGTACTTATCCCTTAAAAGAACCTACCGAGTAAATGCTCAAGCTGTGTACACCATGGTTACGGAAACCCTAAGTGAAGCCAGAGAAAGATCAAGGACCATACAAGCATCTTTCTCTTTAGCTTTGGACATCATGTCCAACACGCACTCTTTGAGTAAACAATGACATTGACCATGCTCTGTCACCGACTTTCTTTGCCCTCAAATTGCTAAAAAAGATTGATTTCATATTCACTTCTATAAGGAGACAACTACACAAATGGACTATGGATTTTGACCCAATAAACATATCATCCCTAAAATTTTGGTAACTATTTAATTTGGTCTCTAGACACACGGAAATTTCCAATGTTTTCCTTCCATTTATTCAATTTAACGGAATTTCCTAATTTGGCTTCCCATTTAGTAAGTTTGAGTCGTGGATGAAGAAATAATGTTACATGTGGATTATTCATATAAGATATTCAACTCAAGATATAATAATTTGTATCAACAAATTAAATGGATAATCATTTGTCCAAGTTGAACAAGTTAAACAACTTAAAATTATTATTATATTCTAATTTGAGAAAGAATATATTATGTGGATAATCCTGATGTGACGTTATTTTTAAGTTCACTATTCAAACATACCAAATTGGAAGCCAAATAGCAATTTTCGTTAACTTGAATTAATAAAAGGATAACATGAACATTTTCATGTAATTTAGAGATTAAATTAAACATGTACAAAAAATTCAGGCACTGTGTTGAATAAATTAAAAATTCAGGACAATATTGCACATTAGGCCAAAACTTAGGGTTCATTTGTGTAGTTTTTCCTTCTATAAATACACCTAAAGCATATACTCAATCTCTGCACCACGAACATATCTATTCATTAGAAAATGGGTTTGAAACTTGCAAATTTTTTTTTTTTTTCCATATGGTTGATACTTGTCTTGTATGCATATGCATGTGCGTCAAGTGCTGCGTCTCGTGCCTACGACATTCCATCCGCAACTAAAAAGTTCGAGGAGTGGATGAGTCGGCACGAACGCGACTATAAAGATGTCGCCGAGAAGGCGAAGCGTTTGAAGATTTTCTTGGAAAACCTGCGGTTCGTCGAGGAGTTCAATGGTGCGGCGAACCGGACTTACAAGGTTGGATTGAACAAGTTCTCGGACTTGACCAACGAGGAATTTGTGGCAGCATATACTGGATACAAATTGCCATCATCAACACGCAGGAACTCCTCCCAAGTCAATTCTTTTAAGTACCAAGGTTCGAATAGCATCCCGGAGAGCGTCGATTGGGTAAAACAAGGTGCTGTCAACCCTATAAAGAACCAAGGCCAATGTGGTAAGAAATTTACTGCTAACTATTGAAGCCTATCCTAAGACATGCGAGCAATTACATTGCCCAGCTTAAATCCACTTGTCATAAAATATTACATTGTGAAACACTAAACAAATTAATTTTTCTGAGAAGTTTTCTTGATTGAATTATAATCACCGCACGACTCACTATCTTATGTGTACAGGATCTTGCTGGTCGTTCTCCGTGGTGGCGGCGGTGGAAGCAATCACTCAGATCACCACTGGCGTGCTACCGAACCTGTCCGAACAGCAACTCATAGACTGCGCCACCGATGGCAACCATGGCTGTCAAGGCGGCTGGATGGACAATGGCTTTAATTACATCATCGATAACAACGGCATCAGCTCCGAGTCAAACTACCCGTATGTCGGGGTTGACGGCACTTGTGACGGGCAGGCCTCATCTGTTGCCGAGGCCAAAATATCGGACTACAGGGATGTCCCCCCGAATGAGGACGACATGCTGAAGGCCGTGGCAATGCAGCTGGTGTCGGTAGCACTCGACTCGAGCGGGGCCGAGTTCCAGAATTATGCAGGCGGTGTCTTTACTGGCCCATGCGGGACCGATCTGAACCATGCGGTGACGGTCGTCGGGTACGGGACGGATACGGATGGGACGAAGTACCGGTTGATAAGGAACTCTTGGGACGTCTCCTGGGGCGAGAGCGGGTACATGAGAATTCAGAGGGATTCTGGCGTCGAAGGTGGCCTTTGTGGAATTGCCTCCAAAGTTTCCTATCCCGTTGCATAAGTATTCGTCTGAGAGATTACGGCTTCGAGTTCATGTGCGTTAGTAGGGTAAAATCGGTCGATGTGAACTGAGCTTAGTATAAGTGGAAATATTTCGGGTTAATTACTATAGTTAATCTCGTCTATTTACTGTTTTAATTTCAGTTGGATCCCCCGTGACCATTGTCGGGTTTCTTATACTGAAGTTTCTTGTGTGTTTAATGATAATGAGAATAAAGAGGATTTGAAGACAGTCCTTGAATTTTTTATTGTTAGCAAACCGTTCCAAGAATTGTCTGAGACTTGGAATTAGGAGTCAGTGTCGGTTCAAGGTCAACCCTAGACCGACTTTGGACCGGCTCAACATGGGATGACTAAGTTGGTCCTTGGTCTTGGGATCATTGGACCTTGGACGATGCAGTTTGATTCTCGATTTTGGAACTTCAGGGTTCGTTAAACATAAACCAACCCTGTACATAATATATGTTGTAAATTATATATCTAATATATTATATATTAAATGCTTTTGACTACTTTAAATTCTAGTGCCTCCTCCTCTATTATCTTTGCACTTCAGTTTGTCATGTAAATTAGAAAGTAGAAAGAAACCCGGCCTTAATTCAACCCAAAAAAAAAAAAAAAAAGAAATCTTCACTCATCTTGTCCTTGCTCGCCTTACTCAACTTATTCACTACTCACCTTGCGGCTTGCCTCTCTTCACTCACCTCACTCGCCTCTATTCACTTGCCTCGCCGCCTGCCTTTGTTACATTGCCTTGTGTGTTTGTTTTCATGGTTTGTTGCTTTTAGCAAGTGTTAATTCAGTTGTTATCTTATCTTGTATTTATGTTTAATATATATATATATATATATATATATATCATGTTATAGTGTAGTTACTTAATTTTGCATTGTTGATGGATAAGTAATTTGAAATAGTATGTTTGTCATATTAAGGAATGCAAAAAATGAAACAAAAAAATAATTGGTTGGTCCCAGATTGACCATAGAACTTAACCGAACCTATAGGGTTAGTCCGATCTTCAGTCCCAAGCTCAACAAGGTCAATTTTTAGTCTAAAAAATAAGAGACCAACATTGTGCGGGGTGATCCCTACGTTAGGTGCTAGAATGACCTAACTCAGACCATGCTCACCCCTTCTTGGAATCATGTGTATGGGAGGTCCTTAATACTTATTGGATGTTTCTACTAATTTTAGGCCGTCAACTCTCATTTAAGTTACCTAACAAAATTTACTTGGTTCATTTAAATTCATCAACATCTATTGTAGGACTATCATTTGTCTTTTCTATGAGTGCATTAAATCTATCCATTGCTATGAATTTACCAATATAAATTCTTGTGAGCTATCGACTTTTCTCCTATTAAATTGCCAACTTATTTTTGTTTACCAAGTCTCATTTTAGTTACTTACAAATTTTTATATATTCTCCAATTGGCCAAATCTATATTGATTTATTATGTTTCATTTGCCTTGCTTATCAATTGATCCTAATTAAAGGGCTTTATTACTTGATCACGCACCTTTGATATTTTGATTGTGGTTTCCCTTTAGCTTAGTCATGAATGACATTTATCTTATTTCTTAGTGTTAGATTCTCACTTTTCCTTGCAATTTATTTAATGCTTCATTAGTTGCTGATTGTTAAATAAAAAATTAGGTACCCGCATGATTGTCTCACATGTTAGTGGATATGTTTAAAATCAATCGAGACTGCCTGACAAACATTTTCTTGAAATGAACAAGATTAGTTACCGAGAGGGCACTAGTTGATTAATTAGTGTAATCAGGTCCCTAACCCTAGATTCTCTAGTTGCATAAGAAGTGAAATATACTCCCATGCCTCACTTGATTTCTACCCGACCCCAACAGGCAAGTGGTGACTCATCAATAAAAAATCCTCACAGTGTCAACTGAAGCTAAAATTAAATATCTTAATGTCCCACGATAAATGGGCTTGGGAGAGCCCATGCTTAATCAAGGGTTGTAGGCTGTCTTTTAGGCAATACCCATAAATTTAAGTTTTTTCCCCTCTGGATGGAAAAGGTAGGATGCGACAATATTTTGTTCAGGTACATTGGGTGAGACTTCACCCTTAGTGTGGTGGGTGTGACCTTCAATATCATTCCAAGCAAGGGATGTTGTAATTTGATAAATTATTTGTTTCACCACTCAAAGGAAGTCCTTGTAGATAGGTAAAAGGTAGATTGTTCTCTTAGAATCCTACAGTTTTAATCTATACAGATCAACACTAGTCTAAGTCGATAACATTTTATGGTACCTAATATTCGTGCTAATCAATTGTTGCAATCTCCCAATAATGTCCAAACTTGACTAATGAGCTCTATGGACTTATTATGCTAACACGGTCATTGCTTGACGGTGAGATGCATTGACTTAGAATAGACTCATCACTTAGAATAGACTCATCACCTTTTTTTTTTGTCTAATCTAAGATATTTAAACAAATTTTATCAAGTTCATCTCAAAAAATTACTTCGTTTTAACGCTCGATAATTGTTTGACACTGTGAGTTTTACTTAATTATCTGCTAACTAATATTCTCATAAGTTTTTGCGGAATCATTCCACGAACATGGAACGTGATATATACTTAATTAGTCTACGAGTTATCATGCGTTCTGGCTTATTTTAAGCAAGAAAATACTAAATGACTTTTCTGTCAAAATTTAAAAAAATTATCAAATTTTAGAATTACAAAAAAAAAATAACGACCAAATTTTAGTTGTCAATATTCATACTTCTTCTTCAGGCATTTTTCCTTAGATGAATGTCAATTTACGTGAGTAACAAATTGAAAAAAAATAAAAAATACAGACGTTAAAAATGAAAGTCGATTCCACACCAGAGACATTCGACTCTTATTGCACATTCACTTACTAGTAGAGCTCTCTCTCTCTCTCTCTCTCTCTCTCTCTCTCTCTCTCTCTCTCAATTTCTTGTTTTTTCTTCAACAATTTTTAGTTCATGCAGGTGGACTAACCATTTTGGGTTGACTGAACTTTAGGCTTTGATTTTGAGGGCGTACTCCGTTCATCTCTCTCTCTCTCTCTCTCCCCCTCCCTCTCTCTCTCTCTCTCCATTTATTGTTTTTTCTTCAAAATTTTCTTGTTGATGCGTGTGGACTATTCCTGGACTATTCCATAATGGGTTGACTGCCCTTTAGACTTTGAATTTGAGTGCATACTCCATTCAATAACATGGGATGTACTTTGTCAAGCCTCGATCTTCTGAGCGCGTTCCCATCCCTCTTTGGTCGATTAAAAAACGACGTCTCAGGACGCATCGCCGACCCATTCATTTTAATGCACATGCGAAAGTGAATAATTAATCCCCAGACAATAACAAGATGGGATAAAAAAGTAGGGCCATAATTTTTCGAACTGAAAATCATAACACGTATATACATAAATCAGACTATGTCATAATATACAATACTAGCCAATCTATCTACAATGTCTGCAAAACAGGGGGGTTTTCATAGAACTACGGATCCTCATCCTCATCCTCATCCTCATCTTCATTGGAGCCTTCAGCTGAATACACCAGCGACTCAGGTTCCGACAGGTTTGGGTCCACCACATAACCATCTTGAGGATCTACAGTGCCCTTTCCAAAAGCAACTTCCAGCACATAAAAAGGGACCTAGGACTCTTGTATAGGCCCCTCTCTCTGCCCATTCCACTCCTGGCGATACCATGATCTCTATTGATGGGGCACCTTTTTGGGTAGACCGGCATCGACCCAGACCACGGATTTCACCAACTCAAATACCCATCCCCTTGGGTCTCCATGAAGCAAGATGAAGCACTTCTACTCTGTAACCTTCTTTTCTTTTATGGTGGGCATCGACTTTGCTTTTTGTGACATCCAGATGTTCAGGTTCTGATTTCGATTGGATAAATTGGGCATTTCATCGATGTGACTACAGTGTTTGTTTTTTAGTTGACCACTCACGAGATAACTAGACTAGCTGGGTGAGTTATTAAGGACTTTAAGGTAAATAGACTTGAAAATTCGACCAGAAATCGATTTCTCGACTGTGCTCATCTTTAGAGATCATTACGGCATAGTTAAAAATCAAATTAAGATCAGAGATAGGTCAGTTCGATTGAGATGTGTGGCCGATCGTGGGTGACTCCACTAAATTGGAAAATTCTCATCGACCGATACTAATTTGATTTTACAGTCGTTTTGGTACCCTGTGTCCGTGTTTGAATCCTCGAGATTTTCACGACAACCGATAATCGCCAATGTGTCGAGTGGGTTCATTGTGGCTTGAAGAAAATCGACCATAGGTCATTTGCACTAAAAAGTTCTGAAAACTACCTAGTAGCCTAGGTCACGCTAAAAACGTGTCAGAGTGACATTAACTGCCGATTCGAGTCCGATTTTAGAATTTGGAAGTTCTGCCACGTCACAGGTCATTTTAGGAATGTCGACTCGCTTTCCGAAGATTTTTCTACAAACCGAGATTTTTTGGCAGAAAAAGCAAAGTAAGGTCGTTTTTTGATCGAGAAAGTCAGAGGACCACTTTTGATTGCAACTTTTGGATTCAAGTTGGATTATATGACGGGAAAAGTCATGAAATGGACAAGGATACCTTGATGGATTTATTTAGGCTTCAATTGAATTTGTTTGTTTGAGAATTGAACGAATTTGAGTAAGATTGAAGAGGGAAAAGTAACAAATTCGTATGCCACATATACTCAACATTTTGGCCTACCTAAATGCTTCTAGAAGGGGCATTTTTGTCAACAAAATGAAGGGTGGAAGACAGCTGGTGGTGGGCCATGAGAGAGAGAGAGAACCGGTTCCCTCCCTTCTCTTCTTCTCTCCCGACGCTACTTCTCCATCTCCTTCTTCCTTACGGTTTCATCTTCAGCGGCAACCAAAGAAGACCTCGTAGCCGCCGAAGATCCGCCGAAGCCGGAATCGTTGCCGCCGTCCGCCGCCGCACGTCGTCGGGCAGCTGTGCCTTGCCGCATGCACGTTCGCCTCTCTTTTTTCCCTGCGTCGCCGCTGTCCCTCTCTCCTCCATCTCCAGCTTTTGTTTGATGCCCAGCAACCAGGGAAGCCAAAGAAGCAGCTAGCAGCGCTTGCCGTCGCACGCCACTGCTGGACTGCACGCCATTGCCGCTCGCTGTCTCGTGCACCGCTGCTGCCCCGCGTGTCTCTGCCTTTAGCCGCGTCGTCCCTGGCTTGGCCGACATCCAGAGTTGCCATCCAGCACCATGAGCCACCGCTGGAGCTCCCTTCGCAGTCGTACGCTACTGCTTGGACCGTTGAAGCTTCGCCGGACCATCACCGGCCTTATCCAGCTCGACTCAGCCCCGGATCTGCCCTCAACCAGCAGCGATTAGTGAGCAGGAAAATGGGTATGGCAGCAGCTTTTTGGCCCATTTTGGCCGACTTCCTGACCCCGGATGCTTGGCCCACCTTGAGGAAAGTCGATCCTCGTGTCGATCCCATCGTTTTGATTTGATCGGCTCGTTAATCAAGTGAGTTTAACTCACTAATGCCTTCTTAGTTTGTTAATTATACTTAAAGGTTGATTAGTGTTAGTCAAGTATAATTAGGTGGTTAGATTAGAATGGATTAGTGATTATTAGTTAATTGCATTGCATATTAGTTAAATGGTTAGTGTACTTAACTAGAGAATTGCCTATAGTATTTATTGAATGCTTCTTGAGATTTTTCCCGACCCTTATCGGGCTTCAATTAGGCATTTCGGGCCTAAATGGAATTTTTAGTAATTAAATATTAATTTTCCAAATTAATTTAGTTAATTAATTATTTTCCTGAAATTAACCTGACGGTCGGTGACCGGGATTTTATGCTGATGATCGTGGTGTAGTCCGTTTATTTAATTGAGCTCTATTTTGAGCTAAATTGGAATTATTGTACTTATTTATTAATTCTCAAAATTAATTAATTAATTATTTATTTTTTGGAAATTAAGGCTAGGATAGCCGACAACCGAAATTTCGTGCTGATTGTTGTGGTTCAGTCCGTTTATTTATTTGAGCTCCACATTGTGCTGAATTGAATTGATTGTGCAATTTGAGGAATTGTTCCTTAATTGATTGAAATTGAGTGGAATTGAATGATTGATTGATAGATGGTCGAGTATGGTTATTTAACCTTTATAATTGCTTTGATTAGTTGTAAAGCGGAAAGAATCGTGAGAGTGAATTGGGAATTCTAGTGGTTGAGACCGATTAGGTACAAAGTATAGACAGGCGTGGTTCGGTGATTAAGGATATTACTGTGCGAAAACGATGCCTTAAAGAACGCACGTAGATTGTCTATGACTTGTGGCAAGCGTGGTTCAGTGATGAAGGATATCACTGTGCGAAAACGGCGCCTTAAAGAACGCACATATACTGTCGGTGATCTATGACTTGTGGCAGGCGTGGTTCGGTGATTAAGGATATCACTGTGCGAAAACGGGGCCTTAAAGAACGCACGTAGGCTGTCTGTGATTCATGACGGGCGCGGTTCGGTGATTAAGGATATCACTGTGCGAAAACGGTGCCTTAAAGAACGCACGTAGACTGTCCGTTACTTATGTCACCTTGGCGAAAACGACGCCCGAGAGAATTAATGAAGCTTTGTGACCAAGTGTACTATTGAAGGTTATATGGGATGGAATGAATGACCGAGAGCTGGTCCGACTGACATATAATCGACTAGGTCGATTGATCAATGCTTTGATCTGATTGTTGTGAATTGATTGATTGAATCGATATGACCAAGAGATGGTCTGACTGACATGTAATCGACTAAGTCGATTTGATCGATGTTTCGATCCTTTGCGATTGTTTGGGTGCCTATTGATCTGTATTGATTTGCAGGTTGGGACTGAGGCCAAGTTAAGTCCTCTAACTCATGTTGTGCATAGGCAACCTTAAGGTGTATTGGTTTACTAATCAAGTCTTAGGGGGTAGAACTTGCTAAGACGTAGTCTCATCCCGGTTGTGAGACAACATTTTAGGACCCTGATGAGGAACTTGAGGAGAAAGAACCCGAAGAGGAGTATCTGGAGGAGAACCCCGAGGATGATCCAGAGAAGGATCCTGATGAGAATTGAGACTCCACTCCTATCTAATGACTTTTGCCTTAGAACCTGTTTGAGTAGAAACTGACCTTTTAACATGGCTTGTATATGTATATGTATGACTGAGTTGTTATATATGTACATAAGGGTGTTGGTTTTCAGGTTCAAGTTTCTAGTCCTACTGGTATATCCCATTGCTTTATTGTCTGGGGATTTTTATAATTGCTTCCGCATGTGCTATAAAATAAAAAGGACAGGGTTGGTGATACGTAGTCCTGGGATATCGTATTTTTTTTAAATCGACCAAAGTGAAGGATGGTCACGTGACTGATGATCGGGGCATGACATCCCCTTTTTGTGGTATCATGTTGCCTTTTTCATGCCCCCCAATTCATCAGTCATTTTTCTCATTTTTATTCTTTTTTAGGATTTTGTGCTCAGAGGTCTTTGTCTTCAATTGGCAATCCAGATTTGTGACATCCCAAATTTTCAATTCTGTTTTCCATTGAATTAATCGGGCATTTCATCGATGCGCCTATAGGACTGTTCTCAAAACTGATCACTCTCTAGACAAATAGACTATCTGGGGAAGCCATTAAGGAATTTTAATGCAATAGACTTGAGAATTCATCCAGTAATTGGCTACTTGACCGTGCTCATCTTTAGAGATCATTACGACATAGTTAAAAATCGATCATGGATCAGAGATAGGTCGGTTCGACTGAGATGTGTGGCTAATCGTGGGTGACTCCACTAAATTGGAAAATTCTCGTCGACCAACACTTGACTGATTTTTCTATTGTTTTGGTATCCTGTGTCCGTATTTGAATCCTCGAGATTTTCACGACAACCGACAGTCGCCAATGTGTCGAGTGGATTCATTATGGTTCGAAGAAAATCAATTATGAGTCATTTGCACTAAAAATTTTTGAAAACTATCCGGTAGCCTAGTTCACGCTAAAATCATGCCGAATTGAAATTAACTACGAATTTGAATCCGATTTCAGAAATTGAAATTTCTGTCATGTCACAAATCATTTTATTCTGCAAAAACAAATTGGATTTTTGGTAGATGGATTTGCTATGAAAGGTTAGGATCCTTTCATGTGATCAAATAAAAAAGTCCCTAAAAAATAAAAAAGAATCGACTAGTTCCCAATTCTACTTAAAACCGGTGTAAGTCTAAAGAGTCAATTCCAAGTTCCAAAATCTAAAAAGCAATTCTAATAAGATAGTTTTCAAGTTCCTATATGGAGACTTTCTTTCTTCGTCTTCTCGCATAATTAGTCTCTTTGAAATGATAGTCCCTAAGCTTTTATACCTTATCTGGTTAGTGATATATATATATATATATATATATATATATATATACAGTTTCCAAGTTCTATATTTGGAATCTACCTATCTTGCAACCAATCATCCTCATTCAATTGTGCCGCATTTTTGTATTAGTACTTAGGTGTTCATATCAAAGAAATGAGGCCCTTGCTTTGAACTTGTATTGTAGCTTAATATGAGATCTGAGAACGGAAAACCATAAATTCTACTAAAAAAATAAGTGCCTTTTTTTTTTTCATTTTCTGCTACAAAATTATTCCTCCATTTAGGTAATCTTTTCATCTTATTTTTATATAGGTCGATTTTATATTTCTTATATGAATGATACACATATTAATGCTAAGGAAAATGATTGGATATGAATCTGGGTCTATCCAAAATTCAAAGGCTCGGCGGTGGACTTAGCTGGCCAATGTGAGCGTCGACAACTGCTGTTTACACCTTGCCCGAGTGTTGTAACGGTGGGAAGGTGGGTCGTAGAATCGCCAATGAAATTGGGGGCACGAGATATGGCGGGGGCGGCGTAAGCTCATCGGATGAGGGCTTGCAGAGAGGAGATGATGGTTTGCCTATGGCGGTAATGCAAAAAATTCATAAGAAAAAAGGGAAAAAAGAAAATCTGATGGCTGAGAAAAGAGAAGGAGGTGAACGAGGTGAAGACATTAGATCATTTGCATTGCTTTTACTTTTAGTTTGCTTTCCTATCTATAATTAGTAAATTTGAATAATAAAATCTGCTGCAATCAATAACATTGATTTTCAGGTCAGTTAGCACTGCACCTCAATTTGTAGATGGTTAGAACCAGGCCCCACTTGACTACTTGCAACGATATTGTCTGTTTTGTAGCATGGTTTTGTTCATGCAGGTCATTGTAGAGACTTGCCATGACTAGCTAGTAATATTTTCTCGATTGTGACAAAAGAGGGCTCGCCCCGCTAACATTAAGAAATTAAACCAGGGCATCGTTTGATTGGAGGCTGGCAAGCCATTATGCACACCTATTACCTCAAAGAGCATATTATGCATATATAGCTTTCGTCATTAAGCGAACCAACAATCACAAGAAATTCATTTTAATTATCAAATTGCCGATGCCCTTTTGTAACACTATTTTTAATCAATGCCAGAAAGCCCAAAGTTCTAATTGTGCTGAAGAACAAGTATCAATCGAACCAGAAATGCCACATATCCAGTCTCCTCCATCAACACGCGTAAGATCTTCTCCACCCGCTAGGCTTCCTTTAGAGACACCATCTGTTTTAGGTTTAAACCAGCTCAACGGAGAAGGACACCAAACTATTGAGATATTTGTGCTACCACGGAAGAGTTAACATCATCAAAATCAACTCTTTAAATTTAATCATAAATTCACGGAATATCTCTTACCACATTATTCGGAAAAATAAATTCATTTTGAAATAGACTCTTATGAAACTACTACAACCACAGCAACCATACGGTGATAACAATAATGACTTCCCGCTTTCTAGTCCGACAGGGATTCCTTTTGAAGATAGTAATAGTCTTTATCGAATTCTTTTAATCATTCTCTCATTGAATTCTAACACATGAAATTATTCGCATATGAGATGTCGACAAGCATAGCGTATGTTCAACCAAAAGTAGTAATGGAGGTTTTGAGTGCTTAAAACGGAAGAAAAATGGGTTAAAACGGCAACCAAAAAAAAAAAAGGAGTGCTCAAAACGGCACGACTTGCTAGACATGGATCCCACTGCAGACATCACGGAGGTGATTACCGGAGGAGAATGACACGGTGTGAGTTGATTGAGGCAATCTGATAAATTCTACTACAGCACCGGTTATCCAATGTGGTGGTGGCGGTGGATGTACAGGAAGCACTCGTGCTCTCCACGGCTGTCCCCAAAGTTTCGCATGTTCAGACATGAACGGCTTTGTTACGGTTATCTCCGCAGTGTGGAACCAAATTTTCCACCTTACAATTAACGTAAACTTTTTGCATGGCTTACGCAGTACGGCTATCACAAGCAAGGCTATATATTCATGTCCAGCGCCGGTATCTTATCATCCACTTCTGAGTATTCCACTGAGAAACACACTCACAATTGTGCAATGGCATCTTCTCTCAAGAGTGAATTCATTGTCGCCCTTGTTCTAATTCTTGACACTTGGGCATGGCATGCCATTTCAGTCCGCACATTGCATGAATCCAACATTGCCGAGCAGCACGAGCAATGGATGGCCCAATATGGTCGGACATACAAGGACCAAGAGGAGAAGGAGAAACGCCAGGCAATTTTCAAGAAAAACTTGCAGTTCATTGAGGAATTCAATGCATCCGGGAATCGGACTTTTAAGTTAGGCATCAATCAATTCTCGGATTTGACCAATGAGGAGTTTGCTCGGAGCCACACAGGATACTTGGCGTCTAAGCAACTGAAGTCCCACAGAAACACATCATTGAGGCAACAATATCCGGCTGGGGATGTTCCTGAGAGCATCGATTGGGTGGAGAAAGGCGCCGTAAATCCGATCAAGAACCAAGGCCAATGTGGTAAGAATCTAAACGTCCTGTATGCATCCAATTGTCATATCAAGTTTGACTTCTATTTAGAAATAAGTTTTGGAGCCTAGCTTTGTCGATAATTCAGATACCAATGGTAAATAAACGTGAAAAATACTTTGTATTTACCGTGTCGACAAATTTTATGAATGCAGGATCCTGTTGGGCTTTCTCAGCAGTCGCAGCAGTTGAAGGAATCACGCAGATCAAAAGCGGTAAACTGCCGGTACTGTCCGAGCAACAACTAATCGATTGTGATACCGAAAACAGTGGCTGCGAAGGCGGTCTTCCTGACAATGCTTTCCACTACATCATCCAAAACCAAGGAATCACCTCTGAGGATACATACACCTACCAAGAGACGGATGGGACTTGTGACTCAACGAAAGAGGCCCAACAGGTGGCGCAGATCACGGATTTTGCAGACGTGCAGCCTAGTGAGGACGAGCTCCTGAAGGCAGTTGCACAGCAGCCGGTCTCAGTCGGAATTGCCGCAAGTGGGCAAGAGTTCAAGAGCTATAGCGGCGGAGTGTTCAATGGGGATTGCGGCGAGCAGTTGGACAATGCGGTCGTCGTGGTCGGGTATGGGACTAGTGAGGAAGGGAAGTTCTGGAAGATCCGGAACTCCTGGGGCGAGACTTGGGGTGAAGATGGTTACATGAGGATTCAAAGAGGTGGTGAAAGTTCTAAAGGGTTATGCGGGCTCGCATCGCAAGCTTCTTATCCGATTGCATGAGAATAATCAAAGATATATACAGAAAGTACGACCATCGTGAGATTACGAGTTGCTTCTTTTCTCCTAATTATCTATCCGTGTGTTTGGCTTCGTTGGTTTGCTATATAATGTGTTTGTAAGGAGGCTATTGTGTAGCCACTAAGTTATGTGAAGGATCACATATGAAGTTCCCATTTTGAATCAATTTCCTGTTTTACGTCCAATTCTCTTTGTCGTAGATGCACACCAGCATATCTATCTCTCTTTGCATCTATTGATCTATCTATTAATATAAGCGGCTAAACCACGCGTCACACGTGGCTCGACAATGTACGAGCTTTACCTACTAATTGACTTTGTTGATCATTTCAGCATATATTCAATTCTAAGTTGAGGATTACTCTTGAAAAAAATCTCATAATGAAAAGATACTCATCTTGGTAATATGTGTTCTGTGATATCTTGAAGTTTGGTCCTATTTCGAAATATATGAAATAATTATTTCATTAATGTACATATGATTATTTTACTCTAAACTGATCACTCACATGTTAACTAATCTATTGGGTGAGGCCATAAAATGATTAAAATGCTAAAGACTGAAGAATTTGATCAGGGATTGATTGCTCAACCATAAGGATCGACAAGGTTCAATACTAAACTGTTATAAGTCAATTAGCAAATGGATATAAATCGATTCGACGGAAATACGTAGTCAATTCATGGGTGATTCCGCATGATTATGATATTCGCGTCAAACGAAAATAAATCAATTTTTCTATTGATCTTATATTCAGAGTACGTAATTGAACCCTCTCGATTACATGACAACTGAGGGTCGTCCACGATTTGAAGATGCACAAACGTGGATCGTAAATTATCGATCACCGGTCAACCGCATGAGAATATCTAAAATCCACCCGATAGTTTAGGTCATACTAAAGTCGCACTTGATCAATTTTTAACCATGAAATTTAATTCAATTTAAATAATAGCACGTGTCTACTTGCTAATGTCACTAACTAACCACCTAACATGCATCGACAGATAATTAAATTAACTAATCTAATATAATCTATCCACTTAATTGTACTTAATTAAATCTAATCAACCCCTAAACATCATTAACCTACTAAGCGAGGTTTAGTGAGTAAAACTCGCTTGCGCAAAGTGAAAATCGGAACACCGCGACGGCGGCCGAATTTGGGCTCACAACGACACCAACGGGCTTGGATCGGGCCTTAAACTGGCCCAAAAAATCTCAGCCCAAGCTGAGATGTGTTCTGGAATTGGGTTGGGCCTGAAAGTTGGGCCGAAATCCACTGGGTTGCTAGACCAAAATTGCTGGGCTTTGCTGGCTTCTTGGGCTGCTGGGCCAAACAACAAAAGAATTTGCTGGACTGGGCTTGAAGATGATGCGTGGCCTGGAGTTGTTGGAATTTGCTGGGTTGCTCGCTCACTTGGGTTGAACAAAGAAGCAGGTGGGCTGAATCCGCTGGGCTCCTGGCTTCGGTGATGAAGGGTTGAAGAAAACACGCGAAATGGAGCTGCTTCGCTGACGTTGCTCGGTTGAAGAAATGTGTAGATGGAGGAGCTTCGGTGGTTGAGTCGGTGGTCTTCGTGGATTGAAGAAGCTGCGGTCTTCGTTGCTGGTGGAAGAGAACAGGCAACTAGCGCATGGTTGATGGAGCACAAGGGCAGAGGGCCGAAGTTGCTAGAGCCGAAGGGAGATGCACGTAGCTTCACTGGCAGCAGGATTCGAAGGGGAAGGGGAGAAGACGCGTGGCTAAAGCTCGGTCGGTGGTGTTGCTAGGGTCAACACAGCGGTGGAGAGGGAAACGCTGGCAAGGCGGTGGATTTGTGTGGCTAAATTGTGACATCCAGATTTTTGGATTCTGATTTCAATTAGATAAATTGGGCATTTCATCGACGCGACTACAATGTTTTTCTCTGAGTTGGCCACTCACGAGATAACTAGACTAGCTGGATAAGTTATTAAGGACTTTAAGGCAGATAGACTGAGAATTCGACCAAGAATCGACTTCTCGACCATGCTAATCTTTGGAGATCATTACGGCATAGTTAAGAATAGAATTAAGATCAGAGATAGGTTGGTTCGACTGAGATGAATGACCAATCGTGGGTGACACCACTAAATTGGAAAATTCTCATTGACCAGCACTAATTTGATTTTACTATCGTTTTGGTACCCTGTGTCCGTATTTGAATCCTCGAGATTTTCACGACAACCGAGAGTCGCCAATATGTCGAGTGGGTTCATCGTGGCTCGAAGAAAATCGACCACGGTTCATTTGTCCTAAAAAGTTCTGAAAACTACTCGGTAGCCTAGGTCACGCTAAAAACGTGCCCGAGTGAAATTAACCGCCAATCTAAGTCCGATTTCAGAAATTGAAGATTCTGTCATGTCACAATAAATTTTAGGAATGTCGTCTCAGTCTTAGAAGATTTTTCTGACAACCGAGACTTTTTGGGAAAAAGTTGCGTTAGGGCCGTTTTTAATCGGAATTTGCAGAGGACCGTTTTTATTGTGAAATTGGGATGCAAGTGGGCTACATTGGTAAGGAAAAATACCAATTTGATTGATGAGGTGTTGAATAAATTAAGGGGGTCAATTTGATTTCATTCAAGTGGGATTAAGGTCCAATTGGAGGGAAAAACCTAGCAAAATTCGTATGCCACATATACCCCACCCTTTGGCCTACCTATATGCTTCTAGAAGGGGGCATTTTTGTCCACAAATGGAGCGTGGAAGACAGCTAGGTGGTGGCCCACGTGTGGATGACCTAAGAGAGAGAGAGTGAGAGGGGAAAAGGAGAAACCGGTTCCCCCTTCCTCCGCTTCTCTCTCTCGACGCTACCTCTCTCCCCTTGCTCTTCTTGTTTTTCGAAGGACCAAGCCACCAAGAAGACCTCGGCAACTGCAGGGGATCGGGCCGGTGCAGCCAGCAACAACCTCGCCGCCGCCGCCGCTCGCCACTACACGTCACCGGAGCGGCCGTTGCTGCCACCCTGCTGCTCGCGCATAGCTCCGCGCCACCCTCTCTCTTCCTCTCCCTCTCAGCTGTTCAAACATAGCAGAGCAGAATCAGAGACAGCAGCTTGCCATCGCAACCAGCAGTCGAACCGGAGCTGCCATCGCCGTCGTAGCCACCACCAGAGCCAAGGCCATCGACGCCGACTCACGCCGCATGCCGTCGCAGCTCCGCGGCCGCCCGCACCCCCTCTGTCCTCCCCTCCATCTACTGCCCGAGATCCCAGATCTGGGATGGACGCCGGAGCAGCCAGCACCACGCACGACGCCACTGCCCTCCGCCGTTCGCCGCCATGCTGCACGCCATTGCCTCGTCGCCGCTGCTGGCCGCATGCCTCGGCCTCCTTCTCGCCCAGCTCGTCGTTCCATCGAGCTGTCCAGCTCGTCCCGGCCACTGTGGGCCACCGCCGGAGCTCCTACCGCCACCACCTCGGTCCGGTTTGGCCTCCTCTGTCCACCTCGGCCCTTGCTTGCCTCAACCCGAGCCTCCCCCTCACCTTTCTCAGCCTCAACCGCAGCAGACAGAGAGTTGAAGAATGGGTATGGCAGCAACTATTTGGCCCGTTTTGGCCGTCTTCCCGAGCCTAGATGCTTGGCCTGCCTTGAGGAAAGTCAATCCTCGCGTCGATCCCGTCGTTTTGTGTGAGTTTTGCTCACTAATGCTTTCTTACTTTGCTAATTATACTTAAAGGTTGATTAGTGCTAGTTAAGTGTAATTAGGTGGTTAGATTAGAATGGATTAGCGATTATTAGTTAATTGCATTGCATATTAAGGATATGGTTAGTGCATTTAGCTAAATGAATGCCTATAGTATTTATTGATTGCTTCTCGGGATTTCTCCGACCCTTATTGGGCTTCAATTAGGCATTTCGGGCCTAAATGGAATTTTTAGTAATTAAATATTAATTTTCGAAATTAATTTAATTAATTAATTATTTTCCGGAAATTCAACTGGGATGGCCAATGACCGGAATTTTGTGCTGATTGTCGTGGCACAGTCCGTTTATTTAATTGAGCTTTATATTGTGCTAAATTGAAATTATTGTATTTATTTATTTAATTTTCGAAATTAATTATTTAATTATTTATTTTTCCGGAAATTCAACCGGGATGGCCGGTGACCGGAATTTCGTGCTAACTGTCATGGTGCAGTCCGTTTATTTATTTGAGCTCCAGATTGTGCTGAATTGACTTGATTGTGCAATTTGAGGAATTATTCCTTAATTAATTGAAATTGAGTGGAATTGAATGCTTGATTGGTAGGTGGCCGAGTATAACTATTTAGCATTTATAATGCCTTGATGAGCTGTAAAGTGGAGAGAGTTGTGAGAGTGAACTAAGAACTCTATTGGCTGAGACTGATCAGGTACGAAGTATAGGCAGGCGTGGTTCGATGATTAAGGATATCACTGTGCGAAAATGGCCCCTTAAAGAACGCACGTAGACTATCTATGACTTGCGACAGGCGTGGTTCGGTGATGAAGGATATCACTGTGCGAAAACGGCGCCTTAAAGAACGCACGTAGACTGTCGGTGATCTATGAATTGTGGTAGGCGTGGTTCGGTGATTAAGGATATCACTGTGCGAAAACGGTGCCTTAAAGAACGCACGTAGACTGTCGGTGATCTATGAATTGTGGCAAGCGTGGTTCGGTGATTAAGGGTATCACTGTGCGAAAACGGCGCCTTAAAGAACGTACATATACTGTCAGTGATTTATGACTTATGACGAGCGTGGTTCGGTGATGAAGGATATTACTGTGCGAAAACGGCGCCTTAAAGAACGCACGTAGACCGTCTGTTACTTATGTTACCTTGGCGAAAACGACGCCCGAGAGAATTAATGGAGCTCTGTGACTAAGTGTACTATTGAAGGTTATATGGGATGGAATGAATGACTGAGAGCTGGTCCGACTGACATGAAATTGACTAGGTCATTTGATCAATGCTTTGATCTGATTGTTGTGAATTGATTGATTGAATGGAAATGACCCTGATTGACATGTATTCGACTAAGTCGATTTGATCGATGTTTCGATCTTTTGTGATTGTTGGGTGCCTATTGAATTGTACTGATTTGCAGGTTGGGACTAAGACCAAGGTAAGTCCTCTGACTCGTGTTGTGCATAGGCAGCCCTAAGGTGTATTAGTTTACTAATCGGGTCTTAAGGGGTAGAACTTGCTGAGACGTAGTCTCATCCCGGTTGTGGGACAACATTTCAGGACCCTGATGAGGAACTTGAGGAAAAAGAACCCGAAGAGGAGTATCTGGAGGAGAACCCCGAGGACGATCGAGAGTGGGATCCTGATGAGGATCGAGACCCCACTCCTATCTGATGACTGTTGCTGTAGAATCTGTTTGAGTAGAAACCGCCCTTTTTAACATGACTTGTATATGTATATGTATGACTGAGTTGTTATATATGTATATAAGAGTGTTGGTTTTCTGGTTCAAATTTCTAGTCCTACTTGTATATCCCATTGCTTTATTGTCTGGGGATTTTTATAACTGCTTCCGCATGTGCTATTAAAAAGAAAAGGGTCGGCGATATGTAGTCCTTGGATATCGCATTTTAAAATCGACCAAAGTTGAAGGATGGGCACGTAACCGAGGATCGGGGCGTGACATAAATTGCAAGCGCTAGCTTGGAGTCCACCACGGGGCTTCGACGGAGAGAGAAGTTGACGCGAAGAAAATTCCAAGTGTGAGGGACTTCAGTGGAACTGCAGCAAGAGAGAGAGACGCATGGAGGATAAGGGGCGGTGGTCTTTGCTAGCTGGAGAAGCTACGGGTGGGGGAAAAATTCGACAAGCTTATCTCTTTAATTAAATGCTTGCCTCCCCCCCTCCCCCTCCCCCTCCCCCTCCCCCTCAAGTCTTCATAAATATCCTTTGTGTCTCCCATTTACTTTCCAACAAGTAAATTTCCACAAACTGTCCAAATTGAAGCCAAAATTCCAGCCCTCTTTCTAGGATCCGAATTTCACTCTCTTGGCCTCAATTTCTTCACAAATTCTCCAAATTGAAGTCCAATTTCAATGAAGATAAATCCTGTAAAATTTTCCGTAAGTCCCCAACACCCAAGGGCTCGACTTGGAAGTCGAAATATAATGACAATTTAAAAAGAAAAGAAAAGAAAAGAAAAAAAAAAGGATAAAAATTTAAAAAAATTAAAAATATAATGACAATTTTTTTGACCAAGATATCCCTTCTCCGAATGCCGGAAAAGTCACTGTCGGCCAAAACCCTTATTTGAGACGATTTGGCCATTTCAAGCCCTTACTTAAAATAATTTGGCCACTTCAAGTCCTTATTTAAAATAATGTCAACTTTAGGTCCTTATTTGAGAAAACTAGGGCATATCAGGCCCTTTTTGAAATCTTCCACTAAAATAATTTTTTTTTTACTTTTGTTGGAAACATAATAATTAGTTAGCTATCTATCAAATAAACTATTTTTTAAAAAAGAGATATACCAGTTTTGTTCCAAATGGACAAAGAAAAGGGAACAAAACCAAAAAGGGAAAAAAAAAAAGGCAAGCATTATTCTTAAATCAAGAGTGACCCCACATTTAACTTTAGTAAATGTTGCTTGAGAGGAGCATGAGTAGTTTCCCCCCTTGTAATATTGAAATAAAAGAAAAAGAAGGTAAGAAATAATCTTAACATAGTATGGGACCCTTAGGCTACGTTTGGTCATCCGAATTTCTAAGCAAGCTAGGACTGGATAGGATATGATATGAAATCATGGAATTTTGCTATATCCTATCTACTATGTGATGAATTGTAATAATAAAGTCAAATATATTTATATCATATTATGCATATTTTTTGGTATAAATGTCATATTAGTATAAATGAACCTAAAAGTTCACAAATAGAGATGGTAAAAATCTCTCACAGCACTATTCCCTAATTTATTTTTATTTTATTTTCCCCTCTTTTTTCAATCATTTTGTTTATTATTTCTTTTCCCCCTTCCATCATTCTCTAATAAAATTTTATTAAATAGTAAACTGTACTAATATATCTAAAATACAAAAATACCTAAAATATGTAATAAATGTAATTACATATTTTTATTCATATATTGAATTTATATTATAAGATAGAATCAAAGATGAATACAAAAATAAAAATAATATTAAATTAAAAATAAATTTTATTTTTTGTCATTTTGAATTTCTCATATTATAATTCAAATATGATTTATATTAAAATATAATTTCATTATTGTTAATATAATGAGTTTTATTTAAGATAAATAAATTTCTCATTATGGATATTATAAATCTTATTCATCTTTATTCCACCTCTTCTATGGGATAAATTTATCCAACATATATCCCTCTTACATAAATTTATCCAACATATATCCCTCTTACATCCAACTTCATCTCGTTTTAAACAAGCACTAAACGTAGGATATGATAAATTTTGTTCTATGCCAAATTTTATTTTGATTGCCAAAAGTAGCCATAAGGAATAGTGTACCCAATTTAACATAAATTGGGGTGTCATAAGTCAATAAGAGGTAGAAATAGTGATGGCTTGCACTTTTTCCACCCTTTTCGGCTTTTGACACCCCTTGAATTGAACAAATTATCCATTATGGGCTTGCTCTTGATTTAAGATTATTTCTTCCATTTTTTTTCTTCGTTTTGTTTGATTTGAAATTTACTAAAAGACAAATCTATCATGTTCAACTCAAACAACAAAGATTAAGGTTGAATACGAGGCTTACTCTTGATTTAAGATTATTTCTTACATTTTTTCTTCTTTTCGATATTCTTTTTTTCCCATCTAGGTCGAAATTGGTGTCCTTTTTTTTTTTTTTCGATAATTTTATTTGGTAGATAACTAACAAGTTGTTGTGTTAATCAGTTGTATCGTTCTTGTTTATTATTATTTTTTTAAAACTAGCAAACTATTATTCTAAAAATAATCAAAGTACAAGTAAAAGTGAAAAAATCATCGACTAGTTTTAAAGAATGCATTTGGTGAATTTGATATTCCAACTTTTATTATTTTTCTTACCAACAATGCACAACTTTTTAAAATATATTTTCAAAATATTTCAATATGAAAAAATTAACTCCATAAAAAATTCTAAACATCCATCATTATCTTAAAAAGTTATTGGAAATATTATCTTTGCCATGATTACATGAAATATTTAGTTATTGACAAGAAAACTATGACAAGTTTAATTGCATTATAAGACAATCCATTCGAACCATTTGCAAATACATATGTCTTGTCAATTCAAAATGTGTAAGAATTTCCAAAGAAAGAAAAGAAAAAAAGGTAAGAAATAATCTGAACACTAAGACCGATGAGGGATAATTTAGCCAATTCAAGGTGGAAAGCGGATGTAAGAAGCCAAAAAGAGGTGGAAAAAGCGCGAGCAAAAAATTGTGCTCAAAATTGAACAAGCTTTGCTTTACCGAAGGTTGAATGTTCTTAAAGACAAATATTAGCTCGTTGTTTTGCACAAATCTATTTTGATTATCACTTGATCACACACCATCAATATATTGATTGTGGTTTCCCTTTAGTCTAGTTAGGAATGTCATTTTTCTTATTTCTAAATATTAGATTCTCACTTTGCCTTGCAATTTATTTAATGTTTCATTGATTGCTAATTGTTATTTCAATAATTGCGCACTCACATAATCGCCTCACATGTTACTGGATAGATTTAAAATCAATCAAGACTGTTTGACAAACATCTTCTCGAAATGAACAAGATTAGGTGTCTAGAGAGCATTAGTTGATTAATTAATGTAATTAGTACTCTAATCCTATATCTTTCGTTACATAGGAATTGAGGTATACTCTCATGCCTTACTTGGTCTCTAGCCAACCTCCTAATAGGTTAGTGGCGACTTCTCATTAAAAAATCCTTATAGTATTGATTGAAGCTAAAATTGAATACCTCAACATTGCACGAGAAATGAGTTTGCGAGGGCCTATGCCTAATTGAGGGTCATAGGCCTGCCTTTCAGGCAACACCGCTAAATTTATATATTTTTTCCCTTCGAACAGAAAAGGTAGGTCATGATAATATTATATTTGAGTACATTGGGTGGGACTCGACGGGTGTGACCTTCAAGATCATTCTAAGCAGGAGATGTTGTAATTTAATAAATCAACAGTTTCACCACTCAAAGGAAGTCCTTGGAGATAAGTAAAAGGTAGATTGTTCTCGTAAAATCCCTACAATTTTAATTTGTATAAACCAACATTGGTCTAAGTCAATGATATTTTATGGTACTTAATACGCATGCTAATTGATTGTTGCTATCTCCCAACAATGTCCAAACTTGACTAATAAGCTCTATGGACTTATTGTGCTAACACAATCTTTGCTTGACCGGCGAGATGCATTTACGTTAGACTCATCACCTTTTTCTTTGCCTAATCTCAAATATTTAAAAAAAGCTTATCAAGTTCATCTCAAGAAATTACTTCTTTTCAATACTCGATGATTGTTTGACGATCTGTGAATTTTTCTTATTTATTTGCTAACTAATGTTCTCATATTTGTGAAATCATTTCACGAGAACAACATGAAAGGACCTAATTGGTTTGCGATTTGTCAAGCGTTTTGGCTTATTTTAAGCAAGATATTACTTAATGACTTTTCTATTAAATTTTATAATTACAAAAAAAAATTATGAACAAAATCTAGTTGTCAATATTCATACGTCTTGTTCAAGTATTTTTCTTTAGATAAATGTCAACTTGAGTGAAAAACAAGTTAAATAAAACATAAAAGTTAAATATGAAAGTCAGTTCCACACCTAAGTCTTGCTCAGGCATTCACATACTACTAAAGCTCTCTCTCTCTCTCTCTCTCTCTCTCTCTCTCTCTCTTACCATTTCTTGTTTTTATTTCAACAATTTCTAGTTCATGCGTGTGGACTGACCTTTAGAATTTGAATTTGAGGGCATACTTTGTTCAATAACATGGGATGTACTGTGACGTGCTATACTTAAATATCCACTAGTACAATTTATTACAATACTGAATGTATAAATTGTATAGATTTATATCAAGTACATCTTCAATGTAAACTATTGATTACATAGATCGAAATTCGCATTTATTAATGGAATGAATTCATTTCCCAAAATAAAATACCATATATAGATTGCTTGGGTATTAAATCTTTTTTACACCATTAGGGTACCGAATAAGAATCCCCAATTCATAGGGACTAGTTTTAATATGCTTCGCACTGCTCTATTTCATACCATCTACCCCGTGATTGTAGGAGCAAGAGGGGTGACCCACGGTGACTTTGACTTTGAAAGGCCAAGCGTTGTGTCCAAACTCTACCGTGGCCGATTCAATGTTCCCTTGCTAGAAGGGTCCTTGTGAGTTGTTGTGGATTTAATTGTGTTATGGTGAATTTCTTCTTTCTCAACCATAGATATATAGGTCATTGGCCAATCTATGATGTTTTGTGGAATAAGTTGCTGTATGCTAAAAGTTCATAGATTCTTTTGTCAACTCGAGTAGCAGGAATTACAAAATGAGTTTGCAAAGGGTTATGGTCAATTATAATAAATTAGTATCTAAATCAAGCATTTAAAACAAAAATTTGTGTTGATTTAAAAATTCAATGGGTAAATTCATTGTTCTTAAAGAAAGGCCTACATTTGAACCGACAGGATGAAGTTGGTCATGGAATAAAATGGGAAATGGAAAATGGAGAGTAACCGGCATCTCTATCTCTATCTTTGTATTTGGGCACGATAAAAAAAAAAAAAAAAAAGACATGATGGTCTATTTTCTTTTGTTCATTTAAATAATTCAAACTTTAGAATTGAAAGGACTTTAAACCACCGAACTCGATATGCTTCGAAATTACAGTTTTAAAATAACTCCTCTTGTGTGCATATGGAATGAAGTGGTCAACTTGAGATTGGAAACCATATGACATCTACACAGAAACACACCAATACATCCGCTTGGCAAGCGAATTTTTGTATCTAAAAGAAATAACCTTACGGTATAAAACTTGAAAACTCTGAAATTTACAAAAGGTTTTCCTTTGAACCAAGCATTCCATATGGCATTTTTTTTCCCAAAAGAGAAGAACCAAAATCAACAATATGGGCTTGATTTATTAATTTTATATTTATTCTTTCCCGAGAGGATGGGCTTGAGCTGAGAAGTCCCAACTTCTTTACTTTAAGCCATATCGCAATCGTTTTGGGGCTAACATTCTAACAAAACAATATTACAATTAATTGGGTTTCAAGATTTTATCCCAATGAAATTCGAATCCATATAATTGGGTTTCACTTGTGAACGTGAAAGGGAAGAGATTCCGTGCATTGGACACTTGAAAAGGGTTTTGATATTGACAAGCTTCTAGATGATGTTATATCATGTTGTGGAGTTGCTTAAACCCCACGAATGTGAAAAAGGGAAGTGATTTGAATCCGTGGGTCCCGTGATTGCTTGACACACGCGATGATTCTTGCCCATGTCCGACGTCTACCCATCTTTATCACTACAATAAGTGAAGAAAAATGTTAGGATCTATTAGGGTTTATGAGGTTTTGATAATAAATATCCATGCATTGTGTTTTGAAAAGATTTTCAAAGCAACCAAAGTGGAGGGGGTATAGGGTCACATTTGCCGTCCATCCCTCATTAGAGGAAGTTGAACTCTCCGATTAGAAAATTAAAATAATTGTACATATTAATCATATGCGAACTTGACCAATCATACACACACATACATATATGTATCTACATTTATAACCCATCAATTAAAAATTAGTCAGATAAACTTTCAATTAATTGGGATTGGAGTAAAACACGACCCTATAATTGATACAATCTTGACATGGAACACGATAGGCCTCCATTAGTCTGGTATTTGTCATGTGTTTTGGCTTATTTTAAGTGAAAAATATTACCTAATGACTTTTCTATTGAAATTCAAAATACTATTAAAGTTTAGAATATAAAGAAAAAAATTGTTTGCAAATATAGTTGTCAGTATTCATAATTTTGTAAAGCTTATGGAGTTTTTTGTTTTGTTAGATAAATGTCCGTTGAGGCACATAAAACTTTTGATCAATATTAATCATCCACTTAATTCTCTCTCTCTCTCACTCTCTCTCTCTCTCTCTCTCTCTCTCTCTCTCAATCATCTCTCTTCCTTACGCACGCAATTGGCTCTATTCCTTACACACACACACACACACGTTACTTTTGCTTATTTTTATAAGTCTAGGTCAATAAAGGTGTTGAAAGGCAGAAAGGTGCACGAAGAAAAGTGGAATATAATAAGAGACATTTTCACACCAATTTAGTTCTGTCTAGCTTTAGAAAAACCTACCGAGTAAATGCTCGAGCTGCATACACCATAGTCACAGAAACCCTCATTGAAGCCAGAGAACGATCTAGGACCATTCCAGCACCGTTTTGTTTAGCTTTTGGACATCATGTGCAACACGCACTCGTTGTTCTGTCACTGACTTTCTTTGCCATCAAATTGCTCCAATAAATTAATTTCATGTTCACTTCTATAGAGATACAACTACACAAATGGACTTTGAACTTTGACCCACTATACATGTCATTTATGAATTTTTAATTTGCTTAATGTGATTTCTAAACTTTTAGCAACCATCCAATTTAATCTCTAGACTACATAAATTTTTTTTATGTCATCCTTTCATTAATTCAAGTTAATAGAATTTGCTGATATGGCTTCCAATCTAGTAAGTTTGAATGGTGGATAAAGAAATAATGTTACAAGTAAATTTTTCATGCGAGTTATTGAACTTATAATGTAATAATTAACATCATCAAATTAAAATAATTTTGCAAATGGAACTAGTTAAACAAATTTAAATGATTATTATATTCTAATTTGAGTAGAATATCTTAAAGTGATAATCCACATGTAATGTTATTTTTTGTCCACTATTTAGACATATTGAATTGAAAGCCACATACCTAATTCCTTTAACTTGAATTAATAGAAGAATGACATGAACATTTTCATATAGTTAAGGGATTAATTTAAACATGTATCAAAAGTTTAGGACCAATGCCGCGTCTCATGTCTATGACATTCCATTCATGTATAAAAATTTCGAGGAGTGGATGAGTCAGCATAGGCGCAACTACAAAGACATCGCCGAGAAGGTGAAGCGTTTGAAGATTTTCTCGGAAAAATTGCGGTTCGTAAAGGAGTTCAATGGCGCGGCAAACCGTACTTACAAGGTAGGATTGAACAAGGTCTCGGACTTAACCAAACGAGGAATTTGTGGCAGCATATACTGGACACAAACTGCTATCATCAACACGGAGGAACTGCTCCCAAGTCATTTCTTTTAAGTACCAAGGTTTGAACAGCATCCCGGAGAGCTTCGATTGGGTCAAACAAGGTGCTGTCAACCCTATAAAGAACCAAGGCCGATGTGGTACGAAATTTACTGCTAACTATTGAACCCTATCCTAAGATGTGTGAGCAATTACTAACTTTTTGGACAATTTTCCAATAACTAGCGTTCGGTTGCCAATTCTTGTTTGAGCTATTTATAAAAATTCTCTAGGTTCATTACGCAGCCAAAAATATTTTTTGTATTTATCTTTATTTTTTTGTTTTTTGCATGGTCTGGCAAACCTGGTCCAAACGGGCCTCGTTCAGCAAAAGCCAGGCCGGCTGGGCCGGTCTAAGCAACTGAGGCCCAAAACTGGCCTGATGCAAATGAGGCGCATTCCGGCCTGGAACAGATGATCGGGTCCAAATGGGCCCGATTCTTCTTCAAAAGTTGCTGAGATATTCCGTTCAGTTTTACCAAAATTTGTAAGAATGAGTATTCATTCTTCAGGTGCAAAATCACGCCTAATTCCCCAAATCTACCGAAGTAAAATCAATTTGTTAATTGGTTAGAATAATAAGGTGGTTAGAGAGATTTAGGGGTTATTCAAAGGGTTATTTGGGGGTGAAATTCAAATTCAATTTTGAGAAGGAAATATAGAAGGTCTAACCCCATAAATTGGGAGTCTCACGGAGTCTAAGAGAACCAAACAACAAAAAGAGAACAAGAATATGAATGAGGAATGTCGCCCAGAGGAAAGAGTTCAGAGAATACGATAGTGAATCGAGAGTGCTCACCGTCATGTTGGTGGCCTGCCATGTCGCCTTGAATTTTTTGTTCTAGCCTGACCAAGCTTGGAGTGGTCCACTTAATCCTTGCACGACATTCCGTTTGAGGTAAGTGATTCAAGTTTCAACGTTTCTTACACCAAGTTATTCATGAAGTGAGCCTATAAGCCATCTCTTAATTTTTGTTGGAATGCTTATCATCGAGAATGCCACATGATTTGCTACGCTCGAGAAGACACTTTTCCACTTAGTTTCCAACATACTATTTGCAATTTAATTTGTGTTACTCATTCACGTACGCGCAACAGGATTGATTCCATCTATTTTTGCTTTTTGGTATGTTTTATGTTTTAGTTGTTTGAGCATTAGCAATGAAAAAAAAACATAATATTGCATACAAAAATTCATGTGGAAATTTAAAGTTTTCCATATATAAATGCTCAAACACCTATTTATCACTATTTTCACATTTGCACATATGCATATCTTTTGTTTCTTCCTTTCTTTCGGCCATCTTTTGTTTCTTCTTCCTTTTTTGCCTTTCGAAATTTGTTGATCTTCAACCAATTCATGGTACCAATGAGACTCAAAAGGGAAAAAAGGCTCATATATGTTTTTTCATTTATTGATGAGTTTCAAATCAGTTCATTTATTACTATTTTCATGTTTGCACTGCATTAAAGAAATTAAAAAAAATCAAGTGAGATTTAGATTTCTCCATAAATAAGTGCTTCGCTACACATTTACAATCATTTCGGTTACTTATTTATCTTATTACTATTTTCACAATAGTCAAGTCTGTATCTGCACGGCATTAAGGAAAACAATAAATAAAAACCATGCGCATGCTTGGTCATTTATAAAGCATCTCCATTAAAAAAAACAAAGAATCTATAAAAATGCTTATAGATTAAACCATGCACTATTTTATTATTTAGGTAGTTCTTTTTTAATACATGAAATATAAAAAGCGCATCCGTTGCATTAGATTTAGGCTTGCCTTACACGTAGAATAGTTTTAGGTCACATTCTTTAAAATTTTTAGGGATAAGTGCATTGGAAGTCCTAAAATTTATCATGAAATGTAATTAAGTCCTAAAACTTTTAAAAATTATAATTAAGTCCTAAAACTTGTCACAAAGTGCAATTATGTCCTAAAACTTTCAAAAAGTACAATCAATTTCTAAAACTTATCAAAGTGGTTCAATCTAAATCTTTCCATTGATTGCACTTTTTGAAAGTTTTAGGCATCGATTGCACTTTCGAGACAAGTTTTAGGACTTTATTGAACATTTTGAAAGTTTTAGGACTTGATTGAACTTTCGTAACAAGTTTTAGGATTTAATTGCATGTTTTGAAAGTTTTGGTACTGAATTGTATTTTCATGATAAATTTTAGGACTTCTAATGCACTTATCCCAAAATTTTATTTATTTGCTTGTACATTGCACCTGCATGTTTGGTATGATTAATTCTTCCTAAAGCATTTGTTGCTTTGCTCATAGGGGTCTTGCATTGGCGCATTATAATAAGGTCCTGTATTAATTTTCCCCATACGGTTTTATTGTTTTCTTATATTGTTTGAATAATCTATCCGATTGTTAACGATGGCTTTATAATATTGTTTGTGCATTTATGGATGACCACTTTACACTTGCGTGTTTAAATATAAAAATAAATAAATAATGATTGCATGAAAGAGCATTCTTGTAAAAGAAAAGAGGGATTGATAATGGGCGTTAGCTAAAACAAGTCTCCCTTACTTGACTCTGGTTCGCAAAGTTAAGGCAGACTCCCACACTTTACTTGACTCTTAACCAGTCTAGAGTAGGTTAGTGACAGTTCTAGTCTCATTCAAATTGAAGATGTTTGAGAAATCAAGTTGCAGGTCTGTGGGATCTAATTAAGAGTCCATGCAAAATGTAAGCGTAATTTCACGATGTTTGTATTGGAAAATTTGATGTGGTCAATTAGTGCATATATCATGTAACATGGAGATGCCATATGTTTCTCTAAGTGGTCACAAAATGTGACAAAGTCTTTGTCTGCGGTGGTGTATGCGCAAGAATCACTCGTATTAGGACATGCATGGCTTTCTGCTTCATATTTCCATAGAAAATATGGAATTGGGAACAAATTTTCCACCTTAAAATTGACGCAAATTTTTTTCGTATGGCCTGATTATGAAGAGCCTAAGAATATACATCTCTGGTGCAGCTATCTCATCATATCCACTTCAAATTATCGTACTGAGAAGAAGAAGAAAACACATTCCCAAATGAAAGTGTTCACATCCACAAAAGAAAGTGTTCACATCCACTTCAAAGGTTTTTACGTTCAAGAGTGAATCCATCATCTCTCTTGCTCTAATTCTTGGCGCTTGGGCGTGGCAAGCGATGTCAGTCCGCATGTTGCGCGAGCCCACCGTTGCAGAGCAGCACGAGCAATGGATGGCCGAATATGTTCGGACCTACGAGACCCACAGGAGAAGGCAAAATGCCAGGCGATTTTCACCGAGAACTTGCAGTTCATTGAGGATTTCAAAAGGTCTGGGAGTCGAACTTTTGAATTAGGTTTCAACCAATTCTCAGACCTGACCAATGAGGAGTTCCTCCGAAGCCATACGGGATACTTGGCATCCAAGCAACCAGAGCCTGCCGAAACGACGTCGTACAGCCACAAAAATCTGGCTGATGATGTTCCCAATAACATTGACTGGGTAGAGAAAGGTGTCGCAAACCATATTAAGTATCAAGGCAGATGTGGTAAGCACAAACATTGCGATTGCATCTTGACTCTTTTTCTTTTTCAAGTAAATAAGTAGGCATTACACAAAACATATATGCTTCTGGAAAGTTTACGCTTTACGCCATATGAGTGACTTAGAGCCTGTTTGGTATAGTTCTCTTAGGTAGCTGCAATCTTGAAATAAGAGTTCTGCATCTTTTATTAAAATGTTTGATGAAATCTTGATAGCTGCAACAAATTATAACAGTTTTTAGGAAGTTGATTCACCCAGTTTTGAGGCTCTATAGTTTTAAAATATATAACTGCTCATCATAGCACAACTACAGTACAACAAAACTACGTCACAGCCACAACTACACCAAACAAAAGCTTTGACATATTATAATGAGAAGCCAGACATCAATGTATCCCAATTACGGAAATAGGATAATTTCACATACTTATAATGTCAATAACTACTACGTAGGATCCTGCTGGGCATTCTCAGTCGTAGCAGCCGTAGAAGGAATCGTGGGGATCACAAGCTGCAAACTACCGGTGCTCTCTGAGTAACAACTGATAGATTGTGATGCCGCAAACTATGGCTGTAGAGGCGGCTACCCAGACAATGCTTTCAAGTACATTATTCGAATCCAAGGAATCGCGTCCCAGAATACCTATGCATACCATGGGATGGACAGGACCTGCAATGCAATGAAGGCAGCAGAACACACGGCGCGAATCAAAGGTTTTGCAGATGTGCCACCCCGTGAGGATGAGCTCATAAAGGCAGTCACCCAGCAACCAGTCACGGTCGTTATCGCAGCAAGCGGGCGGGAGTTCCAGAGCTATAGACGTGGCATGTTCAATGGGGATTGCGGCTCGCAGCTGGACCACGTTGTCGTCGTTGTCGTCGTCGGGTATGGGAAGAGTGAGGATGGAATCGATTTCTGGAAGATCAGGAACTCTTGGGGCGAGGCATGAGGTGAAGGCGGTTACATGAGGACTCAGAGAGGCAGTGGTAGTTCTAAAGGAATTTGCGGACTCGCATCGGAAGCTTCTTATCCATTTCTTAAGAATAACACTCAAAACATACGTGCCCGGAACTTAGGCGTCCCGTGATTAAGAGTTGCTGCTCGTGTTGCTTTTCCTAGTCATATGTTTTTGGCTATTGTCGTCTGCTTTTGAGGGTACAGTCTAGCCACAGAGTTATGAGGCGGACAACGTATTAATTTCCACAAAATGTGAATCAATTTCGTGTTCGATGTACGGTTTTCTCTATCTCTAAATTGCATTCCTCACATACAAATGCAATGGGAATAATGCTAGAGTAATATCTATGGTATTTGCAGGGTCTTGGAGTTGGGCCGCCCTTTATTGGGCTTGACCTAATTCCAACCTGTTTCCATCTGAAAGTTTCAGGCAGTCCTTGGATCCCTGGTGTTGGTCATTAGGTTATCTCACCAAGGATCGGGATTTTCCTCTAGCAGGGGCGTTTGTACCTGTCCATTTATGTGCCCGGCTATTAGACTACATTTCTTATTTTTACATGTGAGTGCTGCATGTCCTGCTGCCCCCAATTCCTCTCTTTATTTTCTCTTCCTTAGAGGAGGGTATACCCTCTAGTTACTTTACATCTTGAAAGTCTCTAAATTTTTTTAGGAACTTGCTTAGGTCCATTAATGGGCGTTATGCTTGGGTAATATCTATTTGTATATATGGGGTTTTGGACTTGGCCCGCCCTTGAGTGGGCTTGGCCCAATCTCAATCCATTTCCATCTGAAATTTCCTTTGCTGAGAGCAACCAAGAAGTTAAATAAGTCCTCTTGCTTTGACGATTAAGAAAGGAAAAGAAAGAACAAGACACGCATGCATGTTACAGTATTGGACTTGCAAGTAATAGATTCGATGTGTGTGCTTGTGTGTGTTGGGTTGACAGAGAAGAAGTAAAGAAAGAAACAAAGTGAGCTCTCGGGACGTACTCGGGTACGTCTATAAGACCGACATCACATAAGAATCGCAAGCAAAGTATGAGATTAGGGGACATATATAGTCCGAGTGCGTGATTACACTATCAAACGACGCGGATAAACGAGCATTACGTGGAGCAACTTCGGTTCTTAGGATTTGAGGTGGGATTTTGCAACCCGACGTTGGTAGAGTAAGTTGCTTGTCTCCCCTTGTTCATTTGCGTCCGTTTTGAGAATGCGCTCCTTGTTTGCCTCCTTGAAAAATAAAAAAAAAAATGGCATGTTCCGAAAATGGTTTTACTTTTCATACGATTTTCATCTATGCTGTGGCCAATATGTCATTGAATGATTTTGGAAATTGAGCTATTTTGATGAACAGTTTGCGAGAAAATCAGACTTGAACTCGAAGTTGCCAAAACTTTCTAGGCATATTTCATACTACGAATTCTATAACATTATAAAGTGCACGACACAAACTTAGTGATGGAATAATAATAATATATATATTTTTTTGAAAATCTACATATTACTTCATGGATTATGGAAGTTTGCATGGCAAACTGATAGGATGAAAATGCTAACGTGACAGTGACGTCATTGTCATGTCAACATTAGCAAAATTTTAATGTGCGATACACATGTCTGAATTGGAGTGCCAAGTTAGACGATGATGTGACCAATGTGACAAGTTTGCCATGTGATTGAAACGTGGATGCATGCCAATAGTGACTCAAATGCATGTGTCAGTTAGTGACTCGCGAGGCCCAATCATGGCCAAGTGTAGGTGTGGTGCGTCTTATATTTTTCCACACTATTTTGGAAACCAAAACATTTCTACAGGCTCTTCATGATTTAGAAAAATTGTTGGAGTGTTTTATTTTTATGTTCATTGCTTATAAAAATTTAATATATTTTGTGTATGCCGTAAGATAAGACAATCTTTAGAAAATATATGGATTTCATTATGAGTGCTGTTGATTATCCTACCCTTAGTATGATGTCATTTACTGGGGTTGTAATTGGTGACTTAAAATGAATATATTTGATAAGTTTACTCTCCTTTTAATAGTGGCATTTATTGTAGAAATTGTTTGGGAAATATTCGTGAAATATTCCACGTAGATCTGAATATTGTGAGTCTTGTTATGAAATTGCACTGGTTTTGTATCTATGACGTTGTATGAATAGATTACCTAGATGCGGTAGCACGAATGTGTAATTAGAGGAAAAATTGCCAAAAAACGAAAGATGTCTAAAGAGAGGGAAGTGATTATAGATATATTGCGCTATGAAAAGGGAGAATTGGTCCAAATGATTGTGTTGTATCGCATTCTAACTATCTAAGGTATTTCTTCAAAGAATATGAGAAAAATGGAGGCAACAATTACTTTAACAAAGAAGTAATCTTGTGCCGGGTAACTTATTATAAGAATGGCAATTCAGTCATAATTGTTTTAACTTTGCCAATTTAGTCCAAAATCTTCACAAAAAAATTCCAATATAGTCATTCTTATTAATTTTTTCAATTCAATGTATCTTTATCTCTATGGTTTCTCTTCTACGTTTAAGGTTAATCTTAAATTTCTATAATGTCTGTGTGAAACTCTATCATAGTTCTTGTTATTGTGGTTTAGGTTATTCCATGGATGCTCGTGTTGTACTTGATGTAGACCCTATTATATGGAACTCTTATTCTAATATTTATTTTATGTTAAACGCCTCTTCTTCCAATGAGAATGTTGATATAAATGTGCATTATGCTAGATTAGGGGGATAAGGGCATTAGAAGTGTTAGAATTGTATACAACATTCTTGAGCGTTAAAACTTCATTTTTGATCATTTGAGTACTATATTTATTTGAAGTCGTTGGCTTGAGTATCATCGGTAATTTATCTTGTCGGAAAATCCAATGTGCCATTAATATATTATATATGTCTAATGTTGCTAAGGCAAGATGAAATCAATTTGCCTAATATAATCTTCTTGCTTTACATCTTTTTGGAAATTCCTGTTGATCTTGTGTTTGATTTATCACACATTTGTCACAAGAGGATCAAATTCCTCAGTTGCTCAAGAGCACCATTCTGTCAGTGAGTTGATCAAGCTTGATGAGAGCTGCATTATTGTAGATTGGAGAACTTTCTTCGGCTCCTAAAGAAATAACTAGACAACGACCAATACTGGTGTTTCTCCTCTCTCTATCAATGTTCTCCTCATCTTCTTGTTCTCGAAGGAAGTTTTGGAGAACATGGCATCCAGCACGAGGAACTCTAAGTTTGATGAATTTGAATGGGGAATTCAAATAACTGAAGATTGATAAATTTAGAAAGCATTGAAGATATCGACAATATAAGTATTTTAGACATTCTAGTTATTGAATTTTGTTGGGTGGTCTTGGGCCTCTCTCACTCCAAAATGTTAGTTCAAGGAATGAGGTTTTCCCTCACATTTATAAACTAACCACATGCCCATTCCATAACCAATATGAGATAAACCCACACAATCTCCTCCCCACACATCAGACTTAGGTCGGAGGCCACAACAATCCTCTCCGAGTGATTGTTGGGTCTAGATTTGTTGGTAATTTGGACTCTGCTACCACATGTAAGACCCGAAAATGCAATCCCAAGATCTCCATGGCTAGAATCAAGAATGCATATAGACAAGTAAAAAGATTAACGCATCTGATTTTGACCATTGTTCTTGATGCGGAAAAATGACAATTCAAACTCAAGAACTTTTCCTCTATTACTCTCTATATCATTGGCTCAATAAGACGGCCTGTCTACAGGCAAACCACTCATGTAAGACGTGAAATTGCAACCTCAAGATCTCCATAACTAGAATCAAGAATGCATATAAACAAGTAAAGATATTAACGCACTTGATTTGGACCATCGTTCTTGATGTGGAATAGCGATAATCCAAACTTGAGAACTTCTCCTTTATCACCCTTTGTATCACTAGCTTGATAAGACGGCCCCTCATTCTTAGCATGTAGGAAATGCTCATTTGTGAGGATAATTGTAAGTGTTGGGATTAGATGAGAGACTTGAGTATTATTTATAGAGTTTCTAGCGAGACCCTCTCGTTACGGGCCAAGCTTAATTTGACCCACACTAGCCAATCTCATATTAGGTTAATTAAGAAACCTTTTATCTCACCTTAGACCAACCCCATAAAATGGTATATTGCAATATCAATTAATGTAACCCATATTAGGAAAACTCTTATGAGGCTTAGGTGATATTAATAGTTTTGTTCTTTTTACATAGGGCAAGTTTTTCCATGATATTTTTCCTATACATCTATTCTTTTTGTTTTTGTTTTCTCTATATGATTTCTTGACCTGCCTCATAATGGCTGGTAAAAATTCAAGGTATAGTAGCAAATATGTGAGTAATGTTGTGCAATAAAATTAGATTCTTTATTGAATACATATTTTCGATTGAAACATATGGTTTTATCTTGATATCTATAAAAATGGGAAATAGAAGAGAATGGTTCATGTGTTGGAAATAGGACTCCACATCTCTTGAAAATGCTTTTAACTCATACTATTTTAAGATCATCAAATAAATCACATTATGCCAATTGAGGTGGGTAGTGTTGAAGTATTGAAATGTGGGGTGGGTTTTAAAGACCTTGTTTCCTTTAACAATGCAAAGTTGGGCAATGTCACGACCTATTTTTTGGTGCACCACCTAAAACTAGGTTAATGGACTACTAAGTCTTTAAACTTAGCTCGGGCTCTCCCAAGCCCATACCAATTCGTGACTTAAGTCTAAATATGCAAAAGATTATTAACTACGAGTTGCCACTAATCGGTTTACGATAGGTCAATTAGACATTTAAGTAAAATAAATGGAGATTTATTTTACTCCTATGAACCAGAGACTAAGGGTATGGGGACTTGGTTACACTAGAATTTTCTAATGCCCTTTTCGGTACTATTTCTTTTATATATATATATATATATATATTTAAAAAAAAAATATTTTTTTGCAAGTAACTTGGATTTATTTTAACCTAAATTACTATCATGCAAATATGGTGACCACACGAGTGCTCAACCATTATTAAACATTCAATAAATAAAATAAATTGCATCACACAAAACAAATGATTTTTTTTTTTTTTTTGGATTTTCTTTGAAATTAGAATTCTTTTATAAAAATTCATTTTTTAACTAAATGACTTAATCTTATTAAAATGCAAATTTTAATTAAATGGGCTTATTATGCAAACTAGTTATTATGCACCTCATGACCTAACTTCACTAATGAACAAATTCTGATTTAATGATCCTATTATGCAAACTAGTTAACACGCACCTAGTATTTTTTATTTTTTTTATTGAAATTCGGAATTAATAAAAACCCTAATTAAACTATCTAAAAAGGGATAATTTTCTAATTTATTCTAGGGATTAATTTTACTTAAACCCTATCCTATCTTAGAAAACTATTTTTTTTTTTGGAAAATGAGATTTAAAATGTGTGAACATTATCTAAAACCATATTTAAAAAAAAAAAAAAAAAAAGGTATTTAGCTCCATCTCTAACTTATTTCTAAAAAAGAAACAATCCTAAAAATGTGATCCTAAAAAAAAAAAATTCTAATTTACTAAACCTACATGCCTGATTTACTAAACGTATATGCTCATGCAGAATTTTGATTTTTTTTTTTTATTTTATGTTTTTTTTTAAATTTTTTTAAAGACAAATAATTATTAAATAAACATTAAATCTAAACTATCAACAAAATAAAGGATTAAAATAATCAAAAAGATAAACTGTTGTATCACAGGTCAAATTAACGATTATCCTAACCCTAATTATCACAATGAAAAGTTCAAAATAATTAAAAATATGATCCAAAGTCTTACGGATCAAATTAATAATTATAATGATTTAACAATTAAAATTCTACCAAAAAGCCCAAAAATTAATATAATTAAAAAAATGATCCGATGTCTCTCGAATCAAATTAATAATTATAATAATTCCGGACAAAATCCTTACGAATAATGCCTACAAAAATTACAGATATTAACATCCAATATTGCAATTTAGATAACTAAACTAAAAATGCTATCAAATAAAATAAACAGAAAAATGACATAAAAATAAAAAAAAAAAAAGATAAAATAAACTAAACTACAAAGAAAGTAAAAGGTAAAAGTAAAAAAAAAAAAAAAAAACTACCTAAGGGGGGGTAAACTGACAGTGGATAGCGTCGGGCGGTCGTCGGAGCTCTAGCGGGGAGCGGCTGCAGGTGGACGACGGCGGGCTCGAGCTCGGGGCAACGGCGGAGGCAGAGCTGGATCACGGGTTGTTGGGCGACGACGTCGTTGGATCGGATCGGCCCGAGCGGCGATGCGCGGGGAGGGATGGCGGTGCGTCCGCGCCTCAGTCCCCGGACGTGCGCAAGGAAGGGATCCTCTCCCTCTTGTCCCACATCACTTAGGGGGGAGTCCTGGGCTAGTATATAATGGCTTGGGCCCATTAATATGTGTGACGCGTTTTAAAGCCGTGAGGACTCAGTGTCCAAAGCGGACAATATCACACAGTGGGGCTCGGGTCGTTACAAATGGTGTCAGAGCCGACTCCCAACCGTGTGTGGGGCCACAGCGAGGACGCTGTTCTGCTAAGGCGGGGAGAGTGTGACGGCCCGAGCGGCGGTTTACGGGGAGGAGGGATGGCGGTGCGTCCGCGCCTCAGTCCCCGGACGTGCGCAAGGAAGGGGTCCTCTCCCTCTTGTCCCACATCGCTTGGGGGGGAGTCCCCTGGCTAGTATATAATGGCTTGGGCCCTTTGATATGTGTGACGCGTTTTAAAGCCGTGAGGACTCAATGTCCAAAGCGGACAATATCACACAAATGGGGCCCGGGTCGTTACAAATGGTATCGAGCCGACTCCCGACAGCGTGTGGGGCCACAAGAAGGACGCCGTTCGCTAAGGAGGGGAGAGTGTGACGGCCCGAGCGGCGGTGCGCGGGGAGGAGGGATGGCGGTGCGTCCGCGCCTCGCCCCCCGAACGTGCGCAAGGAAGGGGTCCTCTCCCTCTTGTCCCACATCGCTTAGGGGGGGAGTCCTGGGCTAGTATATAATGGCTTGGGCCTTTTGATATGTGTGACGCGTTTTAAAGCCGTGAGGACTCAGTGTCCAAAGCGGACAATATCACACAGTGGGGCCCGGGTCGTTACAAATGGTATCAGAGCCGGCTCCCAACCGCATGTGGGGCCACAGCGAGGGCGCTGTTCTGCTAAGGAGGGGAGAGTGTGACGGCCCGAACGGCGGTGCGCGGGGAGGAGGATGGCGGTGCGTCCGCGCCTCGGTCCCCTGGACGTGCGCAAGGAAGGGATCCTCTCCCTCTTGTCCCACATCGCCTAGGGAGGGAGTTCCGGCTGCCTTATAAGGCAATGGGCTCTCTAATTGTACATACACGTTTTCTTGGGGTAGTATGGGATGCCCCGAGAAGAACAAAACCGTGAGGACTCAGTGTTCAAAGCGGACAATATCACACAGTGGGGCCCGGGTTGTTACAGGTGTAGGGTCGCAGGCCACCGAGCTGGGTCATGGGCCGCTGGGTGGCGGCATCGGCTGCGGTGCAGGGCTCGGTTGTGGGATCTCGAGCGACGGGCAGACACGCCGGCGGCGTCGGTGCTTTGGTCCGGGTCATAGTGGGCTTCGGTGGTGATGGCAGAGCCGCAGGAGCAAGTGGGTCGCTCGGGGTCAGGCGAGGCAGATTCAGCGATAGCAGTGGCGTCGGCGAGGTCAAGAGCGGCGGGCTTCGGCTGGGTGACGGAGACAAGAAGGCGCAGCGGCGGCAACGGTGATGCGGTCGGTGTGTCGGGAGCACCGGCAGAAGTAGAGCCGTGGAGTTGCGGTCGGGGGCGTCGACCCGAGCGGGCGTGTAGGCGGAGACGGTGCGGTGGTGCGGCGAGGTCGGGAATGGCGGGCTTCGGAGCTTCGGCGTCGGGCTGGGGCGGCGGCGGGTCGCGGGTGCAAAGGCGCGGCGGTGGGCGTCGACTCGGGCAGCAGGGGTCACCGGCGAGGGAGACCTGCGAAGAAGAAGAACAATTGTTCTTCTTTTTCCTTTTTTTTTTTTACTTTTCTTTTTCTCTCACTTCGGCTGACTTGTCCCTTCACACGTCCATCTCCCCGCACACTTTTTGCTCTGAATTTTTTCCAAGAATTCCCTCCCCCCCGGCCCAAACTTGAAAAATGCAGCATTCTTTTATAGTGATTCCAAACGGCTGCTTTGTATGGCATTTTTAAGTTTCCATCTCTTGTGACATTGAATCAAATTTGTAAATCAAAACATAATTTCTCAATCAGCTCGATCTTGCTCGATTTCTTCCATTTTGCAAAAATTCTTGCCATTTATTCACTTGGTTTTCAAATTGCTTATGCATTTGACAAAATCCGAATATCCATCGGAATTCCAAATTTCCTTGCATAATCAATCAAATCAATTTCCCTCATTTTTTTCATTTTTTTCTTTTATTTATTCAAATGAAATTTTATTTTCCTTATTTCCCTAGATTTGCTAAAATTAGGTGTCAACAGCTGCCTCTCTTTGAAGATGAGCTCGTAGAAGTTGCCTTCAAAGACAAGTTGAGACCTAAATTTTGATCATGGACATGCATTGAATGACTTTTTGTTGGAAAATGAATTCCTCTTTTTTTTTTTTTTTTTTTTTTTTTGGAAAATGAATTCTACGTGATGCATGAAAATACTAATGCAAATGATAAAGAAACTTACCTAGAATTACTGACCTTCGAGGAGGGTAGAGTAACTCAAGATAGATTGGCGTTACATGTCCAAGACTCGTACCATTCTACGGTCGCTCAGAATAGTAACATGGCTTCGCAAAGAGACTGCTTTCCTAAGACCCGTACCATTCTACGGTTGCCCAGTATGACAGTGTTTGGTTGTGTCTAGGACCCGTACTATTCTACGGTCGCCTAAACGGGGATTCATTTTCCAGGACCCGTACCATTCTACGGTCGCTTAAACTAGGATTCACTTCCAGGACCCGTACCATTCTACGGTCGCCTAAACTGGGATTCATTTTTCAGGATCCGTACCATTCTACGGTCGCCTGATTATAATGAATTTGGGAAAAATCTTTAGGGGGGCAACTCCATCAAGTGTCGGTGCTTGAAAAGGAATACTTGTACAATGACAAGTATTTAAGGTATGGATAGAGATATACTTGCCTAGTGACATCTTTGTTCCTAAGGGATATGTATCTTGCAAAACACAATTGTAGGAAAGGCAATATGCATTCACAGATATGCATTAATTCAAATGAGTTCACGCATGATGATGTCTATCAATCTTGCATCGCCTAATTTCCATCGGGAAATATCTCAAAAGAATATTCCAATCTGAACACATGAGTGTCATGGATGTGTCAAATGAGGGATCCTTCGGTCCGAGAGAACTTTACACTCATCTTCATTAAAAAAGGGTCATTTCATCCTGACCTTTGATGCAGGATTTGGCAGTCGCTCTATCTCACTGTCATCATGCCAAACAAGGGTATGTGTAATCTTGCAAGTGGTACGACATTACCGATCTGAGAGGTCTTTAAGAGGTACCATAATGTGGGCCTGGTCAACGGCTTAACAAAAGGGACTCTTTGAGTCGAGGCTATTGAAAGAATGAGCGATATTCTGTAATCATTTCTGGGTTTACAAGTCAAGAACCCTGCAAAATGAGAAAGAAATAATCTTGCTCGTACTTTTTCGAGCGATGCTTAAAACATGTGAACCCTTAGGTTAATTCAAGTGTCATAATCAGAAGAGACTTTATAAGGGACGTAACATAGGCTTGGTTCATGGGTTAAGAAATGAAAGGATCATTAGGCTCAAAAAGTGTTTAGGGGGTTAAAATTGGTGATCATCTTGACATTTCCACCACTTTCCTTCTTTATTGCCGAAGATTTTTTATATCACAACTCCATTGATTGCAATAGCATTCCATTTTTAGTACCACCTTGTTGGGGATACGAATCACTATATCAAGAGTTTGATTTTTCTCCAATCTAGGCATTGGCCTTGCTTTTACCAGGCACACTGCTTTTTCATGCCTCATTTTTTGCACTTATTTTTTGGATAGAGTCTCCATTCTTTTTCAGCATTCTAAGCCATGTTACTTGAATGTTTCTTTTGCCTTGCCTCAGTGTGGGGGATGATCACCAATTGGGTTTAACATGGAACGAATTCATAGGTTCAAGTGGGCTATGCAACGGATGAAAGTGTATAGGATAAAGAAAGAACTGCTCTTTGTCATCCTAAGACACTTTAAATTACCGTACAAGTTACACTGTGAAAGCAATACTCGAAGATCGATGCAAGTGTGAGCAACAAGATTCCTACCATTCATTTCAAATTTGTCCCAATGTGGGATAATTCTTGATAGAGATAATTTAAAAAGGATCTCCATAAGCGTATGGGGCTCAATGGGGTTAAACAATGGATCACCTGTGGTGTTTGAGATAGAGAAAAGAGTGCCTCTCATCACGTCGATTGTTGTACCATTTGCGAGATCAACTTTCCCTTGCAAGCATGAAATTTTTCCACACAACTCACTGGGAATTAGTGTATGAAATAGTATATGGAACAAGGCCTACCTATCATTCCAAAGTATCTCATTTGACACATTCAATTCATCTCACACAATTCATTAAGGAAGGAAAATGCAAGATTTGCAACTAATTTGAACAATTCAACTCATTGAAACAATTTATTCATCATAGAAATGCTTGCAGTTCAAAACACGACATGGCAAATTCTATCATGGATAATATTTCTTGACAGCATCCGAATTAATTGGAGTGGAGAACTCACGACCATTCATTTCTGCCAAGATCAAGGCTCCACTAGGAAGTACCTTCTTTACCATATATGAGCCGCTGTAATTTGGAGCAAACTTTCCTCCAGGATCTGGAAAAATTGGTAACAGCTTCCTGAGAACAAGATCATTTACCTCGAAATGTCTTGGCCGTACCTTCCGGTTGAAAGATCTGGCTACTCTCTGTTGATAAGTTTGGCCGTGGCAGAGAGCCTTCAGTCTTTTCTCGTCAATCAAGTTCAACTGCTCGAATGCAACCATTCTGCCTCAGACAACTCCACTTGAGATAAAACTCTCAGAGAAGGAATCTCCACTTCCACAAGCAGAACTGCCTCCATGCCATACACCAGAGTGAAAGGGGTTGCCTCGGTGGAAGTGCGGATTGATGTCCGATAAGCCATCAATGCGAAGGGTAACCTATCATGCCAATCGCGATAATTCTCGGCTGTCTTGGCCAAGATCTTCTTAATGTTCTTATTGGCTGTTTCAACAGCCCCGTTCATTTGAGGGCGATAGGGAGATGAATTTAGATGCTTGATCTTGAACTCACTAAACAACCCATCAACAAGCTTGTTGTTCAAATTTGTCCCGTTATCAGTGATGATTGCTTTAGGGACGCTATAACGAGCAATTATATCTCGTTTGACGAACTTCGCAACATTGCGAGCAATGACACTTGCAAACGATGAAGCTTCGATCCATTTGGAGAAATAGTCTATCGCCACCAAGATGAATCGATGCCCATTTGAAGCCTTGGGATTGTTTAGGCTGATCACATCAATGCCCCACATCGAGAAAGGCCATGGCTTGGAAAACTGGTGCAGTTCAGTTGAAGGAACATTTATCTTATTTCCATGAATCTGGCAACGGTGACAACTCCGAACATGTTGGATGTAGTCACTTTCTAGTGTGAGCCAGTATTAGCCTAATCTCATAATCTTCTTGGCTAACATGTATCCATTCATATGAGGGCCACATACTCCTTCGTGCACTTCTTGCATGATTTGAGTGGCTTCGACTGCATTTACACACCGCAACAAGACCGAATCGTAAGATCTTTTATACAAACTCTCGCCACTAACAAAGAACTTCGAGGCCATCCTCGTGATGTACTTCCTATCCGTTTGAGTGCTTCCTTTAGGAAATTCTTGTTTCTGAATGTAATTCATGATATCGTAATACCATGGTTTTCCATCAGGTTCTTCAGTCACAATCATACAATAAGCTGGCTTCGGCAAAACCTCTATTTTTAAAGGTTCGACCTCTAACCCATCGGTGACTTGCAGCATTGAAGACAATGTCACAAGTGCATCTGCAAATTGATTATGAGACCTCGGCAAGTATTCAAACGAAACTTCCTTGAACTTTTTCACCAAATATTCTAAATACTTGTGGTATGGGAGCAACTTGGCTTCCTTGGTCTTCCATTCACCTATGGTCTGCATTATGATTAGTGCAGAATCTCCGAACACTTTTAACTTGGCCACACCTATCTCAATTGCGGCCTGAAGCCCGAGGATGAAAGCTTCATACTCAACCACATTGTTAGTGCATGGAAATATCAATTTTGCAGCTACTGGATAGTGTTGTCCATCTAGAGATATCAGGACTGCCCCAGTACCTGAACCATATAGGTTTACAGCTCCATCAAAGAACATCTTCCATGAGTCTTCATTTACACTCAAGACACGGTCATCAAGGAAACTATCATCATCAATAGAGACTCCTGAATTCTTAGCCAATAGATCAACGATTGCTCGGCCCTTAACCGACTTTTGTGGCATGAATTACACATCCAATTCAGAAATCAAAATTTTCCATTTGGCCAACTTACCCACCAAAGCTGGCCAGTCAAGTAAGTACTTGATGGGGTCATTTTTAGTCACGAGGAATGTCTGGTAATGCAGTGTGTATTGTTGTAATCTATGCAATACCCACACCAAAGCCGCATAAGTCTTTTCAACATCAGGATACTTCAGCTCTGATACAGTGAACTTCTTACTCAGATAATAAATGACTCGTTCTTTTTTATCAACAAGACTTTCCTCAGCCAACATTGCACCCAACGATTCACTATGGATGGTGAGGTAGAGAATTAAGGGATGCCCCGGTGATGGCGGGACAAGAACTGGTGGATTCATCAGGTACTGCTTTAGCTTGTCGAATGCTTCTCGACACTCATCATCCCAGTTGACTCGTGCATTCTTCTTTAGGAGCTTGAAGAATGGCTTGGTAGTTTCAGAGAGTTGGGAAATGAATCGAGCTATGTAATTCAGTCTTCCCAAAAGGCTCCGGACTTCTTTCACCGTTGACGGAGGTTGCAACTCACATATGGCCTTAGCCTTGGATGGGTCGATCTCAATCCCTTTACTGCTCACAATAAATCCAAGTAACTTACCGGATGTTGCTCCGAACACGCATTTAGTGGGATTTAGACGAAGTTTGAACTCACGGAGTTGATCAAACAACTTCTTTAGGGTTTCCACATGGCTTCTTCCAGGTCGAGTCTTTGCAATCATATCATCAACATAGATTTCAATCTCCTGGTGCATCATGTCACGAAATAATGCGACCATGGCTCATTGGTAGGTTGCCCCTGCATTCTTAAGTCCGAAGGGCATAACCTTATAATGAAAGGTTCCCCACGGGGTGATAAATGCAGTATTCTCTTTGTCTTCCTCCTTCATCCTTATCTGATTGTGTCCGGAGAAACCATCCATAAATGAGAATAGTTCAAAACCAGCAGTACTATCCACAAGTACATCTATGTGTGGTAACAGGAAATCATCCTTCGGGCTAGCCTTGTTCAAATCCCAATAGTCAACACAAACTCGAACTCGACCGCCTTTCTTCATCACCGCATGATATTAGCCACCCATTCGGGGTACTGTGAGATTTCGATGAATCCCACTTTCAAAAGCTTCATCACCTCTTCCTCTATCTTTTGGGCTTAGTTCTCCGTAGCCTTTGCTTCTTAGGTGGCACATCCGGATTAGTAGGTAGGCAATGCTCCACAATTGACGGGTCTAGCCCAGGCATGTCAGCGTAGGTCCATGCAAAGATGTCTTGATATTCCTTCAGTAACTGGATTAGGCGCTCAGCCTCGTCTTTGGGGAGACTCGTCCCAATTTTCACCTCTTTGGCTTCTTCAGTGTCACTTAAATTAAGAGTGATGGTCTGCTCGGATGTGAGAGCCTTAGCCTTTTCATGTTGTTCCCAGCTACGTTGCACTTCAATGGAATCTTCGATCGAGTCTTCAGGATCATCATTATCAGCACTTGTTGCATTGGATTGGACTATTTCCACACCTTTGCATGCCATAAGATTATTCCTGAAACACGAAGTAAAAAAATCAGAAAGACAAATAGAGTAATCTACATTTTTTTTGTTTTGTTTTTTTGTTTTTGTTTTTTTTTCTTTTGAAAATTCTTTAGCAAAAACATTTTTTACACGAGGAAGCATGATGAAGCCCAAGCCTCAGAATTCTCCTTGGATTTTTCTTTTCTTTTATTGGCTGGATATCATCACCGGGCTGGTTTGGTGTACCTCATCATGCCCTCAAAATAAAACTTGTAATTTTATTGAAATTCATCAACCAATCACATTTATTGAATGGAAAAATGCAACACTCAAGAATTAAAAGAAAAGGACATTGAAAACATCTCTCAGAAAATAAAAATTCCCACGCAGGGGAATTGCAAAAGCAGTAAAAGAGTTACTCTTGTGGGCCAAGGCCCATCTCTTCAGGGGGTCCTTCATCAATGGCTCCGATGATGAGGTCGTCGAATAAGCTTGCAACTCCTTCCAGCTCATCATTAGGGTTTTTCATCTTCGGGGGTGTTGAATCATCCATGCCATCCCATCCATCCGAGACTATCTCACGAGGATCAATGTAGTAACTGGGAGGAGCCGAATACTTCACCAGGTAGTCAAACTTGCCACTAAGCTGCCCCAGAGTATCTATCACTTCCGCTTCATCATGCATCATTCTTGGAGGACTAGGGAATGTCTCCTGAATGCTTGGGGGTAGTGGGTTTTGCCTCCCTCGCCTTTGGTCAAGTAGCGAGTTCCACCTTTCCTATCTTCGTCCTTCAGAACTTCCCCCACCTCTTCCATGGTACCCTAAACCAGCAAAACAGGACCTCTGAGGGGCTTCAATGGGGCTTCGAATGCCGTGACCATTTCTTCCAAGACTATTGCTAGTAACAAAACCATTCCCAACCATTACTCTTCCCACCATGAGGGTAGCATCTGAACCTTCAGGAGTGGGTAGTGATGACCCTCGAGAAGCATGTATGGTGGAGAGCAACTCAAATGAGTGGTAACTTGATTTGAACTCTGAATCCGGCTCTACATAAGGGATAACCGTCTCATGATAGATCCGGTGGTCTTCCTCACCATACACAGTGACCAGCTTCCTCTCAATTACAAATTTCACAGCTCCAGCAGTGTGTATCCAGGGACGACCCAAAGGAAATTGAATGTGGTAGGGATGTTCAGCACTTGGAAGGGAATGTTGAAGTCGACCGGCCCTATTTGCACGTCGAGATGGATTTCCTCAATCACCTCCTTTTTGTTCCATCAAAAGCTCGCACCGAAGTATTCGCAGCATGTATTGTCGACGTGTCTACCTTGAGGCGGTGAAGAGTGGCCAACGGACATATGTTCAGAGCAGACCCATTATCGATGAGCACTCAAGACACATGAGAAGACTTGTGCTTGACAGATATGTAGAGTGCTTCGTTATGTCCCTTGCCTTCAAGAGGGAATTCTTCATCAGAAAAGGCAATCAAATCCTTGAGAAGGACCGATCCCACAAACTCTTCCAACTTGTCCGCCTCAACCGTTTCCGGTACACGAATTTTACTCAGCACCTTCATTAGTGACTTTTGATGCACGGGGGATGTCAACAAGAGCTCGAGTAAGGAGATCTGGGCGGGCATCTTCCACAATTGGTCGACCACGTTGTACTCGCTTGCTTTAATCACAGCCAGAAATTCCTTAGCCTCTTCATCAATGACCGGCTTTGCAAGTTGAGCACTAGCTTGAGCGTAGGTCCGACCAAACCTTGTAACCAGGTAAACATCTAAGTCATAACACCAAGGCACCGCCTTATCGTTGACATACTCATACGGCTGAGGCACTTCAATTACTATCTCTTCATCGGATGCATCTTCTAGTGGAGGCATGTCCACAAATGAATGATCAACTTCTTCCTTATCAGCATCAAGCGCAGCCTGCTTTTCTTCCCAATCGATGATGATGTGGGAAATAGTGGAAACTATGCAGTTACGATCAGCATACACGATGATGCCGTCATCCACCATTTTGACAACTCTTTCCCTCATCAATGAAAATGGGACATCTTCATGATCCAGATAGTATCCAGCTCTCACCAGTCCATTGTAAGCATTTGCCACGTGCACCTTTGAGTTCTTGATCCGACCGACTTCAGGTTCCAGAATAGCATTCACCATACCCTCATGTTCTGGTAGCGGATTTTTCTGGACGTTCGGCCGAGCAGTTTGAAACGAAAAGGTTTTTGTGTCCAAAAGGTTTTGGATCTTGTGCTTGAGGGTGAAACATTCATTAGTTGAATGCCCCAGTTCACCGCTATGGTAGTTACACTTCTTCATCGGGTCGTAACCTCGAATGCTTTCGCGGTTAGGACGCTTTGGTTCACTAGAAAGCGACCTTTCTTTTGGAGAATTGCCAACACCTGGGATGGAGATCCAGGGAGGGGAGTGAATTGCTTTCTATTATTTGCTTGGGCAAATGATTGGTGACCAGCAGTTTGTTGTTGCCTTGGATTCATCTGGATAGCCGGGGCACGTTTGGCACTTTCTTGGCTATAAGCCACATTCACATCCACGGCCGCTTCTTTTTCCTTCTTGGCAAATAATCTTTTACTAGATGGCTCAGCAAACCATCCTTCCCTTATCCCTATCTCGATCTGTTCTCCCACAGGAATGAGCTGATTGAAGCTTTCGACGTACGTACTAGCCATTCGGTTACGGAATTCAGATGGGAGGGTCTTCACGAACAACTTCATCAACGCCTTGTTGGTAGGCTCAGGAGTAATTTGAGCCGCCAAATTTCTCCACCTCACAGCGTATTCCTTAAATGACTCGCTCTTTCTCTTTTCCATCCGCTCCAGGTCTTCCTGGGAAGGTGCAATGTCCATGTTAAACTTGTATTGTTTGAGGAACGCATCAGCCACTTCGTTCCAGGTATCGAGGAGATTCACATTCTTCATCACGTACCAACTCAGTGTGGGTCCGGTCAAACTCGCATAAAACAATTGGATCATGAGGGGCTCATTTTTGACGTACTGGGCCATGCGTACATGGTACATCTGCAAATGAGATTTTGGGCAAGATGTACCATCGTACTTCTCGAACTCCGGCATTTTGAACTTGCTCGGTATTTTGACATTCTCATAGACCGAGAGGTCGAACGGGAGTGAGCTTTGAGACTCCTGCAGCCGTCTCACTTTCTCTTCCAGCTTTGCAACGCGCTCATCCTGATCTGTCTTGGGAACGCTACTAGGTTTAGCCTTTCCAACAAGGACCAGGTCATCTTCCAACTCGATCATTTCGTCATCACTCATTTGGGCCCTGTTTGCCGGCTTCAGGGCTTCTATTTTAGGGAGAGCGGGTGCAGGATTCGGATTCACCCGGAGGGTTTGAAGTTGAGCTGTTATAAGCTGCATAGAGACAGCTAGCTGTTGGAGTTGCTCTTCCATGGAGGGCATGTGATCGCGCATCTCGTTTTGGTCAGCCATTTTAGCTCTTGACCGCGTAATAATAGGCGAGCGCGGTAGATCCGTTGTCACTTAAGGAAAAGAAGTAGTGTAAGAACCAATGACAAGATAGGAAAATGGCCCATGACAATGGTCTAATCGCCTGATTTTATTTAAAAATCACTCGAAACATTGAACAAAACAATGAACTAAGAATTGAAATTCAAGTCCCTAAACATTGAACTAAAAATTAAAAACATTGAAAACATCTCATTTTATATACTTTTGGGATTCCAATGCTTTGCAAAGCTTATTATTTTCAACTTCAATCATTTCCACTTTCCGTTTAAGATGCTCAATTTGTGCTCTTTGAGTTGGCTTCTCAGTCACATCAGGGATTACTGGACGTAAGGCGGCAGGAATCCGGTGTTGCTGGATGTAGAATGCCGACGCATGGTGGATCTCTTCACCTTTCAGTCTTTTGGGCACCAAAATCTTCTCAAGATGGCATTCATTCCATGCAGCAACGATCATCTGGATCTCGTTGAAGTAATCATAGTCCGTACGAACAAAACGAACTTGGACCAATTCCGTCTTGAGGGGCGGAGGAACTTCTTGAAGAGCTTTGTACTGATGGGCCACCCTATATGGGTAGTAGGAGGTAGCACCAGCAAGGCCAAGCAACGGGATCGGCCCATCATACTTGTGAGAGAGACGAGCCTCCTCAACATGTAGCCATTTAGTATGTCATAAGAATGCCTTAGGATTAGGATTTTTCAAAAAATTAATCCAACGGGCATACTGTTTATTTGGAGAAAAACATTCCAAAACTGCAAATTTTTGTATGGGGTGCCTCAGATAATCAATTTGGAATTGTTTCATAAGGTGCCCAAAACCTCTTATGTGTGAGAAAAACCATATTTGCAAAAGTTCAGGGAGGGCACGCATGGTCATTTCTTCATTTTGTTTGAAACGGTTTAATGACAAAAATGTTTAAGCTAAAACCATATTGACATAATTTAACCCGTCACAAACACGATTAACCACCCATGAAATTGAAGGATTAATGGCATTTCTTTGATAAGGAAAAATGATTAGCTCGAAAAATGCTAACATTAAAATCCTAGCTTTTGAAATCATTGATTGATTTGCAAAACATTCTTCCAAGAATGAAAATGGACATGCAAAACAATTGACTTTGACAACTTTTCTTATTATTTCAGCTTCGATTTCTAAAAATCGAAATAATTTGGAAATAGAATCTATACTGATAGGCATCCTAACGAGTTCCTTTTCCAGAGGCATTCCAATGGCAACACTATACTCTTCTAATGTTGGGGTTAGCTCTTACTCACCAAATATGAAAGTGGAAGTTTGTGGACACCAGAAGTGAGGGAGCGCATGTATCACACTATAGTGGATGTTGATCTCCAATAGTGGGAGAAGACGGGCGATCCTAGCCTTCACATACCTCTGGCCCTCTTGATCTAACTGATCCAACCACATTTTGAGCTCTTTTTTGGGAGTGGAAATGAATTGTACGTCGGTTCTCCCCATTGCATATAAAACAAGACCGGCGACGAAACCTATTGTCATGGACCGACAAAATTGCAATAAAGTAAGTAAATTGCAAAGTAAGAATTTAGACAACTTACTTTCACCGGAAGGGATGATAATCACATAGACACATGCATGAAATGTGAGGCTCAATTTCTATTTAGATGGCTTAACAAGTGGAGCTAAGAGGATGATCTAACCGTTGCAGTTTCGCATTAACGTATCAGGTCCCCCTAACTCTGGCTCAGTCAAATGGAATGTCCAATAGTCACGCAGTCTCGCGGATATGGACAAACACATTCGACACCATGAAAAGACTTTCGGGGAAGAGAAGGTCAACCTCTACATAGCGGTCTCGCTTTAGAGGAAGTATCCTTCTCAACACCATCCTAAAAATCCTATCATAGCCCAGGTCCGGCCACAGGTTGTGTGTGCAATAGTGTAGTGCTGAAAACAATTAAACATGCACAATAGTTTAAATGCAAACAACACTTCTAATTAGGGAAAAATAAATCATTCATCCCACACTCCAACCTGCAAGACAAAGTTTAAGCAAAGACTACTCCCCTTATATCTCCCATCTGCAAAAACATTTAATACCTTAGATATGTTAGGGACGTACCTGGTGTTCTCGCTACCAAACAAAAACATTTTTAAAAGAAAAAGAAAAATTGGCCTAAGTCCACTAAGTGTTTTAACACAAATCCCCAGCGGAGTTGCCAAGCTGTCGCAACCTATTTTTTTGGTGCATCACCTAAAACTAGGTTAATGGACTACTAAGTCTTTAAACTTAGCTCGGGCTCTCCCAAGCCCATATCAATTCGCGACTTAAGTCTAAATATGCAAAAGATTATTAACTAGGAGTCACCACTAATCGGTTTACGGTAGGTCGATTAGACACTTAAGTAAAATAAAGGGAGATTTATTTTACTCCTACGAACTAGAGACTAAGGGTACGGGGACTTGGTTACACTAGAATTTTCTAATGCCCTTTTCGGTACCATTTCTTTTTTATATTTCCTTTTTATACATATTTTTAAAAAAAATGTTTTTTTGCAAAAAACTTGGATTTATTTTGACATAAATTACTACCATGCAAATATGGTGACCACACGAGTGTTCAACCATTATTAAACATTCAATAAATAAAATAAATTGCATCACACGAAACAAATGATTTTTTTTTGGATTTCTTTGAAATTAGAATTCTTTTATAAAAATGCATTTTTTAACTAAATGACTTAATCTTATTAAAATGCAAATTTTAATTAAATGGGCTTATTATGCAAACTAGTTATTATGCACCTCATGACCTAACTTCACTAATGAACAAATTCTGATTAAATGATCCTATTATGCAAACTAGTTAACATGCACCTAGTATTTTTTTTTATTTTTTATTGAAATTCCGAGTTAATAAAAACCCTAATTAAACTATCTAAAAAGGGATAATTTTCTAATTTATTCTAGGGATTAATTTTACTTAAACCTTATCCTATCTTAGAAAACTTTTTTTTTTTTGGAAAATGAGATTTAAAATGTGTGACCATTATCTAAAACCTTATTTTTTAAAAAAAAAGGTATTTAGGTCCATCTCTAACTTATTTCTAAAAAAAAAAAAACAATCCTAAAAATGTGATCCTAAAAAAAAAAAATTCTAATTTACTAAACCTACATGCCTGATTTACTAAATCTATATGCTCATGCAGAATTTTGATTTTTTTATGTTTTTTTTAATTTTTTAAAGACAAGTAATTATTAAATAAACATTAAATCTAAACTATCAACAAAATAAATGATTAAAATAATCGAAAAAATAACCTATTATCTCACAGGTTAAATTAACGATTATCCTAACCTAATTATCACGACAAAAAGTTCAAAATAATTAAAAATCTAATCCGAAGCCTTACAAATCAAATTAATAATTATAATGATTTAACAATTAAAATTCTACCAAAAAGCCCAAAAATTAATATAATTAAAAAATGATCCGATGTCTCTGACCAAATTAATAATTATAATAATTCCGGACAAAATCCTTACGGATAATGCCTACAAAACTACAGATATTAACATCCAATATTGCAATTTAGATAACTAAACTAAAAATGCTATCAAATAAAATAAACAGAAAAATGACATAAAAATAAAAAAGATAAAATAAACAAAACTACAAAGAAAGTAAAAGGTAAAAAAAAAAAACTACCTAAGGGGGGGTAAACCGACAGTGGACAGCGCCGGGCGGTCGTCGGAGCTCCGGCGGGGAGCGGCTGCAGGTGGATGGCGGCGGGCTCGAGCTCGGGGCAGCGGCGGAGGCAGAGCTGGATCGCGGGTTGCTGGGCGGCGAGGTCGTTGGATCGAACAGGTGCAGGGTCGCGGGTCGCCGAGCTGGGTCAAGGGTCGCTGGGCGGCGGCGTCGGCTGCGGTGCGGGGCTCGGCTGTGGGATCTCGAGCGACGGGCGGACACGCCGGCGTTGGTGCTGGGCTGCAGGTAGCGGTGGGCTTCGGTGGTGATGGCAGAGCCGCGGGAGCAGGTGGGTCGCTCGGGGTCAGGCGAGGCAGATCCGGCGGTAGCAGCGGCGTCGGCGAGGTCAAGAGCGGCGGGCTTCGGCCGGGTGACGGAGACAAGATGGTGCGGCAGCGGCACCGGTGATGCGGGCAGCTGGTGTCGGGCGCACCAGCAGAAGCAGAGCCGCGGAGTTGCAGACGGGGGGCGTCAAGTTCCGAGTGGGCGTGTAGGTGGAGACGGTGCGGTGGTGCGGCGAGGTCAGGAACGGCGGGCTTCGGAGCTCCGGCGTCTGGCTGGGCGGCAGCAGGTCGCGGGTGCAGAGGCGTGGCGTTGGGCGTCGACTTGGGCAGCAGGGGTCACCGGCGGGGAGACCCGCGAAGAAGAAGAACAACTGTTCTTCTTTTTCCTTTTTTTTTTGCTTTTCTTTTCTCTCACTTAGGCTGACTTGTCCCTTCACACGTCCATCTCCCTGCACACTTTTTGCTCTGAATTTCCTTTTCGAAAAATCCTTCCCCCCTCCCTGCACACTTTTTGCTCTGAATTTCTTTTTCGAAAAATCCTCCCCCCCGGGAAAAATGCGGCATTCTTTTATAGTGGTTTCAAATGGCTGCTTTGTATGGCATTTTTCAAGTTTCCATCTCTTGTCACATTGAATCAAATCTGTAAATCAAAACACGATTTCTCAATCGATTTTCTTCGATTTCTTTCATTTTACAAAAATTCTTGCCCTTTATTCACTTGATTTTCAAATTGCTTCTGCATTTGACAAAATCTGAATATCCATCGGAGTTCCAAATTTCCATGCATAATCAATCAAATCAATTTCCCTCATTTTTTTATTTTATTTTATTTTTCCTTTTATTTATTCAAATGAAATTTTTATTTTCCTTATTTCCCTAGATTTGCTAAAATTAGGTGTCAACAGGCAAACAAGTGTGGCGTCTTGCACAGCCCACTTGCCTTGTGAAGTCGAATTTTCAATGGGATTTACTTCTCAAACTACGATTTGTTGAAAGCAAAGAAAGGCTCTAGACCTTCTTGGGGATGAAAAAGTATTCTAATGGGAAGAGATTTAATTAGCTCGGTGGGTTGTTGGGAATGGAGAAAACATCAAGATTTGCAAGGACAAGTGTCTGCTTTTAGGAGTGTTAGGGGGACTAGCGAACTGAGAGGACCCTATTGTAGTATTTGAATTGATAGAGTTGGGAACCATTAGGTGGAATGAACGAAAATGGAAAGAATTTTTTCAAGAAGATGTGGTTAAAGAAATGCTTTCTACTACAATTAGTCTATGCTTAGAAGGAGATAGATTAGTCTGGACTAGTAATAAACAATGCACATACTCGGATAAGAGTGGCTATCACAATATCTCATCATCAATATGGTAGTAGAGCACAACACAAGCAACAACATCATACCAGCCTCCCCAGAGCCTACGGACAAATATATGGGAGCTTCCTACCCTCCTCAAATTTCGGTTTTTTATGTGGAGTGTGTGCCAAAATGCTCTACCATCGAAGGAAAATCTATACAAGAGGAAAATGGTACTTGATCCGCTTTGTTTGTTCGGCCGAAAAAATCCCAGAGACCATGGAACACCTCTTCTTACTATGTGACTGGTCCAAAAACATTTGGGTAGACTGGCTTAAATTATCAGTATCTCCAGTGAACATACAGACAATAAACGAATGGGTGTTGAAAGTGCTCACCCCGGATTCGAATTCCCCCCCTCAAGAGCTGACTGTAAATGTACGATGTTTGATATGGGAAGGGCGAAATGGCTTTGTATTTCAACAACGACAGCCAAGATTGGAGTTAGCTGTTGACGAAGCTGTTCTGGTAAATAATTATCATAATCAGTGGCTCCCCAGTGAGAAGTTTAGTCGAGGAAAAAGGAACGCTTTACCTAGGCAATGGAAGCTTCCGAAACTTGGGGACTGGAAATTCAATGTCGATTGCTCTTGGATTGAAGGCGAGCAAGGGGGATAAGTGGCAAGAATTTGTCGAGATTCTCGGGGATCTATAATCACAGGCTTCGCCCCAAAGGAACAAGCGTTGTTCGTACTTGAGCTGGAAACCCTAGCTACACCCCAATCTGTACGTGGACTTGCTAACTGACAGCACATCGGTTATCTCATGCTTATGAGTTGTTGACAACAGCCCATGGGCCTTCAGTCACCAATTCGAAGAATGTAATGCCCTTCTAGCCCAACTTAAAAAAGTGACCGTAGCCCACTCTCCTCGAGAATCCAATCAAGTGGCAAATTGGGTAGTTAAGGTCTATAAAAAAGGAAGTCTTCGATCTAATTAGCTAGTTAATCGATTCCTTAGGGATTTGCTTTGTTTTGAGTCTTGTCACATAGCTTTTGTAGCACTTCAATGGAATGAAGGAAATGCATTATTTTTTCGACAAAAAAAAAGGTCTATGGAGTTATTGTGCTAACGCGGTTTTTGCTTGATGACAAGATGCATTGATGTAGAATAGACTCATCCCCTTGTTCTTTGTCTAATCTCAAATATTAAAACCAAGTTTATCAAGTTCATCTCAAGAAATTACTTCTTTTTAATACTCGATAATTGTTTGATGACCCGTGAGTTTTTGCTAACTGATATTGTCATAAGTTTTTGCAGAATCATTCCATGAGCATAGACAATGATAACTATTTAATTAATATGTGATTTATCATACATTTTGGCCTATAGTAAGCAAGAAATTACTTGATGACATTTCTATAAAAATTTAAAAAATGATCAAATTTTAGAATTGCAAAAAATAATTATGAAGAAAATCTAGTTGTCAATATTCATACGTCTTGTTTAGGCATTTGTCCTTAGATAAATGTCAATTTACGTGAATAATAAGTTTTTATTTTTGGTCTGTTGTGAATAACAAGTAGAAAAAAGTAATAAAAGTTAAAAATGAAAATCGGTTCCACACCTAAAACTTTCGATCAATAGTGAGGATTCTCTTACAATTAGATCTCTCTCTCCCTGTCTCTGTCTCTCTGTCTCTGACCATTTCTTTCTTTCTTTTTTTTCCAACAATTTCCGATAAAGTTCAAGCATGTGGACTAACCAAATGGGTTGACTGACCTTTAAACTTTCAATTTGAGGGCATACTCCGGACAATAACATGGGATGTACTTGTGATGTGGCATACTTAAATATCCACTTATACAATTTATTACATTACCAAATTTATTAATTTTATAGATTTATAGGAAGTACATCCTCAACGTAAAATATTTTTTACATAGACAGTGAAGATATAGAAATTCACATTTAATAGTGGAATGAATTCATTTGCCAAAATAAAAGACTGTATATGGATTGCATATAGGCACTTGAGCCGAAAAAAGTAATAAAAGTTAAAAATGAAAATCGGTTCCACACCTAAAACTTTTGATCAATAGTGAGCATTCTCTTACAATTAGATCTCTCTCTCTCCCTGTCTCTGTCTCTCTGTCTCTGACCATTTCTTTTTTTTTTTTTTCCAACAATTCCCGATAAAGTTCAAGCATGTGGACTAACCAAATGGGTTGACTGAACTTTAAACTTTGAATTTGAGGGCATACTCCGGACAATAACATGGGATGTACTTGTGATGTGGCATACTTAAATATCCACTTATACAATTTATTACATTACGAAATGTATTACTTTTATAGATTTATAGGAAGTACATCCTCAACGTAAAATATCGTTTACATAGACAGTGAAGATATAGAAATTCACATTTAATATTGGAATGAATTCATTTGCCAAAATAAAAAACCGTATATGGATTGCATATAGGCACTCGAGCCGAAAAAAAAGTAATAAAAGTTAAAAATGAAAATCGGTTCCACACCTAAAACTTTCGATCAATAGTGAGCATTCTCTTACAATTAGATCTCTCTCTCCCTATTTCTGTCTCTCTGTCTCTAACCATTTCTTTTTCTTTTTTTTTTCCAACAATTCCCGATAAAGTTCAAGCATGTGGACTAACCAAATGGGTTGACTGACCTTTAAACTTTGAATTTGAGGGCATACTCCGGACAATAACATGGGATGTACTTGTGATGTGGCATACTTAAATATCCACTTATACAATTTATTACATTACGAAATGTATTACTTTTATAGATTTATAGGAAGTACATCCTCAACGTAAAATATCGTTTACATAGACAGTGAAGATATAGAAATTCACATTTAATATTGGAATGAATTCATTTGCCAAAATAAAAAACCGTATATGGATTGCATATAGGCACTCGAGCCGAAAAAAGTAATAAAAGTTAAAAATGAAAATCGGTTCCACACCTAAAACTTTCGATCAATAGTGAGCATTCTCTTACAATTAGATCTCTCTCTCCCTATTTCTGTCTCTCTGTCTCTAACCATTTCTTTTTCTTTTTTTTTTTTTCCAACAACTCCCGATAAAGTTCAAGCATGTGGACTAACCAAATGGGTTGACTGACCTTTAAACTTTGAATTTGAGGGCATACTCCGGACAATAACATGGGATGTACTTGTGATGTGGCATACTTAAATATCCACTTATACAATTTATTACATTACCAAATGTATTAATTTGATAGATTTATAGGAAGTACATCCTCAACGTAAAATATCGTTTACATAGACAGTGAAGATATAGAAATTCACATTTAATATTGGAATGAATTCATTTGCCAAATAAAAAACCGTATGTGGATTGCATATAGGCACTTGAGCCGAATAAGAATCCCAAAGTCATAGAGATTAGTTTTAATATTCTTGGCACTGCTCTATTTTGTAGTATCCACCCCGTGATTGTAGGAGCAAGAGAGACGACCCCGTTGACTTGACTTTGAAAAGCCAAGCTTTGTGTCCAAATTATACGCATGCCCAATTCAATGTTCCCTTGCTAGAAAGGTCCCTGTGAGTCCGGATAAAATTCTGCCCATCTAGAAGAAAAGAGAGTATGCCAACCTGTAGAAGTGAAAAGGAAGAGATTCCGTGCAATGGACGCTTGGAAATTGAAATGAGTTCCAATATTGACTAGCTTCTAGATGATGTTACATCATGTTGTGGAGTTACTTAAACTGTAGGAATGTGAAAGGGGAAGTGGCTTTGAATTTGTGGAACCCATGTTAGCTTGACACACGGGATGATTCTTGCCTATGTCCCATGTTCTCTCTATCTTAATCACTACAATAAGTGAAGGAAAATATGGGATCAATAAGGGTATATGAGGTTTTGATAATAAATATCCGTGCGCTGTCTTTTGAAAAGATTTTCAAAGCAACCAAAGTGGAGGACGTATAGGGCCACATTTGCCCCCCATCCCACATTGGAGAAAGTTGAACTCTCTAATTAGCAGGTTAAAGTAATCATGTGTATTAATCATATGGAAACTCGACCAAAATATGTGTGTGTTGTCAACGATTGGAACCCATCAATTAAAGATTAGTCAGATGAACTTTCAATTAATAGAGGTTGGAGTAAAAGACGACCCTATAATTAATACCATCTTGGACATGGAACACGATAGGCATCCATTTGAGTTAATTATTGGTACCATTGATTAGTCTGTCATATATCGCGTGTTTTGGCTTATTTTATTATCAAAATTCAAAATACTAAAGGTTTAGAATAAAAAGAAAAAAAAATCATACGCAAATCTAGTTGTCAATTTTTGTAATTTTATAAAGTTTCGGAAATTTTTCGTTAGATAAATGTCTATTGAGGCACGGAAAACTTTTGATCAATGTTGATCATTCACTTACCATTATTTCTCTCTCAGTCGTCTCCTTTCCTTACACACATGCGCACAATCATCTCTCTTCCTCACACGTTACTTTTGCTTATTTTTATCAGTCTAGGTCACTAAAGGCATTGAAATGTAGAAAGGTGCACGAAGAAAAGTAAAATATAATTAGGGACATTTTCAGACCAATCTAGTTCTGCTTAGCTTTAAAAGAACCTACCGAGTAAATGCTCAAGCTGTGTACACCATGGCTGCAGAAACCCTAAGTGAAGCCAGAGAAAGATCAAGGACCATACTAGCATCTTTCTCTTTAGCTTTGGACATCATGTGCAACACAAACTCATTGAGTAAACAATGACATTGACCATGCTCCGTCACCGACTTTCTTTGCCCTTAAATTGCTCAAATAGATTGATTTCATGTTCACTTCTATAAGGAGACAACTACACAAATGGACTATGGACTTTGACCCAATATACATATCATCCCTAAACTTTTGGTAACTATTTAATTTGGTCTCTAGATACACGGAAATTTCCAATGTGTTCCTTCCATTTATTCAATTTTACGGAATTTGCTAATTTGGCTTCCCATTTAGTAAGTTTGAGTTGTGGATGAAGAAATAACGTTACATGTGGATTATTCACATAAGATATTCAACTCAAGATATAATAATTTGTATCAACAAATTAAATGGATAATCATTTGTCCAAGTTGAACAAGTTAAACAACTTAAAATTATTATTATTTTCTAATTTGAGAAGAATATCTTATGTGGATAATCCTGATGTAACGTTATTTTTAGTCCACTATTCAAACATACCAAATTGGAAGCCAAATAGCAATTTTCGTTAACTTGAATTAATAAAAGGATAACATGAACATTTTCATGTAATTTAGAGATTAAATTAAATATGTACAAAAAATTCAGGCATCGTATTGAATAAATTAAAAATTCTGGGACAATATTGCACGTTAGTCAAAAACTTAGGGTTCATTTGTGTAGTTTTTCCTTCTATAAATACACCTAATGCATTCACTCAATCTCTGCACCACAAACATATCTATTCATTAGAAAATGAATTTGAAACTTGCAAAATTTTTTTCCATATGGTTGATACTTGTCTTGTATGCATGTGCATGTGCGTCAAGCGTTGCGTCTCATGCCTACGACATTCCATCCGCAACTAAAAGGTTCGAGGAGTGGATGAGTCGGCACGAACGCGACTATAAAGATGTCGCCGAGAAGGCAAAGCGTTTGAAGATTTTCTTGGAAAACCTGCGGTTCGTCGAGGAGTTCAATGGCGCAGCGAACCGGACTTACAAGGTTGGATTGAACAAGTTCTCGGACTTGACCAACGAGGAATTTGTGGCAGCATATACTGGATACAAACTGCCATCATCAACACGCAGGAACTCCTCCCAAGTCAATTCTTTTAAGTACCAAGGTTCGAATAGCATCCCGGAGAGCGTCGATTGGGTAAAACAAGGTGCTGTCAACCCTATAAAGAACCAAGGCCAATGTGGTAAGAAATTTACTGCTAACTATTGAAGCCTATCCTAAGACATGCGAGCAATTACATTGCCCAGCACTTGTCATAAAATATTACATTGTGAAACATTAAACAAATTAATTTTTCTGAGAAGTTTTCTCGATTGAATTATAATCACTGCACGACTCACTATCTTATGTGTACAGGATCTTGCTGGTCGTTCTCCGTTGTGGCGGCGGTCGAAGCAATCACACAGATCACCACTGGCGTGCTACCAAACCTGTCCGAGCAGCAACTCATAGACTGCGCCACTGACGGCAACCAGGGCTGTCAAGGCGGCTGGATGGACAAGGGCTTCGAGTACATCATCAACAACAATGGCATCAGCTCCGAGACGAACTACCCGTACGTTGGGGTCGACAGCACCTGCGATGTGCAGGCCTCATCTGTCGCTGAGGCCAAAATATCGGAATATAGGGACGTCTCCCCAAACGAGGATGACATGCTAAAGGCCGTGGCGACGCAGCCGGTGTCGGCGGCGCTCGATGCGAGCGGAACCGGGTTCCAGAGCTATGCAGGCGGGGTCTTTACTGGCCCGTGTGAAGCGAATCTGGACCACGCAGTGACGGTCGTCGGGTACGGGACGGACACGGATGGGACCAAGTACTGGTTGATAAGGAATTCTTGGGGCGTCTCGTGGGGCGAGAGTGGCTACATGAGACTTCAGAGAGATTCTGGGGTCGAAGGTGGCCTTTGTGGAATTGCCTCGAAAGTTTCTTATCCCGTTGCATAAGTATTTATCTAAGAGATCATGGTTTCGAGTTCATGTGTGTTAGTAGGCTCAAATCGTTCGATATGAACTGAGCTCAGTCTAAGGGGAATATTTTGGGTTAATTACTACAGTTAATCTCGTGTATTTACTGTTTTAATTTCAGCTAGACCCCTGCGACCTTTGCTGGGTTTCTTATAATGAAGTTTCTTGTGTGTGTTTATGATAATGAGAATAAAGAGGATTTGAAGAGGATCCTTGAATTTTTTACTGTTAGCAAACACTTCGTAGCATTGTTTGAGACTTGGAACCATGTGTATGGGTGGTCCTCAATACCGGATGCTTCCGACTCTCATTTGGGTTACCTTGACAAAATTTACTTGGTTCATTTAAATTCATTAACATATGTTGTCGGAGTATTATTTGTCTTCTTCTTTTTCTTTTTTTTTTATAAGCACATCAAACCTATCAATTGCTATGAATTTACCAATATTCACTCTTGTGAGTTATCTACTTTTCTCTTATTAAATTGCCTAATTGTTTTTGTTTACCAAGTCTCACTTTAGTTGCTCTCGAATTTTTATATTTTCTCCAATTTGCCAACTTTCTATTGATTTATTAATTTTTATTTGCCTTGCTTATTGTTGGCTGGGTCCACCTTCATGTGGGGCCCAACCAGCATTAAATAAAAAAAACAAAAAGAAAAGAAAAGAACAAAAGAAGTGGAAGTTGGGGTCGTGCGGTGTGCGTCCGTAGAGAGGAGAGAGAAAACGAGAAAAAGAAACTGCAGCAAGGGAGAAGAGAAGAGACGAAGAGGGCTGCAACTTTGCGGCTTTAATTCGAAGGCCAAACATTGATGGAATCGGCTCAAATTTCAATATGTTGTTCGTGAGACCGAGGGCTACGAGTTGATGGTTTTTGTTCGTCGAGAACCGTCTCCGAATTCTCCAGTTGCGATTAAGGTTTTCTTGCTCCAAATTTGTTTATCTACCTATGTGGTGAGAAAAAGATGATTGTAATGTTGATGTTGATCCTCTAGTGTGTGACTAGAGAAGAATACTTTGTGTATCCTACTATTCTTGGTGATTAGTGGATGTTTTTGGGCGGTCCGTGGCTTTTCCCGCATCGGGTTTTCCACGTTAAATCCTTGGTGTCGTTATTTGCTTTGTCTTCTTATCATATCGGCATTATATTTACATATTGTGAGGCTATACATTGCTGGTTGTTGCTGGGGGTTAAGAAATTTTTAGTTGATTTAGCTTCGGGGGAGAAATTGATCCTGGATTCATTTGGCTGTGGTGAATTGTTGTACCCGAGTTCTCCCCAACAAGTGGTATCAGAGCTAAGGTTGAAATTTTAGTGTTAAATGGAAAAAACCAGTAGCACCATGTTTAAGTTAAATGCCTCGAATTATTCTATATGGAAGCCTCGGATGGAAGATGTGTTATATTGCAAAGACTTATTTGATCCTATTGAGGGTGATGAAGCCAAAGGAGAAAAGGAAGACAAAGAATGGGAGAGAATGAATCGGAAAATGGTTGGGTTTATCCGACAATGGATTGATGATAGTGTGTTTCATCATGTTGCTCAAGAAATGAAGGCAGACACTTTGTGGGAGAAATTACAAGATCTCTATGAGAGAAAACTCCACAAAATAAAGCTCTTCTAGTTAAGCGACTTGTAAATTTGAGATACAAGGAGGGGAGTAATATGGCGGAACACTTGAGTGAATTTCAAGATGTTGTAAATCAATTGACAAATCTTGAGATTGATCTTGGTGATGAATTGCAAGCATGCTTATTACTTGGTACTCTTCTTGATAGTTGGGACACCTTGGTTGTGGCATTAAACAACTCGGCTCCTTTTGGTGTGCTTTCTATGAGCATGGTTAAAGAAAGCTTGTTCCATGAAGAAACAAGAAGAAAAGGCTTGAATTATGCTTCTACATCGGATGCTCTTGTCATAGAAAACAGGGCGAGAAGTCAATCAAGAAGGTTTCAAAGAAATGATATCCGAGGCAAGTCAAGAGGAAGGTCAAATTCAAGACCAAGGAGGAGTGTCAAGTGTTATAATTGCGGCAAAATGGGACATTATGCAAAAGAGTGTTGGTTGCCAAAGAGAGATAGATCCCATGATTGAAATGGAGATCAAAAGAAAGAAGAAAAGCATGCTACAACGGTGGTTGCATCCGATGGAGATATTGTGTTTGTATGTGACGACGGATATGTGAATCTTACATGCCAAGACTCTACGTGGGTTGTTGATTCTGCGGCTTCTTTTCATGTCACCTCACGGCGTGATTACTTTGCTTCTTATCGCAGTGGTGATTTTGGTTATATTAGGATGGGAAATAGTGATGTTTCCAAGGTTATTGGCATGGGAGATGTTTATTTGGAAACCGATGTCGGATGTAATTTGTTTTTGAAAAATGTGAGACATGTTCCTAATATTCGACTTCACTTGATCTCTACGGGTGCCTTAGATGATCATGGTTATTGTAATTCCTTCTTTGATGGCAAATGGAAGTTGACTAAAGGTTCCACGGTAGTGGCAAAGGGTAAGAAGACAGGCTCTCTTTACACCATGCAAGCTGACTTGATTAAAGAAGAGGTAAATGCAGTGGAGGATTCCCCGGTTGATTTATGGCATATGCGGCTGGGTCATCTTAGCAAGAAAGGACTTGAGACTCTTGCTAGAAAGAACCTTTTATCTTTGAAGGAGAAGAATCTAAAGGAATGCACTCATTGTCTTACAGGTAAGCAACATAGATTCTCATTTCATAGTTCCTCTCCACACACAAAATCAAATGTACTTGATTTAGTTCACACTGATGTTTGTTGCATCGATGCTAGAACTCTTGGAGGTGCATTATACTTTGTGACATTTATTGATGATTGTTCTAGAAAAGTGTGGGCTATTGCTTTGAAATCTAAAGAGTAGGTACTTGTGGCTTTCAAGCAATTCCATGTTAATGTGGAAAGAGAAACCGGGAAGAAACTGAAATGTGTTCGGGCTGACAACGGTGGTGAATATAGAGGCCCATTTGAACACTATTGCAGGGATTATGGTATCAAACTTGAGAAGACTGTTCCAAAAACACCACAGCATAATGGAGTAGCAGAGAGAATGAACCGGACAATTAATGATCGGATTCGGTGTATGCTTTCTCATGTGAAGTTGCGTAAGTCATTTTGGAGTGAAGTGATGAGAACAGCTGTGGACTTGATAAATCTATCTCCATCGGTTCCTCTTAAGGGGGATGTTCCACAAAGAGTTTGGAGTGGCAAAGATGTTTCCTACAGCCATCTAAAAGTGTTCGGTTGTTGGGCATTTGTGCATGTTCCAAGAGATGAAAGATCCAAGCTTGATGACAAGTCTAAACAGTGTATCTTCTTAGGTTATGGACATGAAGAGTTTGGCTACAGGTTATGGGATCCAGTTGCAAAGAAAGTCATTAGAAGCCGAGATGTAGTGTTTTGTGAGTATCAAACTATTGAAGACATTGACAAAGCTGAGAGACCAAAGAATATAGCTCAACGTTCAGTTAGTTTCAGCCCAAATCCTTCTAATGTTGATAGAAATCATGGGGGAGAAGTGCATGGAAATCATGAAGATGGTGAGTCCTCACATAATGTTGATTCTTCAGCTGAGATAGGTGAAATAGCTGAGCAAGAGCAATCTATCCTACCTCAAGTTAGAAGATCTGAAAGAGAGCGTAAGCCTTCTCAAAAATATTTGCCACATGAGTATGTGTTACTCACTGATGTCGGAGAGTCAGAAACTTATGAAGAGGCTATATCATGTGAACGAAAGAATGAGTGGTATGAAGCTACTCAAGAGGAGCTTAAGTCCTTGCATGAGAACCACACATTTGAATTGGTGAAGTTGCCTAAGGGTAAGAGAACACTCACAAATAAGTGGGTGTATAAGTTGAAGACAGAAGAAAATAGTTTGCGACCACGATACAAAGCTAGACTTGTTGTGAAGGGCTTTCGTCAAAAGAAGGGCATGGACTTTGAAGAGATTTTTTCACCGGTTGTAAAGATGTTTTCTATTAGAGTGGTTCTTGGGTTGGCTGCCAGTTTGAATTTAGAAATTGAACAACTTGATGTAAAGACGGCTTTTCTTCATGGAGACCTAGAAGAAGAGATATATATGGAGCAACCAAAGGGTTTTGAAGTTGAAGGCAAGGAGCACCTTGTATGTAGATTGAGGAAAAGCTTATATGGTCTCAAGCAAGTGCCTAGGCAATTGTATATGAAGTTTGAGTCATTCATGGAAGAACAAGGATACGGTAAGACAAACTCCGATTCTTGTGTTTTTATGAAAAGATTCTCAGATAATGATTTTCTTATTCTCCTACTTTATGTGGATGATATGTTGATTGTTGGACATGATGCCAAGAAAATCAAGAGCTTGAAAAATGAGTTGAGTAAAGCTTTTGCAATGAAAGACCTAGGCCCGGCTAAGCAAATCTTAGGCATGAGAATTACTCGTGACAGGAAGAGTAAGAAACTGTGGTTATCTCAAGAGAAGTATATTGAAAAGGTGCTTGAAAGATTCAACATGAGCACATGTAAACCGGTGAGTATTCCACTTGCAGGCCATTTCAAGTTGAGTAGTAATGAGTGTCCTTCAAGTGAGAAAGAGAAGGTTGAGATGATGAAAATTCCTTATGCATCGGCCGTGAGCAGTTTGATGTACGCCATGGTTTGTACAAGACCTGATATTGCTCATGCAGTTGGTGTTGTGAGTAGATTTCTCTCTAATTCAGGTAAGGAGCATTGGATTGCTGTTAAATGGATTCTGAGATATCTTAGAGGCACTTCTACACTTTGCATGTGTTATGGAAATGCGAAGCCTGAGTTGAGTGGCTACTCGGATGCAGACTATGCTGGTGATGTTGATTCCCGAAAATCCACATCGGGTTTTATAATAATCTTTGCAAGGGGAGCTATTTCATGGCAATCAAGATTGCAAAAATGTACCGCTTTATCTACAACTGAAGCGGAGTATATTGCTATTACCAAAGGAGGTAAAGAACTTTTGTGGATGCAAAAATTCCTACAAGAGTTGGGCTTGAAGCAAGAGAAGTTTGTTCTATATTGCAATAGCATGAGTGCCATCCATCTTAGCAAGAATCCGGTGTTTCATTCAAGATCGAAGCATGTTGATGTGAAGTATCATTGGATCTGAGAAAAGCTAGAAGAGAAGCTCTTCCTACTTGAGAAATACCGACAACAATAAGTCCGACATGATGACCAAAGCCTTGCCCGTGATGAAGCTTGACACTTGTAGAAGAAAAGCGGGCATGACAAACCTTCCCACATGAGGTGGAGGGGGAGATTTGTTGGCTGGGTCCACCTTCATGTGGGGCCCAGCCAGCATTAAATAAAAAAAAAAAAAGAAAAGAAAAGAACAAAAGAAGTGGAAGTTGGGGTCGTGCGGTGTGCGTCCGTAGAGAGGAGAGAGAAAATGAGAAAAAGAAACTACAGCAAGGGAGAAGAGAAGAAATGAAGAGGGTTGCAACTTTGCGGCTTTGATTCGAAGGCCAAACATTGACGAAATCAGCTCAAATTTCAGTATGTTGTTCGTGAGATCGAGGGCTACGAGTTGATGGTTTTTGTTCGTCGAGAACCGTCTCCCAATTCTCCAGTTGCGGTTAAGGTTTTCTTGCTCCAAATTTGTTTATCTATCTATGTGGTGAGAAAAAGATGATTGTAATGTTGATGTTGATCCTCTAGTGTGTGACTAGAGAAGAATACTTTGTGTATCTTGCTATTCTTGGTGATTAGTGGATGTTTTTGGGCGGTCCGTGGTTTTTCCCGCATCGGGTTTTCCACGTTAAATCCTTGGTGTCGTTATTTGCTTTGTCTACTTATCATATCGGCATTATATTTACATATTGTGAGGCTATACATTGCTAGTTGTTGCTGGGGGTTAAGAAATTTTTAGTTGATTTAGCTTCGGGGAGAAATTGATCCTGGATTCGTTTGGCCGTGATGAATTGTTGTACCCGAGTTCTCCCCAACATTTATCAACTGATTCTAATTAAAGTAATTATCAACTTTTTTTTATTGAGTGACTAGTCAATTCTGTATTATCATCACTTATTTGGAACGGTGGCTAACATTTATTTGGCTTTTTGACTCACTAACTTATCTCATCTCTATAAATCTTACCTTTTATAAACTTTTGTCTACTTTTCTAGGCAGAGCCTAAAATTTGCCAATTTATTTATACGCTCGCCTTATTTCCATCCATTTATTGGTTCTTGATACCTATTGTCATATGGAATTGATTACATAATCTCTTGTGAACCCTACACTTTATTTAAGATTATTTTCACCTTTTTTCTTCTTAGTTTTTCAAATTTACTAAAGGAAAAACTTAGCAACGTCCCTTCCAAAAACACTTTTTTATCCTAACCACTTCTTCCAGACCCATTTACATGTTAATGTATCATTCATGTTTGTTGTGAACTTATTCTCCATTATTATACTTTAAGCAAGCGCTAATTATATATTGGAGTAAAGAAATGTTAGTTTTAGGTGCATATTGTTTGGTTCATTTCCATAGATTATCCTCATGATCGTGGAGTTTTGACTTTGATTTTTGGTACAAATTTATAAGAATTTATTTAAAATTTGAATATTGTGGTTGATGTAGGCATTATATGCAATTACTCAAGATTATCCTCTTACTTATGCTTTTGTTATTTTTTGAATAATAGTCTCTTAGTATTGAAAAAAGAAAGAAATATACGATTCATTAATAAAATAAGGGAAAATTCCAAATAAGAAACTCAAGTGCTCTCATTTTCTCAAATAAGGGTCTAAAGTTGAAGTTGTTTCAAATAAGGGTCTGAAATGACCAAATTGTCTTAAATAAGGGCCTGGAATGTAACTTATTTTGAATAAGAGCTGAAAGTGAACATATAAGTCTCAAAAAAGGGCATAACCTCTTTGGTTGAAGAGCATTTTTGTCTTTACCTTTTATTTTATTTTATTTTCTTTTTCCCTCTTCCCTCCACCTACCACGGCTGAGCGAAGTCAAACTCAGGTGAGGGCAAGGATCTAGTGAGGGACGCTTTTGCCCAGATTGCCAAGGGTTGCTTTCGCCCGACACTAGCGAAATCGACCCTCGTTTTACACCAGTAAGGGCACCCCTTGCCCTTGGCAGTCCAGGAGAGGGTTGCGCTCGCTAGATCTAGTAAGGGCTACCCTCGTTCGACTCAAGCGAGGGCGGCCCTTGCTTGCGCGAGGGTGACCCTCGCCCTTGCAAGCCCAAGCAAGGGTTGCCCTCATTGGATTTGGCAATGAACGCCCTCACTTGACTCAGACAAGGGCCAGGTGAGGGTGACCTCCACTAGCCATTGACAGTCATGTCCATGGAAGGGAAGAGGAAAAAAGAAAAGAAAAAAAAATAAAAATGGATAAAAAATAAAATCAAATAAAAAATATAATGACAATTTTTTTGACCAAGGTATCCCTTCTCTGATTGCCGGAAAAGTCACTGTCGGCCAAAGACCCTTATTTGAGATGATTTGGCCACTTCAAGCCCTTACTTAAAATAATTTGGCCACTTCAAGTCCTTATTGAAAATAATGTCAATTTTGGGTCATTATTTGAGAAAACTAGGGCATTTCAGGCCCTTTTTGAAATCTTCCCCTAATATATATATATTTTATTTTGTTGGAAACATAATAATTAGTTAGCTATCTATCAAATAAACTATTTTTTTTTTAAAAGAAGAAGAAGAGATATACCAGTTTTATTCCAAATGGACAAAGAAACCGAAAAAAACCAGAAAGGGAAAAAAAGGCAAGCATTATTCTTTAATCAAGAGAGACCCCACATTTAACTTTAGTAGATTTGCCTGAGAGGAGCATTAGTAGTTTCCTCTCTTGTAATATTGAAATAAAAGAAAAAGAAAAAGAAGGTAAGAAATAATCTTAACAGAGTATGGGACCTTTAGGCCACGTTTGATCATCTGAATTTCTAAGCAAGATAGAACTAGATATTATATGATATGAAATCATGAAATTTTGCTATATCTTATCTACTATGTGATGAATCGTAATAATAAAGTCAAATATATTTTTATATCATATTATGCATATTTTTGGTATAAATGTTATAATAGTATAAATGAACCTAAAAGTTCACAAATAGAGATGGTAAAAATCTCCCACGGCACTATTCCCTAATTTATTTTTATTTTATTTTCCCCTCTTCTTTTAATCATTTTGTTTATTATTTCTTTTTCCCCCTTCCATCATTCTGTAATAAAATTTTATTAAATAGTAAACTGTACTAATATATCTAAAATACAAAAACACCTAAAATATGTAATAAATGTAATTACATATTTATATTCATTTATTGAATTTATATTATAAGATAGAATTAAAGATGAATACATAAATAAAACTAATATTAAGTTAAAAATAATTTTTTTGTCATTTTGAATTTCTTATATTATAATTCAAGTATGATTTATATTAAAAGTATAATTTCATTATTGTTAATATAATAAGTTTTATTTAAGATAAATATCTTTCTCATTATGGATATTAGAAATCTTATTCATTTATTCCACCTCCCCTATGGGATAAATTTATCCAACATTTATCCCTCTTACATCCAACTTCATCTCGTTTTAAACAAGCACTAAACGCAGGATATGATAAATTTTGTTCTATGCCAAATTTTATTTTGAGTGACAAAAGTAGCCATAAGGAATATTGTAGCCAATTTAACGTAAATTGGGGTGTCATAAGTCATTAAGAGGTAGAAATAGGGATGTGTTGACACCTAAATTTTGGCGACCCGTTTAGTCATTTATTGCATTAAAAAATTAAGGGTTAATTTTATCCTTGAAAAAATAGTTAATTGCATAGCATATAGATTTAGGTGCATTTGCATTTATTTATTGGACTGGCGGCGGATGGGTTCAAATTAGTGGTTCTGAGCTTTAAATTGACAAGCTAGACTAAGCCCACGGTGAGAGAAAACTGGCCCAAGCCTAGTATTCTCTAATCACTGAAAATTCACTAAAAAGGAATCATGATTTGATATTTTCGGAAAATGTTCATATTTTTCGTAAATCTTCCGTATCTTCATGCAATATATATGATATATTTCATGGGGGATCGAAAGATTTAGGGTGAAATATCAAGAGAAAGATAGGTCGTTGAATAAGGGATATGGGTCGAATGAATATATGAATAATCTTATCGGATGTACATAATATACAAAAAATATCGAAGGATTTCGTTTGCTCGATCGTCACTTGCCTTATAAGGGGGCGGCCAGAATTCTTTAAGGGGGACCATTAGACGAGAGAAAGTCTTCATATTCAGAGGACAATGGTCAATAAAGATGAAGGCCACACAATGCCATAGACAGCAACAATTCTGAAAAGAGAGAATGTGAGGTCAAAAAAAAAGAGAAGAAAGAACGTAAGGGAGAAAGAAAGGAAAAGGTGCCTTCAACCGCGACCAGCCCGACGCCCATAAGCTGCCGCCTGCGGTAGCTCAATCGCCAACGACGACACCATTGTTATTCTGCCATCGACGGCGCTGTTCGGGCATCAATGACGCCACCCACTGCGTCGCTCTCGACGTCGTGACCCGACACCACAAGCTGCCCTGCCACGTCACCGCTGCTGTCCTAACCATCCGAGTTCTGCCGCGTTGAATCGAGATCATCGCCGTGTCACCACCACCATCTCGCTCTCACCGCTGTGTCTCCCCAGTCACGGACCAGTCTCACCGGTGCTTCCATCTTCCACGAATCAAGGCAGCCCTAGGCAAAGCAGTTCCCGTTGACCTGTTCGATCAATTGCTGGCGTTTTAGACCAGGCCTAGCCACGCATATCGGCACGAGAGCTTCAATACGTAATTCCAATTTTTCTTTGCTCAGCATTGTGCTTTTGCGATGGTCCAATTCGACGCTAAGGGTGTTCCATGCTTGAGAAAGCCTATCAGTGTTGTCCAAGTCTTCTCGTGGCTGCTTCCCGCTATAATGGTCATTCTCTTTGACTTTGCCAAGCCAAATCAGTGAAGCATCAGCCACATTCAAAATTTGCTATTGCTTACTGAGCGAGCCACCATCTTTGAGCAGCACGTCATCTTGGACTGCCGCCCGTGAGTCATCCCATTGACCGCCGTTTGACCGAACTCGACAACGTGGTCCACGTGACACCAACTATTAGGTAAGAATCGTTTAATTCGATTTTTATATATCCTTATTGCCTAATTTATGGGATTATCTCGTATGAATATTTGAATGATACCAACCACTGCTTGCGGTGGCTCAGTTGGATAAGCGCTCCCGTGAAGTTTACCAAGGACGGAGGAGTTCGAATCCCGCTGGACGCATGGGATCTTAAGCGCGACGTCGGGGTGGTGGGTCCTCCGCTAGCATCGCTCTTGGGTTTACCCGCCGGCTGCCGGCTGTACGGGGTTCCCTCGGTATTAAAAAAAAAAAAAAAAAAATATATATATATATATATTTTTGAATGATACCATCATATCCACAAAACATCGATTAGCTGTTTAAATTGGGAAATCTTCCTAATTCCGCAACATACATATGATTGACGGTCCGATTTCACGCTCAAAATACGACCCGTAATCGTACAGAAAAATCGCCAATCCGATCTCACGCCCGAGATACGATTGGCGATTTATTTAAAATTGGCCAACCTGATCTCATGCGCGAGATATGGTTCGTTAATTTGGATATCAATCTTGCTTTGATTTACCGGCGTGTCATTTAAGTTAATTTTGTTTTTGTAAAAAAATCCAAAAAATATTTGAGTTAGGATTAGATTTGTTTTAGAATATTTCTTGTTTTAGGGTTATCTAGAATAGGAATTTTATTTCAATTTTTTTAAAAAAAAATGCATTCATTTAGGATGTTAGTTTTTTTTTTTAAATTTGAATTGCATGTTTAAATTATTTGGCATTTTTAATTTCGAATTTCATAAAAGAAAAAGAAAAGATTAGAATTAGGACATTCTTTGCACGTTATTGCATATTAGGATATATTGCATTTTTAGGAGAATAGAAATATTATGTGCACGTCATATAAAATTAGGTTCATGAAATGCACGTCATTTAGTGATTATTGATAGGTTCATTTAATTAGAAATTGCCCAGAGTTAGGTCATTTTGGTTTCATATTTAATTATTGCATGTTCATTAAGAAAACACAAAAAAAAATCATTTTATTTATGTCATATAGTTTAGGACATATTGCCATGCAATATCATTTCATATTAGATTAGAAGCATTGCATTGCATATGGATTATATTCTCGTTTAAAAGTGAAAACAACAAATCGAGTGATAGCGTGTTAATTAGAAATCATATCTAGGATTGCTAATGTGAATTCTGATCTAACAACGCAGGTGCTTTTGTTGCTATGAGGTAAGTCCTGTTCTTTTTTATTTGCTTTCTTGAGCATTAAATTGGTGGTTTGCGCACCCGCATGATCACCTCACATGTTAGGAAAGTAAATTAAAATTAATTCAAATTGCTTGCAAAAATATTTTTTTTTAAATAAAAGAAATGGTACTGAAAGAGCATTAGAGAAGTCTAGTGTAACCAAGTCCCCATAGCCAAAGTCTCTGGTTCGTAGAAGTAAAATAATTCTCCCATTATTTTACTTAGGTGTCTAATCGACCTACCATAAACTGATTAGTAGCGACTCATAGATAAAATCCATTTGCATGTTTAAAAATTTGAACCTAAATAGCGAATTGGTATGGGCTTGGGAGGGCCCAAGTTAAGTCTAGACTTAACAATCCATTAGCCAAACTCTAGGTGGTTTACCCAGAAATTTGGTCGCGACAGGATGGCTTGCACTTTTTCCACCCATTTTCGGCTTTTGACACCCCTTGAATTGAACAAATTATCCATTATGGGCTTGCTCTTGATTTAAGATTATTTCTTCCATTTTTTTCTTCGTTTTGTTTGATTTGAAATTTACTAAAAGACAAATCTACCATGTTCAACTCAAATAGCAAAGATTAAGGTTGAAAACGAGGCTTACTCTTGATTCAAGTTTATTTCTTACATTATTTCTTTTTTTCCGATATTCTTTTTTTCCCATCTGGGTCGAAATTGGTGTCTTTTTTCTTTAGAAAAAAATTTTATTTGGCAGATAACTAACAAGTTGTTGTGTTAATAAGTTGTATCTTTCTTTTTTTTTTTTAAAAAAATAGCAAACTATTATTCTAAAAATAATCAAAGTACGAGTAAAAGTGAAAAAATCATCGAATAGTTTTAAAGAATGCATTTGGTGAATTTGATATTCCAAATTTTATTATTTTTCTTACCAACAATGCACAACTTTTTAAAATATATTTTCAAAATATTTCAATATGAAAAAATTAACTCCATAAAAAATTCTAAACATCCATCATTATCTTAAAAAGTTATCCGAAATATTATCTTTGCCTTTATTACATGAAATATTTAGTTATTGACAAGAAAACTATGAAAATTTTAATTGCATTATAAGACAATCCATTTGAACCATTTGCAAATACATATGTCTTGTCAATTCAAAATGTGTAAGAATTTCCAAAGAAAGAAAAGAAAAAAAGGTAAGAAATAATCTGAACACTAAGACCGATGAGGGATAATTTAGTCATACAAAGGTGGAAAGCGGATGTAAGAAGCCAAAAAAGATGTGGAAAAAGCGCGAGCAAAAAATTGTGCTCAAAATTAAACAAGCTTTGCTTTACCAAAGGTTGAATGTTCTTAAAGACAAATGTTAGGTCGTTGTTTTGCACAAATCTATTTTGATTATCACTTGATCACGCACCATCAATATATTGATTGTGGTTTCCCTTTAGTCTAGTTACGAATGTCATTTTTCTTATTTCTAAATATTAGATTCTCACTTTGCCTTGCAATTTATTTAATGTTTCATTGATTGCTAATTGTTATTTCAATAATTGTGCACTCACATAATCGCCTCACATGTTACTGGATAGATTTAAAATCAATCAAGACTGTCTAACAAACATCTTCTCGAAATGAACAAGATTAGGTGTTGAGAGAGCATTAGTTGATTAATTAATGTAATTAATACTCTAATCCTATATCTTTGGTTACATAGGAGGTGAGGTATACTCTCATGCCTCACTTGGTTTTTGGCCGACCTCCTAATAGGTTAGTGGCGACTTCTCTTTAAAAAAATCCTTACACTGTTGATTGAAGCTAAAATTGAATACCTCAACATTGCACGAGTAATGAGTTTGCGAGGGTCTGTGCCTAATTGAGGGTCATAGGCCCGCCTTTTAGGCAACACCACTAAATTTATATCTTTTTTCCCTTCGAACAGAAAAGATAGGTCATGATAATATTATATTTGGGTACATTGGGTGAGACTCGACGGGTGTGACCTTCTAGATCATTCTAAGCAGGAGATGTTGTAATTTAATAAATCAACAGTTTCACCACTCAAAGGAAGTCTTTGGAGATAAGTAAAAGGTAGATTGTTCTCGTAAAATCCCTACATTTTTAATTTGTATAAACCAACATTGGTCAAAGTCAATGATGTTTTATGATACTTAATACGCATGCTAATTTATTGTTGCTATCTCCCAACAATGTCCAAACTTGACTAATAAGCTATATGGACTTATTGTGCTAACACAATCTTTGCTTGACCGGCGAGATGCATTTACGTAGAATAGACTCATCACCTTTTTCTTTGCCTAATCTCAAATATATAAACAAAGCTTATCAAGTTCATCTCAAGAAATTACTTCTTTTTCATACTCGATGATTGTTTGACGATTTGCGAATTTTACTTATTTATTTGCTAACTGATGTTCTCATAAGTGTTTGCGAAATCATTTCGTGAGAACAACATGATAGGACCTAATTGGTTTGCGATTTATCAAGCGTTTTGGCTTATTTTAAGCAAGATATTACTTAATGACTTTTTTATTAAATTTTATAATTACAAAAACAAAATTATGAACAAAATCTAGTTGTGAATATTCATACGTCTTGTTCAAGTATTTTTCTTTAGATAAATGTCAACTTGCGCGAAAAACAAGTTAAAGAAAACATAAAAGTTAAAAATGAAAGTCGGTTCCACACCTAAGTCTTGCTCAGGCATTCACATACTACTAAAGCTATCTCTCTCTCTCTCTCTCTCTCACCATTTCTTGTTTTTATTTCAACAATTTCTAGTTCATGCGTGTGGACTGACCTTTAGACTTTGAATTTGAGGGCATACTCTGTTCCATAACATGGGATGTACTTGTGATGTGCTATACTTAAATATCCACTTGTACAGTTTATTACATTACTGAATGTATACATTGTATAGATTTATATCAAGTACATCCTCAATGTAAAATATTGATTACATAGATCGAAATTCGCATTTACTAATGGAATGAATTCATTTGCCGAAATAAAATACCGTATATAGATTGCTTGGGTATTAAATCTTTTTTACACCATTAGGGTACCGAATAAGAATCCCCAATTCATAGGGACTAGTTTTAATATGCTTGGCACTGCTCTATTTCATACCATCTACCCTGTGATTGTAGGAGCAAGAGGGGTGACCCACGTTGACTTTGACTTTGAAAGGCCAAGCGTTGTGTCCAAACTCTACCGTGGCCGATTCAATGTTCCCTTGCTAGAAGGGTCCTTGTGAGTTATTGTGGATTTATTTGTGTTATGGTGAATTTGGTCTTTCGCAACCATAGATATTTAGGTCATTGGCCAATCTATGATGTTTTGTGGAATAAGTTGCTGTATGCTAAAACTTCATAGATTCTTTTGTCAACTTGAGTAGCAGGAATTACAAAATGAGTTTGCAAAGGGTTATGATCAATTATAATAAATTAGTATCTAAATCAAGCATTTAAAACAAAAAATGTGTTGATTTAAAAATTCAATGGGTAAATTGATTGTTTTTAAAGAAAGGCCTACATTTGAACCGACAGGATGAAGTTGGTCATGGAATAAAATGGGAAATGGAAAATGGAGAGTAACCGGCATTTCTATCTTTGTATTTGGGCACGATAAGAAAAGAAAAGAAAAGAAAAGAAGACATGATGGTCTCTTTTCTTTTGTTCATTTAAATAATTCAAATTTTAGAATTGAAAGGACTTTAAACCACCGAACTTGATATGCTTCGAAATTACAGTTTAAAAATAACTCCTCTCGTGTGCATATGGAATGAAGTGGTCAACTTGAGATCGGAAACCGAACAGGTTGCCATGATCTATTCCATTTGACATCTACACAGAAACACATCCATACATCCGCTGGGAAAGCGAATTTTTGTATCTAAAAGAAATAACCTTACGGTGTAAAACTTGAAAACTCTGAAATTTACAAAAGGTTTTCCTTTGAACCAATCATTCCATATGGCATTTTTTTTTTCCCAAAAGAGAAGAACGAAAATCAACAATATGAGCTTGATTTATTAATTTTATATTTATTTTTATCTCGAGAGGATGGGCTTGAGCTGAGAAGTCCCAACTTCTTTACTTTAAGCCATATCACAATCTTTTTTTTTTTTTTTAAACCAAGGACTCTACCACGGGCCTCCCATGCCTGAACGGCTCCTGAGGGCTAGGCCCCTATACCTCAAGGGAGACTAGCCTAACAACTCACTACTAGAGCCCCCCACTTAAATCGCTAGCAACTGCGGGTTTCGAACTCTCGACCTCAGCGATGAGGGAGGGACTCTTAACCAATGCAGCTACCCATAAATGGGTGCCGTATCGCAATCATTTTGGGGCTAACAGTCTAACAAAACAATATTTTAATTAATTGGGTTTCAAGATTTTATCTCCGTGAAATTCGAATCCATATAAAGTTTTGAACGTCTATCCGAGCAGAAAAGAAAGAGTATGACAACTTGTTGTGGAGTTGCTTAAACCCCACGAATGTGAAAAAGGGAAGTGATTTGAATATGTGGGTCCCGTGATTGCTTGACACACGCGATGATTCTTGCCCATGTCCGACGTCTACCCATCTTTATCACTACAATAAGTGAAGAAAAATGTTAGGATCTATTAGGCTACATTTGGTTATCCATATTTCTAATTGTGATAGGACTGGATAGGATGTGATATGAAATCCTTGGATTTTATTTTTATTTTTATTTTTTGTCCATTGTTTGGTGAATCGCAATATTAAAGTCGGATATGTTCACATCATATTATGTACATTTTTTTTTTATATAAACCGCATATCATTATAAATGAACCTAAATGCTCATAAACGGATATAGTGAAAATCTCTCATAACACTATTCCTTAATTTATTTTTATTTTATTTTTCCTCTGTTTATATTATTTTCATTATTATTTCTTTTTTCCCATTTCATCATTCTTTAATAAAATTTTATCAATTCGTAAACTGTACTAACATACCTAAAATACAAAAATACCTAAAATATATAATAAATATAAATATTTAATTTATAGATTGAATGTTCATTATAAGATAGAATTCAAGTTGAATATATAAATTAAAATAATATTAATTAAAAATAATTTTTTATTATTTTAATATTTTTTATTTCTTAAATTAGAATTCAAATATTATTTATATTGAAATATAATTTCAATTTTGTTAATTCAATAAGTTTTTTATTCAAGAAAAATAACTTTCCTTTTATGGACATTAGAAATCCTATTCACCTTTATCCCACCTCCCCATGGGATAATTTTATCTTGTCTATATCTCCCTTATATTCGACTTTATCCTGTCCTGAACGAGCACCAAACGTAGGATATGAATCATATCCTATCCCGAATTTTATCCCGACTGCCAAACGCAGCCTTAGGGTTTAGGAGGTTTTGATAATAAATATCCATGCATTGTGATTTGAAAAAAAGAAACCAAAGTGGAGGGGGTATAGGGTCACATTTGCCGTCCATCCCTCATTAGAGGAAGTTGAACTCTCCGATTAGAAAATTAAAATAATTGTATATATTAATCATATGCGAACTTGACCAAACATACACACACATACATATATGTATCTACATTTATAACCCATCAATTAAAAATTAGTCAGATAAAATTTCAATTAATTGGGATTGGAGTAAAACAAGACCCTATAATTGATACAATCTTGACATGGAACATGATAGGCCTCCATTTTAGCTAATTGTGGAGATATTATTATAACATTGATTAGTCTGGTATTTGTCATGTGTTTTGGCTTATTTTAAGTGATTAATATTACCTAATGACTTTTCTATTGAAATTCAAAATATATTAAAGTTTAGAATATAAAGAAAAAAAAATTGTTTGCAAATCTAGTTGTCAATATTCATAATTTTGTAAAGCTTATGGAGTTTTTTGTTAGATAAATGTCCGTTGAGGCACATAAAACTTTTGATCAATATTAATCATCCACTTAATTCTCTCTCTCTCTTTCTCTCTCTCTCTCTCTCTCTCTCTCTCTGTCTCTCTGTCTCTCTCTCTCTCTCTCTTTCTCTCTCTCTCTGTCTCTGTCTCTCTCTCTCTCTCAATCATCTCTCTTCCTTAGGCACGCAATCGTCTCTATTCCTTACACACAGACACGTTACTTTTGCTTATTTTTATAAGTCTAGGTCAATAAAGGCGTTGAAATGCAGAAAGGTGCATGAAGAAAAGTGGAAAATAATAAGAGATATTTTCATTCCGATTTAGTTTTGTCTAGCTTTAGAAAAACCTACCGAGTAAATGCTCGAGCTGTGTGTACACCGTAGTCACAGAAACCCTCATTGAAGCCAGAGAACGATCTAGGACCATTCCAGCACCTTTTTGTTTAGCTTTTGGACATCATGTGCAACACGCACTCGTTGAGCAAACAATGACATTGGCCATGTTCTGTCACTGACTTTCTTTGCCATCAAATTGCTCCAATAAATTAATTTCATGTTCACTTCTATAAAGATACAACTACACAATGGACTTCGAACTTTGACCCACTATACATGTCATTTATGAACTTTTAATTTGCTTAATGTGATTTCTAAACTTTTAGCAACCATTCAATTTAATCTATAGACTACATAATTTTTTTTTTCATGTCATCCTTTCATTAATTCAAGTTAATAGAATTTGCTGATATGGCTTCCAATCTAGTAAGTTTGAATGGTGGATAAAGAAATAGTGTTACAAGTAAATTTTTCATGCGAGTTATTGAACTTAGAATGTAATAATTAATATCATCAAATTAAAATAATTTTTGCAAATGGAACAAGTTAAACAAATTAAAATGATTATTATATTCTAATTTGAGTAGAACATCTTAAAGTGATAATCCACATGTGATGTTATTTTTTGTCCACTATTTAGACATATTGAATTGAAAGCCACATACCTAATTTCTTTAACTTGAATTAATAGAAGAACGACATGAACATTTTCATATAGTTAAGGGATTAATTTAAACATGTACCAAGAGTTTAGGACCAATGCCGCGTCTCATGTCTATGACATTCCATTAATGTATAAAAAGTTCGAGGAGTGGATGAGTCAGCATAGGCGCAACTACAAAGACATCGCCGAGAAGGTGAAGCATTTGAAGATTTTCTCGGCAAAACTTGCGGTTCGTCGAGGAGTTCAATGGCGCGGCAAACCGTACTTACAAGGTAGGATTGAATAAGGTCTCGGACTTAACCAAACGAGGCCCAAAACTGGCCTGATTTGCATCAGGCGCATTCCGGCCTGGAACAGATGATCGGGTCCAAATGGGCCCGACTCTTCTTCAAAAGTTGCCGAGATATCCCCTTCAGTTTAACCAAAATTTGTAAGAATGAGTATTCATTCTTCAGGTGCAAAATCACGCCTAATTCCCCAAATCTACCGAAGTAAAATCAGTTTGTTAATTGGTTAGAACAATAAGGTGGTTAGAGAGATTTAGGGGTTATTCAAAGGGTTATTTGGGGGTGAAATTCAAATTCAAATTTGAAAAGGAAATATAGAAGGTCTAACTCCATAAATTGGGAGTCTCACGGAGTCTAAGGGGACCAAACAACAAAAAGAGAACAAGAATATGAATGAGAAATGTTGCCCGGAGGAAAGAATTCTGAGAATAGTATAGTGAATTGAGAGTGCCACCGTCGGGTTGGCGGCTCACCATGTCGCCTTGAATTTTCATTCTAGCTTGACCAAGCTTGTAGTGGTCCACTTAATCCTTGCACGACATTCCATTTGAGGTAAGTGATTCGAATTTCAACGTTTCTTATACCAAGTTATCCATGAAGTGAGCCTATCAGCCATCTCTTAATTCTTGTTGGAATGCTTATCATCGAGAATGTCACATGATTTGCTACGCCCGAGTAGATGCTTTTCCACTTAGTTTCCAACATACTATTTGCAATTTAGTTTGTGTTACTCATTCATGCACGCACAACAGGATTGATTCCATCTATTTTTGCTTTTTGGTATGTTTTGGTAGTTTGACCATTAGCAATAAAAAATAACATAATATCATGTTAGAATAGGGTTTTGCATGACAAAAATTCACGTGGAAATTTAGAGTTTTCCATATATAAATAGTCTGATACATATTTATCACTATTTTCACATTTGCACATATGCATATTTTTTGTTTCTTCTTTTCTTTTGGCCATCTTTTTGTTTCTTCTTCCTTTTTTGCCTTTTGAAATTTGTTGATCTTTAACCAATTCATGGTACCAATGAGACTGAAAAGGGAAACAAAGGTTCATATATATTTTTCATTTATTGATGAGTTTCAAATCAGTTCATTTATTACTATTTTCATGTTTGCACTGCATTAAAGAAATTAAAAAAATCAAGTGAGATTTAGATTTCTCCATGAATAAGTGCTTCGTTACACATTTAAAATCATTTCGGTTATTTATTTATCTTATTACTATTTTCACAATAGTCAAGTCTGTATCTGCACGGCATTAAGGAAAAAATAAATAAAAACCATGCGCATGCTTGGTCTTTTGTAAAGCATCTCCATTAAAAAAAAGAATCTAGAAAAATGCATATAGATTAAACCATGCACTAATTTATCATTTAGAACAGTTCTTTTTTAATACATGAAATATAAAAACCGCATCCGTTGCATTAGATTTAGGCTTGCCTTACACGTAGAATAGTTTTAGGTCACCTTCTTAAAAAAAATTATTTATTTGCCTTGTACATTGCACCTGCATGTTTGGTATGATTAATTCTTCCTAAAGCACTTGTTGCTTTGCTCATAGGGGTCTTGCATTGGCGCATCATAATAAGGTGTTGTATTAATTTTGCCCCATAGGGTTTTATTATTTTCTTATATTGTTTGAATAATCTATCCGATTGTTAACGATAGCTTTATAATATTGTTTGTGCATTTACGGATGACCACTTTGCACTTGTGTGGATAAAAATAAATAAATAATGATTGCATGAAAGAGCATTCTCGTAAAAGAAAAGAGGGATTGGTAATGGGCATACGCTAAAATTAGTCTCCCTTACTTGACTCTAGTTCGCAAAGTTAAAGCAGACTCGCATACTTTACTTGACTCTTAACCAGCCTAGAGTAGGTTAGTGACAGTTCTAGTCTCATTCATATTAATGATGTTTGAGAAATCAAGTTGCAGGTCTGTAGGATCTGATTAAGAGTCCATGCATAATGTAAGTGTAATTTCACGATGTTTGTATTGAAAAATTTAATGTGGTCAATTAGTGCATATATCATGTAACATGGAGATGCGATAATTTTCTCTAAGTGGTCACAAAATGTGACAAAGTCTTTGCCTGCGGTGGTGTATGCGCAAGAATCACTCGTATTAGGACGTGCATGGCTTTCCGCTTCATATTTCCATAGAAAATATGGAATTGGGAACAAATTTTCCAACTTAAAATTAATGCATATTTTTTTCGTATGGCCTGATTATGAAGAGCCTAAGAATATACATATCTGGTGCAGCTATCTCATCACATCCACTTCAAAATATCGCACTGAGAAGAAGAAGAAAACACATTCACAAAAGAAAGTGTTCACATCCACTCCAATGGCTTTTACGTTCAAGAGTGAATCCATCTTCTCTCTTGCTCTAATTTCTTGGCGCTTGGGCATGGCAAGCGATGTCAGTCCGCATGTTGCGCGAGCCCACCGTTGCAGAGCAGCACGAACAATGGATGGTCGAATATGTTTGTGTTGGAAATTAATCAAGAGAAGACACATTGTTTGTTGTAATCAGAACATAAAAGTAAAGAAGATGATAACAACTTTATAATATCATTCCTTTTACAAATCTTGGAGAAGAAGAAAATAAGATATCACTGAAAAATAACATAAAATTGGAGGTGAGGTACGGATAACCGAATCTCCTTAAAGCGATTAGTTCCTGTCAATGCTGCTCCGCAGATTCACGAACTATGCCTCCCAAGATACAACACCTCGAACCTGTTTGGATTAGCACTATGCAAACAGGACTCAGTTGAACCATTCAATTGAACAAACGCACTCAGAATAATAGAAAAGTATATCAAAGCCTTTTTGGAATCGAGTCGGAAAAATAAAAACTAAAACCGTAATGAAGCTCTATATTCCTATCTATTTATAGAGTTTTTTTGGTTCATGTACAGAAGAGATACATGAATTAAATAGATGCATGTATCCACGAAGTTCATGAATCAAGAGATACGTGAATCCAAGAGATTCATGAATCCAAAGATACGTGAATTCAAGAGGTTCGTGTACTCAATAAATACATGAACTAAAAAATACATGAATTTAGGAAATTCATGAATTCAATATATATGTGAACAGAAAAATTTAGGAATTCATGAATTCAATAGATATGCGAACAAAAAAGACGTATCTTAATTTATTGGCTTTCGTTGATCCATTAACCATAATTACAACAGTTCGGACCTACGAGGACCCACAGGAGAAGGCAAAATGCCAGGCGATTTTCACCGAGAACTTGCAGTTCATTGAGGATTTCAAAAGGTATGGGAGTTGAACTTTTGAATTAGGTTTCAACCAATTCTCAGACTTGACCAATGAGGAGTTCCTCCGAAGCCATGTGGGATACTTAGGGTGCGTTTGGTAACGTTTCTGTTCAAAAATTGTTCTAGGGAATAGAAATAGAAGAAACTATTTTTGTTCCGGGGAACAATTTTTGAACAGAAGAACGCATTTGGTAAACTTGTTCCTGGAATAGAAAAAAACAAAAACACGTTTGGTAAATTTGTGTTCTTTTTTTGTTTCTTTTAATTTTTTAATATTTTTATTGTATTTTTCCTGTTTTTCTTTCTTTTTTCTTTTTTCTTTTTTCTTTTTTTCTTCTTTTGGCTAGTGGCCTCGCCTTGGCTGGGCGAGCCCGAGCCTCGCTGGCCGGCACGAGGTTGGCCTCGCCTTGGCTAGGCGAGCTCGGGCTCGCCCCGAGCTCGCCCTCTGCCTCGCCGGGGGCCGGCGACGCTCCAGCGAGGTCGCCAGCCCTCGACAGCCAGTCGCTAGTTATGGCCGAGGCCGGCGACTAGCCAAAGAAAAAAGAAGAAGAAAAGAAAAAGAAAAGAAAGAGAAGAAAAGAAAGAAGAGAGAGAAAATTTGTTTCTTCAAAGTGTTCCAGAAACAAGAAAAAAGTTTTTCTTGTTTCTTGTTTCTGTTCCAAATTTGTTCCCGAGAACAAAAAAAAAAAAATAGATTTAGAACAAAAACACAAACAAACACGTTTCTGTTCTTTTTTTGTTCCTGGGAACCAAAAAACAAGATTTGTGTTTATAAACAGAAAAAAGAAACACAAACAAACACCCCCTTAGCATCCAAGAACCTAGAGCCTGTGGAAACGACATCGCATATCCACAAAGATCTGGCTGACGATGTTCCCAATAACATTGACTGGGTAGAGAAAGGTGTTGTAAACCATATTAAGTATCAAGGCAGATGTGGTAAGCACAAACATTGCGATTGCGTCTTGACTCGATTTCTTTTTCAAGTAAATGAGTAGGCATTACACAAAACATATATACTTCTGGAAAATTTACACCATATGAGTGACTTGGAACCTGTTTAGTATAGTTCTCTTTAGGCAGCTGCAATTTTGAAATAGGAGTTCTGCATCTTTTATGGGGTTTTGTTCTTGGCCCGCCTTTGAGTGGGCTTGACCCAATCCCAATCCGTTTCCATCTGAAATTTCCTTTGTAGAGAGCAACCAAGAAGTTAAACGTGGATGCACGTCAATAGTGACTCAAATACATGTGTCACTTAGTGACTCGCGAGGCCCAATCATGGCCAAGTGTAGGTGTGGTGCGTCTTATATTTTTCCACACTGTTTTGGAAACCAAAAAATTTCTACAGGCTCTTCATGATTTAGAAAAATTGTTGGAGTGTTTTATTTTTATGTTCACTGCTTATAAAAATTTAATATATTTTGTGTATGTCGTAAGATCAGACAATCTTTAGAAAATATACGGATTTCATTATGAGTGCCCTTGATTATCCTACCCTTAGTATGATGTCATTTACTAGGGTTGTAATTGGGAACTTAAAATGAATATATTTGATAAGTGTACTCTCCTTTTGCTTGTGGCATGTATTGTAGAAATTGTTTGGGAAATATTCATGAAATATTCCACGTAGATTTGAATATTGTGAGTCTTGTTATGAAATTTCTCTGGTTTTGTATCTATCACGTTGTATGAATAGATTACCTAGATGCGGTAGCACGAATGTGTAATTAGAGGAAAAATTGCCAAAAAACGAAAGATGTCTAAAGAGAGGGAAGTGATTATAGATATATTGCGCTATGAAAAGGGAGAATTGGTCCAAATGATTGTGTTGTATCGCATTCTAACTATCTAAGGTATTTCTTCAAAGAATATGAGAAAAATGGAGGCAACAATTACTTTAACAAAGAAGTAATCTTGTGCCGGGTAACTTATTATAAGAATGGCAATTTAGTCATAATTGTTTTAATTTTGCCAATTTAGTCCAAAATCTTCACAAAAAAATTCCAATATGGTCATTCTTATTAATTTTTTCAATTCAATGGATCTTGATCTCTATGGTTTCTCTTCTACATTTAGGGTTAATCTTAAATTTCTATAATGTCTATGTGAAACTCTATCATGGTTCTTGTTATTGTAGTTTAGGTTATTCCATGGATGCTTGTGCTGTACTTGGTGTGGACCCTATTATATGGAACTTTTATTCTAATATTTATTTTATGTTAAATGCCTCTTCTTCCAATGAGAATGTTGATATAAATGTGCATTATGCTAGATTAGGGGGATAAGGGCACTAGAAGTGTTAGAATTGTATACAACACTCTTGAGTGTTACAACTTCATTTTTGATCATTTGAGTACTATATTTTGTTTGAAGTTGTTTGCTTGAGTATCATTGGTAATTTATCTTGTTGGAAAATCCAATCTGCCATTAATATATTATGCATGTCTAATGTTGCTAGTTGGCAAGATGAAATCAATTTGCCTAATATAATCTTCTTGCTTTACATCTTTTTGGAAATTCCTGTTGATCTTGTGTTTGATTTATCACATATTTGTCACGAGAGGATCAGATTGCTCAGCTGCTCAAGAGCACCATTCTATCAGTGAGTTGATCAAGCTTGATGAGAGCTGCATTATTGTAGATCGGAGAACTTTCTTCGGCTCCTAAAGAAATAACTAGACAATGACCAATACTGGTGTTTCTCCTCTCTCTATCAATGTTCTCCTCATCTTATTGTTTTCGAAGGAAGTTTTGGATAACATGGCATCCAGCATGAGGAACTCTGAGTTTGATGAATTTGAATGGGGAATTCAAATAACCGAAGATTGATAAATTTAGAAAGCATTGAGGTTATCGACAATATAAGTGTTTTAGACATTCTAGTTATCGAATTTTGTTGGGTGGTCTTGGGCCTCTATCATTTCAAAAAGTTAGCTCGAGGAATGAGGTTTTCCCTCACATTTATAAACTAACCACATGCCCATTCCATAACCAATATGAGATAAACCCACACAATCTCCTCCCTACACATTGGACTAAGGTCGGAGGCCGCAACAATCCTCTTCGAGTGATTGTTGGGTCTAGATTTGTTGGTAATTTGGACTCTGCTACCACATGTAAGACCCGAAAATGCAATCCTAAGATCTCCATGGCTAGAATCAAGAACGCATATAGACAAGTAAAAAGATTAACACATCTGATTTTGACCATCGTTCTTGATGCGGAATAATGACAATTCAAACTCAAGAAAACTTTTCCTCTATTACTCTCTGTATCATTGGCTTAATAAGACGGCTCATCTACAGGCAAACCACTCACGTAAGACGTGAAATTGCAACCTCAAGATCTCCATAACTAGAATCAAGAATGCATATAAACAAGTAAAGATATTAACGCACTTGATTTGGACCATCGTTCTTGATGTGGAATAGCGATAATCCAAACTTGAGAGCTTCTCCTCTATTGCCCTTTGTATCACTAGCTTAATAAGACGGTCCCTCATTGTTAGCACATAGGAAATGCTCATTTGTGAGGATAATTGTAAGTGTTGGGATTAGATGAGAGGCTTGAGTATTATTTATAGAGTTTCTAACCAGGCCCTCTCGTTACGGGCCAAGCTTAATTTGACCCACACTAGCCAATATCATATTAGGTTAGTTAAGAAACCTTCTAACTCACTTTAGACCAACCCCATAAAACAGTAAATTGTAATATCAACTAATGTAGCCCATATTATGAAAACTCTTATGAGGCTTAGGTGATATTAATAGTCTTGTTCTATCTATATAGGGCAAGTTTTTCCATGATATTTTTCCTATACATCTATTCTTTTTGTTTTTGTTTTCTCTATGTGATTTCTTGACCGGCCTTATAATGGCTAGTAAAAATTCAAGGTATACTAGCAAATATGTGAGTAATGTTGTGCAATAAAATTAGATTCTTTATTGAATACATATTTTCGATTGAAAAAAATGGTTTTATCTTGATATCGATAAAAATGGGAAATAGAAGAGAATGGTTCATGTGTTGGAAATAGGACTCCACATCTCTTGAAAATGCTTTTAACTCATACTATTTTACGATCATCAAACAAATCACATTATGCCAATTGAGGTGGGTAGTGTTGAAGTATTGAAAAGTGGGGTGGGTTTTAAAGACCTTGTTTCCTTTAACAATGTAAAGTTGGGCAAACAAGTGTGGCGTCTTACACAGCCCATTTGCCTTGTGAAGTCGAATTTTCAATGGGATTTACTTCTCAAATTGCGATTTGTAGAAAGCAAAGAAAGGCTTTAGACCTTCTTGGGGATGCAAAAGTATTCTAATGGGGAGAGATTTAATTAGCTCGGTGGGTTGTTGGGAATGGAGAAAACATCAAGATTTGCAAGGACAAGTGTCTACCTGTAGGAGTGTTAGGGGGACTAGCGAACTGAGAGGACCCTATTGTAGTATTTGAATTGATAGAGTCCGGAACCAATAGGTGGAATGAACAAAAACTAAAAGAATTTTTTCAAGAAGATGTGGTTAAAGAAATGCTTTCTACTACAATTAGTCCATGCTTAGAAGGAGAGAGATTAGTCTGGACTGGTTATAAACAATGCACATACTCAGATTAGAATGGCTATCACAATATCTCATCATCAGTATGGTAGTAGAGCACATCACAAGCAACAACATCATACCAGCCTCCCCAGAGCCTATGGACAAATATATGGGAGGTTCCTACCCTCCTCAAAGTTCGGCTTTTTATGTGGAGTGTGTGCCAAAATGCTCTACCGTCGAAGGAAAATCTATACAAGAGGAAAATGGTACTTGATCCGCTTTGTTTGTTCGGCCGAAAAAATCTCAGAGACCATGGAACACCTCTTCTTACTATGTGACTGGTCCAAAAACATTTGGGTAGACCGGCTTAAATTATTGGTATCTCCAGTGAACTTACAGACAATAAACAAATGGGTGTTGAAAGTGCTCACCCCGGGTTCGAATTCCTTCCCCCACCCCCCTCTCAAGAGCTGACTGCAAATGTACTATGTTTGATATGGGAAGGGCGAAATGGCTTTGTATTTCAACAACGACAGCCAAGACTGGAGTTAATTGTTGACGAAGCCGTTCTGGTAAATAATAATCATAATCAGTGGCTCCCCAGTGAGAAGTTTAGGCGAGGAAAAAGGAATGCTTTACCTAGGCAATGGACGCTTCCGAAACTTGGGGACTGGAAATTCAATGTCGATTGCTCTTGGATCGAAGGCAAGCAAGGGGGATAAGTGGCAAGAATTTGTCGAGATTCTCAGGGATCTATAATCACAGGCTTCACCCCAAAGGAACAAGCGTTGTTCGTACTTGAGCTGGAAACCCTAGCTGCAAAGAGAGCACTGTTGACTTTGAGGGAGGAACCTGAACTCCGATTACACCCCAATCTACACGTGGACTTGCTAACTGACAGCACATCGGTTATCTCATGCTTACCACTTGTTGACAACAGCCCACGGGCCTTCAGTCATCAATTCGAAGAATTTAACGCCCTTCTAGCCCAACTTAAAAAACGGAACGTAGCCCACTCTCCTCGAGAATCCAATCAAGTGGCAAATTGGATTGCTAAGGTCTATAGAATAGGAAGTCTTCCATCTAATTAGCTAGTTAATCCTCCGATTGCTTTGGGATTTGCTTTGTTTTGAGTCTTGTCATCATAGCTTTTGTAGCACTTCAATGGAATGAATGAAATGCATTATTTTTTTGACAAAGAAAAGGTCTATGGAGTTATTGTGCTAACACGCTTTTTGCTTGATGACCAAGATGCATTGATGTAGAATAGATTCATCCCCTTGTTCTTTGTCTAATCTCAAATATTAAAATCAAGTTTATCAAGTTCATCTCAAGAAATCACTTCTTTTTAATACTCGATAATTGTTTGATGACCCTTGAGTTTTTGCTAACTGATATTCTCTTAAGTTTTTGCAGAATCATTCCATGAGCATAGACCATGATAGCTAGTTAATTAATCTGTGATTTATCATACATTTTGGCCTATATTAAGCAACAAATTACTTGATGACATTTCTATCAAAATTTTAAAAATGATAAAATTTAGAATTGCAAAAAATAATTATGAAGAAAATCCAGTTGTCAATATTCATACGTCAGGCATTTCTCCTTAGATAAATGTCAATTTACGTGAACAACAAGTTTTTATTTTTGGTCTGTCGTGAATAACAAGTAGAAAAAAAATAATAAAAGTTAAAAATGAAAGTCGGTTCCACACCTAAAACTTTCTATCAATATTGAGTATTCTCTTACAATTAGATCTCTCTCTCTCTCTGACCATTTCCTTTTTTTTTTTTTTTTTTTCAACAATTCCCGATAAAGTTCAAGCATGTGGACTAACCAAATGGGTTGACCGACCTATAAACTTTGAATTTGAGGGCATAATCCGTACAATAACATGGGATGTACTTGTGATGTGGCATACTTAAATATCCACTTATACAATTTATTACATTACCAAATGTACTAATTTTATAGATTTATAGGAAGTGCATCCTCAATGTAAAATGTTGTTTACATAGACAGTGAAGATATAGAAATTCGCATTTAATATTGGAATGAATTTATTTGCCAAAATAAAAAACCGTATATGGATTGCATATAGGCACTTGAGTCTTATAGGAATCCCAAAGTCATAGAGATTAGTTTTAATATTCTTGGCACTGCTCTATTTTGTAGTATCCACCCCGTGATTGTAGGAGCAAGAGAGACGACCCCGTTGACTTGACTTTGAAAAGCCAAGCTTTGTGTCCAAATTATACGCATGCCCGATTCAATGTTCCCTTGCTAGAAAGGTCCCTGTGAGTCCGGATAAAATTCTGCCCATCTAGAAGAAAAGAGAGTATGACAACCTGTAGAAGTGAAAAGGAAGAGATTCCGTGCAATGGACGCTTGGAAATTGAAATGAGTTCCAATATTGACTAGCTTCTAGATGATGTTACATCATGTTGTGGAGTTATTTGAACTGTAGGAATGGGAAAGGGGAAGTGGCTTTGAATTTGTGGAACCCATGCTAGCTTGACACACGGGATGATTCTTGCCTATGTCCCATGTTCTCTCTATCTTAATCACTACAATAAGTGAAGGAAAGTATGGGGATCAATAAGGGTATATGTGGTTTTGATAATAAATATCCATGCGCTGTCTTTTGAAAAGATTTTGAAAGCAACCAAAGTGGAGGACGTATAGGTCCACATTTGCCCCCATCCCTCATTGGAGAAAGTTGAACTCTCCGATTGGCGGGTTAAAGTAATCATGTGTATTAATCATATGGAAACTTTGACCAAAATATGTGTGTGTTGTCAATGATTTGGAAACCATCAATTAAAAATTAATTAGATGAACTTTCAATTAAGAGGTTGGAGTAAAAGACGGCCCTATAATTAATATCATCTTGGATATGGAACAGGATAGGCATCCATTTGAGCTAATTATTGGTACTATTGATTAGTCTGTCATATATCATGTGTTTTGGCTTATTTTATTATCAAAATTCAAAATACTATTAGAGTTTAGAATAAAAAGAAAAAAAATCATACGCAAATCTAATTGTCAATTTTCGTAATTTTATAAAGTTTCGGAGGTTTTTCGTTAGATAAATGTCTATTGAGGCACGTAAAACTTTTGATCAATATTGATCATCCACTTACAATTGTTTCTCTCTCAGTTGTCTCCCTTCCTTACCCACATGCGCACAATCATCTCTCTACCTCACACGTTACTTTTGCTTATTTTTATCAGTCTAGGTCAATAAAGGCATTGAAATGTGGAAAGGTGCACGAAGAAAAATAAAATATAATTGGGGACATTTTCAGATCAATCTAGCTTTGCTTAGCTTGAAGAGAAGGGATAAGTGCAATAGAAGTCCTAAAACTTGTAACGAAAATGCAATTGAGTCCTAAAACTTGCAAAAAGTGCAATCAAGTCTTAAAACTTGTCAAATTGTTTCAATCGAGTGCTTAAGTTAACACCGTCAAACTTACTAAAAAGAAAAATGCTGACGAGGCGTGGACGTGGCATTTAAAATATTTTTTCATTTTCAACATGAATTTTTAATTATTTTTTATTCAATTTAAAAAAATTTAGATTTAACTAAAAAGAAAAGCTAAAATTTATTTTTAAAAGTTGTTAAAAAAGACAAAATGGCAGCTCCTCCCCTGCCCGCCGCCGCCCATCGCCGGAGGGGCCAGCCCTCCGGCGATGGGCGGCGGCAAAGGAAGTGCCGGCCAATTTTTTTTTTTTTTTTTTTTGAACTGTTTTGTTTTTTAAATAAAATTTAACGTTTCTTTTTAAGTTTTTAAATCTAATTTAAATAAAAAAATTTTAAAAAGCTACATGGAAAATAAAAATTCATTTTAAATGCCATGTCTACGCCACGTCATCATTTTCCGTTAAAAATGTTGATGGTGTTAACTTTAGAACTCGATTGAAACAATTTGATATGTTTTAGGACTTGATTGCACTTTTTGCAATTTTTAGGACTCAATTGCATTTTCGTGACAAGTTTTAGAACTTCTATTGCACTTATCCCTTAAAAGAACCTACCGAGTAAATGCTCATGGTGTACACCATGGTCACAGAAACCCTAAGTGAAGCTAGAGAAAGATCAAGGACCATACAAACATCATTCTCTTTAGCTTTGAACATCATGTGCAGCACGCACTCATTGAGTAAACAATGACATTGACCATGCTCTGTCACCGACTTTCTTTGCCCTTAAATTGCTCAAATAGATTGATTTCATATTCACTTCTATAAGGAGACAACCACACAAATGGATTTTGAACTTTGACTCAATATACATATCATCCCTAAACTTTTGGTAACTATTTAATTTGGTCTCTACATACACGGAAATTTCCAATATTTTCCTTCCATTTATTCAATTTAACGGAATTTGCTAATTTGGCTTCCCATTTAGTAAGTTTGAGTCGTGGATGAAGAAATAATGTTACATGTGGATTATTCATATAACATATTCAACTCAAGTTATAATAATTTGTATCAACAAATTAAATGGATAATCATTTGTCCAAGTTGAACAAGTTGAACAACTTAAAATTATTATTATATTCTAATCGAGAAAAATATCTTATGTGGATAATCTTGATGTAACGTTATTTTTAGTCCACTATTCAAACATACCAAATTGGAAACCAAATAGCATTTTTTGTTAACTTGAATTAATAAAAGGATAACATGAACATTTCATGTAATTTAGAGATTAAATTAAACATGTACAAAAAATTCAGGCACCGTATTGAATAAATTAAAAATTTAGGGACAATATTGCACATTAGGCCAAAACTTAGGGTTCATTTGTGTAGTTTTTCCTTCTATAAATACAACTAATGCATTCACTCAATCTCTGCACCACAAACATATCTATTCATTAGAAAATGGGTTTGAAACTTGCAAATTTTTTTTCTATATGGTTGATACTTGTCTTGTATGCATGTGCATGTGCGTCAAGCGCTGCGTCTCATGCCTACGACATTCCATCCGCAACTAAAAAGTTCGAGGAGTGGATGAGTCGGCACGAACGCGACTATAAAGATGTCGCCGAGAAGGCGAAGCGTTTGAAGATTTTCTTGGAAAACCTGCGGTTCGTCGAGGAGTTCAATGGCGCGGCGAACCGGACTTACAAGGTCGGATTGAACAAGTTCTCGGACTTGACCAACGAGGAATTTGTGGCAGCATATACTGGATACAAATTGCCATCATCGACACGCAGGAACTCCTCCTCAGTCAATTCTTTAAAGTACCAAGGTTCGAATAGCATCCCGGAGAGCGTCGATTGGGTAAAAAAAGGTGCTGTCAACCCTATAAAGAACCAAGGCCAATGTGGTAAGAAATTTACTGCAAACTATTGAAGCCTATCCTAAGATATGCGAGCAATTACATTGCCCAGCTTAAATCCACTTGTCATAAAATATTACATCGTGAAACACTAAACAAATTAATTTTTCTGAGAAGTTTTCTTGATTGAATTATAATCACTGCACGACTCACTATCTTATGTGTACAGGATCTTGCTGGTCGTTCTCCGTGGTGGCGGCGGTGGAAGCAATCACTCAGATCACCACTGGTGTGCTACCGAACCTGTCCGAACAGCAACTCATAGACTGCGCCACCGATGGCAACCGTGGCTGTCAAGGCGGCTGGATGGACAATGGCTTTAAGTACATCATCGACAACAACGGCATCAGCTCCAAGTCAAACTACCCGTACGTCGGGGTCGACGGCACTTGTGACGGGCAGGCCTCATCTGTTGCTGAGGCCAAAATATCGGACTACAGGGATGTCCCCCCGAATGAGGACGACATGCTGAAGGCCGTGGCAATGCAGCCGGTGTCGGTAGCACTTGACTCGAGCGGGGCCGAGTTCCAGTATTATGCAGGCGGTGTCTTTACTGGCCCATGCGGGACTGATCTGAACCATGCGGTGACGGTCGTCGGGTACGGGACGGACACGGATGGGACGAAGTACTGGTTGATAAGGAACTCTTGGGACGTCTCCTGGGGCGAGAGCGGGTACATGAGGATTCAGAGGGATTCTGGGGTCGAAGGTGGCCTTTGTGGAATTGCCTCCAAAGTTTCTTATCCCGTTGCATAAGTATTCGTCTGAGAGATTATGGCTTCGAGTTCATGTGCGTTAGTAGGGTAAAATCGGTCGATGTGAACTGAGCTTAGTATAAGTGGAAATATTTCGGGTTAATTACTATAGTTAATCTCGTCTATTTACTGTTTTAATTTCAGTTGGATCCCCCGCGACCTTTGCCGGGTTTCTTATCCTGAAGTTTCTTGTGTGTTTAATGATAATGAGAATAAAGAGGATTTTAAGACAGTCCTTAGAATTTTTTATTGTTAGCAAACCCTTCCAAGAATTGTTTGAGACTTGGAATTAGGAGTCAGCATCAGTTCAAGGTCAACCCTAGATCGACTCTGGACTGGCTCAACCTGGGAGGACAAAGTTGGTCCTTGGTCTTGGGATCACTGGACCTTGGACGATTCAGTTTGATTCTCGATCTTGGAAGTTTAGGGTTCGTTCAACCTGAACCAACCCTGCACATAATATATGCTATATATTATATATCTAATATACTATATATTAAATGCTTTTGACTACTTTAAATCCTAGTGCCTCCTCCTCTGTTATCTTTGCACTTCAGTTTGTCATGTAAATTAGAAAGTAGAAAGAAACCCAGCCCTAATTCGACCAAAAAAAAAAAAAAAAAAACCTCTTCACTCATCTTGCCCTTGCTCGCCTCACTCAACTTATTCATTGCTCACCTCGCGGCTTGCCTCTCTTCACTCATCTCACTCACCTCTATTCACTTGCATTGCCGCCTGCCTCTGTTCCATTGCCTTGTGTGTATGTTTTCATGGTCTATTGCTTTTAGCAAGTGTTAATTCAGTTGTTATCTTATCTTGTATTTATGTTTAATATATATATATATATATATATCGTGTTATAGTGTAGTTACTTAATTTTGCATTGTTGATGGATAAGTAATTTGAAATAGTATGTGTGTTATATTAAGGAATGCAAAAAATGAAACAAAAAAAAAAAATTGGTTGGTCCCAGATTGACCATAGAACGGAACCGGACCTATAGGGTCAGTCCGATCTTCAGTCCGAATCTCAACAGGGTCAATTCTTAGTCTAAAAAATAAGAGACCAACATTGTGCGGGGGTGGTCCCTGCGTTAGGTGCTAGAATGACCTAACTCAGACCATGCTCACCCCTTCTTGGAATCATGTGTATGGGAGGTCCTCAATACTTATTGGATGTTTCCACTAATTTTAGGCCGTCAACTCTCATTTAAGTTACCTAATAAAATTTACTTGGTTCATTTAAATTCATCAACATCTATTGTAGGACTATTATTTGTCTTTTTCTATAAGTGCGTTAAATGTATCTATTGCTATGAATTTACCAATATAAATTCTTGTGAGCTATCAACTTTTCTCCTATTAAATTACCAACTTGTTTTTGTTTACCAAGTCTCATTTTAGTTACTCACGAATTTTTATATATTCTCCAATTGGCTAAATCTATATTGATTTATTATGTTTCATTTGCCTTGCTTATCAATCGATCCTATTTAAAGGGCTTTATTACTTGATCACACACCTTTGGTATATTGACTGTGGTTTCCCTTTAGCTTAGTCATGAATGACATTTATCTTATTTCTTAGTGTTAGATTCTCGCTTTGCCTTGCAATTTATTTAATGCTTCATTAGTTGCTGATTGTTAAATAAAAAAATTAGGTACCCACATGATTGTCTCACATGTTAGTGGATATGTTTAAAATCAATCCAGACTGCCTAAGAAACATTTTCTTAAAATGAACAAGATTAGTTACCAAGAGGGCACTAGTTGATTAATTAATGTAATCAGGTTCATAACCCTAGATTCTCTAGTTGCAAAAGAAGTGAGATATACTCTCATGCCTCACTTGATTCCTAGCCGACCCATATAGGCAAGTGGTGACTCATCACTAAAAAATCCTCACAGTGTCAATTGAAGCTAAAATTAAATATCTTAATGTCCCACGATAAATGGGCTTGGGAGAGCCCATGCTTAATCAATGGTTGTAGGCTATCTTTTAGGCAATACCCATAAATTTATGCTTTTTCCCCTCTGGACAGAAAAGGCAGGTTGCGACAATATTTTGTTCAGGTACATTGGGTGAGACTTCACCCTTAGTGTGGTGGGTGTGACCTTCAATATCATTCTAAGCAAGGGATGTTGTAATTTGATAAATCAGCTGTTTCACCACTCAAAGGAAGTCCTTATAGATAGGTAAAAGGTAGATTGTTCTCTTCGAATCCCTATAGTTTTAAACTATACAGATCAACACTAGTCTAAGTTGATGACATTTTATCCTACTTAATATTCGTGCTAATCAATTGTTGCCATCTCCCAATAATGTCCAAACTTGACTAATAAGCTCTATGGACTTATTATGCTAACACGGTCTTTGCTCGACGGCGAGATGCATTGACTTAGAATAGACTCATCACCTTTTTTTTGGGGTCTAATCTCAAATATTTAAACAAAGTTTATCAAGTTCATCTCAAAAAATTACTTTGTTGTAACGCTCGATAATTGTTTGACACCGTGAGTCTTACTTAATTATCTGCTAACTGATATTCTTATAAGTTTTTGCGGAATCATTCCACAAACACGGAACGTGATATATACTTAATTAGTCTACGATTTATCATGCGTTCTGGCTTATTTTAAGCAAAAAATTACTAAATGACTTTTCTGTCAAAATTTTAAAAATTATCAAATTTTAGAATTACAAAAAAGATTATAAAAAAATTTTAGTTGCCAATATTTATACTTCTTCTTCAGGCATTTTTCTTTAGATCAATGTCAATTTTCGTGAGTAACAAATTGGAAAAAAAAAAATATAGACGTTAAAAATGAAAGTCGATTCCACACTAGAGACATCTGACCTTGATTGCGCATTCACTTACTAGTAGAGCTCTCTCTCTCTCTCTCTCTCTCTCTCCATTTCTTGTTTTTTCTTCAACAACTTCTAGTTCATGCAGGTGGACTAACCATTTTGGGTTGACTGAACTTTAGGCTTTGAATTTGAGGGCGTACTCCGTTCATATATATATATATATATGTATATCTCCATTTATTGTTTTTTCTTCAACACTTTCTTGTTCATGCGTGTGGACTATTCCTAGACTATTCCACAATGGGTTGACTGCCCTTTAGACTTTGAATTTGAGGGCATACACCGTTCAATAACATGGGACGTACTTTGTCACGCCCCGATCTTCGAAGTGTGTGCCCATCCCTCTATGGTCGATTAAACTAATCAATTGTTGCTATCTCCCAATAATGTCCAAACTTGACTAATAAGCTCTATGGACTTATTATGCTAACACGGTCTTTGCTTGACGGTGAGATGCATTGACTTAGAATAGACTCATCACCTTTTTTTTGGGGTCTAATCTCAGATATTTAAACAAAGTTTATCAAGTTCATCTCAAAAAATTACTTTGTTGTAACGCTCGATAATTGTTTGACACCGTGTGTGACATCCTAAAATTCGACCCCGTTTCGATAAAGTGAAATGGGCATTTCGTCGACGTGCCTATGGTCCTTTTTCTCTGAGCTGATCACTCACGAGTTAACTAACCTATTGAGTGAAGCCGTTAAGGGATGTATCTGCAGTAAAATCCCTAAAAGCTACTTAATTGGTTGGATTGGACTAAAATCACGTCTGATCGATTCTAACCATGAAATTTAATTTGGGTTCGGGAATCGAATATTCGAGCGTGTCACAATTCATTTTTAGGATCCTGTCTCATCGTCCGTCAAATTATTGACGAGTCCGAAATTTCAGGAAAGAAATTATCGGAAGAAAAATCGAAGACTGGAGGAAAATAAAAAGGGAAAGAGAAATGGAAAATAATAGTAATTTTAAGAATAAGGTAAATTTCTTATTCTTGTACTATTTCCTTTTTTCTATTTCTTTTTCTCTCTTTCTCTCTCTCTTCTCTCTCCTCTCCCCTTCCCCTTCGTGCGGACACCCCCACCGAACACCTACCCCCTCCCCCTTGCCAATTTTAAATTGGCTTCTCCCTCTCTCTTTTTCACTTTTGACTAGTCAAAATTCTATCTCCTCCCTTCTTCTTATCTCTTTTCCTTCTTCCTTCTCTCTCCTCTCTCTTCTCCCCACTCCCCCACGTGACCGAATCCCCCTCCCTTCGTCTCCTTCGTGCGAACCAGAAGCTGAAGAAGAACGGAAGCAAGGCTCGCCGAGACAGCAGCCCGCCGCCGTCGCCGCCCATGCACCGTCGCAGCTCGCCGCCAGGCCGTCGTCCCGCCGTCCGCGCACGCCCCGCGTCCGCCACTCGCTGCCGTCCCTCCCCGCGCGATCCGGCCTCTGCCCAGCCCCCCGTTTAGCCGCCTCCGGCCACCTCCTCGCTGCCGTTTGAGCTCGCCGGACCTCCACCGGCCTTCCCTCGCACCTTGCCACCCTTGCTGCTTTATTTGGTTGCTGTTTGGTGTTCTTTTTCAGCCTGGACAGCCACCCCGCCGTGTGGGTTTCCAGCGACTTCGGGCTCACTTTTGGGCCGTTTCCGGGCCCTGGACCCGAGCCGTGCTTTGGAAGGAATCGTTCCTCGCATCGTCCCCGTCGGATTGATCCGATTTGCGCGCGATTCCGGTGAGTAATCTCACTAATCCTTGCTTAGTGGACTAATTACACTTAAAGGTTGTTTAGTTTTAATTAATTAGGATTAGGTGGTTAGATTAGTGATTATTAGTCAATTGTGATGCAAATTAGACAATTTGATGGTGCCATTAGCAAGTAGATGTGGTCTAGTATTTAATTAATGTATCTCGGGATTTTTCCCGACCCTTATCGGGATTCAATTCGGCAATTCGGGCCTAATTGGAATTTTTAATAATTAAATATTAATTTTCGAAATTAATTTAATTAATTAATTAATTTCCGAAAATTCAACCGGGATGACCGGTGATCGGAATTTTACGCTGAAGATCGTGGTGAAGTCCGTTTATTTAATTGAGCTCTATTTTGAGCTAAATTGGAATTATCGAATTATTAATTAATTTTTGAAATTATTTATTTATTTATATGTTTTCGGAAATTAAGGCAGGGATAGCCAACGACTGGAATTTTGTGCTGATTGTTGTGGTGCAGTCCGTTTATTTATTTGAGTTCCATGTTGTGTTAATTTAAATTGACTGTGCAATTTAAGGAATTATTCCTTAATTGATTGAAATTGAGTGGAATTGAATGATTGATTGGTTGATGGCCGAGTATGGCTATTTAGCATTAATAATGTCTTGTTGAGTTGTAAAGTGGGGAGAACCGTGAGAGTGGATTGAGAATACTCTTGGCTGAGACAAATCAGGTACGAGGTATAGACATACGTGGTTCGGTGATAAGGACGTCACTGGTGAAAACGACGCCTTAAAGAACGCACGAGTGCTGTCTATTACCTGCATCAGTATAGACATACGTGGTTCGGTGATAAGGAAGTCACTGGTGAAAACGACGCCTTAAAGAACGCACGACTGCTGTCTACTGCATGCATCATTAGGGACATACGTGGTTCGGTGATAAAGAAGTCACTGGTGAAAACGGCGCCTTAAAGAACGCACGAGTGCTGTCCATTACATACGTCACCTTGGCGAAAACGACGCCCGAGAGCATGAATGTAGCTCTGTGACTAAATGTATTATTGGAGATTGTGTAGTGGGGAATTGAATGACCTAGAGATGATCTGACTGATATTTAATCGACTAGGTCGATTGATCAATGATTTGATCCGATTGTCGTGATTTGATTGACTATTCGATGTGATATATGAAGCATTTGTATATAACATTGAATTGCAGGTTGGAACTGATGCCAAGGTAAGTCTTCTGACTCGTGCTGCGCTTAGGCAACCATGTGGTGTATTGGTTCCCTAATTGAGTCTTAGTGGGGTAGAACTCGCTGAGACGTAGTCTCATCCCGGTTTGGGGAAAACATTTCAGGATCCCGATAAGGAGCTGAGGAGGAGGAATCGGAGAAGGAGAATACTGAAATGAAACCTAAGGAGGAGAAGGATCTTTGGAAGAAGAAGATAATACCGAGAGGGATCTTGAGTACGACCTGGATGGACTGAAATTCTATCTTCTTTTGAGAACTCCATTTTGTTGTGAATAGAGTTAGAGTAAAAAGTGTGAATAGTGGTCAAGTACTCTGGTTTATGTCATGTATAAAAGTTTGGTTATAAGTTTCAATATGAAAAATATGGCCTTGCTTTTCTATCCCATCGATTTACTGTCTGGGGATTTATAATTGCTTCCGCATGTGCTTAATAAATGAAAGGGTTGGCGATACATAGTCCTGGGATATCGCACTATAAAATCGACCAAGTGAGAAGGATGTGTGTGTGCCCGAGGATCGGGGCGTGACACCGTGAGTCTTACTTAATTATCTGCTAACTGATATTCTTATAAGTTTTTGCGGAATCATTCCACAAACACGGAACGTGATATATACTTAATTAGTCTACGATTTATCATGCGTTCTGGCTTATTTTAAGCAAAAAATTACTAAATGACTTTTCTGTCAAAATTTTAAAAATTAATTTTAGAATTACAAAAAGAAATTATAAACAAATTTTAGTTGTCAATATTTATACTTCTTCTTCAGGCATTTTTCTTTAGATGAATGTCCATTTTCGTGAGTAACAAATTGAAAAAAAATAAAAAAATATAGACGTTAAAAATGAAAGTCGATTCCACACCAGAGACATCCGACCTTTATTGCGCATTCACTTCCTAGTAGAGCTCTCTCTCCCTCTCTCTCTCTCTCTCTCTCTATCTCTCTCTCTCTCTCTCTCTCCATTTCTTGTTTTTTCTTCAACAATTTCTAGTTCATGTAGGTGGACTAACCATTTTGGGTTGACTGAACTTTAGGCTTTGAATTTGAGGGCGTACTCCGTTCATATATATATATATATATATATATATGTATATCTCCATTTATTGTTTTTTCTTCAACACTTTCTTGTTCATGCGTGTGGACTATTCCTAGACTATTCCACAATGGGTTGACTGCCCTCTAGACTTTGAATTTGAGGGCACACTCCGTTCAATAACATGGGATGTACTTTGTCATGCCCCGATCTTTGGAGTGCGTGCCCATCCCTCTATGGTCAATTAAACTAATCAATTGTTGCATTCTCCCAATAATGTCCAAACTTGACTAATAAGCTCTATGGACTTATTATGCTAACACGGTCTTTGCTTGACGGTGAGATGCATTGACTTAGAATAGATGCATCACCGTTTTTTTGGGGTCTAATCTCAGATATTTAAACAAAGTTTATCAAGTTCTTCTCAAAAAATTACTTTGTTGTAATGCTCGATAATTGTTTCACACCGTGAGTCTTACTTAATTATCTGCGGACTGATATTCTTATAAGTTTTTGCGGAATCATTCCACAAACACGAAACATGATATATACTTAATTAGTCTACGATTTATCATGCGTTCTGGCATATTTAAAGCAAAAAATTACTAAATGACTTTTCTGTCAAATTTTAAAAATTATCAAATTTTAGAATTACAAAAAAAAATATTAACAAATTTTAGTTGTCAATATTTATACTTCTTCTTCAGGCATTTTTCTTTAGATGAATGTCAATTTTTGTGAGTAACAAATTGAAAAAAAATAAAAAAATATAGACGTTAAAAATGAAAGCCGATTCCACACCAGAGACATCCGACCCTTATTGCGCATTCACTTACTAGTAGATCTCTCTCTCTCTCTCTCTCTCTCTCTCATTTCTTGTTTCTAGTTCATGCAGGTGGACTAACCATTTTGGGTTGACTGAACTTTAGGCTTTGAATTTGAGGGCGTACTCCGTTCCCATATATATATATATATATATATATATATATATGTATATCTCCATTTATTGTTTTTTCTTCAACACTTTCTTGTTCATGCGTGTGGACTATTCCTAGACTATTCCACAATGGGTTGACTGCCCTTTAGACTTTGAATTTGAGGGCATACACCGTTCAATAACATGGGACATACTTTGTCACACCCCGATCTTCGAAGTGCGTGCCCATCCCTCTGTGGTCGATTAAACTAATCAATTGTCGCTATCTCCCAATAATGTCCAAACTTGACTAATAAGCTCTATGGACTTATTATGCTAACACGGTCTTTGCTTGACGGTGAGATGCATTGACTTACAATAGACTCATCACTGTTTTTTGGGGTCTAATCTCAGATATTTAAACAAAGTTTATCAAGTTCATCTCAAAAAATTACTTTGTTGTAACGCTCGATAATTGTTTGACACCGTGAGTCTTACTTAATTATCTACTAACTGATATTCTTATAAGTTTTTGCGGAATCATTCCACAAGCACGGAACGTGACATATACTTAATTAGTCTACGATTTATCATGCGTTCTGGCATATTTAAAGCAAAAAATTACTAAATGACTTTTCTGTCAAATTTAAAAAATGATCAAATTTTAGAATTACAAAAAAAAATATTAACAAATTTTAGTTGTCAATATTTATACTTCTTCTTCAGGCATTTTTCTTTAGATGAATGTCAATTTTTGTGAGTAACAAATTGAAAAAAAATAAAAAAATATAGACGTTAAAAATGAAAGCCGATTCCACACCAGAGACATCCGACCCTTATTGCGCATTCACTTACTAGTAGATCTCTCTCTCTCTCTCTCTCTCTCTCTCTCTCTCTCCATTTCTTGTTTCTAGTTCATGCAGGTGGACTAACCATTTTGGGTTGACTGAACTTTAGGCTTTGAATTTGAGGGCGTACTCCGTTCCCATATATATATATATATATATATATATATATATGTATATCTCCATTTATTGTTTTTCTTCAACACTTTCTTGTTCATGCGTGTGGACTATTCCTAGACTATTCCACAATGGGTTGACTGCCCTTTAGACTTTGAATTTGAGGGCATACACCGTTCAATAACATGGGACGTACTTTGTCACGCCCCGATCTTCGAAGTGCGTGCCCATCCCTCTGTGGTCGATTAAACTAATCAATTGTCGCTATCTCCCAATAATGTCCAAACTTGACTAATAAGCTCTATGGACTTATTATGCTAACACGGTCTTTGCTTGACGGTGAGATGCATTGACTTACAATAGACTCATCACTGTTTTTTGGGGTCTAATCTCAGATATTTAAAAAAAGTTTATCAAGTTCATCTCAAAAATTACTTTGTTGTAACGCTCGATAATTGTTTGACACCGTGAGTCTTACTTAATTATCTACTAACTGATATTCTTATAAGTTTTTGCGGAATCATTCCACAAGCACGGAACGTGATATATACTTAATTAGTCTACGATTTATCATGCGTTCTGGCATATTTTAAGCGAAAAATTACTAAATGACTTTTTTGTCAAAATTTTAAAAATTATCAAATTTTAGAATTACAAAAAAAATTATAAACAAATTTTAGTTGTCAATATTTATACTTCTTCTTCAGGCATTTTTCTTTAGGTGAATGTCAATTTTCGTCAGTAACAAATTGAAAAAAAAAACAAATAGAAAAATATAGACGTTAAAAATGAAAGTCGATTCCACACCAGAGACATCTGACCTTTATTGCGCATTCACTTACTAGTAGATCTTTCTCTCTCTCTCTCTCTCTCTCTCTCTCCCTCTCTCTCTCTCTCTCTCTCTCTCATTTCTTGTTTTTACTTCACCAATTTCTAGTTCATGCAGGTGGACTAACCATTTTGGGTTGACTGAACTTTAGGCTTTGAATTTGAGGGCGTACTCCGTTTATATATCTATATATATATTTATATGTATATCTCCATTTATTGTTTTTTCTTCAACACTTTCTTGTTCATGCGTGTGGACTATTCCTAGACTATTCCACAATGGGTTGATTGCCCTTTATACTTTGAATTTGAGGGCATACACCATTCAATAACATGGGATGTACTTTGTCATGCCCCGATCTTTGGAGTGGGTGCCCATCCCTCTATGGTCGATTAAACTAATCAATTGTTGCTATCTCCCTATAATGTCCAAACTTGACTAATAAGCTCTATGGACTTATTATGCTAAGAGGGTCTTTGCTTGACGGTGAGATGCATTGACTTAGAATAGACTCATCACCGTTTTGTTGGGGTCTAATCTCAGATATTTAAACAAAGTATATCAAGTTCATCTCAAAAAATTACTTTGTTGTAACGCTCGATAATTGTTTGACAGCGTGAGTCTTACTTAATTATTTGCTAACTGATATTCTAATTAGTTTTTGCGGAATCACTCCACAAACATGGAACGTGATATATACTTAATTAGTCTACGATTTATCATGCGTTCTGGCTTATTTTAAGCAAAAAATTACTAAATGACTTTTCTGTCAAATTTTTAAAAATTATCAAATTTTAGAAATACAAAAAAAAATTATAAACAAATTTTAGTTGTCAATTGTTATACTTCTTCTTCAGGTATTTTTCTTTAGATGAATGTCAATTTTCGTGAGTAACAAATTGAAAAAAAATAAAAAAATATAGACGTTAAAAATGAAAGTCGATCCCACACCAGAGACATCCGACCTTTATTGCGCATTCACTTACTAGTAGAGCTCTCTCTCTCTCTCTCTCTCTCTCTCTCTCTCTCTCTCTCTCTCTCTCTCTCTCATTTCTTGTTTCTAGTTCATGCAGGTGGACTAACCATTTTGGGTTGACTAAACTTTAGGCTTTGAATTTGAGGGCGTACTCCGTTCATATATATGTATATATATATATATATATATATATATATGTATATCTCCATTTATTGTATTTTCTTCAACACTTTCTTGTTCATGCGTGTGGACTACTCCTAGACTATTCCACTATGGGTTGATTGCCCTTTAGACTTTGAATTTGAGGGCATACTCCATTCAATAACATGGGATGTACTTTGTCATGCCCCGATCTTCGGAGTGCGTGCCCATCCCTCTATGGTCGATTAAACTAATCAATAGTTGCTATCCCCCTATAATGTCCAAACTTGACTAAAAAGCTCTATGGACTTATTATGCTAACATGGTCTTTGCTTGACGGTGAGATGCATTGACTTAGAATAGACTCATCACCTTTTTTTTTTGGGGTCTAATCTCAGATATTTAAACAAAGTTTATCAAGTTCATCTCAAAAAATTACTTTGTTGTAACGCTCGATAATTGTTTGACACCGTGAGTCTTACTTAATTATCTGCTAACTGATATTTTTATAAGTTTTTGCGGAATCATTCCACAAACACAGAACGTGATAGATACTTAATTAGTCTACAATTTATCATGCGTTCTGGCTTATTTTAAGCAAAAATTGCTAAATGACTTTTCTGTCAAAATTTTAAAAATTATCAAATTTTAAAAATACGAAAAAATTATAAACAAATTTTAGTTGTCAATATTTATACTTCTTCTTCAGGCATTTTTGTTTAGATGAATGTCAATTTTCGTGAGTAACAAATTGAAAAAAAATAGAAAAATATAGACGTTAAAAATGAAAGTCGATTCCACGTCAGAGACATCTGACCTTTATTGCGCATTCACTTACTAGTAGAGCTCTCTCTCTCTCTCTCTCTCTCTCTCTCTCTCTCTCTCTCTCTCATTTCTTGTTTTTTCTTCAACAATTTCTAGTTCATGCAGGTGGACTAACCATTTTGGGTTGACTGAACTTTAGGCTTTGAATTTGAGGGCGTACTCCATTCAATAACATGGGATGTACTTTGTCATGCCCGATCTTTGGAGTGCGTGCCCATCCCTCTATGGTCGATTAAACTAATCAATTGTTGCTATCCCCCTATAATGTCCAAACTTGACTAATAAGCTCTATGGACTTATTATGCTAACATGGTCTTTGCTTGACGGTGAGATGCATTGACTTAGAATAGACTCATCACCTTTTTTTTGGGGGTCTAATCTCAGATATTTAAACAAAGTTTATCAAGTTCATCTCAAAAAATTACATTGTTGTAACGCTCGATAATTGTTTGACACCGTGAGTCTTACTTAATTATCTGCTAACTGATATTTTTATAAGTTTTTGTGGAATCATTCCACAAACACGGAACGTGATAGATACTTAATTAGTCTACAATTTATCATGCGTTCTGGCTTATTTTAAGCAAAAAATTGCTAAATGACTTTTCTGTCAAAATTTTAAAAATTATCAAATTTTAAAAATACGAAAAAAATTATAAACAAATTTTAGTTGTCAATATTTATACTTCTTCTTCAGGCATTTTTGTTTAGATGAATGTGAATTTTCGTGAGTAACAAATTGAAAAAAAATAGAAAAATATAGACGTTAAAAATGAAAGTCGATTCCACGTCGAGACATCTGACCTTTATTGCGCATTCACTTAGTAGAGCTCTCTCTCTCTCTCTCTCTCTCTCTCTCTCCTCTCCACTTCTTGTTTTTTCTTCAACAATTTCTAGTTCATGCAGGTGGACTAACCATTTTGGGTTGACTGAACTTTAGTCTTTGAATTTGAGGGCGTACTCCATTCAATAACATGGGATGTACTTTGTCATGCCCGATCTTTGGAGTGCGTGCCCATCCCTCTATGGTCGGTTAAACTAATCAATTGTTGCTATCTCCCTATAATGTCCAAACTTGACTAATAAGCTCTATGGACTTATTATGGTAACACGGTCTTTGCTTGACGGTGAGATGCATTGACTTAGAATAGACTCATCACCTTTTTTTTTGGGGTCTAATCTCAGATATTTAAACAAAGTTTATCAAGTTCATCTCAAAAAATTACTTTGTTGTAACACTCGATAATTGTTTGACACCGTGAGTCTTACTTAATTATCTGCTAACTGATATTTTTATAAGTTTTTGCGGAATCATTCCACAAACACGGAACGTGATATATACTTAATTAGTCTACAATTTATCATGTGTTCTGGCTTATTTTAAGCAAAAAATTGCTAAATGACTTTTCTGTCAAAATTTTTAAAATTTTCAAATTTTAAAATTACGAAAAAAATTATAAACAAATTTTAGTTGTCAATATTTATACTTCTTCTTCAGGCATTTTTCTTTAGATGAATGTCAATTTTCGTGAGTAACAAATTGAAAAAAATAGAAAAATATAAACGTTAAAAATGAAAGTCGATTCCACGCCAGAGACACCTGACCTTTATTGCGCATTCACTTACTAGTAGAGCTCTCTCTCTCTCTCTCTCTCTCTCTCTCTCTCTCTCTCTCCATTTCTTGTTTTTTCTTCAACAATTTCTAGTTCATGCAGGTAGACTAACCATTTTGGGTTGATTGAACTTTAGGCTTTGAATTTGAGGGCGTACTCCGTTCATCTATATATATATATATATATATATATATATATATATATATATATGTATATCTCCATTTATTGTTTTTTCCTCAACACTTTCTTGTTCATGCGTGTGGACTATTCCTAGACTATTCCACAATGGGTTGACTGCCCTTTAGACTTTGAATTTGAGGGCATACTCTGTTCAATAACATGGGATGTACTTTGTCACGCCCCGATCTTTGGAGTGTGTGCCCATCCCTCTATGGTCGATGAAAAAGCGACATCCCAGGACGCATTGCCGACGCATTCATTTTAATGCACATGCGGGAGTGAATAATTAATCCCCAAACAATAACAAGATGATATAGAAAAGTAGGGCCATAATTTTTCGAACTGAAAATCATAACAGTTGTATATACATATATCAGACTATGTCATAATATAGAATACTAGCCAATCTATTTACAATGTTTGCAAAACCGGCGGGGGGGTTCATAGAACTACGGATCCTCATCCTCATCCCCATCTTCATTGGAGCCTTCAACTGAATACACTAAGGACTCAGGTTCCTACAGGTTCATATCCACCACAGAACCACCTCGAGGATCTGCAATGCCCTTTCCAAAAGCAACTTCCAGCACATAAAAAGGAACCTCGGACTCCGATATAGGCCCCTCTCTCTGCCCATTTCGCTCCTGGCGATACCATGGTCTGTATTGATGGGGCACCTTTTTGGGTAGACCCACATCGACCCAGACCACGGATTTCACCAACTCATATACCCATCTCCTTGGGTCTCCATGAAGCGGGATGAAGCACTTCTGCTCTGTAACATTCTTTTCTTTTATGATGGGCATCGGCTTTACTTTTACTAGGTATGCTGCTTTTTTCATGCTCCCCAATTCATTAGTCATTTTTCTCATTTTTATTCTTTTTTAGGATTTTGTGCTCAGAGGTCTTTGTCTTCAATTGGCAATCCAGATTAGCTGCTCAAATGTGGGGTATGATCACCAATTGGGTTCATGTGAAATGAAATTGCAGGTTCAAGTGAGTTACATAATGGATATAAGTATGTAAGATACAGAAAGAGATGCCCTTCATCATCCTGAGGCACTTAAATTTTGCATGGGTTCGTTTGAAATAATAACACATGAAGATTGGTGTAAGTGAGAGCATAAAAATGTCTATCCATTTGCCTCACCTCGCATGTCGGCTTACCTCCATTTGCCCTAATGTGGGGTGGTTCTTGATGGGGGTAATGTGAAAGAAATTCTTTAAATATTTAGGTTCAGAAAGGGTTAAACAAAGGTTCACTTGTAGAGAAATGAACTGCCACTCGTCATTTTAATTGTCGTACCTTTTGCAATAAAACTCTTCATCTTGTAGACACAAAATTTTTCCATACTTACCTCACAATGTATAGACAAAAGATTGTGTATAGAATAAGGCTTGCCTTCCACCCCTCATATAGCATGTTCAAGTAATTCAACACCATTCACTGAATTATCCATGCTGATAAATTTCAAGTGGAATTGGTGAATTGCACATTATCATGTGAAAGCATTTCATAATGGTAAAGAGGTTATGCACTATTCCTGCAACATATGAAATATCATATCATAAAGTCAAAGCCATCAGGTGTTCGTGTCTTACCCCTCTTTGTAAGGGAGCTCATAGAGATTTCTTACAAAGATAGAGGACAACGTCGTTCACATCCGTTCTTCGCCCCTGCAAAAATAAAACATGCATCATTATACACTAGAGATATAGGTCAACTTTGAGTCGGGGAAAGGCTTTTACGGGCAATTGTTATTCATGGATAATACTTCTTTACAGCATTAGAATTTACAAGATTCACGAATTCCCATCTATCCATTTCTGCTAAGATTAAAGCACCTCCAGGAAGTACTTTCTTCATGATGTATGGCCCACTATAATTTGGAGTAAACATGCCATGAGGATCAAGGTTAATTGGTAGCATCTTGCGTAGCACAAATTCATTGACGTTGAAAAATTTTGGGCTAACCTTCCGATTGAAAGACTTGGCCACCCACTGCTAATAACACTGACCATGACATATGGCCTTCAATTGTTTTTCATCTATCATATTCCTCTGTTGCACCCATTCAACTTCCATCAGCTTAGACTGAGACAACACTCTTGGAGAATAGATTTCTATTTTAACTGGCATCTCTACTGGGGCACACCATTTATATGGGGGGTGATAAGGCAATGAATTCAAATGACGAATTTTGAATAGATCATTGACAAGCTTGTTGTTTAGGTTCATCCCATTGTCAGCAATGATAGCCTTAGGCATGCCATAATAGATAATAATATCACGACACATGAACTTCATGACATTCTTTGTAGTGACAATTGCATAAGATGCTGGCTCTATCCATTTTGTGAAGTAATCAATGGCAACAAGCATAAAACGATGACCATTCGATGCTTTTGGATTAATTGGGCGGATTATATTGATGCCCCACATTGAAAAGGGCCATGGTTTCGACAATTGATGTAGCTCATTTGGAGGGACATTTATATTGTCTCCATAAATCTGGCAATGATGGCAACTCCGGACATGTTGAAGCAATCACTCTCCAAGGTTAGCCAAAAGTAACCTAGCCTCATTGGCTAACATGTGGCCGTTCATGTGAGGACCACACACTCCTTTATGTATTTCTTCTATCAACTTAGTGGCTTCCTTAACATTAATGCATCTAAGTAGGATGGAGTCAAAGGACCGTTTGTATAATGTATCCCTACTAATAACTTGGAGGCAAGCTTCATAATATGCTTTGGTTAGTTGGATTGCTACTTTCAGGGAACTTTTGCCTTTGAATATAGGTCATGATGTCATGGCACCATGGTTTTCCATCAGATTCTTCTGTCACTACCGTGCAGTAGGCTAGCTTCGCAAGCACTTCAATCTTTGAAGGTTCAATTTCTAACCTTTTTATAACTTGGAGCATAAATGACAAAGTCGCAAGTGCATCTACAAACTGATTATGAGACCTTGATGAGTACTTGAAAGATATTTCATCAAACTCCTTTACAAGATTTTTTAGGTAATCATGGTAAGGAACTAGTTTGGCATCTCTAGTCCTCTATTTTTCGACAATCTAGAGGACAACAAATGTGGAATCATTGAACACCTTCAACTTGCTAACTTTCATTTCAATGGCCACCTGAAGGCCAAGAATGCACATTTCATATTCAGCTATGTTGTTGGTGCAAGGAAATACCAACTTTGCAGCTATAGGTTAATGTTGCCCACCGGAAGAGATTAAAACTACTCCAGTACTAAACTCGAATAGGTTAACTGCACCGCTAAAGAACATGGTCCACGACTCCTTTTCCATTGTCAAAATGTGATCATCTAGGGAATCATATTCGTCTTTGTCATGCATCCTCATAATATCGTTTGCTAACATGTATGTAATTGCTCGTCCTTTAACTAATCTTGGCGGTACACTTTGCACATCGAACTCTGAAATCAGGATCTACTATTTTGCTAACCTCCCCACCAAAGTTGGTTATTCTAACAAGTACTTGATGTGGTCATTCTCTCACAGACTAAAAGCATCTGGTAGTGTAAGTTGTATTGCCACGGCCTGTGCAAAACCTATACTAAAGTGACGCATGTCTTCTCAACATCAGAGTAGTTCATTTATGTTGTCGAGAACTTCTTGCTTAGGTAATAAATGTCACATTCCTTCCCGTCTGTCGATCTGCTTTGAGCCACATTGCTCCCAACAACTCTATTAATTATGAGATAGAGAATCAGAGGTTGCCCCGTTGTTGGGGGAACAGGTATTGGTGGACTCATCAAGTATCGCTTTAACTCTTTGAACGCTTCTTGGCATTCATTGTCCTATTTACTTGAGCATTCTTCTTAAAGAGCTTGAGGAAAGGTTAAGTAGTTTCAAAGAGTTGGAAGATGAATCGAGTTGTGTAGTTCAACCTCCCCAAGAGGCTCTAGACCTCTTTCACTGTTGTTGGAGGGCGCAAATCACATATGCCTTGACTTTTGAGGGATCAATCTCAATACCTTTACTGTTGACCATAAAACCCAATAATTTGCTAGAAGTTGCCCCAAACACACACATTGCTAGATTAAGGCGTAACCTGAACTCACGAAGTTGCTCAAATAGCTTCTTTAAAGTCTTAAGGTGATCTTTTCCTTATCGAGTTTTGGCAATCATATCATCAACATATATTTCAATCTCTTTGTGCATCATATCATGGAAAAGTGTTACCATAGCCCGTTGATATGTTGCACCGGTATTCTTAAGACCAAAAGTCATGACCCTATAGTAGAATGTTCCCCATGGGGTGATGAATGTCATTTTTTTCTTATCTTTTTCATTCATCCTGAGAACCCATCAATAAAAGAAAAGAGCTCAAAACTAGTAGTACTATCCATGAGAACATCAATGCGAGATAGCGGGAAATCATCTTTGGGGCTGGCTTTGTTCAAGTCTCTATGCATGTGCTACATGATATGGAATATATGATGTAGTAATTCTATATGCATGTTCTTTTTATGATTTTTTTCTGTTTTTTTATGACTTTTCTATTAGTATCATATTTACTTTACTATAATATAAAATGAGGAATAACTAAATCTATCTTAACCATGAAATTTCCTACATTCCTACATTATCCCAAAAAGGCAATTCTTACATGAGATGCAATTTGATCTAAAAACATTTATAATAAAATTTACTAGAAATTAACACGAGATGTAATTAGCCACATAAAATATAATTTACCTCGACTCAAGACGGAAGATCACGATAATCAAAAATCTAATCCGACGTCTCTCGGCTTAGTATTTTTGATTATTGTGACCCTCGACATGACGATATTCACACTTGGATAATGTCTAACAAAATTACCAATCATGATTAGCAAATAATTGTAAATTAAGTAACAAAATAACCAGCTTAAACTCAGATAAAGAACTGGGCAACTTTGGTAATGCTAATATTTTGTTTAGGCCTCTATCGCCATGGTAGTTTTCTCTCTCGCTATGAAGAGCTCCTCCCTACCGCCATGGTAGTCTCGACTAAATCTTCGTTTTTTCTTCTTGTTGTTTCGCTGGGTTCTGTCCTCCTTTCATCGATTCCTCCGATGGCCAATTTCACAATCACCTTTTATTTCCCCCTCCTTTTCTCTCTCTATTAGCTTTCTTCTTTTTTCACCTGGGTTTTGTCTCATGGAAGTGGTCGACGCATCCCTTCTACTCCCACATCTTTTACTTACTTCAGCTCCACAAACCCTCGATTCGCCTTCCATGCATGGCCTCCGATCACATTTATTTGGTTGAATTTGACCTAACAACTGCATGGATTGTGCTTCTTTCTTAACGGATTTCACACCAATGGAACCAAGAAGGGATAATCAGGATCCTCAACTTGCTGCTCTATGCCACCGGCTGGGTCGACTATGGACTCAGCATGAAATTGAAGATTGGAATGACATGCCACCCCTGGAAAAAGTAGATGAATGTAAGTTAATGCTCATAGGTAAAGTCCCCTCCAGCCCTTCTCTGAATCTACAAGCTTTTCAGACCACATTAAAGAAGGCTTGGAGGATAGGACAGGTAGAAATTACTTTACGTGAGGGTGATATTTATGTTGCGAAGTTTAAATCGGAAGATGATAAACTTAGAGTACAGGCTGAGGGACCTTGGCTATTTTCGGGTCATTTGGTAATATTCAAACTATGGATACCTAACACGCCACTTCATTGCTATGATTTTTCTACATGCGCCTTTTGGGTACATATATATGGGCTGCCACTAGAATGGTACTCTGACACCATGATTTGCAGAGCTGTGAATACTGTTGGGAAGATGCTGGAAGTTAAATTGGATACTAAAGAGGGAACGACATTTAAAATTGCCAAGGCTCGTGTCGACATCAACCTTAGCGAACCGTTACAACCAGGGAAACTAATATGAATTGCTGGGAAGATTATTTGGCTCGATTTCCGCTATGAATGACTTCCCCATTTCTGTTACTCTTGTGGGAAAATAGGTCACTATGCGATGTATTGTAAGGATATTCGTTTTACTTACGCAAAAATGGAAGGGAAAGAAAAAAAGGCTTACAGGCAGTGGTTGAAGGCAGAAGTAAAGGAGTGTAGGCCTTACTGGAAAACATTTTATGAGGAGCAACCGATTACCGATGATGAGATGGTTCCCGAGACCCCTCCAACAGCACTTTTGCATCCGCACATACGGCCGGCTACTGCATCAAAACTTGGAATCCAGCAGCAACCTGCATAGGGGACAAAATGTCCAAACACAGAAATTGGTGATACCTCCCGAAGCATAGTACTCTATGAACCATAAAAGGGAAATGAGGTTCAACGTGCAGAGCCCACTATTTTAGCATTGGAACCTTAGTGTAAGAACAATTCACTCAAGCAAATTCCAAAACAGGCTACCTCTGCCATTCTCCCTAACATGAGTAAAGATTCCTACACCACTACCCCGGTTCCCACCGAAATTCAGAATATCAAACAGCAAGTCACGGCAAGTTCCAGTCATAGGAAATTAAAGCATCATAGATTCTCCACAAAAGCAGGTGTGGCTAAGAAGGCTAAACGTTACACTCCTTATGAGTCCCATAGCCCTATCGAAGGGGTGATAGATGATTGCAATCTTTTGGAGACTCCTGTCTTGTTGGCTAATGAGGCTGATCAATGGGCAATGGTGGCTGGCCCAAAACAGTCGCCTCAGAACAAATGAAGGTTATCAGCTGGAACTGTCAGGGGTTGGGCTCTCCCCTGACAATTCGTGCCCTTATGGCCCTTGTGGCCAAAGAAAAGCCCAATGTCTTATTTTTTATGGAAACCAAGAATCGTGAGGAGGTGATCAATCGACTTCAGCGACGACTGAAATTTTGTAACTCTTATATTATAAACCTGGTTGGTCTAGCAGGAGGGCTGACTCTTATGTGGCAGGATAATATAAAAGTAAATATGTTTCAATCCTCTCAAGCTTTTTTCGATATGTCTTGTATGGACTCTACTTGTGGTATATGCATGCGCCTTACATGTGTTCATGCACCTGCAGCTTTTCAACCTCGCCAATTATTTTGGACTGAACTTAGACAGATTGCTGCTACAAATACCTTACCTTGGGTTTGTCTTGGGGATTTTAATGACGTCATGTACCATTGGGAAAAGGTTGGCAGGCGTTCGGCGGAAGCTCATAGGATGTCTTCTTTTAGACAACTTATACAAGACTGTGCATTTATGGACATGGATAGTAAAGGCTGTGCTTTTACCTGGTCGAACAATCGAGAAGGGGCTGATTTTGTGAAGGAAAGGTTAGATCGAGTTTTTTGTACTTATGACTAGCGTATTACTTTCCCTGAAGCTAAAGTTATTGCGCTACTTGCTGTGGGCTCTGATCATAGCCCTTTAATGTTAACAACTGATGTTATACAAAGACGCCGTCAAAAGTCCTTTACTTTTGAAGCAGTTTGGTCACAAGAAAGGGAGTGCAATGAAGTTATTGAGAAATCCTGGAATTCTGGCCATGGTACATCTAAAAATCTTACCCAACGATTCAACTAGTTTCGCTGGCCCTTACTAAATGGAGTCGTCAGAAATTTTCTACGGCCACAAACCAGATTGCCATACTACAAATACAGCTCCAACATCTCATCAACCAGACTCACAGTCACTATGATAAGAGGACAGCAAGCATATTGAAGGAGGAGATACAAAATTATGGCAGTAAGAGGAGCAATTCTAGGCAATGTGGTCTAGAATCAGTTGGCTTAAGTGGGGAGACAAAAATACAAAGTTTTTTCATGCCACGACTATCCAACGACGTCAAAGAAACAGAATTTGATTGCTGAAAGATAGTGAACAGAGATGGGTTAGGGAAGACAGTGTTTTGAAACATATGACTCTCCAATTCTTCACTAACATTTACCAATCAGTGGATCACTGAGATTTCCAGCCAATCATTGACCAATGCCAGCCAGTGGTTTCCTCTACTATGAATAATCTTTTGATTGCAGAAGTTACTGATGAAGAGGTCAGGACAGCCACCTTCCAGCTGGGACTTACCAAAGCACCAGGACCAGACGGTATTAATGGCCTCTTTTATCAAACTCATTGGAATACGTTGCGTGTTGATCTTATCCCACTAATACAGGAGTTCTTTACAACTGGGGTTATGCCTTTGGACCTTAATAAAACCATAATTACTCTGATTCCTAAAGTCTCAAACCCAGAAAACCTAGACCAGTACCGTCCTATTAGTCTTTGTAATTATGCCTACAAGATTATATCAAAAGTGATCGCAAATAGACTTAAGCCCTGGCTCCCTGAGTTGATATCTCCTGAATAGAGCGCCTTTGTTAGTGGACGTCAGATTCAAGACAATATTCTCATTGTCCAGGAAGTGCTACATCAGTTGCGCACTAGGAAACGTAAGAAAACTTTTCATGCAGTACTGAAGATGGATATGCAAAAAGCTTATGACCGTGTGGAGTGGGATTTTTTAGAAGCTTATCTTTTGAAGTTGGGATTTCACCCTATTTGGGTTAGATGGGTAATGCAGTGTATTACAACTGTTTCTTACAGTGTGCGTTTCAATGGTGAGCAGTTACCCTTCTTCTAGCCGACCCGTGGCATCAGACAAGGCGATCCACTTTCTCCCTATCTATTTATAATCCTAGCTAATGTGTTATCAAATCTTATCAGTCAAGCTATAAATATGGGAAATCTCAAAGGCAGTCAGCTAAACAAGTGGTGTCCTGTCTTATCTCATCTATTCTTTGCTGATGATGCTATATTTTTCGTCGACGCCAAACTTCAGGAATGTCAAAATCTTGCCAATTTATTGAATCAGTACTGTTTAGCTACGGGAAATGCTATTAATCGGAATAAATCTGGGATATATTTCTCCAAGGCTTGTCCTCTTGCCTTACAGAACACTTTGGGAAATGCTTTGAGAGTCCCAGTATTAGTTAAAACTGGGAAATATTTGGGAATCCCCCCCGACTGGGGACGATCTAAGAAGGATATATTCGCTTGGATTATCGGGAGAGTGAATAAAAAACTGGAAGGATGGAAGGAACATTTAATATCCAGGGGGGAAGGAAATCCTTATTAAATCAGTTGTTCAGGCAATCCCATAGTACGCTATGTCTATTTTTAAACTTCCGGTTTCTATTTGTATGTCCATTGAAAAGAAAATTGCACGATTCTGGTGGCAGAATGAATCCACTAAATTAAGGATCCACTGGAAACGATGGGATGAGCTTAAGAGACACAAGTATGAATGAGGTCTTGGCTTTCGGGATCTCTTGGATTTCACTAGAGCTATACTTGGAAAACAAGCCTGGCATCTACATCAAAATCCTACAGCTCTCTAGAGTAAGCTTTTCAAAGGTATTTACTTCCATTCTTGGGATTTTCTAAATGCTGATAGAGGTACTAGACCATCTTGGGGATGGCAGGGGCTTTTATTAGGTCGGGATTCAATTAGTCCAAGGCTTCACTGGTCAGTAGGTGATGGGCAAAGAATCAGAATAAGGGAAGACCGTTGGCTGCCTAAAGGTATTCTGGGTGGCTCGGCGAATCGAAATGAACCTGTTAAGGTTGTTGAACTCCTACATATCCCGACTAATGATTGGAACATTTCTGTTCTTAATAGATTTTATGATCACAACACTGTGCAGGAGATCCTTTCAATCCACGTTAGCCCCTCTTGTACAGAGGATAAATTGATTTGGACAGATACTACACATGGTAATTATACAGTTAAAAGTGGTTATCAAGTAATACGGCAAACAGCAGTCAGCCACATTCAGCCCCAAGGTGCGCATGCTTACCAGCTACCTCAATCAATGTGGAAACATCTATGGAAATTGCAGATAGCCCCCAAAGTTAAATATTTTATTTGGGCTCTCTGCCATAATGCATTATCCACGAAAGCTAACCTTTTTCATCGTCACATAACCCCAGACACGTTTTGCCCTCTTTGTCATGATAACACACCCGAAACAGCAACTCATCTATTTCTGCTCTGTCCTATAACCATTTCTGTTTGGTCGAATCCGGCACTACACATCCCTACCCACATGCAGGCTACAAACAGCATAGAAACTTGGATTGCAGCAATGTTACTGAATAAAAAGATCTCACCTGAATCAAACACTTTAGCATACATTCTCTGGCACATATGGAAGGCGCGGAATCATTTCATCTTCCACCAACAACAGCTAGATCCTCGCCAGATTGTGGATATTGCTATCATCGGTGCTCGATCAGCTCTGTATTCCATTCCTCATCCTGCAGATACAGAGCAACAGGTAATCAACAGTGGTAATTTGTGGAGACCTCCTGATCCCGGTACATTAAAGGTGAATATTGATGGGGCTTTTCAGCCACACACCAGTGTTGGGACAATAGCCAGTATATGCCGAGATCAGAATGGTAAAATGCTAGATGGACTTACCAGGAGTGTTGCTGCCTCTTCGGCTCTTCAAGCAGAGTTTATGGCACTACTAATCACCCTTCGCCATTTGAAAACGATCGGTCGACTTCGAGATCAACTGATCATTGAATCAGACAACTTGATTTTGGTTGAATCTGTCAATGATATCACCTGGCCACCGTGGGAGGTTCGTTCGATCTTTGAGGAAGCCGCCACTCTCCTGTGCAGCTTCTCCTGTGTTAGGGTTTCTCATTGCCGACAGGAAGCAAATTGTGCAGCGGACTGGGCTACAAAGGCCCATAGAAATGGTGCCCTATTTGAAAACTGGCCCATATCACCTCCCTCTTTGTTGTTAGAACTTTTAGTTTCTGAAGCCTTAGCAGCCAGTTGTAATCCTCCATTTTAATGAATGAAGTTTTCTTTCTGACCAAAAAAAAAAAAACTCGGATAAAGAAATTACCTAGTTCAGAAAATTTATTTCTAAAAAGCGGGACCGATGATGAAACAATGCAAGGATGGAGATGAGTCCACGAATTGATGATTAGTGGCGTGTGGTGCTTACATCCATGGTCAATCCGGCACAATTTGACAATGATAAGAGAACCGAACAAGCCAAGGATGACTCGGAACTTCAACAATGGCACCAAACTCAGCTGGCATCAACAAGCGCAAACACTTGAGGATTATTGCTTGCTAGAAAAATTGCCAACAACTTGAAGTCCTGCCAACAAAAAAAAGGGTTTGACAAAAGTTTTGTCCAGCACGTGTTAAGCTGCTCGCTAATGATGGGAGAAACTTTCTGGATTGCAGGTGGTTCGTCGGAAAGTTCGCTGGGAAGCCTGAAATGGTAATGTATTGCGGACACAGCTAGAAACTCGATGGACTTTGTGATGGCTTCGGGAACACAAGGTGCGGCGACTGAAAACACATGAGCAAAGTCGATCGCAATGATTGGGGTTAGGGCTAGTGTGTCAAATGGAAATGCAAGAACACTAGGGAACTCATCGGTGCAGCCCAAAGGAATCTTCGCAGCAGTCGGCCCATATTAATAGATAACAACAGCATTGCCTAGAGTTGCAAGTTGCGTCAAGAAGTTGGTGGCCGTGATGGGAGACCACAATACACTAAGAGTATCGTTGCATTTGGCTGCAACTTCCCTTATCTCTTACACGAAGCCCCCTTGAACGAAACGTCACGAGCCTCTGCAAATTTCTCTCCCCTTTCAAACGGAACTCCACTAACACTTCGCCGAGTTCTCTCTCCCCATGAAACCACACGAACACTTTTGCCAATTTCTTCCCCTTTTTCCCTTTCAACACTTAAATGGAACCTTACGAACTCTTGCCTTTCCCCCCTTGACACGAAACTTTGCACTCTCTATTTATAGAGAGAAAAAAAGTTTGTTTTGCAAGTGAAGATTTTTCAAGATAATTGTATATATTTACTCAAATGCCGACAATCATCTTTTGAAAAGAGGGGATAAGCTCAACAAGGAAAAGGCTCAATTATTCAAAATCTAAAATCTTTTGTGAACATTTTCCAAGATAATTTACTGAACGGTTGACGATCATCCTCCAAAAAGGGGATTCCTTCATCAAGAAAAAGACTCCATTATTGAAAATCTAAAATCTTTCAAAATCTCCCTCCACAACCGAATTATTTTTTTCTATTCTCTCTTTTCTGTTTTCTATTTTTCAGAACAATTTTTTAAAGATAAATTTGGTCCTAAATGTTTTTTTTTTTGTAAAGGTAAGAATAGATTGAGCTTTAACCAAACTATACAAGAGGGTTCGGCAAGACAAACAACACAACCAGACCGGCAAACTAAGGCAGCAACAAGGCAGGAAAAGACGCAGAGCAAGCAAACGCAGGTCCCGCAAGCCCAATAGCATCACCCAGCCAACCGCCAAAAGGAGGAGCCACCAAGGAAAACCGCAGCAGCCTTGGAATGCCAAGCTAGCCCGCACCCGATCCATGGAAGTCGAAGCAGTAGCCAACTCACAGCAGTGGATGAGCCACCAGCCACAAACGAAAAAGCTATAACATTAAAGTGGAGTAACAAGGTCTCCAGAAGAGAAGATAATCGGGTCAATTCCCCAACTACGCTGCAGTCTCATATTGCGAGTGGTATCCTCCACATTTCTGAAAGTGATAGCCTTGTCCCTAACAACTTTAGAAATGTGATTCTTCATGGCCGGGATAGCAAGCGCCTGCTCTTTAAAAAGAATGCTATTCCTATTTTTCTAGATAATATGGCAAAGAGCACCAAAAGAAAAACGGGCAATGCATTTATAAAAGTCTTTGCCTGAAAGTAAGGAAATAGCCCACGTGGGGTTCTCCCCCCAAGACCTATCATGTCATGGAAGATTGCACCTGGATGTGCAGAAGAAGGCAATGCTAGCAGTGACACGACACCCAAAAAATAGATGATCAGCGGAATCTGGCATATCATCACAAAAGGGACAAAAGCTGCTTCCTGTCCTACCATAGGATAATAAAAGAGCTTGGGTAGGGAGTATGCGCTTGGTTATAAGCCAAAGGTTTATTTGGTACCTCGGCGTAATCGCTTGTTCCAAATGAATGCATGCCAGTAGACCCTAGCCTTCTTCTGCCTAATGGACTCCAAGCCAAAGCTACGGTGAATTGGCCCGAGGAGTTCTCCTTCCAGCAAAGATGATCGGAGTTCTGGCCAAGGACCGAAAGGGGGTGCTCCCACGAATCTAACACCGCCTTGATCACCTGGCCAGCATTGGTGAAGAGATCAGCCACTGTCGCCTGCCTGGGAAGCCTGGAACTATAAATGAGAGAGTCCGAAAAAATTAAGTTCAATGGACCCCTAGGGTGCCAATTGTCAAACCATAAAGACATCAAAAAGCCATCCCCTATCCTCCAATAGAAGGAGTTACGAAATTCAGCCTTGAGAAGTAGGATCTTCTTCCAAGCCCACGAGCAATAGGTTGGCTTTTTAGCTACTCAGAAGTTCTTCCTTTTTAAAAAGGTCAAGTGGATCCACTTACACCATAATGACTCCTTGTCCGAGAACAAAAGCCATATGTGTTTGAGCATGGCAACCTTGTTACACTCGCGAAGCCTTCGGATACCAAGGCCTCCCTCCTCTTTTGGGTGGCATACATCATCCCAGAATACCTTCGCACCCCGTCTACCCAAGTCCGGGCCTTTCTAGAGAAACTGTCTGAGGATTTGTTCAATCTGGTCTAACATAGCTATAGGTAAAATGAAAACACTAGCCCAATAGGCTTGTATCACATGCAGGACTGACCTAATCAGCTGAAGACAACCGATAAAGGAGAGGAAACGATGTGTCCAAGATTGTACCCTTGTTGTAATGCGGTTGATTAGTGCGCAACAATCCGCCTTGCGGAGCTTGGATGTGATGATGGGAACCCTAGATACCGAATTGGCAAGTTCCCTTCATGGAAACCAAGGGCAACGAGAATTTGATTCCTTAATGAAGGCGACCCTCCAGCCAGGAATATCTCACTCTTATTTGAGTTCGGGTTCAAACCACTCCATGCGGAGAAGGTTTGTAGGGCTTCCTTGAGGAGCTCCACTGAAGGCATGTCCGCTTCACAAAAAGGAAGACGTCATTTGCGAAGAATAAGTGTGAAAGGCTTGTTGCTCTACATCTCCAAAAAAATTTAATGTTTGGCTTCGAGGAGCAGAAAAAGAGGATTCCGGATAACACCTCCATGACCAAAGTAAACAAATAGGGAGATATGGGGTCCCCTTGCCGTAGTCCTCGACCGCTAGCAAAGAAACCATGCAATTCCCCATTCAGAGTAATGGAAAATTTAGAAGTATGAACACAAGTCATAATGAGTTATGTCAAATGCTCAAGAAACCCAAAAGCCAGGCGCACAAGCTCCAGGAAATCCCAATCCACAGTGTCATAGACTTTTTTAAAGTCCACCTTAACTACATACTTAGGTGAGTAAGGGTCAAGGTGGAAACCAAAAAAGAGTTTGTGAGCCAACATCATATTATCTCAATCTGCCGGCCTCTTTCAAAAGCACTTTGAAAAGGCCCAACTACATTCTGAAGAACTGCAGCAACTCGATTGGCCAAGACTTTGGTAATACACTTGTAAATAGTATTACACCAAGCAATTGGCCTGTAGTCATCCACAGTCGTCGCATTAGTGACTTTGGGTACCATCACCAAAATGGTGTTATTAATCTCCTTTAGGATCCTACCCGTGATGAAGAAGTCCTTCACCGCTGTCATGACCAACTGTCCAACCGTCGCTCAGTTATGCTTAAAGAACTCAGCCATAAATCCATCTGGCCTAGGAGCCTTACCCCTAGGTAAAGAGAAGAGAGTGTCCTGGATCTCTAGGTCAGACACGGGTCGAGCAAGAGATCTAACTTGGTCGTCACTTAGAGGATGCCGGATAACCTCTTGTATCTCCTGAACCGAAGGCCTTTGCTGCACGTCCCACGGCTTCAAGAGATCCTGGAAATAGTTGACAAAGCATTGCTCGACCAAGTCTGGGTCTATGACTTGATTACTGAAAGCATCCATGACGGAGAGGACACAATTTCTCACTTGTCTTTTATTGACATAATGATGGAAGAACTTAGTATTTCGATCTCCATCTTTAAGCCACTTGATCTTGGACTTCTGCCTAAAGAAAGATTCTTCCTTAGAACGATGTTCCGAGAAGGTCTGACGTTGATTATTTTCCAAATTTGCAAGATCAATACTAGTCGGGTCCTGTTGGAGACTAGTCTGCGTAATCCTTAGAGCCTCCCTCGCTTCCAAAGTCCTAAATGTTATTGTTACCTAAATGCAATGTCATGAAATGCTTAATATAATTTTGACATTTTTATATGACAAACAAGTAAAATAGTTCAAATTTAGGTGTCAACACTGATAACGTGCTTGACTTGGATTATTCAAAGCTGTCTCTCTAAGTGGTGACAAAATGTGACAAAGCCTTGCGTGTGCTGGCCTTTGAACAAGATCCTCGTACGCTCCACGGTTGTCCCTAAAGATTCGCATGTCCTGACATGGACGGATTTGCTACTCATATCTACGTATAAAAGAAAATCATCATTTGCCTTGCACTTTGTATATGCACATTTATCATGATTAAGTCTCCCGTTAGCATTAGTTCATTTGAAGATACTTATTTTAACATCGTTCAATTTCCTTATGCTTTTCTCATGGGCGTCTTGTCCCGGTGCATTATAATACGACCTTGCATTAATTTCACTTGATACGGCTCGGGTTGTTTCTTATACTTGTTCAAATAATTTATTTGATTATTATTGATTGTTTTATTTTACCCGGTATGGCTTGGCCAGTCATCAATGGATTTATGCATTGACCACTCTAGATTTGCACGCATGAAAGAATTTTCCTATTAGAGAAGAAGCACCGCCAACAAGTATTAGCTAAAACTATTTAAACAAAGTCCCAAAGTTGAAATCTCTACTTTGTAAAAGCAAGGTGGACTCTCGCACCTTATGTGACTCCCACTAGCATAGAAATAGGTTAGTGACGGTTCTAGTTTTATTTCAAATAATGATATTTGAGAAATTAGATTGTAGTCAATATGGTTTGGGAGAGTCTGTTATTCTAGGATGGAGAAAAGGAAAATTCGATGCGGTCATTCATATATATATATATATTGGGTGATATGCAGATATCACATGTCAAATATATTGCTCTCTTTCGCATATCTATGTTAAAAATCAAACCTTTAAGGAATTTGGTGGCGTGCTCAAACCAGCACGACACGCTTGGCATGGATTATTCAACTCTCTCTCTCTCTCTTTCTAAATGATGATGTGACAATGCCTTGCCTGGGGTGGACTATGAACAAGAATCACTCGGTGCCTCCACGGTTCTCCCTACAGTTTCGCATGTCCGGACATGCGCGGATTTGTCGCTCATATCTCCGTATAGAACTTGGAATTGGGTACCAAATTTTCCACCTTGAAATTCAGGTAAGAGAATTTTTGTTTGGCCTGATTATGAGGCAGCCTATATATATTCATCTATACTGCCGCTATTTCATCACGTCCACTTCAAAATATTACACCGAGAAGAAGAAGAAAACACATTCCCGCGTGGAAGTGTTCACGTAATGGCTTTAATGCTCAAGAGTGAACTCATCATCTGCCTTGCTCTAATTCTTGGCGCTTGGGCGTGGCATGCAATGTCGATCCACACGTTGCACGATCCCACCATTGCCGAGCAGCATGAGCAATGGATGGCCAATTACGGCCGGACCTACAATGACCCACTGGAGAAAGCGAAGCGCCTGGCGATTTTCGCAAAGAACTTGCAGTTCATCGAAGATTTCAACAATTCCGGGAATCGGACTTTCAAATTAGGTCTCAACCAATTCTCGGACTTGACCAACGAGGAGTTTGTCCGAAGCCATACTGGATACTTGGCACCCAGGCGATCTTAGCCTGCCAAAACAATGTCCTTTAGCCACCAAAAGCTGACCGGAGATGTTCCGATCACATTGATTGGGTAGAGAAAGGTGTCGTAAACGCGATTAAGAACCAAGGCCAATGTGGTAAGTACAAATGTTAAGTATGCATCCACCATTTTTCAACCCAATAAACAAGTAGGTATTTCGCGGCCTATTTGGTAAAACAATTTCGAGAATTTGAGCATATGTTTGTCTTAGAACTTATTTGGTAAAATTTTCTCTAGGCATCTACAATTGTGAACAGAAGTGCTTCATCTTTTATAATGGGTTTCATAGACTCTTGATAACTGTAATAGTTTATAAAAGCTTCTTGGATGTTGTTTCACCCAAATTTAAGGTGCTATAGTTAATGTGTACCAACACATTCTAGCACAACCACCGAGTAACACAACTAAAACACAGCCACAATTGTACCAAACAAATGCTTAGCATATTGTAAAGAAAGGTCAGACACCAATGGCAACAAAATTACGGAAATAATGTAATTTTATATGCTTATAACGTGAACAAATATTATGTAGGATCCTGCTGGGCATTCTCAGCCGTTGCAGCTGTAGAAGGAATTGTGGGTATCACCATCGGTACACTGCCGGTGCTCTCCGAGCAACAGCTAGTAGATTGCGATACCACAAGCTACGGCTGTGGAGGCGGTTACCCAGACAATGCTTTCAAGTACATTATCCAAAACCGAGGAATTGCGTGCGAGGATAGCTATGCATATGAAGGAGTGGCGGGGACCTGCGATGCAACAAAAGCAGCAGAGCACGCGGCACAGATCAAGGGTTTCAGGGATGTCCCGTCTGGTGAGGACGAGCTCATGAAGGCAGTTGCGCAGCAGCCGGTCTCAGTTATAATCTCATCAGGCTGCCAAGAGTTCCAGAGCTATAGTGGAGGCGTGTTCAATGAGGAATGTGGCCAGCAGCTAGACCATGCAGTCGTCGTGGTTGGGTACGGGACAAGTGAGGAAGGAACCGACTTCTGGAAGATCAGGAACTCGTGGGGCGAGACATGGGGCGAACGCGGTTACATGAGGATTCAAAGAGGCCGTGGTAGTTTTGAAGGAATATGCAGAGTCGCATCGAAAGCTTCTTATCCAACTGCTTGAGAGTACTAATTACAACATACACACACACATCACGTGGGTCATGCGATTATAAGTTCTGTTTGTGTTGTTACTTATATTTCATGTGTTTTTAGCAATCGTTGTGCGCTTGTACGAGGCTACTTTCTAGCCACTGAATTATATGGCGGACTACGAATTAATGCCCATAAAATATTAATGAATTTCTCGTTGAATGTTCAATTATCTTTGTCTCTAAAACGCGTACTCCATATATAAAATATTTGCGCTTTATTGGGCTTTGGACATGGGCCACCCATAATGGGCTTGACCCGAGCTTAACCATTTCTATATGAAAGTTGCCCTAGCTGGAACAAGTCAGAGAAATAAATCGAAAATTCCGGAACTTTCGAGGCATATATTTTTTTCATACAACAACGTTCATGCAATGAATTATATAACATTAGAAAGTACATGACACAGCCATTCCAATGACATATTATTTGTATTTTTATGGAGATTTGTACAATAATCCATTAATTTTGGAATTTTGCATGACAAACTTTGGACGAGAATAATCCATCCATGGATAGTGCGTTGGTTGAGAGTCATTTCCGCTGAGGTCAAGGGTTCAAAACCCGCAGTTGCTAGCGATTTAAGTGGGAGGTTCTGGCGGTGGGTTGCTGGGCTAGTCTCCCTCGAGGTATAGGAACGCGGGCCCTCAAGAGCTGGTTGGGCACGGGGAGCCCGTGGTGGAGTCATCAGTTATCAAAAAAAAAAAAAAAACTTTGGACAAGAATAATGATGAGGTAGTGCCATTGTCACGTTAGCTATTGAGTCAACACAAATCAGACGCATGTCATATATGGTAGTCCGACGTGGAGTGCCATGTGTTTCAAATCGTACACGGGACAAGTTCGCCACATCATTGAAGTGTGGACCAATGAGACTTTGACACATGGTAGAAGATCCCGTGTCAGCGACTAACTCGGACATGCAAGGTCCGATTGCAGCTTGGGGTGTGTGTGGCTCGTGTGATCTTTGTGTAATGTCCTTTTGGATCTCGAAAATTTCTACCGACACGTCTTGGTTAATAAAATTTTTTGGACTTGTTATTGCTTAAAGAATGATTAAATTTTGTGTATGTTATAAAATCAGAAAGTAAAAAACATGTAAATTGAATTGTAAATGCTTTTGATTATTTTCCAACACTCATGGTGCATTTTTCTTATAAAAAAAATGAATGATTTGGAATACATTTTCTTAAAATTATCACTTGCATTGCTTATAGAAATTAATGAATAAAATATTTTTTTATCATCTGAAAAAAGTATTTAGACAAAAATTGTTGACAATGAAAACTTTTTCGATTGACTAATCATTTAAAGTGATACAAGCGATTGTTTATAGAAAATTAATTTTCAAATAATTCATTATTCATAAAATAAATGAAGCCTTAATATGATCTTATTTAGTGTGGCATGAATGGTAAGATGAGATGATAATATTTGATTACTGTAATTCTCCTTTCGCTTGTGGCCTGTATTTTAGATATTGCCTTCTGAAAAATACGTGAAATGCTCTTCGTGTATCGGAACATTGTGATTCTTGCTTTGGGATTTTTCTAACTTTGAATTCTATCATGTTGTATGGATAAACTACCAAGATAAGATGGTAAGATGGTACAAAGTAAGCATAAGAAGTGTGTTATTATTTAATTTAATTTTTTTGGTAAGGGTAAGATATGTATAGACTTTACTTAAACATATATAGGGGGGAGTCCCAGCACCAACAAGAGACATTACTATTTAAATATTAAACATCACATTTATTTAAAAGCTTAAAATTTTAGAATAATTAGTGATGGTCTTAGTAAATTTCATATGGTATCATAGCAAAAAAGGAAAAATTGTCCAAAAATCTTAAAATTATTACACTTTTGTCAATTTTGTTTTAAACTTTTAAATTTTATCAATTGAATACTAACTTTTTTCACTTTTTACCAATTGAATTCCTTCGACCAATTTTAGTTGCAAATCTCTAATGTGGATAGTAGCCGTGCCATGTAGGATGGCTGTCGTTGGCATCGACAATTTAAATAATAATTTAATACATCTTTTGAATTTTTATTTTTTATTTTACTTTTTTTCTCTTCCTTCTTTATTTTTTCCATTTTTCTTTTATTTTTTCCTCCTTTGCTTTTTCCCTTTAGTAATAATGAGTACAAAGTAATTTGTGGTGTGCCATGGGTTGATTGGATGAATGATCCTCAGAAGTTCTATGCAACGGTCAGCTTGGATATTGAGCAATATAAAAGGAGATCGTAGTGTTGAAGGAAAAAATAAGATCTGAAGTCTACAATTCCAAAGTTTAAAGAGAGCTTTTGACATTACATTCTTGTCTTTGTGAGCTAATATTGTAAACTTTGAGAGGTTATTGTTGTCGCAACCTACCCTTTCATGACCTACCCCTTGAGTGGGAAGTCCCTCTAATGGATAGGTTTAGAGGTTATCGTTCACAAGACGATTTCAATGGTTCGTACAATTGGTAGTCATGAGTGAAATTATATTTGCTAACATCCTAATCAAACTATCAATTGTAATCATGGATTCTCCTAAACCCTTATCTTGTGTGACAGGGGTTCATTTTAAGGTTCTTTAGATAACCTAAAATGCTAAATTGGAGTCATCAGTAGCCTCGTTTTTTGGGGGCCGGATAGATTGCCCAATTAAGGGTCGAGAGGTTTTCCTTCATTTCCATGGACCAAAGATCATGAATTCGGGTACATAAGTTACTCTAATTATTTCTATTAATGTCCTTTCGGTAATTAATGAGTTTGGTAGTTCCCTATGGTGATCATGCATTTGTTTTTCACGTTTTCGTGCCAATTATTCAAAAGCATTGATGGTGACCACACATGGATGGTTTTTTCATGCAATAGTAGACTACGAAATACGATATCAAATAAAGCATACAAGTAACGAAAGTGCATTGCATGCAAGAAAATAAAAACCTAAGGAAAGTAAAAAATGAATAATGCTAAGACCTTGAAAAGTAAAGCCCACAACTCGTTGGATATTATTACAAATTTTGAACTAAAGCCCGAGACATGGTTGAGGTTGAATGAATAAAAAAATAGACCAGATATGACATCGGTATTATCACACCCAATCTTCGGTATTTTCACCAGATGTCTTGATACAATTGTTTTCTCAATCCAACCATTCAATTTACAAGAGCATGGCATACATTCCACATTCAATATAATGTTAATCAATGAGCAAACAAAGTACTCAATTGGCAAATGGGCCTGGGTGTTGGCCTTTGATTTGTCCACACAACAACTATTCGAAACTACTAAATTGATTGACTCGTGATCAATGGTGATTGACTATCACTTGTGTTCATGAGCGGTAGTCAATACCGATTGATCACTAAGTCATGGACTAAAGATTTTCCCAAGATTCTCTACGTACATGCATTGACCCTATGCATACATCTAACAATCACATACATGAGAGATTGAGCATGCATTTAGACCAAATGGTCGTGTTTTTCAAGCAACCAAGCATTGATAGTGAGCTCAAATGGGATCACTTCTTCATTAATTCTAGAATTGGTGCGTTTAATAATCATTATGTGTTTTGGAATAATTTTTATGATTTTTTTTTATTCTTTATTGGATAAGTTTCTGAACATTTGAAGGCATTTTAAAACTACCCAAAATTTATATTCTCGGAATAAGAGTAGAAATGCATTTGAAATGACATTTAAATTTTTTATGACTTAAAATTTCTTTTAAATTTTTTAATACTTTTATTATATATTTCTATTTTTTTCTTTTTCTTTTTCCTTCCCTCTCCTTCTTCTCTGGCCGGTCACTAACCATGGCAATGGCCGATAATCGGCTGGGTGAGGTCAAGAGACCTTATTGAAGCGTTACTAGGTCAGGATGAGGTTCAACGAGCTCGTTGAAGCCTCGCTAGGCTTGGGCAAGGCCAAGCCTCACCAAGCCTTGCCTTGGCAGTCGCTGGACCTTGCCCAATAGCTTGTCGGACCTCGCCGTGGCCAGCAACCGACAATGAAGAAGAAGAAGAGAAAATGAAAGAAAAGGATAAGAGAAACGGAAATAGAAGAAAAGAAAACAGTTTGCCTTGATTATGGAGTTGTTCTGCAGAACAAATAATCAACTTTTTTTCCTTCTTGATTCTGTTCCAAATTTATTCTCGAGAACAAATAAAAAATTTATCAAATGGGATTTTTGTTTTTTTTTTTTTGGTTCTAGGGAATAGAAAAAATAGAATCAGACACTTTTGGCATGTTAACAAACAGGCCATTAGTGTTAAAATCATATGACCAATCAAATGAATTCCAATCAATGCAAATCATTTGTTTTTAAAACTAAAGATGTGTAGAACAAATGTCTAGCAGAACATTAAGCCTAATTTTGAGCTCTTTGACCAAAAATCTAGGTTTGTCCAAAAAGCTTTGTGACCCCACCCGATTCGGGTCCAAGTTTTGGAAAATCGGGAAAAAATAGCAAAACACTTTGAAATGACACGAAAAAATTTTGAGCGGTTAGAAAAAGATGCCGATCAACGAGCTTTTAGTTTTGAGTTTTCAAAAATTCCTAACAGATTAATACAAAAAAATTCGTTTAAGGACAACTGCCAAAGTCGAGTCAATTTTAGGGCCAGCTTAGATTTTATTCAAAATGTTTGCAGCTAGGACTTCATAACTTACAATTAAATCCTGAAATTTTGTGTATTTCTAAAGAAGACATTGATGAACAATTTTTGAGTTTTTAAAATTTACAAACAAGGACTTTAACTTCATCAAAATTGCAAAACAACCCACACGTTTTTCAGAATCAAGTTCTAGGATCTGGGTGCAAATTGATCAAGCGCGCTAATCAAATCATTTGAACGACAAAAATGCTTTGATTTTAATAAAATTGATGTAAAATGAAATTTTGAAGTGTTAACTCAAACTTTCATGAATAGTTTGCTAGATTTTCAGGACTTTTGACACTTGGTTTTTAGCCGATACATTACTAAAGGTGAAAACTTGGGATTATAATTTCCGATGGTGACAAAACCCGTTTTTCAAGCAAAAAGTATCATTTTTCATTTCTTTTTCATTGGCTTGTCATTTGAACTTAATCTCCAAGTCATTTCCATAAAAAAAGGCCAAAAGTTGACTCTTGAGTTGACTTTTTTTGAGTTGACCAAAAAGTCAATCCCATGTCGTTTGGTTTTTTGTACAAAATTTCCCAAATATTCCCAATTTCACTATGCAAAAAAAAAAAAATCAAGTTAACTTTTGGCCAACTTTTTGATTAAAAAAAAGTGAAAATCCTCAAATCATCTCGTTTTAGCTTCAATTGGACTTTGGCCACAAAGATTCCTCAAAAATCAATCAAAATCCTAGTTTTATGATTTTTTTTAATTTAAGTTCAAAATTGGCCAAAAATAAAATTATTTATTTCAGTCATATTTTAGCTTAGTTTACTTCATAACATTTGATCTAGAGGTTATTTCACAGTTAGTCATTAAACTAGTTTCGAATTTTAGGATGATAGGATGAAAATTTCCATTTTTAGCCCTAATTAGGGGTCCTAATGAGTTCTTTATAGTTTGAGAGATTTCACCCTTAATGGACCCATTTTCTTAGTGATAATCCAAACCCAGAATTGATTTTGTCAATTTTACTAGGGAATGTTTCAATTTGATGGATTTAGCTTACTTGAACTTTGAAAAGTCAAGCTAATGTGAGTCGATCGATACAATTCAAGTTGCATCATTTTAGACGAAGGTTTAATTTAATAGATTGAGGTTCAATTTGAACATTGAACTTTAGTTTCATTTTAGTGTCTAATTCGTTTCATCATGTTAATGTCAATTTGAGTGGCTTAGGCCATCTTAAATTCAATTGATTGAACCAATTGATATTTCATTATATCAATTGAACCGATTGCCATCAATTTGGCATTTAGGAATGGAAACCACGGAAATTGCGTTAATTGGTTAGAAAGTCTGAATTTGTGTGCCCATTAATAAAAGCACAATTGATGTCATTCATGAGATAAATTAAGATGTTGCTAAAAGGTTTGATTGATTTAATTTAGACAAATTTGAACTATTCCTTTTCAATTTAGCCCATTTCTCTTTCAATAAATGATTGGCTCCTCCAAGGACCTAATTGTATAACTTTTTAGCCACAACCAGTCATGGCTCAAATCGATCTGATTAGCCATCCGTAGAAAATGGCCATGTTGGCCGCATTCCAATGACCGGCAACCACCATAAAGTGGCCAGCCTCTTGACCGACCACCCCACCCCTTTTTGATGAAATTACAAAAATGCCCAAAGTGAAATTACAAAAATGCCCTTGAGATAAAATTACCGATACCTCTGATTAATCACTAATAAAAAATATCACTAATCCAAAAAAAGAAATTGATCTTGGCCATTTATTGGGGTTTTCCATCTTAGCCATCCAATATAACATGTGCTTAATTTTCCTCTATTCATAAAAAAGCTTAGCAATTAAGGATTTTATATTTTATCTTAGGAGATCAAATCTTAGCCATTGGATTGATCTCATCTTGGAACAAGGTATAAGAGGATTTTCCCTCCAAACATTCGAGGAGGGGCTTTCAGTTTTGTCGCAAACCTGAGACCTCTCATGGGGGAGGCAGAGTTTGTTCGATTCAGGGGTATTGTCAACTTCAGGCCAACGGTCTTCCATTAACTCAGGTTCTCCCAAGCCCATACCTCGCGTGTCACGTCACGATCCTCGAGCGCACGCCCATCCCTCTTTGGTCAATTAAATAGCGACGTCCCATGATGCATCGCCGACTCATTTATTTTAATATGCATGCGGAAGCATATAGATAATCCTTAGACAACACACAATGGGATAGGAAAGTAGAGCCATAATTTTTTAACTAAAAACCCAACCACACTTATAAATACATATCAAGCCATAATGTATATATTACAATCCGAACTATATAAGTCAGGTCCTACACAAAACCAGCTCATAAAACAGGGTTTGCAAACAGGGGTGGTGTTTCCAATCAACTATGGGCTCTCGTCCTCCCTGTCATCTCCTTCCACACTCCGGCTGGAGCCTACGACATAATGCACAGGTGATTCTAGCTCTTCAAGTTCAAGGTCCACTGAATCTACCACCGATCCACCTTTAAGGTATGCAGTACCCTTCCCAAACGCAACCTCCAGCATATACAAAGGTATCTCCGATTCCGGTATGAGACCCTCTCTTAGTCCGTTACGATCCTAGCGGTACCACGATCTGTACTGATGGGGCACTTTCTTAGGTAGTCTCGCATCAACCCAGAGTATGGACTGCACCAACTCGTACTCTAACCCGTTAGGGTGCCCATGAATCGGAATGTAGTGCCTCTGTTCGATCATCTTCTTGGGATGCCAAAAATGCTTGGGAGGAGCTGCCATCTATGGACCTGAAATGTTATCCCACAACAGAATGAGACAACATCTCAGCAAGTTCAACCCCCTAAGACCCAACTAGGAAGAAAATACGTCCTGAGGGCTGCCTAGGCACAATCACGAGTCAGAGGACTTACCCTGGTCTCAGTTTCTCAGTCAATAAATTTCACAATTTCATCGAGTCATACCAATAAGTCAAATCATCCAATCAAATCAAATCATTAATCAATCGGCTCAGTTGATTTCATGTCATTGAGACCCTTCCCCGGTCGTCTCAATCGATACTATCTATAAAGTCCGATCATAATCAGGATTACTCACTCTAAGCTGATAATAGATAGTATAGCTAGCACTAAGTTGATAAATAGTATACTGCTCGCTCTAAGCTGACATATCGCCCGCAGATTGATATAGTATATTAATAATGCTCCCTCTAAGCTGATAAGGTATGCTGCTCACGCTAAGCTGACATATCGCCTGGAGGCTGATATAGTATACCGGTATACTGCTCGCACTAAAATAACATATCAGAGCCCGTAGGTTGATACAATATACCATCCTTACCATTTATCATTTTTGCCCTTTTTATCATACTCAATAAAAATACTCATGTGTGGTGCACAGTCGACCTTAGCCAAAATATAATAATTTTCTTTTCATAAGTCCCACCATTTTATACAGTCCACCAAAATATTTTTGGCGTTGTAAACCGATGCTTGGTTAATTTTCAATTAATTACTGAAATTAAATAAATTTAGAAATTAATTCCTAAAATACAAATCACACAAAAACAGCACAATATAGCACCCAATTAAATAAACAGATCACACCACTACAATCAGCATAAAATTCTAGTCACCGGTTATCTCGGTCTAATTTTTGGAAAATAAATAAATAATTAATTAATTATGGAAATTAATTAATAAATACAATTAAATATGACTTAGGCCCGTAAAGCCTAATTGAGAGCCGAGACGAGCCCGAAAAATTTCCGAACTACTCTAGATGAATACTAGAGCTTGTCTAGGCCTTAATTGCACTAAACTATCCACCTAATATGCATCGATAATAAATCAATTCGCTAATCAAATCTAACTATCCACCAAATCCAAGCTTTTTCTAAACTAAACAACCCTTAAACTTCATTAACTTACTAAGTGAGGATTAGTGAGCTAAACTCACTTGTTTAATGATCTGCTCAGATTAAATCGACGGGGATGAGGTAAGGAGCAAGAAACTCCAAAGCGGGCTTGCCAACCGAGGTCGGGAAATCACCAAAACGGGCCTAAATAGCGGCTGCAAGACCCACAACTTCGGTCACTAAGCTGGGTCGAAAGGAGTTGGATCGAGCGGCTTGAAGTGGCGAGGGTGAACGACAATGGTGCAGCGGGGTTAAGCAGGCTAAGGTGGGGCTACACGGCGGTCGAAGGTGGTTGTATGGTGGTGCACACTAGTCCGACAGCCATGGGGAAAGCTCTAGGACGCAGCGGGAGCAAGAGGACGGCCAGGGAAGGCGGAGATGCAAGCGGGGCTGGCATGAGGTGCAACGGGCGCGACGGTGGGTGAGTGGCGATTCGACAGGGGGCTAGGCTACTCCGGCGGCCTCAGCTGGTCTCCTCTGCATTCTTATGAGCTGAAGCGTGAAGAAGAAGGAGGAGAGAGGGGGTGTCGATAGATGTAGGGGAGAGGGAGACCGAATGGGCTGGTGGGGACCATTTTTGGTCTCTTCCTATCCTTTTGGTCCCCCTTGACCAGTCCTACCTCCACAGCTGGTGTCCACAGAAGTTTTTTAGGCCAAAATGCCCCCTATAAAAGGCTTTAGGAGGTCCAAATGTTGTGGGTGGGGGCATACGAATTGGTACATGTTGCACTTCAATTTGGACCAAAATGCTTCTTGAATCAATTTAATTCGACTTCAATAAATTCCAATATTGAGTCATCAATCAAATTGGTATTTTTCCTCACTAATTGAACCTACTTGCATCCCAATTTCACGATAAAAAACGGTCTTCAAAATTTTCTAGACAAAAACGACCCTACCTCGACTTTTTCCCAAAGAGTCTTAGTTTGTAGAAAAATCTTCGGAGGCTGAATCGACGTTCCTAAAATGATTTGTGACATGACAGAACTTTCAATGTATGAAATCTGATTCAAATTCGCGGTTAATTTCAATTCGGCGCGATTTTAGTGTGACCTAGGCTACCGGGTAGCTTTCAAAAATTTTTAGTGCAAATGACCCGTGGTCGATTTTCTTCGAGCCACAATGAACCCATTCAACACATTGGTGACTTCGGATTGTCATGAAAATCTCGAGTATTCAAATACGGACACAGGGTACCAAAACAACAGAAAAATCAGTCTAGTGCCGGTCGAAGAGAATTTTGTAATTTAGTGGAATCACCCATACTTAGCCACACATCTTAGTCGAACTGACCTATCTCTGATCTCTAATTGAATTTTAACTGTGCCGTAATGATCTCTGCAGATGAACACGATCGAGTAGCCGATTCCTGGTCAAATTCTTAAGTCTAATGCATTAAAATTCCTTAATGATTCCCCTAGATAATCTAATTATCTCACAAGTGATCAGCTCTGAGAATAGCATTATAGGAGCGTCGATGAAAGGCTCGATTTATTCAATGGAAAAACAGAATTGAAAATTTAGGATGTCACATCGTGTGACATCGAGTGTGCAAATTTTGACGAAGAAGTCACCACTAGACTTTTTGGGATTGGCTAGAATTCCAGTAAGAAACAGGAGGATATCTTACTAATTATGTAACTAGAGATTTTGGACTTGAAGATTTGATTACATTAGCCTAACACTAATGCCCTTTTGGTACCTAATCTAATCATGTGCTAACTAACGCCACAGCAGCCTATCACAAAAAATCTAAGGTTTCTCCTAACCATTCTAAAACGAGGAAATAACATCCAAATATTGAAAAGCGTAGTCAATTATAATCATAATATAAATAGGGATAGGCTTAGAATTGCCAAAAGTCGACAGAAAAGTTATGCTAATAGACATTGGAGACCATTGGAGACCATTGGAGTTTAATGTGGGAGATCACATGTTCTTAAAGGCATCACCAATATAAGGCATGTCGAGATCTAGAAAGAGAGGGAAATTGGACACGAGATTCATAGGATCATTTGAGATTCTCGAAAGGATAGGGGATTTAGCATATCGATTGGCCTTACCGCGGAAGTTATCTAATGTTCATAACATTTTTCATGTGACAAATGTTAAGAAAGTATCAACTTGACCCTACACATGATTTGGACTTCAAAACAGTTGAGGCATATGAGAAAGTAAAGTATGTTGAGAGGCGAGAACAAATTTTGGATCGAATTGAACGAATTCTTGGGAATAAGGTCATTCCTCTGATCAAGTTGTTATGGCAATATCACGATATGGAAGAGGCAACGTGGGAAAGTGAGGACGATATGAGGAGTCGTTACCTACAACTCTTTGAAGGAATGGATAAGACTCTAGATTTAGATGTTGAAATTTTTTTAAGGAGGAAAGAGTTGTGACATCCCGAATTTCACATGACCTTGCTAGTGAGCCATGGAAGATTAACTCGGTGTCGACAAATAATTTTAATTTATTTATATGCTCCAATGGTCTCGTAGGAAAATTTAGGGACGGAGGTAATTAGTCTATGTCACGTACGGATATTTTATGTGCCTTAAGGTCGCACCATAAGACACGTTAGATTTCTAATGTGAACTAATTCATGGCCGGCCCTATGTTATTAATTTAATATCAATTAAAACTATATATTAGGTGTAATGATCATATTGCCTCCCCCCTTGACCAATCAAGCAACATGCAAAATTAATTTTTGCATGTAATATAGGCTACATAGCCTAATGATGATTGCCGCCCCCCGCTTGCCCACTTAGATTTCATGCAAGAGGTGTGTGGGAGAAGCAAGCCCCCCTTTTTTTCTTCTCTTCGGCAGCCCGCTCTTCCTCTCATTCTCGCATTCTCTCTCACTCTCGCCCGAGCTCCCCCTCTCTTCTTGTTTCCTTGGCCCAGACTTTGTTCCTCTCAAGAACCACTTCCATCTTCATTTAGCTCACGACAGCTTCAAGGAGGGAGGACATCAAGTCAAGTAGTGTTTAGGCAAGGAGAAGGGGCTTACTTCTACTCTTCTTGATCCTCTTAATGCTTGATTTCTGGTTAGATAGGAGCTGTGGTTGTCTTGTCCTTGTTTGCATGTCTTTGTTAGCTTTTCTTTATGAGGAAATTCGGATTTTGTGGCTAGACTAAGCTGTGTGGTTGTGATTTCGTGCAAAGGATGGCTTGCACGTTGGTTTTAGAAGCTCCGATGGCCTAGCATGTGAATTGGCTGTGCATAATTGGGTGCCATGAATGGTTTTGTTGAATCTATTAAGAGATGGGTGTTGCATGTAGTCTAGAACCTCTGGTTTTGGCCGTAGTTGAGCTAAGATCTCGTGTGGATTGAATTCTACAAATGTTTTTAAGTTTCGGCTTGGATTTCCAGAACTGGATTTCTACTGGACCTTCTCTGTTTTTCAATTTTATTGAATTTGCTGTGATTTGAATTTGATGGTGCTTCCTCATGAAAGTTTCTCCAAATATCTTGAAATATAACATATATTACTTGTGGATTTATCTGAGTTGAGATGATCGGCTCAAGAATATGACTTTGTACTGTAGAAAATCTGTCCAGAACATTGAAACCCATGACCTGAGTGCATTTTGGAATTTTTATAAGATTATCTAGCTTGAATTTTCATATGCTTCCATGAAAATTGTAAAGGACATCTATTTCTACAACATATAAAAGTTTGAAGAGTTTTGTGAAGAATTTGATCTTCGAAATGGGTTTTCCACCATAGTCGTGGAACCTGCTCTCCAGGCCAGTTCTGAGTTGTCTTGGACAATTTACTGCTCTTTCTACAGGACGATTCAGTTTTGGCTCTCTTCATGAAAAATGTCATCTAAGGTCTTTTCTATAACATAATAAAATTTTGTGATTTTTCGAGTTCATTTACTTAGGTAATGACCTTGATTTTTAAAGCCGCTCAAAACTGTCCTGTTGTGCCTATTTCTGGAAACTCACGAATTTCTATTGAAAGGAGGTGGAATCGGGGCTGATGATCTACTGAAGATAGTAACTATACTCTTTAAGCTACCTAGTGGTGTATCTTTGGCTTCGATGTGAGGTCATTTTCTTGTGAAAATTAGGCTGTCTTGGTGAAGTCATATTATGGAATTGTGGAACATGCATAAATTGGGTGCGCTAATGAGGCACCGATTTTTTATGATGGCATGGCATCCTCTTTTGTGAAAAGTGTACTGATTGGTATGCATATTGTCGTTTGTGAGTGTGTCATGTCGACTACATGTGTGTGTGGTATGCTTGAGCTGTACGGGGATGGTGGATTATATATGATGCCTAAGACAAGCAAACCTTGGAAGTCTTGGTAGCAAACCAGGATCCTGACAATGCCAGGATTGGATTTCAGAGGAGAATACCTTGGCTAGCAAACCAAGATGCATTGGGTGGTAGTAGGGATGCCGATGGCTAGCAAACAGTGGAAGTCCGGACAGTAAACCAGAAGTGACTCGCATGGACCGGCTAGCAAATCAATTGAACCGTGAGATGGGGGTGGACCCAAATGACATGAGGAAGCGTTGAAATGACACGTGTGCTGCATCATACGTATGTCGATATCTTAATTTTGATTTTGTGCAGCATTCGGATGTGCAATGCATGCTCATATTAGTGAGTCCATTATTTGCTGCTGGTTGTGTCCTAGGAAATGAGTATTGACTGGTCGATATCTTAATTTTGATTTTGTGCGGCATTCGGATGTGCAATGCATGCTCATATTAGTGAGTCCATTATTTGCTGCTGGTTGTGTCCTAGGAAATGAGTATTGACTGGATCGATCAGTTTATAAGTTAGCTATTTCTCTTGTTGAGAGTTAGCTCACTCCTGCTGTTTTTATAGATCATTAGCTATGCCTCCTATTCCAGCGACTCCTATCGCTCGATATGGTGTGCTGGTAGATTTTCAAGGCAATTTCCATTAGTTTATGGACCCCAATTTTCCGTCTATGAGGTTGGTGCGATACACCACAGTACTGAAGGTTGATGCAGGGTCGCCAGATGGCCTGGTGTCATACCGTTTCGTGTCCATCTTCGTGCTAGTGGATGGACGTTCAAAAGGGCCGATTCTATACCCTGTTGACGGTAGCAGTGGCAAGGGAGGAGCTGGCGAGAAGTAGTTGATAGACGGTGCCTAGTTCGTAGGGGAGAATACTTTTGGGGTACCACAGTTGGAACTTTTTGTATAGGATTGTGAAGTCGGGAGGTAGAGAATGTTGGTAGTTGTGGAGCGACGGCGTAGAGGAGGACAGGGAGTACCTTTTTGATTTCTCCCAGAATAGGTCCTTCGATGTTTGTAGGTAGGCCTCCTGATGTATTTAAATAAGACTTTTCGAAATGGATGTATGTTTTCCACTCCTGTTAGTGCTCTGTTGATGCCTGTTATAATTCATGTTATAAATGCTAACCTAAGAAAAGAAAAGTCTTCTGCTCTAATGATAACATAAAGAGAAGTAAACGCAATGGTTTATCTAGGTGGCCGATTGGGACGCCACAGTTGAAGCCAATGAATCTTGTGGTGATATTTGCAAATTCCTTTGTGAAATAGAAAGATTATTTTATGAGAAATTGTGAGGCTAAACATTGTATGATATTGGGTGTAATTGAAAATTGAGAAATGCTAAAAGTGTTTAAGTGACTCAAGTATAGTTATAATTTTCAATGTAACGTGTTGATCTATAGTGAAATTTTCTACTACTCCAACCAAACCATGAACTTTGGTGTTTGATTATTTTCTTGTTTTGTTAATTTTATTGTTCAATCGATTGCTTCTAGAACGGTCAGTTTCGTTTTCCATTTCTTCATAAAATGTTTTGATATTTTCGCTTTCGCTTTTTGGTCAGCTGTCAATCACCCGCTCTAGGATTTAGATTTCTTTTTTCTCTTGGTTATGATTTACCAGAGATAAATGCTCCATTATCTTGGTCTAGACCTCCATTATCTTGCCAGAAATAATCACCGACTTCGTATTATGTCAGTTTGTTGTTTGAGCGTCCGATTCTTGTTACAAGAACAGTGGCCGTGTGGAGATTGAGGTAATGAATGGCTGGTGCTCAAATTCTGGACTGAAAGTTGGATCTTTATGGCCTTTATTGTTTTGGATGAATAGGATTAATTTGGTTTGGTGATTTCTCCAGTTGCTTTCGCTAATTTGTGTTGGTGTTTAAGGAGATACAGGGTTGTTTGCGACTCGTGACATGCGAGTGTTCAGCAAGAGATCGGTTTTTCTTGGGTATTCTTGATCTGGGCACTCCATTCTCTTGTAGTCATACCCAGCGATTGCGTTTTTGCCTATAATTTGTGCTTTGTTTAGCCTCAAGTTTGGTTTATTCTGCAAAAACAAATTGGATTTTCGGTAGTTGACAGATTTGCTATGAAAGGTTAGAATCCTTTCATGTGATGAAATAAAAAAAGTCCCTAAAAAATAAAAAAGAATCGACTAGTTCCCAATTCTACCTAAAACCGGTCTAAGTCTAAAGAGTCAGTTCCAAGTTCCAAAATCTAAAAAGCAATTCTAATAAGATGGTTTTCAAGTTCCTATATGTCTTCTCGCATAATTAGTCTCTTGAAATGATAGGGGATTCCCTAAGTTTTTATACCTTATCTGGTTAGTGATATATATATATATATATATTCATACAATATATATATATATATATATATATATATATATATATAGTTTCCAAGTTCTAGAATTGGAATCTACCTCTCTTGCAACCAATCATACTTATTCAATTATGCCGCATTTTTGTATTAGTACTTAGGTGTTCATATCAAAGAAATGAGGCCCTTGCTTTGAACTTGTATTGTAGCTTAATATGAGATCTGAGAACGCAATACCATAAATTCTACTAAAAAAATAAGTGCCTTTTTTTCATTTTCTGCTACAAAATCATTCCTCCATTTAGGTAATCTTTTCATCTTATTTTTATACAGTTCGATTTTATATTTCTTATATGAATGATACCCATATTAATGCTAAGGAAAATGATTGGATATGAATCTGGGTCTATCCAAAATCCAAAGGGTCGGCGGTGGACATAGCTGGCCAATGCGAGCGTCGACAACTGCTGTTTACACCTTGCCCGAGTGTTGTAACGGTGGGAAGGTGGGTCGTAGAATCGCCAATGAAATTGGGGGGCACGAGATATGGCGGGGGCGGCGTAAGCTCATCGGATGAGGGCTTGCAGTGAGGAGATGATGGTTTGCCTATGGCGGTAATGCAGAAAATTCATAAGAAAAAAGGGAAAAAGGAAAATCTGATGGCTGAGAAAAGAGAAGGAGGTGAACGAGGTGAAGACATTAGATCATTTGCTTTGCTTTTACTTCTAGTTTGCTTTCCTATCTATAATTAGTAAATTTGAATAATAAAATCTGCTGCGATCAATAACATTGAATTTCAGGTCAGTTAGCACTGCACCTCAATTTGTAGATTGTTAGAACCAGGCCCCACTTGACTACTTGCAACGATATTGTCTGTTTTGTACCTGTTAAAAATCTTGGATGTGATCATGTGGAAGCATGGTTTTGGTATTGATGATGTTTTTGATTAGTAATGTGTGCAAGTGTATGAGATGGTTTGTAGATGATGGATAAGGGACAAGATATGATAATTGAAGGATATAGGACATGAGATATGGGGGAAAATAGTTTCATTAGTTGAACAAAATAGTTTGATTGAGGTACAGTAGAGATCTATGATCTCTCATGGTGGAGGGTTCACCTCACACACAAGGTGGAGGGTTTACCTCTCACGCATGGTGGAGGGTTTGCCTCTCACTCGCACAAATGAATGAACTACAAGCCTATATATAGGCGTGAGTCACCGCCTTAGAGGATTCTAGACTTTTCTTGAACGTTGGACTTCTCTGGGCTTCTCTTACATGCTGGACTTTTCTTCTTTCTTCTAGAAAATTCATCTAGGGAATTCTAGATTGTAGTTTAGCAACTCTAGGAAATTCTAGAAAATGGATCACCATTTCCAACAGTACCGGAGCTGCATGGTTTTGTTCATGCAGGTCATTGTAGAGACTTGCCATGACTAGCTAGTAATATTTTCTCGATTGTGACAAAAGAGGGCTCGCCCCGCTAACATTAAGAAATTAAACCAGGGCATCGTTTGATTGGAGGCTGGCAAGCCATTATGCACACCTATTACCTCAAAGAGCATATTATGCATATATAACTTTCGTCATTAAGCGAACCAACAATCACGAGAAATTCATTTTAATTATCAAATTGCCGATGCCCTTTTGTAACACTATTTTTAATCAATGCCAGGAAGCCCAAAGTTCCAATTGTGCTGAAGAACAAGTATCAATCGAACCAGAAATGCCACATATCCAGTCTCCTCCATCAACACGAGTAAGATCTTCTCCACCCGCTAGGCTTCCTTTAGAGACACCATCTGTTTTAGGTTTAAACCAGCTCAACGGAGAAGGACACCAAACTATTGAGATATTTGTACTGCCACGGAAGAGTTAACATCATCAAAATCAACTCTTTAAATTTAATCATAAATTCACGGAATATCTCTTACCACATTACTCGGAAAAATAAATTCATTTTGAAATAGACTCTTATGAAACTACTACAACCACAGCAACCATACGGTGATAACAATAATGACTTCCCGCTTTCTAGTCCGACAGGGATTCCTTTTGAAGATAGTAATAGTCTTTATCGAATTCTTTTAATCATTCTCTCATTGAATTCTAACACATGAAATTATTCGCATATGAGATGTCGACAAGCATAGCGTATGTTCAACCAAAAGTAGTAATGGAGGTTTTGGAGTGCTTAAAACGGAAGAAAAATGGGTTAAAACGGCAACCAAAAAAAACAAAAAAAAGGAGTGCTCAAAACGGCACGACTTGCTAGACATGGATCCCACTGCAGACATCACGGAGGTGATTACCGGAGGAGAATGACACGGTGTGAGTTGATTGAGGCAATCTGATAAATTCTACTACAGCACCGGTTATCCAATGTGGTGGTGGCGGTGGATGTACAGGAAGCACTCGTGCTCTCCACGGCTGTCCCCAAAGTTTCGCATGTTCAGACATGAACGGCTTTGTTACGGTTATCTCCGCAGTGTGGAACCAAATTTTCCACCTTACAATTAACGTAAACTTTTTGCATGGCTTACGCAGTACGGCTATCACAAGCAAGGCTATATATTCATGTCCAGCGCTGGTATCTTATCATCCACTTCTGAGTATTCCACTGAGAAACACACTCACAATTGTGCAATGGCATCTTCTCTCAAGAGTGAATTCATTGTCGCCCTTGTTCTAATTCTTGACACTTGGGCATGGCATGCCATTTCAGTCCGCACATTGCATGAATCCAACATTGCCGAGCAGCACGAGCAATGGATGGCCCAATATGGTCGGACATACAAGGACCAAGAGGAGAAGGAGAAACGCCAGGCAATTTCAAGAAAAACTTGCAGTTCATTGAGGAGTTCAATGCATCGGGAAATCGGACTTTTAAGTTAGGCATCAATCAATTCTCGGATTTGACCAATGAGGAGTTTGCTCGGAGCCACACAGGATACTTGGCGTCTAAGCAACTGAAGTCCCACAGAAACACATCATTGAGGCAACAATATCCGGCTGGGGATGTTCCTGAGAGCATCGATTGGGTGGAGAAAGGCGCCGTAAATCCGATCAAGAACCAAGGCCAATGTGGTAAGAATCTAAACGTCCTGTATGCATCCAATTGTCATATCAAGTTTGACTTCTATTTAGAAATAAGTTTTGGAGCCTAGCTTTGTCAATAATTCAGATACCAATGGTAAATAAACGTGAAAAATACTTTGTATTTACCGTGTCGAAAAATTTTATGAATGCAGGATCCTGTTGGGCTTTCTCAGCAGTCGCAGCAGTTGAAGGAATCACGCAGATCAAAAGTGGTAAACTGCCGGTACTGTCCGAGCAACAACTAATCGATTGTGATACCGAAAACAGTGGCTGCGAGGGCGGTCTTCCTGACAATGCTTTCCACTACATCATCCAAAACCAAGGAATCACCTCTGAGGATACATACACCTACCAAGAGACGGATGGGACTTGTGACTCAACGAAAGAGGCCCAACAGGTGGCGCAGATCACGGATTTTGCAGACGTGCAGCCTAGTGAAGACGAGCTCCTGAAGGCAGTTGCACAGCAGCCGGTCTCAGTCGGAATTGCCGCAAGTGGGCAAGAATTCAAGAGCTATAGCGGCGGAGTGTTCAATGGGGATTGCGGCGAGCGGTTGGACCATGCGGTCGTCGTGGTCGGGTATGGGACTAGTGAGGAAGGGAAGTTCTGGAAGATCCGGAACTCCTGGGGCGAGACTTGGGGTGAAGATGGTTACATGAGGATTCAAAGAGGCGGTGAAAGTTCTAAAGGGTTATGCGGGCTCGCATCGCAAGCTTCTTATCCGATTGCATGAGAATAATCAAAGATATATACAGAAAGTACGACCATCGTGAGATTACGAGTTGCTTCTTTTCTCCTAATTATCTATCCGTGTGTTTGGCTTCGTTGTTTTGCTATATAATGTGTTTGTAATGAGGCTATTGTGTAGCCACTAAGTTATGTGAAGGATCACATATTAAGTTCCCATTTTGAATCAATTTCCTGTTTTACGTCCAATTCTCTTTGTCGTAGATGCACACCAGCATATCTATCTCTCTTTGCATCTATTGATCTATCTATTAATATAAGCGGCTAAACCACGCGTCACACGTGGCTCGACAATGTACGAGCTTTACCTACTAATTGACTTTGTTGATCATTTCAGCATATATTCAATTCTAAGTTGAGGATTCCTCTTGAAAAAAATCTCATAATGAAAAGATACTCATCTTGATAATATGTGTTCTGTGATATCTTGAAGTTTGGTCCTATTTCGAAATATATGAAATAATTATTTCATTAACGTACATATGATTATTTTACTCTAAACTGATCACTCACATGTTAACTAATCTATTGGGTGAGGCCGTAAAATGATTAAAATGCTAAAGACTGAAGAATTCGATCAGGGATTGATTGCTCAACCATAAGGATCGACAAGGTTCAATACTAAACTGTTATAAGTCAATTAGCAAATGGATATAAATCGATTCGACGGAAGTACGTAGTCAATTCATGGGTGATTCCGCATAATTATGATATTCGCGTCAAACGACAATAAATCGATTTTCTATTGATTTTATATTCAGAGTGCGTAATTGAACCCTCTCGATTACATGACAACTGAGGGTCGTCCACGATTTGAAGATGCACAAACGTGGATCGTAAATTATCGATCACGGGTCAACCGCATGAGAATATCTAAAATCCACCCAATAGTTTAGGTCATACTAAAGTCGTACTTGATCAATTTTTAACCATGAAATTTAATTCAATTTAAATAATAGCACATGTCTACTTGCTAATGTCACTAACTAACCACCTAACATGCATCAACAGATAATTAAATTAACTAATCTAATATAATCTATCCACTTAATTGTACTTAATTAGATCTAATCAACCCCTAAGCATCATTAACCTACTAAGCGAGGTTTAGTGAGTAAAACTCACTTGTGCAAAGCGAAAATCGGAACACCGCGACAGCGGCCGAATTTGGGCTCACGATGACATCGACGGGCTTGGATCGAGCCTTAAACCGGCCCAAAAAATCTCAGCCCAAGCTAAGATGTGTTTTGGAATTGGGCTGGGCCTGAAAGCTGGGTCGAAATCCACTAGGTTGCTAGACCAAAATTGCTGGGCTTTGTTGGCTTCTTGGGCTGCTAGGCCGAACAACAAAAGAATCTGCTGGACTGGGCTTGAAGATGATGTGTGGCCTGGAGTTGCTGGAATTTGCTGGGCTGCTCACTCACTTGGGTTGAACAAAGAAGCAGGTGGGCTGAATCCGCTGGGCTCCTGGCTTCGGTGATGAAGGGTTGAAGAAAACACGCGGAATGGAGCTGCTTCGCTGACGTTGCTCAGTTGAAGAAATGTGTAGATGGAGGAGCTTCGATGGTTGAGTCGGTGGTCTTTGTGGATTGAAGAAGCTGCGGTCTTCGTTGCTGGTGGAAGAGAACGGGCAACTAGCGCACGGTTGATGGAGCACGAGGGCAGAGGGTCGAAGCTGCTAGAGCCGAAGGGAGACGCACGCGACTTCACTGGCAGCAGGATTTGAAGGGGAGGGGGAGAAGACGCGTGGCTAAAGCTCGGTCGGTGGTGTTGCTGGGGTCAACACAACGGTGGAGAGGGAAATGCTGGCAAGGCGGTGGATTTGTGTGGCTAAATTGTGACATCCAGATTTTTGGATTTTGATTTCGATTAGATAAATTGGGCATTTCATCGATGCGACTACAGTGTTTTTCTCTGAGTTGGCCACTCACGAGATAACTAGACTAGCTGGGTAAGTTATTAAGGACTTTAAGGTAGATAGACTAAGAATTCGACCAGGAATCGACTTCTCGACCGTGCTAATCTTTAGAGATCATTACGGCACAATTAAAAATCGAATTAAGATCAGAGATAGGTTGGTTCGACTGAGATGAATGACCGATCATGGGTGCCTCCACTAAATTAGAAAATTCTCATCGACCAGCACTAATTTGATTTTACTATCGTTTTGGTACCCTGTGTCTGTATTTGAATCCTCAAGATTTTCATGACAACCGAGAGTCGCCAATATGTCGAGTGGGTTCATCGTGGCTAGAAGAAAATCGACCACGGGTCATTTGTCCTAAACAGTTCTGAAAACTACCCGGTAGCCAAGGTCATGCTAAAAACGTGCCCGAGTGAAATTAACCGCCAATCTAAGTCCGATTTCAGAAATTGAATATTCTGTCATGTCACAATAAATTTTAGGAATGTCATCTCAGTCTCAGAAGATTTTTCTGACAACCGAGACTTTTTTGGGAAAAAGTTGAGTTAGGGCCGTTTTTAATCGGAATTTGCAGAGGACCGTTTTTATTGCGAAATTGGGATGCAAGTGGGCTACATTGGTAAGGAAAAATACCAATTTGATTGATGAGGTGTTGAATAAATGAATGGGGGTCAATTTGATTTCATTCAAGTGGGATTAAGGTCCAATTGGAGGGAAAAACCTAGCAAAATTCGTATGCCACATATTCCCCACCCTTTGGCCTACCTAAATGCTTCTAGAAGGGGGCATTTTTGTCCACAAATGGAGGGTGGAAGACAGCTAGGTGGTGGCCCATGTGTGGATGACCCAAGAGAGAGAGTGAGGGGAAAAGGAGAAATTGGTTCCCCCTTCCCCCCTTCTCTCTCCCGACGCTACCTCTCTCCCCCTTGCTCTTCTTGTTTTTCGAAGGACCAAGCCAGCTAAAGAAGACCTTGGCAGCTGCAAGGATCAGTCGGTGCAACCAGCAACCTCGCTCGCCGCCGTCTACCACTACACATCACCGGAGCGGTCGTCATTGCCACCTTGCTGCCCACGCACAGCTCCGCCCCGCCCTCTCTCTTCCTCTCCCTCTCAGCCGTTCGAACACAGCAGAGCAGAATCAAAGACAACAGCTTGCTGTCGCAACTAGCAGCCGAACCGGAGCTGCCATCGCCGTCGCAGCCACCACTAGAGCCAAGACCGTCTTTACCGACTCACGCCGCACGCCGTCGCAGCTCTGCGGCCCCCCGCACGCCCTCTGTCCTCCCCTCCGTTTGCTACCCGAGATCCCAGATCTGGGATGGACGCCGGAGCAGCCAGCGCCACGCATGACGCCACCGCCCTCTGCCATTCGCCGCCCTGCTGCACACTGTCGCCTCGTCGCTGCTGCTGGCCGTGCGCCTCGGCCTCCTTCTCGCCCAGCTTGTCGTTCTAGCGAGCTGTCCAGCTCGTCCCGGCCACTGTGGGGCACTGCCCGAGCTCCCCGCCACCACCTCGGTCCGGTTCGGCCTCCTCTATCCACCTCGGCCCTTGCTCGCCTCAACCCGAGCCTCCCCCTCACCTTTCTTGGCCTCAACCGCAGCGGACAGAGAGTTGAAGAATGGGTATGGCAGCAACTATTTGGCCCGTTTTGGCCGTCTTCCCGAGCCTAGATGCTCGGCCCACCTTGAGGAAAGTCGATCCTCGCGTCGATCCCGTCGTTTTGTGTGAGTTTTGCTCACTAATGCTTTCTTACTTTGCTAATTATACTTTAAGGTTGATTAGTGCTAGTTAAGTGTAATTAGGTGGTTAGATTAGAATGGATTAGCGATTATTAGTTAATTGCATTGCATATTAAGGATATGGTTAGTGCATTTAGCTAAATGAATGCCTATTGTATTTATTGATTGCTTATCGAGATTTTTTTTACCGTTATTGGGCTTCAATTAGGCATTTCGGGCCTAAATGGAATTTTTAGTAATTAAATATTAATTTTCGAAATTAATTTAATTAATTAATTATTTTTCGGAAATTCAACCAGGATGGCCAAAGTGACCGGAATTTTGTGCTAATTGTCGTGGCATAGTCCGTTTATTTAATTGAGCTTTATATTGTGCTAAATTGAAATTATTGTATTTATTTATTTAATTTTCGAAATTAATTATTTAATTATTTATTTTTCCGGAAATTCAACCGGGATGGTCGGTGACCGGAATTTCGTGCTGATTGTCGTGGTGTAGTCCGTTTATTTATTTGAGCTCCAGATTGTGCTAAATTGACTTGATTGTGCAATTTGAGGAATTATTCCTTAATTGATTGAAATTGAGTGGAATTGAATGCTTGATTGGTAGGTGGCCGAGTATGGCTATTTAGCATTTATAATGCCTTGATGAGCTGTAAAGTGGAGAGAGTCGTGAGAGTGAACTGAGAACTCTATTGGCTGAGACCGATCAGGTACGAAGTATAAGCAGGCGTGGTTCGGTGATTAAGGATATCACTGTGCGAAAATGGCACCTTAAAGAACGCACGTAGACTATCTATAACTTGCGACAGGCGTGGTTCGGTGATGAAGGATATCACTGTGCGAAAACGGCGCCTTAAAGAACGCATGTAGACTGTCGGTGATCTATGAATTGTGGCAGGCGTGGTTCAATGATTAAGGATATCACTGTGGGAAAACGGCTCCTTAAAGAACGCACGTAGACTGTTGGTGATTTATGAATTGTGGCAGGCGTGGTTCGGTAATTAAGGGTATCACTGTACGAAAACGGCGTCTTAAAGAATGCACGTATATTGTCAGTGATTTGTGACCTATGACAGGCGTGGTTCGGTGATAAAGGATATTACTGTGTGAAAACGGCACCTTAAAGAACGCATGTAGACCGTCTGTTACTTATGTCACCTTGGCGAAAACAACGCCTGAGAGAATTAATGGAGCTCTATGACTAAGTGTACTATTGAAGGTTATATGGGATGGAATGAATGACTGAGAGCTGGTCCGATTGACATGAAATTGACTAGGTCATTTGATTAATGCTTTGATCTGATTGTTGTGAATTGATTGATTGAATGGAAATGACCCTAATTGACATGTAATCTACTAAGTCGATTTGATCGATGTTTCGATCTTTTGTGATTGTTGGGTGCCTATTGAACTGTACTGATTTGCAGGTTGGGACTGAGACTAAGGTAACTCCTCTGACTCGTGTTGTGCATAGGCAGCCCTAAGGTGTATTAGTTTACTAATCGGGTCTTAGGGGGTAGAACTTGCTGAGACGTAGTCTCATCCCGGTTGTGGGACAACATTTCAGGACCCTGATGAGGAACTTGAGGAAAAAGAACCCGAAGAGGAGTATCTGGAGGAAAACCCCGAGGATGATCTAGAGTGGGATCCTGATGAGGATCAAGACCCCACTCCTATCTGATGACTGTTGCTGTAGAATCTGTTTGAGTAGAAACCGCCCTTTTTAACATGACTTGTATATGTATATGTATGACTGAGTTGTTATATATGTATATAAGAGTGTTGGTTTTCTGGTTCAAATTTCTAGTCCTACTTGTATATCCCATTGCTTTATTGTCTGGGGATTTTTATAACTGCTTCCGCATGTGCTATTAAAAAGAAAAGGGTCGGCGATATGTAGTCCTGGGATATCGCATTTTAAAATCAACCAACGTTGAAGGATGGGCACGTAATCGAGGATTGGGGCGTGACATAAATTGCAATCGCTGGGTTAGAGTCCACCGCGGGGCTTCGACGGAGAGAGAAGTTGATGCGAAGAAAATTCCAAGTGTGAGGGACTTCGGTTGAACTGCAGCAAGAGAGAGAGACGCACGGAGGATAAGGGGCGGTGGTCTTTGCTAGCTGGAGAAGCTACGGGTGGGGGAAAAAGTCCACAAGCTTATCTCTTTAATTAAATGCTTGCCTCCTCCCGTCCCCCCTCAAGTCTTCATAAATATCCTTTGTGTCTCCCATTTACTTTCCAACAAGTAAATTTCCACAAACTGTCCAAATTGAAGCCAAAATTCCAGCCCTCTTTCTAGGATCCGAATTTCACTCTCTTGGCCTCAATTTCTTCACAAATTCTCCAAATCGAAGTCCAATTTCGATGAAGATAAATCCCATAAAATTTTCCGTAAGTCCCCAACACCCAAGGGCTCGACTTGGAAGTCGAAATATAATGACAATTTAAAAAGAAAAGAAAAGAAAAGAAAAAGAAAAAGGATAAAAAATTTAAAAAATGAAAAATATAATGACAATTTTTTTGACCAAGATATCCCTTCTTTGAATGCCGGAAAAGTCACTGTCGGCCAAAGACCCTTATTTGAGACGATTTGGCCATTTCAAGCCCTTACTTAAAATAATTTGGCCACTTCAAGTCCTTATTTAAAATAATGTCAATTTTGAGTCCTTATTTGAGAAAACTAGGACATTTCAGGCCCTTTCTGAAATCTTCCCCTAAAATAATTTTTTTTAAAATTTTGTTGGAAACATAATAATTAGTTAGCTATCTATCAAATAAACTATTTTTTTTAAAAAGAGATATACCAGTTTTATTCCAAATGGACAAAGAAAAGGAAAAAAAAAAACAGAAAGGGAAAAAAAAAGGCAAGCATTATTCTTAAATCAAGAGTGACCCCACATTTAACTTTAGTAGATGTTGCTTGAGAGGAGCGTGAGTAGTTTCCCCTCTTGTAATATTGAAATAAAAGAAAAAGAAAAAGAAAAAGAAGGTAAGAAATAATCTTAACATAGTATGGGACCCTTAGGCTACTGGTCATCTGAATTTCTAAGTAAGATAGGACTGGATAGGATATGATATGAAATCATGGAATTTTGCTATATCCTATCTACTATGTGATGAATTGTAATAATAAAGTCAAATATATTTATATCATATTATGCATATTTTTTGGTATAAATGTCATATTAGTATAAATGAACCTAAAAGTTCACAAATAGATATGGTAAAAATCTCTCACGGCACTATTCCCTAATTTATTTTTATTTTATTTTCCCCTCTTTTTTCAATCATTTTGTTTATTATTTCTTTTTCCCCCTTCCATCATTCTCTAATAAAATTTTATTAAATAGTAAACTGTACTAATATATCTAAAATACAAAAATACCTAAAATATGTAATAAATGTAATTACATATTTATATTCATATATTGAGTTTATATTATAAGATAGAATCAAAGATGAATACATAAATAAAAATAATATTAAATTCAAAAAAATTATTTTTTGTCATTTTGAATTTCTTATATTATGATTCAAATATGATTTATATTAAAATATAATTTCATTATTGTTAATTTAATGAGTTTTATTTAAGATAAATAAATTTCTCATTATGGATATTATAAATCTTATTCATCTTTATTCCACCTCTTCTACAGGATAAATTTATCCAACATATATCCCTCTTACATCCAACTTCATCTCGTTTTAAACAAGCACTAAACACAGGATATGATAAATTTTGTTCTATGCCAAATTTTATTTTGAGTGCCAAAAGTAGCCATAAGGAATAGTGTACCCAATTTAACGTAAATTGGGGTGTCATAAGTCAATAAGAGGTAGAAATAGCGATGGCTTGCACTTTTTCCACCCTTTTTCAGCTTTTGACACCCCTTGAATTGAACAAATTATCCATTATGGGCTTGCTCTTGATTTAAGATTATTTCTTCCATTTTTTTCTTCGTTTTGTTTGATTTGAAATTTACTAAAAGACAAATCTATCATGTTCAACTCAAACAACAAAGATTAAGGTTGAATACAAGGCTTACTCTTGATTTAAGATTATTTCTTACGTTTTTTCTTCTTTTTCGATATTCTTTTTTTCCCATCTAGGTCGAAATTGGTGTCCTTTTTTTTTCCGAAAAAAATTTTATTTGGTAGATAACTAACAAGTTGTTGTGTTAATCAGTTGTATCGTTCTTGTTTATTATTATTTTTTAAAACTAGCAAACTATTATTCTAAAAATAATCAAAGTACAAGTAAAAGTGAAAAAATCATCGACTAGTTTTAAAGAATGCATTTGGTGAATTTGATATTCCAACTTTTATTATTTTTCTTACCAACAATGCACGACTTTTTAAAATATATTTTCAAAATATTTCAATATGAAAAAATTAACTCCATAAAAAATTCTAAACATCCATCATTATCTTAAAAAGTTATTGGAAATATTATCTTTGCCATGATTACATGAAATATTTAGTTATTGACAAGAAAACTATGACAATTTTAATTGCATTATAAGACAATCCATTCGAACCATTTGCAAATACATATGTCTTGTCAATTCAAAATGTGTAAGAATTTCCAAAGAAAGAAAAGAAAAAAAGGTAAGAAATAATCTGAACACTAAGACCGATGAGGGATAATTTAGTCAATTCAAGGTGGAAAGCGGATGTAAGAAGCCAAAAAAGAGGTGGAAAAAGCGCGAGCAAAAAATTGTGCTAAAAATTGAACAAGCTTTGCTTTACCGAAGGTTGAATGTTCTTAAAGACAAATATTAGGTCGTTGTTTTGCACAAATCTATTTTGATTATCACTTGATCACACACCATCAATATATTGATTGTGGTTTCCCTTTACTCTAGTTAGGAATGTCATTTTTCTTATTTCTAAATATTAGATTCTCACTTTGCCTTGCAATTTATTTAATGTTGCATTGATTGCTAATTGTTATTTCAATAATTGCGCACTCACATAATCGCCTCACATGTTACTGGATAGATTTAAAATCAATCAAGACTATCTGAAAAACATCTTCTCGAAATGAACAAGATTAGGTGTCTAGAGAGCATTAGTTGATTAATTAATGTAATTAGTACTCTAATCCTATATCTTTGGTTACATAGGAATTGAGGTATACTCTCATGCCTTACTTGGTCTCTAGCCGACCTCCTAATAGGTTAGTGGCGACTTCTCATTAAAAAATCCTTATAGTGTTGATTGAAGCTAAAATTGAATACCTCAACATTGCACGAGAAATGAGTTTGCGAGGGCCTATGCCTAATTGAGGGTCATAGGCCTGCCTCTCAGGCAACACCGCTAAATTTATATATTTTTTCCCTTCGAACATAAAAGGTAGGTCATGATAATATTATATTTGAGTACATTGGGTGAGACTCGACGGGTGTGACCTTCAAGATCACTCTAAGCAGGAGATGTTGTAATTTAATAAATCAACAGTTTCACCACTCAAAGGAAGTCCTTGGAGATAAGTAAAAGGTAGATTGTTCTCGTAAAATCCCTACAATTTTAATTTGTATAAACCAACATTGGTCTAAGTCAATGATATTTTATGGTACTTAATACGCATGCTAATTGATTGTTGCTATCTCCCAACAATGTCCAAACTTGACTAATAAGCTCTATGGACTTATTATGCTAACACAGTCTTTTCTTGACCGGCGAGATGCATTTACGTTAGACTCATCACATTTTTCTTTGCCTAATCTCAAATATTTAAACAAAGCTTATCAAGCTCATCTCAAGAAATTACTTCTTTTCAATACTCGATGATTGTTTGACGATCTGCGAATTTTTCTTATTTATTTGCTAACTAATGTTCTCATAAGTTTTTGCGAAATGATTTCATGAGAACAACATGATAGGACCTAATTGGTTTGCGATTTATCAAGCGTTTTGGCTTATTTTAAGCAAGATATTACTTAATGACTTTTCTATTAAATTTTATAATTACAAAAAAAATTATGAACAAAATCTAGTTGTCAATATTCATACGTCTTGTTCAAGTATTTTTCTTTAGATAAATGTCAACTTGCGTGAAAAACAAGTTAAATAAAACATAAAAGTTAAATATGAATGTCGGTTCCACACCTAAAACTTTCAGTTCCACACCTAAGTCTTGCTCAGGCATTCACATACTACTAAAGCTCTCTCTCTCTCTCTCTCTCTCTCTCTCTCTCACCATTTCTTGTTTTTATTTCAACAATTTCTAGTTCATGCGTGTGGACTGACCTTTAGAATTTGAATTTGAGGGCATACTCTGTTCAATAACATGGGATGTACTGTGACGTGCTATACTTAAATATCCACTTGTACAGTTTATTACAATACTGAATGTATAAATTGTATAGATTTATATCAAGTACATCCTCAATGTAAAATATTGATTACATAGATCGAAATTCGCATTTACTAATGGAATGAATTCATTTCCCAAAATAAAATACCGTATATAGATTGCTTGGGTATTAAATCTTTTTTACACCATTAGGGTACCGTATAAGAATCCCCAATTCATAGGGACTAGTTTTAATATGCTTCGCACTGCTCTATTTCATACCATCTACCCGGTGATTGTAGGAGCAAGAGGGGTGACCCACGGTGACTTTGACTTTGAAAGGCCAAGCGTTGTGTCCAAACTCTACCGTGGCCGATTCAATGTTCCCTTGCTAGAAGGGTCCTTGTGAGTTGTTGTGGATTTAATTGTGTTATGGTGAATTTCTTCTTTCTCAACCATAGATATATAGGTCATTGGCCAATCTATGATGTTTTGTGGAATAAGTTGCTGTATGCTAAAAGTTCATAGATTCTTTTGTCAACTCGAGTAGCAGGAATTACAAAATGAGTTTGCAAAGGGTTATGATCAATTATAATAAATTAGTATCTAAATCAAGCATTTAAAACAAAAATATGTGTTGATTTAAAAATTCAATGGGTAAATTCATTGTTCTTAAAGAAAGGCCTACATTTGAACCGACAGGATGAAGTTGGTCATGGAATAAAATGGGAAATGGAAAATGGAGAGTAACCGGCATCTCTATCTCTATCTTTGTATTTGGGCACGATAAAAAGAAAAGAAAAGAAAAGAAAAAAGACATGATGGTCTATTTTCTTTTGTTCATTTAAATAATTCAAACTTTAGAATTGAAAGGACTTTGAACCACCGAACTCGATATGCTTCGAAATTACAGTTTTAAAATAACTCCTCTCGTGTGCATATGGAATGAAGTGGTCAACTTGAGATCGGAAACCATATGACATCTACACAGAAACACACCCATACATCCGCTTGGCAAGCGAATTTTTGTATCTAAAAGAAATAACCTTACGGTATAAAACTTGAAAACTCTGAAATTTACAAAAGGTTTTCCTTTGAACCAAGCATTCCATATGGAATTTTTTTTCCCAAAAGAGAAGAACCAAAATCAACAATATGGGCTTGAGCTGAGAAGTCCCAACTTCTTTACTTTAAGCCATATCGCAATCGTTTTGGGGCTAACATTCTAACAAAACAATATTACAATTAATTGGGTTTCAAGATTTTATCCCAATGAAATTCGAATCCATATAATTGGGTTTCACTTGTGAACGTGAAAGGGAAGAGATTCCGTGCATTGGACACTTGAAAAGGGTTTTGATATTGACAAGCTTCTAGATGATGTTATATCATGTTGTGGAGTTGCTTAAACCCCACGAATGTGAAAAAGGGAAGTGATTTGAATCCGTGGGTCCCGTGATTGCTTGACACACGCGATGATTCTTGCCCATGTCCGACGTCTACCCATCTTTATCACTACAATAAGTGAAGAAAAATGTTAGGATCTATTAGGGTTTATGAGGTTTTGATAATAAATATCCATGCATTGTGTTTTGAAAAGATTTTCAAAGCAACCAAAGTGGAGGGGGTATAGGGTCACATTTGCCGTCCATCCCTCATTAGAGGAAGTTGAACTCTCCGATTAGAAAATTAAAATAATTGTATATATTAATCATATGCGAACTTGACCAAACATACACACACATACATATATGTATCTACATTTATAACCCATCAATTAAAAATTAGTCGGATAAACTTTCAATTAATTGGGATTGGAGTAAAACACGACCCTATAATTGATACAATCTTGACATGGAACACGATAGGCCTCCATTAGTCTGGTATTTGTCATGTGTTTTGGCTTATTTTAAGTGAAAAATATTACCTAATGACTTTTCTATTGAAATTCAAAATACTATTAAAGTTTAGAATATAAAGAAAAAAAATTGTTTGCAAATATAGTTGTCAATATTCATAATTTTGTAAAGCTTATGGAGTTTTTTGTTAGATAAATGTCCGTTGAGGCACATAAAACTTTTGATCAATATTAATCATCCACTTAATTCTCTCTCTCTCACTCTCTCTCTCTCTCTCTCTCAATCATCTCTCTTCCTTACGCACGCAATCGGCTCTATTCCTTACACAAGCGCGCGTTACTTTTGCTTATTTTTATAAGTCTAGGTCAATAAAGGCGTTGAAATGCAGAAAGGTGCACGAAGAAAAATGGAATATAATAAGAGACATTTTCACACCAATTTAGTTCTGTCTAGCTTTAGAAAAACCTACCGAGTAAATGCACGAGCTGCATACACCATAGTCACAGAAACCCTCATTGAAGCCAAAGAACGATCTAGGACCATTCCAGCACCATTTTGTTTAGCTTTTGGACATCATGTGCAACACGCACTCGTTGAGCAAACAATGACATTGGCCATGCTTTGTCACTGACTTTCTTTGCCATCGAATTGCTCCAGTAAATTAATTTCATGTTCACTTCTATAGAGATACAACTACACAAATGGACTTTGAACTTTGACCCACTATACATGTCATTTATGAACTTTTAATTTGCTTAATGTGATTTCTAAACTTTTGCTTATTTTTATAAGTCTAGGTCAATAAAAGCGTTGAAATGCAGAAAGGTGCACGAAGAAAAATGGAATATAATAAGAGACATTTTCACACCAATTTAGTTATGTCTAGCTTTAGAAAAACCTACCGAGTAAATGCACGAGCTGCATACACCATAGTCACAGAAACCCTCATTGAAGCCAGAGAACGATCTAGGACCATTCCAGCACCATTTTGTTTAGCTTTTGGACATCATGTGCAACACGCACTCGTTGAGCAAACAATGACATTGGCCATGCTCTGTCACTGACTTTCTTTGCCATCAAATTGCTCCAATAAATTAATTTCATGTTCACTTCTATAGAGATACAACTACACAAATGGACTTTGAACTTTGACCCACTATACATGTCATTTATGAACTTTTAATTTGCTTAATGTGATTTCTAAACTTTTAGCAACCATTCAATTTAATCTCTAGACTACATAAATTTTTTTATGTCATCCCTTCATTAATTCAAGTTAATAGAATTTGCTGATATGGCTTCCAATCTAGTAAGTTTGAATGGTGGATAAAGAAATAATGTTACAAGTAAATTTTTCATGCGAGTTATTGAACTTATAATGTAATAATTAATATCATCAAATTAAAATAATTTTTGCAAATGGAACTAGTTAAACAAATTGAAATGATTATTATATTCTAATTTGAGTAGAATATCTTAAAGTGATAATCCACATGTAATGTTATTTTTTGTCCACTATTTGGACATATTGAATTGAAAGCCACATACCTAATTCCTTTAACTTGAATTAATAGAAGAATGACATGAACATTTTCATATAGTTAAGGGATTAATTTAAACATGTACCAAAAGTTTAGGACCAATGCCGCGTCTCATGTCTACGAGATTCCATTCATGTATAAAAAGTTCGAGGAGTGGATGAGTCAGCATAGGCGCAACTACAAAGACATCGCCGAGAAGGTGAAGCGTTTGAAGATTTTCTCGGAAAAATTGCGGTTCGTCGAGGAGTTCAATGGCGCGGCAAACCGTACTTACAAGGTAGGATTGAACAAGGTCTCGGACTTAACCAAACGAGGAATTTGTGGCAGCATATGCTGGACACAAACTGCTATCATCAACACGGAGGAACTGCTCCCAAGTCATTTCTTTTAAGTACCAAGGTTTGAACAGCATCCCGGAGAGCTTCGATTGGGTCAAACAAGGTGCTGTCAACCCTATAAAGAACCAAGGCCGATGTGGTACGAAATTTACTGCTAACTATTGAACCCTATCCTAAGATGTGTGAGCAATTACTAACTTTTTGGACAATTTTCCAATGACTAGCGTTCGGTTGCCAATTCTTGTTTGAGCTATTTATAAAAATTCTCTAGGTTCATTACGCAGCCAAAAATATTTTTTGTATTTATCTTTATTTTTTTGTTTTTTGCATGGTCTGGCAAACCTGGTCCAAACGGGCCTCGTTCAGCAAAAGCCAGGCCGGCTGGGCCGGTCTAAGCAACTGAGGCCCAAAACTGGCCTGATGCAAATGAGGCGCATTCCGGCCTGGAACAGATGATCGGGTCCAAATGGGCCCGATTCTTCTTCAAAAGTTGCTGAGATATTCCGTTCAGTTTTACCAAAATTTGTAAGAATGAGTATTCATTCTTCAGGTGCAAAATCACGCCTAATTCCCCAAATCTACCGAAGTAAAATCAATTTGTTAATTGGTTAGAATAATAAGGTGGTTAGAGAGATTTAGGGGTTATTCAAAGGGTTATTGGGGGTGAAATTCAAATTCAATTTTGAGAAGGAAATATAGAAGGTCTAAACCCATAAATTGGGAGTCTCACGGAGTCTAAGAGAACCAAACAACAAAAAGAGAACAAGAATATGAATGAGGAATGTCGCCCAGAGGAAAGAGTTCAGAGAATACTATAGTGAATCGAGAGTGCTCACCGTCATGTTGGTGGCCTGCCATGTCGCCTTGAATTTTTCGTTCTAGCCTGACCAAGCTTGGAGTGGTCCACTTAATCCTTGCACGACATTCCGTTTGAGGTAAGTGATTCAAGTTTCAACGTTTCTTACACCAAGTTATTCATGAAGTGAGCCTATAAGCCATCTCTTAATTTTTGTTGGAATGCTTATCATCGAGAATGCCACATGATTTGCTACGCTCGAGAAGACACTTTTCCACTTAGTTTCCAACATACTATTTGCAATTTAATTTGTGTTACTCATTCACGTACGCACAACGGGATTGATTCCATCTATTTTTGCTTTTTGGTGTGTTTTATGTTTTAGTTGTTTGAGCATTAGCAATGAAAAAAAACATAATATTGCATACAAAAATTCATGTGGAAATTTAGAGTTTTCCATATATAAATGCTCAAACACCTATTTATCACTATTTTCACATTTGCACATATGCATATCTTTTGTTTCTTCCTTTCTTTCGGCCATCTTTTGTTTCTTCTTCCTTTTTTGCCTTTCGAAATTTGTTGATCTTTAACCAATTCATGGTACCAATGAGACTCAAAAGGGAAAAAAAGGCTCATATATGTTTTTTCATTTATTGATGAGTTTCAAATCAGTTCATTTATTACTATTTTCATGTTTGCACTGCATTAAAGAAATTAAAAAAAATCAAGTGAGATTTAGATTTCTCCATAAATAAGTGCTTCGCTACACATTTACAATCATTTCGGTTACTTATTTATCTTATTACTATTTTCACAATAGTCAAGTCTGTATCTGCACGGCATTAAGGAAAACAATAAATAAAAACCATGCGCATGCTTGGTCATTTATAAAGCATCTCCATTAAAAAAAACAAAGAATCTATAAAAATGCTTATAGATTAAACCATGCACTATTTTATTATTTAGGTAGTTCTTTTTTAATACATGAAATATAAAAAGCGCATCCGTTGCATTAGATTTAGGCTTGCCTTACACGTAGAATAGTTTTAGGTCACATTCTTTAAAATTTTTAGGGATAAGTGCATTGGAAGTCCTAAAATTTATCATGAAATGTAATTAAGTCCTAAAACTTTTAAAAATTATAATTAAGTCCCAAAACTTGTCACAAAGTGCAATTATGTCCTAAAACTTTCAAAAAGTACAATCAATTTCTAAAACTTATTAAAGTGGTTCAATCTAAATCTTTCCATTGATTGCACTTTTTGAAAGTTTTAGGCATCGATTGCACTTTCGAGACAAGTTTTAGGACTTTATTGAACATTTTGAAAGTTTTAGGACTTGATTGAACTTTCGTAACAAGTTTTAGGATTTAATTGCATGTTTTGACAGTTTTAGTACTGAATTGTATTTTCATGATAAATTTTAGGACTTCTAATGCACTTATCCCAAAATTTTATTTATTTGCTTGTACATTGCACCTGCATGTTTGGTATGATTAATTCTTCCTAAAGCATTTGTTGCTTTGCTCATAGGGGTCTTGCATTGGCGCATTATAATAAGGTCCTGTATTAATTTTCCCCATACGGTTTTATTGTTTTCTTATATTGTTTGAATAATCTATCCGATTGTTAACGATGGCTTTATAATATTGTTTGTGCATTTATGGATGACCACTTTACACTTGCGTGTTTAAATATAAAAATAAATAAATAATGATTGCATGAAAGAGCATTCTTGTAAAAGAAAAGAGGGATTGATAATGGGCGTTAGCTAAAACAAGTCTCCCTTACTTGACTCTGGTTCGCAAAGTTAAGGCAGACTCCCACACTTTACTTGACTCTTAACCAGTCTAGAGTAGGTTAGTGACAGTTCTAGTCTCATTCAAATTGATGATGTTTGAGAAATCAAGTTGCAGGTCTGTGGGATCTAATTAAGAGTCCATGCAAAATGTAAGCGTAATTTCACGATGTTTGTATTGGAAATTTTGATGTGGTCAATTAGTGCATATATCATGTAACATGGAGATGCCATATGTTTCTCTAAGTGGTCACAAAATGTGACAAAGTCTTTGTCTGCGGTGGTGTATGCGCAAGAATCACTCGTATTAGGACATGCATGGCTTTCTGCTTCATATTTCCATAGAAAATATGGAATTGGGAACAAATTTTCCACCTTAAAATTGACGCAAATTTTTTTCGTATGGCCTGATTATGAAGAGCCTAAGAATATACATCTCTGGTGCAGCTATCTCATCATATCCACTTCAAATTATCGCACTGAGAAGAAGAAGAAAACACATTCCCAAATGAAAGTGTTCACATCCACTTCAAAGGCTTTTACGTTCAAGAGTGAATCCATCATCTCTCTTGCTCTAATTCTTGGCGCTTGGGCGTGGCAAGCGATGTCAGTCCGCATGTTGCGCGAGCCCACCGTTGCAGAGCAGCACGAGCAATGGATGGCCGAATATGTTCGGACCTACGAGGACCCACAGGAGAAGGCAAAATGCCAGGCGATTTTCACCGAGAACTTGCAGTTCATTGAGGATTTCAAAAGGTCTGGGAGTCGAACTTTTGAATTAGGTTTCAACCAATTCTCAGACCTGACCAATGAGGAGTTCCTCCGAAGCCATACGGGATACTTGGCATCCGAGCAACCAGAGCCTGCCGAAACCACGTCGTATAGCCACAAAAATCTGGCTGATGATGTTCCCAATAACATTGACTGGGTAGAGAAAGGTGTAGCAAACCATATTAAGTATCAAGGCAGATGTGGTAAGCACAAACATTGCGATTGCATCTTGACTCTTTTTCTTTTTCAAGTAAATAAGTAGTTATTACACAAAACATATATGCTTCTGGAAAGTTTACGCCATATGAGTGACTTAGAGTCTGTTTGGTATAGTTCTCTTTAGGTAGCTGCAATCTTGAAATAGAAGTTCTGCATCTTTTATTAAATTGTTTGATGAACTCTTGATAGCTGCAACAATTTATAACAGCTTTTAGGAAGTTGTTTCACCCAGTTTTGAGGTTCTATAGTTTTAAAATATATAACTGCTCATCATAGCACAACTACAGTACAACAAAACTACGTCACAGCCACAACTACACCAAACAAATGCTTTGACATATTATAATGAGAAGCCAGACATCAATGTATCCCAATTACGGAAATAGGATAATTTCACATACTTATAATGTCAATAACTATTACGTAGGATCCTGCTGGGCATTCTCAGTCGTAGCAGCCGTAGAAGGAATCGTGGGGATCACAAGCTGCAAACTACCGGTGCTCTCTGAGCAACTGATAGATTGTGATGCCGCAAGCTATGGCTGTAGAGGCGGCTACCCAAACAATGCTTTCAAGTACATTATCCGAATCCAAATCATCGCGTCCCAGAATACCTATGCATACCATGGGATGGACAGGACCTGCAATGCAACGAAGGCAGCAGAACACACGGCGCAAATCAAAGGTTTTGCAGATGTGCCGCCCCGCAAGGATGAGCTCATGAAGGCAGTCACCCAGCAACCAGTCACAGTCGTTATCGCAGCAAGCGGGCGGGAGTTCCAGAGCTATAGACGTGGCGTGTTCAATGGGGATTGTGGCTCGCAGCTGGACCACGTTGTCTTCGTCGTCGGGTATGGGAAGAGCGAGGATGGAATCGATTCTGGAAGATCAGGAACTCTTGGGGCGAGGCATGGGGTGAAGGCGGTTGCATGAGGATTCAGAGAGGCGGTGGTAGTTCTAAAGGGATTTGCGGACTCGCATCGGAAGCTTCTTATCCAATTTCTTAAGAATAACACTCAAAACATACGTGCCCAGAACCTAAGCGTCCCGTGATTAAGAGTTGCTGCTCGTGTTGCTTTTCCTAATCATATGTTTTTGGCTATTGTCGTCTGCTTTTGAGGGTACAGTCTAGCCACGGAGTTATGAGGCGGACAACGTATTAATTTCCACAAAATGTGCATCAATTTCGCGTTCGATGTAGATTTTCTCTGTCTCTAAATTGCATTCCTCACATACAAAAATACATTCCTCACATACAAATGCAATGGGTATAATGCTAGAGTAATGTCTATGGTATTTGCAGGGTCTTGGAGTTGGGCCGCCCTTTATTGGGCTTGACCTAATTCCAACCTGTTTCCATCTGAAAGTTCCAGGCAGTCCTTGGGTCCCTGGTGTTGGTCATTAGGTTATCTCACCAAGGATCGGGATTTTCCTCTAGCAGGGGCGTTTGTACCTGTCCAGTTATGTGGCAGGCTATTGGACTACGTTTCTTATTTTTACATGCGAGTGCTGCATGTCCTGCTCCCCCCAATTCCTCTCTCTATTTTCTCTTCCTTAGGGGAGGGAATACCCTCTAGTTACTTTACATCTTGAAAGTCTCTTAAGTTTTTTTAAGAACTTGCTTAGGTCCAATAATGAGTATTATGCTTGGGTAATATCTATTTGTATATATGGGGTTTTGGACTTGGCCCGCCCTTGAGTGGGCTTTGCCCAATCCCAATCCGTTTCCATCTGAAATTTCCTTCGCAGAGAGCAACCAAGAAGTTAAATAAGTCCTCTTGCTCTGACGATTAAGAAAGGAAAAGAAAGAACAAGACACGCACGCATGTCACAGTATTGGACTTGCAAGTAATAGATTCGATGTGTGTGCTTGTGTGTGTTGGGTTGACAGAGAAGAAATAAAGAAAGAAACAAAGTGAGCTCTCGGGTACGTGTGTAAGACCGACATCACATAAGAATCGCAAGCAAAGTATGAGATCAGGAGACATATTTAGTCCGAGTGCGTGATTACACTTTCAAACGACGCGGATAAACGAGCATTACGTGGAGCAACTTCGGTTCTTAGGATTTGAGGTGGGATTTTGCAACCCGACGTTGGTAGAGTAAGTTGCTTGTCTCCCCCTTTTCATTTGCGTCCGTTTTGAGAATGCGCTCCTTGTTTGCCACCTTGAAAAATAAAAAATGGCATGTTCCGAAAATGGTTTTACTTTTCATACGATTTTCATCTATGCTGTGGCCAATATGTCATTGAATGATTTTGGAAATTTTGAGCTATTTTGAGGAATAGTTTGCGAGAAAATCAGACCCGAACTCGAAGTTGCCAAAACTTTCTAGGCATATTTCTTTACATACAATTATTTTCATACTACAAATTCAGTAAAATTATAAAGTGCATGACACAAGCTTTGTGACGGCATAATATTATTATTATTTTTTTTGAAGATCTTTATATTACTTTATGGATTATGAAAGTTCCATGGCAAACTGATAGGATGAAAATGTTAAAGTGGTAGTGATGTCATTGTCATATCAACAATCACTTTAGCATAATTTTAATGTGTGACACACATGTCTGAATTGGAGTGCCAAGTCAGATGATGATGTGACTAATGGGACAAGCCTGCCATGTGATTGAAACGTGGATGCACATCAACGGTGACTCAAATGCATGTGTCACTTAGTGACTCGCGAGGCCTAATCATGGCCAAGTGTAGGTGTGATGCGTCTGATATTTTTCCACATTGTTTTGGAAACCAAAAAAATTTCTACAAGCTCTTCATGATTTAGAAAAATTGTTGGAGTGTTTTATTTTTATGTTCACTGCTTATAAAAGTTTAATATTTTGCGTATGTTGTAAGATCAGACAATCTTTAGAAAATATATGGATTTCATTATGAGTGTTGTTGATTATCCTACCCTTAGTATGATGTCATTTACTGGGGTTGTAATTGGTGACTTGAAATGAATATATTTGATAAGTGTACTCTCCTTTTGCTTGTGGCATGTATTGTTGAAATTGTTTGGGAACTATTCGTGAAATATTCCACGTAGATCTGAATATTGTGAGTCTTGTTATGAAATTTCTCTAGTTTTGTATCTATCACGTTGTATGAATATATTACTTGGATGCGGTAGCACGAATGTGTAATTAGAGGAAAAGTTGCCGAAAAACAAAAGATGTCTAAAGAGAGGGAAATGATTATAGATATATCACACTATGAAAAGGGAGAATTGATCCAAATGATTGTGTTGTATCGCACTAATTATCTAAGGTATTTCTTCAAAGAATATGAGAAAAAATGGAGGCAATAATTACTTTAACAAAGAAGTAATCTTGTGCTGGGTAAAGTGTAGGATGATTTTAAGGAAAATTACGCAATTAGTCTAAACTTATTATAAGAATGGCAATTAAGTCATAATTGTTTTAGTTTTGCCAATTTAGTCCAAAATCTTCAGAAAAAATTCCAATATAGTCATTCTCATTAATTTTTTTAATTCAATGGATCTTGATCTCTATGGTTTCTCTTGTACGTTTAGGGTTAATCTTAAATTTCTAGAATGTCTATGTGAAACTCTATCACAGTTCTTGTTTATTGTGGTTTAGGTTATTCCATGGATGGTTGTGTTGTACTTGATGTAGAACGTATTATATGGAACTCTTATTCTAATAGTTATGTTATGTTAAATGCCTCTTCTTCCAATGGGAATGTTGATATAAATGTGCATTATGCTAGATTAGGGGGATAAGGGCACTAGAAGTGTTAGAATTGTATACAACACTCTTGAGTGTTACAACTTCATTTTTTATCTTTTGAGTACTATATTTGTTTGAAGTCGTTCGCTTGAGTATCATTGGTAATTTATCTTGTCGGAAAATCCAATGTGCCGTTAATGTATTATATATGTCTAATATTGCTAGTTGGCAAGATGAAATCAATTTGTCTAATATGATCTTCTTGCTTTACATCATTTTGGAAATTCCTATTAATCTTGTGTTTGATTTATCACATATTTGTCACAAGAGGATCAAATTGCTCAGCTACTTAGGAGGACCATTCTGTCAATGAGTTGATCAAGCTTGATGAGAGCTGCATTATTGTAAATCGGAGAACTTTCTTCGGCTCCTAAAGAAATAACTAGACAACGACCAATACTAGTGTTTCTCCTCTCTCTATCAGTGTTCTCCTCATCTTCTTGTTTTTGAATGAAGTTTTGGAGAACATGGCATCCAGCATGAGGAACTCTGAGTTTGATGAATCTGAATGGGAAATTCAAATAACTGAAGATTGATAAATTTAGAAAGCATTATCGACAATGTAAGTGTTTTAGACATTCTGGTTACTGAATTTTGTTGGGTGGTCTTGAGCCTCTCTCACCCTAAAAATCTAGTTCAAGGAATGAGGTTTTCCCTCACATTTATAAACTAACCACCTGCCCATTCCATAACCAATATGGGATAAACCCACATAATCTCTTCCTCACACATTGAACTTAGGTCGGAGACCGCAACAATCCTCTCAGAGTGATTGTTGGGTCCAGATTTGTTGGTAATCTAGGCTCTTCGACCAAATGTAAGATCCGTAAATGCAATCCCAAGATCTCCATTGCTAGAATCAAGAACGCATATCGACAAGTAAACAGATTAACACATCTGATTTGGACCATCATTTTTGATGCGGAATAATGACAATTCAAACTCAAGAATTTTTCCTCTATTGCTCTCTATACCATTGGCTCAATAAGACGGCTTGTCTACAGGCAAACCACTCATGTAAGATGCGAAAATGCAACATCAAGATCTCCATAACTAGAATCAAGAATGCATATAAACAAGTAAAGATATTAATGCACTTGATTTGGACCATCGTTCTTAATGTGGAATAGCGATAATCAAAACTCGAGAACTTCTCCTCTATTGCCCTTTGTATCACTAGCTTAATAAGACGGCCCCTCATTCTTAGCGCTTAGGAAATGCTCCTTTGTGAGGATAATTGTAAGTGTTAGGATTAGAGGCGAGACTTGAGTACTATTTGTAGAGTTTCTAGCCAGGCCCTCTCGTTACGAGCCAAGCTTAATTTGATCCATTCTAGCCAATATCATGTTAGATTAATTAAGAAACTTCTATCTCATCTCAACCAACTACATAAAATGGTAAATTATAATATCAATTAATATAGCCCATATTAGAAAAACTCTTACAAATTTTTATTGGGCTTAGGTGATATTAACAGTCTTGTTCTTTTAACATGGGGCAAGTTTTTGCGTGATATTTTTCCCATGCATCTATTCTTTTTGTTTTTATTTTCTCTATATGATTTCTTGACCTGCCTTATAATGGCTGGTAAAAATTCAAGGTATACTAGCAAATATGTGAGTAATGTTGTGCAATAAAATTAGATTCTTTATTGAAAACATATTTTTGATCAAGACAAATGGTTTTATCTTGATATCTATAAAAATGGGAAAATAGAAGAGAATGGTTCCAGTGTTGGAAATAGAATACCACATCTCTTGAAAATGCTTTTAACTCATACTATTTTAAGATCATTAAAATAAATCACATTATGCCAATGGAGGTGGGTATTGTTGAAGTATCGAAAAGTGAGGTGGGTTTTAAAGACCTTGTTTCCTTTAACAATGCAATGTTGGGAAAACAAGTGTAGCGTCTTGCATAGAACCCATCTGCCTTGTGAAGTCGAATTTTCAATGGGATTTACTTCTCGAATTGTGATTTGGTTAAAGCAAAGAAAGGCACTAGACCTTCTTAGGGATGGCAAAGTATTTAGATGGGGAGAGATTTAATTAGCTCAGAAACCAGATAGGTTGTTGGGAATGGAAGAAACATCAAGATTTGCAAGAACAAGTGGCTGCCTTTAGTATTAGGGGGACCAGCGAGCTGAGAGGACCCTATTGTAATAGTTGAATTGATAGAGTCAGGAACCATTAGGTGGAATGAATGAAAACGGAAAGATTTTTTTCAAGAAGATGTGGTTAAAGATATGCTTTCTACTGCAATTAGTCCATGCTTAGAAGGAGACAGATTAGTTTGGACTGGTAATAACCAATGCACATACTCAAATAAGAGTGGCTATCACAATATCTCATCATTAGTATAGTAGCAGAACACAGCAGAGGCAACAACATCATACCAGCTTCCTTAGAGCCTATGGACAAATATATGGGAGCTTCCTACTCTCCTCAAAATTTGGTTTTTTATGTGGAGTGTGTGCCAAAATGCTCTACCGTCGAAGGAAAATCTGTACAAGAGGAAAAAGGTTCTTGATCCGCTTTGTCTGTTCGGCTGAAAAAATCTCAGAGATCATGGAACACCTCTTCTTACTATGTGACTAGTCCAAAAAAATTTGGGTAGACCGGCTTAAATTATTGGTATCTCCAGTGACCATACATACAATAAACAAATGGCTGTTGAAAGTGCTCACCCCGGGTTCGAATTCTCCTCCTCAAGAGCTGACTGCGAATGTACTATGGTTGATATGGGAAGGGCGAAATGACTTTGTATTTCAACAACGGTAGCCAAGACTGGAGTTAATTGTTGGCGAAGCCGTTTTGGTAAGTAATAATCATAATCAATGGCTCCCCAGTGAGAAGTTTATGCAAGGAAAAAGGAATGCTTTACCTAGGTAATGGACTCTTCCGAAACTTGGGGACTGGGAATTCAATGTCGATTGCTCTTGATCAAAGGCGAGCAAGAGGGAACAGTGGCAAGCATTGTTCGTACTTGAGCTGGAAACCCTAGTTGCAAAGAGAGCACCGTTGACTTTGAGGGAGGAACCTGAACTCCGATTACACCCCAATCTGCATGTGGACTTGCTAACTGACAGCACATCGGTTATCTCATGCTTATCAGTTGTTGACAGCAGCCCATGGGTCTTCTGTCATCAATTCGAAGAATGTAACACCCTTCTAGCCCAACTTAAAAAAGTGACCGTAGCCCACTCTCCTAGAGAATCCTATCAAGTGGCAAACTAGGTAGCTAAGGTCCATAGAAAAGGAAGTCTCCCATCTAAATAGCTAGTTAATCCTCCCCGATTCCCTAGGGATTTGCCTTGTTTTGAGTCTTGTCATCATAGCTTTTGTAGCACTTCAATGGAATGAATGAAATGCAATTTTTTCGACAAAAAAAAGGTCTATGGAGTTATTGTGCTAACACGGTTTTTGCTTGATGACAAGATGCATTGATGTAGAATAGACTCATCTCTTGTTCTTTGTCTAATCTCAAATATTTAAACCAAGTTTATCAACTTCATCTTAAGAAATTACTTCTTTTTAATACTCGATAATTGTTTGATGACCCGTGAGTTTTTGCTAACTGATATTCTCATAAGTTTTTGCAGAATCATTCCATGAGCATAAGCCATGATAGCTATTTAATTAATCTATGATTTATCATGCATTTTGGCTTATATTAAGCAAGAAATTACTTAATGACATTTCTATCATAATTTAAAAAATGATCTAATTTTAGAATTGCAAAAAATAATTATGAAGAAACTCTGGTTGTCAATATTCATACGTCTTGTTAAGGCATTTCTCCTTAGATAAATGTCAATTTACGTTGATAACAAGTTTTTATTTTTGGTCTGTTGTGAATAACAAGTAGAAAAAAATAATAAAAGTTAAAAATGAAAATTGGTTCCACACCAAAAACTTTCGATCAATATTGAGCATTCTCGTTCTTTTTTTCTCTGCGACATGCAGAGCTTCCCTCTACCAACAATGGTAGTTTTCATCTGTTTGATTAAACCCTAACCATCGATCTCAACCCTTTCTTCTTTTCAACCAGCCCGTTTTCCTTTCTCTCTCTGCGATGACTCTGTCTTCAATTGAATTTGGCTTTTCTTTTGTGGAATCCTCTCAGTGAAACCCAATTCTCTGTTGCGATGACTCTCTCTTTGTCTTATCCGCGATTGTTGCTGGGTCATGGGTATTGTCCATTTCCATCAATCATCAATTCGGTTGTCCTTTTATTTCTCACCTGAAGCTCCGTTCTTCATCAATTTGCCCTTTTCCAACACCGTATCTCAGTTTAGTCGCCCATCGGTCCATCGTCTTTCCAGTCTTTAAGTATACCTTTGCATGTCGATATCCTTCCATATATCCTCTGAATTCTGACTTGGGACATCAATTATGGACAATCTTGACCAGGAAGAGACATCACACCTTGCTGCTCTGTGTAATAGATTGGGCCGCTATGGTCTGAGCAGGAAATTGACATATGGGAAGACTCCCCATGCCTGGAAAAACTCGAAGAGTGCAAGAGGATATTAATCGGTAAGATTGTCTCAAATCCCTCTATCAACTTTCAAGCATTTCAAAATACAATGAAGCACGCTTGGCGCACAACTCAAGTAGAGATCACCCAACAGGAAACAGGCATCTATGTGGCAAAATTCGAATTAGAAAGTGATAAACAGAGGGTTCAAGATGGAGGTCCGTGGCTGTTCTCTAGTAATTTGGTGATTTTTCAGCCCTGGAAGCCAAATACTCCCTTCCACTGTTATGATTTTTCCAAATGTGCAATCTGGGTTCAAGTTTTCGGCCTCCCACTAGAGTGGTGCACAGATAACATGTTAGGCAAAGCTGTAAAATGAATTGGGAGAATGCTGGAGGTCAGGGTTGATACTAAAGATGGATCTACTTTAAAAGTGGGCCGTGTTAGAGTTGAAATTAATTTAAGCGATCCTTTGCAACCAGGGCAACTGATTCGTATCGATGGAAAAGCATTATGGTTAGATTTCTGCTATGAACGGCTTCCTCATTTTTGTTATTCATGCGGACGCATAGGCCACTGCGCAATGTACTTTCAGGACATACCTTTTACTGAAGCTAAGATGGCAGGCAAGGAGAAGATGGCTTTTGGTCAATGGTTGCGTGCTGAAGTTAAGGAATATAGTCCGTACTAGCGGACGTTCTATGATGGAAAGCTTCCTTCTGACGACTCTGATGAAGTTATTCCGGAAACTCCTTCGTTCATGACCTCCAAAATACCTGTTCTGCCTCCTCCTGAAGAAGCCGCAGAAAGGGAAGGTTGTCAAGACGGACCAAAAAAAGGGAAAGTAGTGACGACCGATTTGATTCCTGTCGCATAAAAAATGAAGGGTATTCAACAAGTTCCTCTTGAAAAGGACAAACATATTTTTGTCATAGCGAAGGACACAAGTCTGCCACTGAAACAAAACCTACCTAGTGTGGAAGAAGTGGCAGCTTTCATTCCGCAGAAAAATTTTACTACTTTGCCTCATCAAATGATGGCTATATCTGGTGGAGTATTGCTTACAACACCTGTCAGGCCACAAGGAACTCGAGATAGCGCTATAACAGCTGAGAAAACCAAGAAAGTGAAACCCTCTCGTCTAATCACTAAAATAGGAATAGCAAAAAAACTCAATAGGTACAACCCTTATGACGTGTGTTCTCATGCTTCTGAATGTATTGAAGAAACTCAACTTCTGGAAACTCCTGTCCTCATGGCGGATGAAGTCAGGAACTGGGCTGAGGTGACTTGTCTGAAAAAGCCATTGGTAGCAAAATGAAACTCCTAAGCTGGAACTGTCAGGGACTTGGCTCTCCCCTGACGGTTCAAGCCCTAAAGGCCCTAGTGGTCAAAGAGAAGCCGAATGTGATTCTTTTGATGGAAACAAAAAATAGAGAGCAAGTTATTTCACGAATTCAAAGCAGACTTTAGTTTTCTAACTCCTATGTAATTAACCCAGTAGGCATAACAGGAGGTTTGACCATGTTTTGGCAGTCTCATATATCTATACGGGTGGAACTAGCTACTCAAGACTTTATCGATACTATATGTACAGAGACAGGGAGAGGAATACCTATGTGACTGACTTGTGTCCATGCCCCAGCAACTCTTCACTCATGCCAACCCTTATGGACAGCCCTTCGACAAATCGCAGCTGCTAACTCTTTACCTTGGGTTTGTGCAGGGGACTTCAATGAAATAACCTATCCCTGGGAGAAGGTAGGTAAGAGATCCCCTGATTTTTCCCATATGCAGTCATTTAGAGAAGTCCTACACGATTGTGCACTGCTGGATATTGAAAGCAAGGGATGCGCGTTTACCTAAATGAATCACTAAGAGGGGGATGACCTGGTTAAAGAAAGATTGGATCGGGTTCTTTGCAACTGGAACTGGAGAATCATTTTTCCTAAGGCTGATGTCTTCGCTTTACCAGCAATGGGTTCGAACCACAGTCCATTGGTGCTTAATACTGAAGTAAGACTACCTCGTAAAGGCAAGACTTTCAAGTTTGAAGCCTATTGGTTGCAGGAACAGGCATGTTGAGATGTCATCGAAAATGCTATCGAAAATGCTTGGTCTTCAGCTCCAGCTATGGGTAATAACCTTCCATCCAAATTAAAACAGGTCATTTGGGCTCTTTTGAAGTGGAGTAAAGACACATTCTCTCAAGCTCATGAATAGATAGCAAATTTACAGCGGCAGCTACAGTTGTTAACAAATCGAACCCATAGTTCCTGTGATAAATAGCTAGTCACTAAGTTGAAAGAGAAGCTACACAATGCTTGGCAGCAGGAGGAACAGTACTGGGCTATGCGCTCAAGGATAAATTGGCTTCGATGGGGTGATAAAAATACTAAGTTGTTTCATGCCACTACCATTCAACGCAGAAATAGAAGCAGAATCAGAAAGCTCCTCGATGATAATCAAAGATGGGTTCGAGATGATCGCCTTCTCAAGGACATGACGCTGGATTTCTTCTCAAAGCTCTATCAAACAGAAGGCTATGGTGATTATGGACCGATTCTTGAGAAGTGTGAGTGTGTTGTGACCACTGCGATGAATGATCAACTAATTTTAGAGGTAAACCAGGAGGAAGTTCAATTAGCTGCGTTCCAGCTGGGGAAAACTCAAGCCCCAGGTCCTGATGGATTTAACGGTCTCTTTTACCAACATCACTAGGATATCTTAGAAGACCAAGTCTATTCTTCGGTGCAGCTCTTTTTTCAATCTGGTTTCATGCCCTCGGAGCTAAACCGAACCAATCTCACACTCATACCTAAAGTTCCTAACCCAGAATGCCTCGATCAGTACCGTCCCATTAGTCTTTGTAATTATGCCTGCAAAATAATCTCCAAGGTGCTCGCCAACCGATTGAAACCTTTTCTTCCTGAAATCATTTCTATGGAACAAAGTGCATTTGTAAGCGGCCGTCAAATACAGGACAACATTTTCATTGTGCAGGAGGTTCTTCATCAACTGAAGACGAGAAAAAGAAAGCGAAAATTTCAAGGCGTATGATCGTGTTGAATGGGATTTTCTCAAAGACTATCTACTCAGGATAGGATTTCATTCTACTTGGGTACAATGGGTCATGCAGTGCATCACTACAGTTTCCATAAGCGTCAAATTTAATGGGGAACAACTGAATTACTTCCACCCGACGCGCGGAATTCGACAAGGAGATCCTCTATCCCCTTATCTTTTTATTTTGTTGGCGAATGTGCTGACTACTCTCATTCATCAAGCTGTCCAAATGGGAAACCTTAAGGGTATCCAGCTAAACAGGTGGTGTCCCACTCTGACTCATTTGTTTTTTGCCGATGACGCTATATTCTTCCTAGATGGGTCAGTGCAGGAATGCCAAGAACTAGCCAACATCCTAAATCAGTATTGTCTTGCCACGGGACAGGCAATCAATCGGAATAAGTCGGGCATCTTCTTCAGTAAAGATTGCCCAGACTGCCTTAAGGTAAGCTTGGCACAGGAAATTAGAATACCGGTGTTGGCAAAAGCAGGTAAATACCTAGGTATCCCATCAGACTGAGGAAGATGCAAACGTGATATGTTTGCGTGGATTCTTGGGAAAGTCAACGCCAAACTTGATGGATGGAAAGAAAGTCTCATTTTGAAAGGTGGTAAGGAGATTCTTATAAAAAGTGTTGTACAAGCAATCCCACAATATGCTATGTCAATTTTCAAAATCCCTGTTTCGCTTTGCAAATGCATTGAAAAAAAAATTGCACGTTTTTGGTGGCAAAATGACAGCCGAAGGTCAGGAATACATTGGAAGAATTGGGAAGTACCGAAGATCAGGAAGGAATTGGGAGGACTCGGGTTTCGAGACCTCGTTGCTTTCAATAAAGCTATGTTGGACAAACAGGCCTGGCGACTAATACAACAACCTACTTCATTATGGGCCAAACTCTTTAAAGGTCTGTATTTCCATTCCCAGGATTTCTTAACTGCCTCAAAGGGTACTAGGCCTTCCTGGGGGTGGCAGAGCATACTAGTAGGACGGGATTCCATTTTATCAAAGATTCAATGGTCGGTCGGAGATGGAACTAGTATCAAGATTCGAGAAGACCGCTGGCTTCCCATAGGTAAAATAAGAGGACTTGCTGCTGTAGATGAACCTGAGAGAGTTGCCGATCTGATTGATCCAGAAACTACCCTATGGAATAGGCCTTTACTAGAACACCTCTTTGATGCTGAGACTATAGCAGAAATTCTTAAGATCCCTATCAGACCTCATTATACGACTGATCAGCTCATTTGGCCGTGCACGACTAGAGGTGAGTATACTGTTAAAAGTGCTTATAGTTTGATTCGGCAGGGCACAAGCAATACTACCCTAGACAGAGCGTCATCATCATATCAACCACCTCCGCATCTCTGGAAAAACATCTGCAAACTCCATATCACTCCCGAAATTAAAATTTTCCTTTGGTCTTTATACCAGAATGCCTTGCCCACTAAGGACAACCTATTCCGCAGAAAAATCAGTGTTGATCCTATATGTTTCCTCTGTTCAACTCAACAACTAGAAACTTTGGAACATCTATTTTTATTATGTCCATGGACCTCACAAGTTTGGTCTCATCCCCAGATCAATGTTCCTATTTTACCCACAGAAATTCACCGCATAGAAGATTGGCTAGCTAATCTTTCGATAAAGGGCAAGCCGTACCTGGTTTGGACCTTCTCGCCACTCTTTTATGGCAAATATGGAAATCGCGTAATAGATTCATCTTCTGCCAGCAGACTCCTGATCCTCTTCATGTTGTTGCTGCAGTAGTTGCCCAAGTTCGAGTGGCTAACATTTTCTCGGCTCCTGTTCATGTGGTTGGTTCAGCTCGCAAAGATCCCGATCTCGGAACATCATGGAGGCCCCCTGACCCATGAGTCTTGAAGATCAATCTAGATGGGGCTTTTCACCCAGGAAGCACCACTGGATCAGTCGCCTATATCTGTCGCGATCACAATGGAAACATGATTGAAGGTTCCACAAGAACAATACCTGCTTCTTCGGCATTACAGGTGGAAGTCCAGGCGCTGAGTATCGCTCTACATCACTTGCAGAACGCCAATCAGACCACGGCTTCTCTTATTTTCGAGTCCGACTGTCTTGTGTTGGTTGTGGCGGTGAGAGATTCGCAAGCATCGCCATGGAAGGTCAAACCCCTGATTGCCGAAGCTGTAGCATTGCTCCCCTGTTTCACCCGATCATCGGTTAGGTTTTGCAGAAGAGCAGCAAACTCTGTTGTGGACTGGGCTGCTAAGGCCCATAACACTGGCTCCTTGCCTTCTAATTGGGCTACTTTCCCTCCTTCCCCCCTTGTTACACCTTCTTGCTCTTGATGCTTTTGTCACCGGATGTAACTTTCGGTTCAACTAATGCAAAGTTTCTTTTCGACCAAAAAAAAAAAAATATTGAGCATTCTCTTACAACTAGATCTCTGTCTCTGTCTATGTCTCTCTCTCTGGTCGTTTCTTTCTCTTTTTTTTTTTCCAACAATTCCTGATAAAGTTCAAGCATGTGGACTAACCTTTAAACTTTGAATTTAAGGGCATACTCCGTACAATAACATGGGAAGTACTTGTGATGTGGCATACTTAAAGATCCACTTTTACAATTTATTACATTACCAAATGTATTAATTTTATAGATTTATAGGAAGTACATCCTCAACGTAAAATATTGTTTACATAGACAATGAAGATATAGAAATTCACATTTAAAATTGGAATGAATTCATTTGCCCAAATAAAAAAACAGTATATGGATTGCTTATAGGCACTTGAGCCGAATAAGAATCCCAAAGTCATAGAGATTAATTTTAATACTATTGGCACTGCTCTATTTTGTAGTATCCACCCCGTGATTGTAGGAGCAAGAGAGACAACCCCGTTGACTTGACTTTGAAAAGCCAAGCTTTGTCCAAATTATACCCATGCCCGATTCAATGTTCCCTTGCTAGAAAGGTCCTGTGAGTCCGGATAAAATTCTGCCCATCTAGAAGAAAGGAGAGTATGACAACCTGTAGAAGTGAAAGGGAAGAGATTCCGTGCAATGGACGCTTGGAAATTGAAATGAGTTCCGATATTGACTAGCTTCTAGATGATGTTACATCATGTTGTGGAGTTACTTAAACTCTAGGAATGTGAAAGGGGAAGTGGCTTTGAATTTGTGGGTCCCATGTCAACTTGCAACACGGGATGATTCTTGCCTATGTCCCATGTCTATCTATCTTAATCACTACAAGAAGTGAAGGAAAATATGGGGATCAATAAGGGTATATGAGGTTTTGAAAAAGATTTTCAAAGCAACCAAAGTGGAGGACGTATAGGGCAACATTTGCCCCCCATCCCTCATTTGAGAAAGTTAAACTCTCCGATTAGCGGGTTAAAGTAATCATGTGTATTAATCATATGGAAACTTTGACCAAAATATGTGTGTGTTGTCAATGATTGGAACCCATCAATTAAAAATTTGTTAGATGAACTTTCAATTTATAGAGGTTGGAGTAAAAGACAGCCCTATAATTAATATCATCTTGGATGTGGAACAGGATAGGCATCCATTTGAGCTAATTATTGGTACTATTGATTAGTCTGTCATATATCTTGTGTTTTGGCTTATTTTATTATTAAAATTCAAAATACTATTAGAGTTTAGAATAAAAAGAAAAAAAAATCATACGAAAATCTAGTTGTCAATTTTCGTAATTTTATAAAGTTTCGGAAGTTTTTCGTTAGATAAATGCCTATTGAGGCACGGAAAACTTTTGATCAATATTGATCATTCACTTACAATTGTTTCTCTCTCAGTCGTCTCCCTTCCTTACCCACATGCGCACAATCATCTCTCTACCTCACATGTTACTTTTGTTTATTTTTATCAGTCTAGGTCAATAAAGGCATTAAAATGTAGAAAGGTGCACGAAGAAAGACATTTTCAAACCAATCTAGTTCTGCTTAGCTTGAAGAGAAGGGATAAGTGCAATAGAAGTCCTAAAACTTGTCACAAAAATGCAATTAGTCCTAAAACTTGCAAAAAGTGCAATCAAGTCCTAAAACTTGTCAAATTATTTTAATTGAGTCCTAAAGTTAACACCGTCAAACTTACTAATGGAAAATGCTGACGTGGCGCGGACGTGGCATTTTAAATAATTTTTCATTTTCCACGTGACTTTTTAATTATTTTTTATTCAATTTTTTTAAAAAAATAGATTTAACTAAAAGGAAAAGCTAAAATTTATTTTTAAAAATTGTTAAAAAAAAAAAGAAGACAAAATGGTAGCTCCTCCCCTGCCGCCATCGCCGCCCATCGCCGGAGGGGCCGGCACCGGCCCCTTTTCTTTCTTTTTTTTTTTTTTTTTTTTGGAATTGTTTTGTTTTTTAAATAAATTTAAATTTTTCTTTTTTAGTTTTTAAATCTAATTTAAATAAAAAAACTAAAAAAGCCACATGGAAAATAAAAATTCATTTTAAATGTCATGTCTGCGCTACGTCATTATTTTCCGTTAAAAAGGTAGACGGTGTTAACTTTAGAACTCGATTGAAATAATTTGACAAGTTTTAGGACTTGATTGCACTTTTTGCAAGTTTTAGGACTCAATTGCATTTTCGTGACAAGTTTTAGAACTTCTATTGTACTTATCCCTTAAAAGAACCTATCGAGTAAATGCTCAAGCTGTGTACACCATGGTTACGGAAACCCTAAGTGAAGCCAGAGAAAGATCAAGGACCATACAAGCATCTTTCTCTTTAGCTTTGGACATCATGTCCAACACGCACCCATTGAGTAAACAATGACATTGACCATGCTCTGTCACCGACTTTCTTTGCCCTCAAATTACTAAAATAGATTGATTTCATATTCACTTCTATAACAAGACAGCTACACAAATGGACTTTGAACATTGACTCAATATACATATCATCCCTAAACTTTTGGTAACTATTTAATTTAGTCTCTAGATACACAGAAATTTTCATTGTTTTCCTTCCATTTATTCAATTTAACGGAATTTGCTAATTTGGCTTCCCGTTTAGTAAGTTTGAGTTGTGGATGAAGAAATAACGTTACATGTGGATTATTTATATAACATATTCAACTCAAGATATAATAATTTGTATCAACAAATTAAATGGATAATCATTTGTCCAAGTTGAACAAGTTAAACAACTTAAAATTATTATTATATTCTAATTCGAGAAGAATATCTTATGTTGATAATCTTGATGTAACGTTATTTTTAGTCCACTATTCAAACATACCAAATTGGAAGCCAAATAGCAAATTCGTTAACTTGAATTAATAAAAGGGTAATATGAACATTTTCATGTAATTTAGAGATTAAATTAAACATGTACAAAAAATTCAGGCACTGTATTGAATAAATTAAAAATTCAGGGACAATATTGCACATTAGACCAAAACTTAGGATTCATTTGTGTAGTTTTTCCTTCTATAAATACACCTAATGCATTCACTCAATCTCTGCACCACAAACATATCTATTCATTAGAAAATGGGTTTGAAACTTGCAATTTTTTTTTCCATATGGTTGATACTTGTCTTGTATGCATGTGCATGTGCGTCAAGGGCTGCGTCTACTGCCTATGACATTCCATCCGCAACTAAAAAGTTCGAGGAGTGGATGAGTCGGCACGAACGCGACTATAAAGGTGTCGCCCAGAAGGCGAAGCGTTTTGAAGATTTTCTTGGAAAACCTGCGGTTTGTCGAGGAGTTCAATGGCGCGGCGAACCGGACTTACAAGGTCGGATTGAACAAGTTCTCGGACTTGACCAACGAGGAATTTGTGGCAGCATATACTGGATACAAATTGCCATCATCAACACGCAGGAACTCCTCCCCAGTCAATTCTTTTAAGTACCAAGGTTTGAATAGCATCCCGGAGAGCGTCGATTGGGTAAAACAAGGTGCTGTCAACCCTATAAAGAACCAAGGCCAATGTGGTAAGAAATTTACTGCAAACTATTGAAGCCTATCCTAAGATATGCGAGCAATTACATTGCCCAGCTTAAATCCACTTGTCATAAAATATTACATTGTGAAACACTAAACAAATTAATTTTTCTGAGAAGTTTTCTTCATTGAATTATAATCACTGCACGACTCACTATCTTATGTGTGCAGGATCTTGCTGGTCGTTCTCCGTGGTGGCGGCGGTGGAAGCAATCACTCAGATCACCACTGGCGTGCTACCGAACTTGTCCGAACAGCAACTCATAGACTGCGCCACCGATGGCAACCATGGCTGTCAAGGCGGCTGGATGGACAATGGCTTTAAGTACATCATCGACAACAACGGCATCAGCTCCGAGTCAAACTACCCGTATGTCGGGGTTGACGGCACTTGTGACGGGCAGGCCTCATCTGTTGCCGAGGCCAAAATATCGGACTACAGGGATGTCCCCCCGAATGAGGACGACATGCTGAAGGCCGTGGCAATGCAGCCGGTGTCGGTAGCACTCCACTCGAGCGGGGCCGAGTTCCAGAATTATGTAGGCGGTGTCTTTACTGGCCCATGCGGGACCGATCTGAACCATGCGGTGACGGTCGTCGGGTACGGGACGGATACGGATGGGACGAAGTACTGGTTGATAAGGAACTCTTGGGACGTCTCCTGGGGCGAGAGCGGGTACGTGAGAATTCAGAGGGATTCTGGCGTCGAAGGTGGCCTTTGTGGAATTGCCTCCAAAGTTTCTTATCCCGTTGCATAAGTACTCGTCTGAGAGATGCGTTAGTAGGGTAAAATCGGTCGATGCGAACTGAGCTTAGTATAAATGGAAATATTTCGGGTTAATTATTATAATTAATCTCGTCTATTTACTGTTTTAATCTCAGTTAGATGCCCCGCGACCTTTGCTGGGCTTCTTATACTGAAGTTTCTTGTGTGTTTAATGATAATGAGAATAAAGAGGATTTGAAGACAGTCCTTGACTTTTTTATTGTTAGCAAACCCTTCCAAGAATTGTTTGAGACTTGGAATTAGGAGTCGGTGTCGGTTCAAGGTCAACCCTAGACCGACTTTGGACCGGCTCAACCTGGGATGACTAAGTTGGTCCTTGGTCTGGGGATCACTGGACCTTGGACGATGCAGTTTGATTCTCGATTTTGGAAGTTTAGGGTTCGTTCAACCTGAACCAACCCTGTACATAATATATGCTGTATATTATATATCTAATATACTATATATTAAATGCTTTTGACTACTTTAAATTCTAGTGCCTCCTCCTCTATTATCTTTGCACTTTAGTTTGTTATGTAAATTAGAAAGTAGAAAGAAACCCAGCCCTAATTCAACCAAAAACAAAAAAAAAAACAAAACTCTTCACTCATGTTGCCCTTGCTCGCCTCACTCAACTTATTCACTATTCACCTTGCAGCTTGCCTCTCTTCACTCACCTCACTCGCCTCTATTCACTTGCCTCGCCGCCTGCCTTTGTTCCATTGCCTGTTCATCAACATCTATTGTAGGACTATCATTTGTCTTTTCTATAAGTGCATTAAATCTATCCATTGCTATGAATTTACCAATATAAATTCTTGTGAGATATCGACTTTTCTCCTATTAAATTACCAATTTGTTTTTGTTTACCAAGTCTCATTTTAGTTACTTACAAATTTTCATATATTCTCCAATTGGCCAAATCTATATTGATTTATTATGTTTCACTTGCCTTGCTTATCAATCGATCCTAATTAAAGGGCTTTATTACTTGATCACACACCTTTGATATATTGATTGTGGTTTCCCTTTAACTTAGTCATGAATGACATTTATCTTATTTCTTAGTGTTAGATTCTTGCTTTTCCTTGCAATTTATTTAATGCTTCATTAGTTGCTGATTGTTAAATAAAAAATTAGGTACCCACATGATTGTCTCACATGTTAGTGGATATGTATGAAATCAATCGAGATTGCCTAACAAACATTTTCTTGAAATGAACAAGATTAGTTACCGAGAGGGCACTAGTTGATTAATTAGTGTAATCAGGTCCCTAACTCTAGATTCTCTAGTTGCATAAGAAGTGAGATATACTCCCATGCCTCACTTGATTTCTAGTCGATCCCAACAGGCAAGTGGTGACTCATCACTAAAAAATCCTCACAGTGTCAACTAAAGCTAAAATTAAATATCTTAATGTCCCACGATAAATGGGCTTGGGAGAGCCCATGCTTAATCAAGGGTTGTAGGCTGTCTTTTAGGCAATACCCATAAATTTATGTTTTTTCCCCTCTGGATGGAAAAGGTAGGATGCAACAATACTTTGTTCAGGTACATTGGGTGAGACTTCACCCTTAGTGTGGTGGGTGTGACCTTCAATATCATTCCAAGCAAGGGATGTTGTAATTTGATAAATCAGTTGTTTCACCACTCAAAGGAAGTCCTTGTAGATAGGTAAAAGGTAGATTGTTCTCTTAGAATCCTACAGTTTTAATCTGTACAGATCAACGCTAGTCTAAGTCGATGACATTTTATGGTACCTAAAATTCGTGCTAATCAACTGTTGCAATCTCCCAATAATGTCTAAACTTGACTAATGAGCTCTATGGACTTATTATGCTAACACGGTCTTTGCTTGACGGTGAAATGCATTGACTTAGAATAGACTCATCACCCTTTTTTTTTGGTCTAATCTCAGATATTTAAATAAAGTTTATCAAGTTCATCTCAAAAAATTACTTTGTTTTAACGCTCGATAATTATTTGACATCGTGAGTTTTGCTTAATTATCTGCTAACTAATATTCTTATAAGTTTTTCCGGAATCATTCCACGAACACGGAACGTCATATATACTTAATTAGTCTACGATTTATCATTCGTTCTGGCTTATTTTAAGCAAGAAAATACTAAATGACTTTTTTTGTCAAAATTTAAAAAATTATCAAATTTTAGAATTACAAAAAAAAAATAATGAACAAATTTTAGTTGTCAATATTCATACTTCTTCTTCAGGCATTTTTCTTTAGATGAATGTCAATTTACGTGAGTAACAAATATAAAAAAAATAAAAAATACAGACGTTAAAAATGAAAGTCGATTCCACACCAAAGACATTCGACTCTTATTGCGCATTCACTCACTAGTAGAGCTCTCTCTCTCTCTCTCTCAATTTCTTGTTTTTTCTTCAACAATTTCTAGTTCATGCAGGTGGACTAACCATTTTGGGTTGACTAAACTTTAGGCTTTGAATTTGAGGGCGTACTCTGTTCATCTCTCTCTCTCTCTCTCTCTCTCTCTCTCTCTCTCTCTTCATTTATTGTTTTTTCTTCTAAACTTTCTTGTTCATGCGTGTGGACTATTCCTGGATCCACAATGGGTTGATTGCCCTTTAGACTTTGAATTTGAGGGCATACTCCATTCAATAACATGGGATGTACTTTGTCACGCCTCGATCTTCCGAGCACGTGCCCATCCCTCTATGGTCTATTAAAAAGTGACGTCTCAAGACGCATCGCCAACCCATGCATTTTAATGCACATGCGGAAGTGAATAATTAATCCCAAGACAATAACAAGATGGGATAAAAAAGTAGGGCCATAATTTTTCGAACTAAAAATCATAACACTCATATATACATATATTAGACTATGTCATAATATACAATACTAGCCGTTCTATTTAAAATGTCTGCAAAACAGGGGGGTTTTCATTGAACTACGGATCCTCCTCCTCATCCTCATCTTCATTGGAGCCTTCAGTTGAATACACCAGGGACTCAGGTTCCGACAGGTTTGGGTCCACCATAGAACCATCTCGAGGATCTGCAGTGTCCTTTCCAAAAGCAACTTCCAGCACATAAAAAGGAACCTCGGACTTCGGTGTAGGTCCCTCTCTCTGCCCATTTCGCTCCTAGCGATACCATGATCTCTATTGATGGGGTATCTTTTTGGGTAGACCTGCATCGACCTAGACCATGGATTTCACCAACTCAAATACCCATCCCCTTGGGTCTCTACTCTTTAACCTTATTTTCTTTTATGGTGGGCATCGGCTTTGCTTTTACTAGGCATGCGGCTTTTTTCATGCCCCCCAATTCATCAGTCATTTTTCTCATTTTTATTCTTTTTTAGGATTTTGTACTCAAAGGTCTTTGTCTTCAATTGGCAATCCAGATTTATGACATCCCAAATTTTCAATACTGTATTCCGTTGAATTAATCGGGCATTTCATCGATGCGCCTATAGGGCTGTTCTCAAAGCTGATCACTCTCGAGATAATTAGACTATCTGGGGAAGCCATTAAGGAATTTTAATGCAATAGACTTGAGAATTCAACCAGTAATCGGCTACTCAACCATGCTCATCTTTAGAGATCATTACGGCACAGTTAAAAATCGATCAGGGATCAGAGATAGGTCGGTTCGATCGAGATGTCTGGCTAATCGTGGGTGACTCCACTAAATTGGAAAATTCTCGTCGACCAACACTAGACTGATTTTTCTATTGTTTTGGTACCCTGTGTCCATATTTGAATCCTCGAGATTTTCACGACAATCGATAGTCGCCAATGTGTCGAGTAGATTCATTATGGTTCGAAGAAAATCAACTATGGGTCATTTGCACTAAAAATTTCTGAAAACTACTCGGTAGCCTAGTTCACGCTAAAATTGTGCCGAATTGAAATTAACCGCGAATTTGAATTCGATTTCAGAAATTGAAATTTCTGTCATGTCACAAATCATTTTGTTCTGCAAAAAAAAAAATAGATTTTTGGTTGTTGATAGATTTGCTATGAGAGGTTAGAATCCTTTCATGTGATGAAATAAAAAAGTCCCTAAAAAATAAAAAAGAATCGACTAGTTCCCAATTCTACTTAAAACCGGTCTAAGTCTAAAGAGTCAATTCCAAGTTCCAAAATCTAAAAAGCAATTCTAATAAGATAGTTTTCAAGTTCCTATATGGAGACTTTCTTTCTTCGTCTTCTTGCATAATTAGTCTCTTTGAAATGATAGTCCCTAAGCTTTTATACCTTATCTGGTGAGTGATATATATAGTTTCCAAGTTCTAGATTTGGAATCTACCTATCTTGCAATCAATCATCCTTATTCAATTGTGCCGCATTTTTGTATTAGTACTTAGGTATTCATATCAAAGAAATGAGGCCCTTGCTTTGAACTTGTATTGTAGCTTAATATGAGATCTGAGAACGCAAAACCATAAATTCTACTAAAAAAATAAGTGCCTTTTTTTCATTTTCTGCTACAAAATTATTCCTCCATTTAGGTAATCTTTTCATCTTATTTTTATATAGGTCGATTTTATATTTCTTATATGAATGATACACATATTAATGCTAAGGAAAATGATTGGATATGAATCTGGGTCTATCCAAAGGGTCGGCGGTGGACTTAGCTGGCCAATGTGAGCATCGACAACTGCTGTTTACACCTTGCCCGAGTGTTGTAACGGTGGGAAGGTGGGTCGTAGAATCGCCAATGAAATTGGGGGGCACGAGATAAGGCGGGGCCGGCGTAAGCTCATCGGATGAGGGCTTGCAGAGAGGAGATGATGGTTTGCCTATGGCGGTAATGCAGAAAATTCATAAGGAAAAAGGGAAAAAAGAAAATCTGATGGCTGAGAAAAGAGAAGGAGGTGAACGAGGTGAAGACATTAGATCATTTGCATTGCTTTTACTTCTAGTTTGCTTTCCTATCTATAATTAGTAAATTTGAATAATAAAATCTGCTGCAATCAATAACATTGATTTTCAGGTCAGTTAGCACTGCACCTCAATTTGTAGATTGTTAGAACCAGGCCCCACTTGACTACTTGCAACGATATTGTTTGTTTTGTACCGGAGCTGCATGGTTTTGTTCATGCAGGTCATTGTAGAGACTTGCCATGACTAGCTAGTAATATTTTCTCGAATGAGACAAAAGAGGGCTCGCCCCGCTAACATTAAGAAATTAAACCAGGGCATCGTTTGATTGGAGGCTGGCAAGCCATTATGCACACCTATTACCTCAAAGAGCATATTATGCATATATAGCTTTCGTCATTAAGCAAACCAACAATCACAAGAAATTCATTTTAATTATCAAATTGCCGATGCCCTTTTGTAACACTATTTTTAATCAATGCCAGAAAGCCCAAAGTTCCAATTGTGCTGAAGAACAAGTATCAATCGAACCAGAAATGCCACATATCCAGTCTCCTCCATCAACACGAGTAAGATCTTCTCCACCCGCTAGGCTTCCTTTAGAGACACCATCTGTTTTAGGTTTAAACCAGCTCAACGGAGAAGGACACCAAACTATTGAGATATTTGTGCTACCACGGAAGAGTTAACATCATCAAAATCAACTCTTTAAATTTAATCATAAATTCACGGAATATCTCTTACCACATTATTCGGAAAAATAAATTCATTTTGAAATAGACTCTTATGAAACTACTACAACCGCAGCAACCATACGGTGATAACAATAATGACTTCCCGCTTTCTAGTCCGACAGGGATTCCTTTTGAAGATAGTAATAGTCTTTATCGAATTCTTTTAATCATTCTCTCATTGAATTCTAACACATGAAATTATTCGCATATGAGATGTCGACAAGCATAGCGTATGTTCAACCAAAAGTAGTAATGGAGGTTTTGAGTGCTTAAAACGGAAGAAAAATGGGTTAAAACGGCAACCAAAAAAAAATAAAGAGGAGTGCTCAAAACGGCACGACTTGCTAGACATGGATCCCACTGCAGACATCACGGAGGTGATTACCGGAGGAGAATGACACGGTGTGAGTTGATTGAGGCAATCTGATAAATTCTACTACAGCACCGGTTATCCAATGTGGTGATGGCGGTGGATGTACAGGAAGCACTCGTGCTCTCCACGGCTGTCCCCAAAGTTTCGTATGTTCAGACATGGACGGCTTTGTTACGGTTATCTCCGCAGTGTGGAACCAAATTTTCCACCTTACAATTAACGTAAACTTTTTGCATGGCTTACGCAGTACGGCTATCACAAGCAAGGCTATATATTCATGTCCAGCGCCGGTATCTTATCATCCACTTCTGAGTATTCCACTGAGAAACACACTCACAATTGTGCAATGGCATTTTCTCTCAAGAGTGAATTCATTGTCGCCCTTGTTCTAATTCTTGACACTTGGGCATGGCATGCCATTTCAGTCCGCACATTGCATGAATCCAACATTGCCGCGCAGCACGAGCAATGGATGGCCCAATATGGTCGGACATACAAGGACCAAGAGGAGAAGGAGAAACGCCAGGCAATTTTCAAGAAAAACTTGCAGTTCATTGAGGAATTCAATGCATCCGGGAATCGGACTTTTAAGTTAGGCATCAATCAATTCTCGGATTTGACCAATGAGGAGTTTGCTCGGAGCCACACAGGATACTTGGCGTCTAAGCAACTGAAGTCCCACAGAAACACATCATTGAGGCAACAATATCCGGCTGGGGATGTTCCTGAGAGCATCGATTGGGTGGAGAAAGGCGCCGTAAATCCGATCAAGAACCAAGGCCAATGTGGTAAGAATCATCCAATTGTCATATCAAGTTTGACTTCTATTTAGAAATAAGTTTTGGAGCCTAGCTTTGTCGATAATTCAGATACCAATGGTAAATAAACGTGGAAAATACTTTATATTTACCGTGTCGACAAATTTTATGAATGCAGGATCCTGTTGGGCATTCTCAGCAGTCGCAGCAGTGGAAGGAATCACGCAGATCAAAAGCGGTAAACTGCCGGTACTGTCCGAGCAACAACTAATCGATTGTGATACCGAAAACAGTGGCTGCGAGGGCGGTCTTCCTGACAATGCTTTCCACTACATCATCCAAAACCAAGGAATCACCTCTGAGGATACATACACCTACCAAGAGACGGATGGGACTTGTGACTCAACGAAAGAGGCCCAACAGGTGGCGCAGATCACGGATTTTGCAGACGTGCAGCCTAGTGAGGACGAGCTCCTGAAGGCAGTTGCACAGCAGCCGGTCTCAGTCGGAATTGCCGCAAGTGGGCAAGAGTTCAAAAGCTATAGCGGCGGAGTGTTCAATGGGGATTGCGGCGAGCAGTTGGACCATGCGGTCGTCGTGGTCGGGTATGGGACTAGTGAGGAAGGGAAGTTCTGGAAGATCCGGAACTCCTGGGGCGAGACTTGGGGTGAAGATGGTTACATGAGGATTCAAAGAGGTGGTGAAAGTTCTAATGGGTTATGCGGGTTCGCATCGCAAGCTTCTTATCCGATTGCATGAGAATAATCAAAGATATATACAGAAAGTACGACCATCGTGAGATTACGAGTTTCTTCTTTTCTCCTAATTATCTATCCGTGTGTTTGGCTTCGTTGTTTTGCTATATAATGTGGTACTTGTAAGGAGGCTATTGTGTAGCCACTAAGTTATGTGAAGGATCACATATTAAGTTCCCATTTTGAATCAATTTCCTGTTTTACGTCCAATTCTCTTTGTCGTAGATGCACACCAGCATATCTATCTCTCTTTGCATCTATTGATCTATCTATTAATATAAGCGGCTAAACCACGCGTCACACGTGGCTCGACAATGTACGAGCTTTACCTACTAATTGACTTTGTTGATCATTTCAGCATATATTCAATTCTAAGTTGAGGATTACTCTTGAAAAAAATCTCATAATGAAAAGATACTCATCTTGGTAGTATGTGTTATGTGATATCTTGAAGTTTGGTCCTATTTCGAAATATATGAAATAATTATTTCATTAGCGTGCATTTGATTATTTTACTCTAAACTGATCACTCACATGTTAACAAATCTATTGGGTGAGGCCGTAAAATGATTAAAATGCTAAAGACTGAAGAATTCGGTCAGGGATCGATTGCTCAACCATAAGGCTCGACAAGGTTCAATACTATACTGTTATAAGTCAATTAGCAAATGGATATAAATCGATTCAACGGAAGTACGTAGTCAATTCGTGGGTGATTCCGCATGATTATGATATTCGTGTCAAACGACAATAAATCGATTTTTCTATTGATCTTATATTCAGAGTACGTAATTGAACCCTCTCGATTACATGACAACTGAGGTCGTCCGCAATTTGAAGATGCACAAACATGGATCGTAAATTATCGATCACGGGTCAACCGCATGATAATATCTAAAATCCACCTGATAGTTTAGGTCATACTAAAGTCGCACTTGATCAATTTTTAACCATGAAATTTAATTCAATTTCGAGTATTGAACTTTCGAGGGTTTTGAGATTAAATTATTAGACATTGCCTCATCGTTCGTCAAATTTTCAGCAAGTTTGAAATTTTCAGAAAAAGAATTATCGGATGAAAAATCGAATACCAGAGAAGGAAAAAAATCGGACCCAGTAGAAGGGTTGTAAATTTTTGGCTAGGATTTTGGTTTAAAAGAAAAGAATGGATATAAGAAGATATTTTGGGGACAATTTGGAAGACAAAGAGGGTTTTAAGGGGAGTTGATGAGAAGAAATGATGGGTTTTTGTTTGAGAAAAATCCTAAGAAAATCTATTTTCTTTCTCCTCCTCTCTCTCTCCCTACTCCTCACGCCTTCCACCTTCTGCCGGATGCCCACTCCTCCTTTTTGCTTCCATCTTCCTTTCCTTCTCACCCTCCCACCCACCCCCCCCACCCCCATCTTCTTCTTTTTCTTTCCTTCTCCATTTCTCTTCCCCCCCTTTGCCGCAAGCCACATTTCCTCACTCACCATCATCTTCATCTCATTAACACCATCCCATACTCACCACCGTCCCTTTTCACCGATTCCCATCACCACCATCATCCACACCATCCCATACTCACCACCGTCCCTTTTCGCCGATTCCCATCACCACCATCATCCACACCATCCCATACTCACCACTGTCCCCTTTCGCCGACCCCCATCACCACCATCATCCACACCATCCCATCTTTACCGCCATCAACATCCCACCTCCATCATCATCTTTCATTATCATCATCACCACCTTTTGGCCGCCGGACCACCGCCACTCACCACCACCATCACCGCCGTCCGCTCGAGCCACCGCTGCCGTCCTCATCGCCTCAAGCCACCCCTATCATCACCAAACACCCCCATCTCCAAGGAGCCCGTGGGCTTTAAGTGTTGAGTTGCCTCTTCCGCCATGCCGTTCGTGCCACTATCAGTGCCATGAGACCCAAGTTCTTGACGCCGTCGCGCCAGCATCACCGCGAGCTCGCCGTTGCTTGAATTAGATTAGTTTAGGGATAATGACGTTTGGTATTAGTTAATTTTAATTTAGCCTTAATTGCGATTAAGGACGGTTTAGATTAAATTTAATTGCAATTAGTTTTAGTAAGTATGATTAGATTAATTAATCGTGGTTAGATCAATTAATCAAGTTTAGTTTAATTATTCATGATTTATTTGATTAATTGTGATTTATTTTTATTTAATCATAATTTATTTAATTAATCGTGCTTATTTTAATTAATTGTGATTATTTTTTAATTAATTATAGTTAGTTTAATTAATTGAGTTTATTCTAATTAATTGGAATTAGCTTAATTAATCGTGATTAGTGTAATTAATGACGAATTAGCTATTAATGAGTTTGTGCATAATTTTATGCTTGTTTTTATGAATGAGTTTGTGCATAATTCCGATTGTTTGCATGTGTGATGCCATGTTATTGATTGCTCTATGATAAGTTTCATTTACTCTTCCAAAGGAAGGTTTGATAGGCAATAAAATGGCAAAGTCTGAGGTGTCGGGTTTGAACGCCGAATTTTACATGCTAAAGAAAACAATGGAGTTTAAAAATGGAAGTATGCAAAGTTCGATGGGTTGATTTCAAATACGTGACCACGTACGAATATTTCAATGGGATTTTTAAGTGTGAAAAATTGCCAAAATTGATTGTTTGAAAATAAACTCCTTTGTTTTGGGTTAATTAGTAGCAATAAGAATTGGCTTGATTGTTGGTTCACTTAAATGGTCATTTAATCGAACCCATCACCCAATGGGAGTTTGGGAGCGATGCTCAATCTTTGTGACATCCTAAATTTCAAGTTCTGCTTTCAATTGAATGAGTCGGGTTTTTCATCGACGCGCCTATTTTTTTTTTCTCTGAGTTGGCCACTCACGAGATAGCATGTCTATCTGGTGAAGCCATTAAAGGATTTTAAAGCAATAAACTTGAGAATTCGACCCGGAATCAGCTGCTCGACCGTGCTAGTCTGCAAGGATCATTACGGCACTATCAAAATCAATCAGAGATCAGAGATAGGTTGATTCGTTTGAGATATGTGATTAGAGTGTGGGTGATTCCACCTAATTGCAATACTGTCGTCGATCAGCACTAAATCGATTTTTCTGTCGTTTTGGGTACCTTGTGTTCGTATTTGAAATCTCGAGATTTTCATGACAACCGAGAGTCACCAATGAGTCAAACACATACATTGCGGTTCGAAAATAATCGACCACGAGTCAATTGTAATAAAAATTCCTGAAAGCTACCTAGTAGGTTAGATACTGCTAAAATCATGCCAGATTGAAATTAACCGTGAATTTAAACCCGACTTCAGAAATTGAAAGTTTCATCATGTCACGAGTCATTTTAGAAACGTTGACTCATCCTTAGAAGATTTTTCTGCAAATCGAGATTTTCGGCAAAAAATTCAAAGTAAGGCTATTTTGGACTACGAAGCTTGTAGGCCCATTTTTGTTATTCAAGTTGGTTAATTTGATGAGGAAAAATGTTGAGATGGACAATGGCACCTTGGCTGAATTTATAGGCTTTGATATGAGCCCAATTGATTGAGAATTGATTGGATTTGATGAGCAAATGTCACAAATTCGTATGCCATAGGGAAGACAACATTTTGGACCCTTTGGCAAGCTTCTTGAGGAAGCCAAGGAGAGGAAAATGGCTAAGGATGAGGGCCATGTGTGGTGGGGGCAAGCAAAGGGAAAAATGGACAAGTGTTGAGCCTAGGAAGCCCTTGATGTCCCCTTCCCTTCAGCAGCCTTCTTCCTACTTGAAACCTTGCTTTCTCCATTGTTGAGGCTTAGGAAAAGCTTGAGAAAACCAGAGGAGAGCCAGTAGCCACCGCCGAGCAGCCCTACCTCCCGTCCAAGCCGTCGCACGCCCGCTAAGGCCATCGGACTCTCTCTCTCCCCTATTTTCCTTTCATCATGTTTCTGCTCTAGCTGACCTTCCTCCAAAAACAAGAGTTAAAAGTTGCCTTGCCGTACAAATCAACTCACATGCCACCCACCACCGTGCTTAGGACATCCAATCCATAAGGACGAGCCTGGCCGCTCGCCTAACGGAATCACAGGCTGACCCTCCCGCCGACCAAAAGAAGTTGCTCGCCGATCTATCGGTCCGCCAGCCTGGTCTGCCTGTTTTAGGATTTCGGCCGTTTTTCTCCCATTTCAACCCCTTCCTCTCGCATAGCCCAGCCACCAGCCACTCCCCCTCGACCCCAAGTGCCGCTGGTAACTGGCCAACCCCGAGCCGGAGCTCCGCCAAGCCCGTTCAACTCCATTGCTTTTCCAACAGTTTAGTTTTTAGTGTTTCAGTGGCAGTCCGAGTTTGTGGTTACTGTTCTAGCCCCGGGACCACCTTTGATGGCCGTGGTTGAGATTTTGGTGCGTTGCCTCCATCGTACGCTACCCTCAAGCTGCCGGACCTCCGCTGCTCGTTCGCCGTGCCCCTTTTTCCCGAGCCCGATCAACCTTCGACCGGTTCTTCTAGCCATGAGCAGAAACCGAAACCAGCAAGGGCCCTAGGACTTCATGGCCCATTTGCAAGCTCTTCCAGGCCTTGTCGGGTGTCGTCACTTTCGGAGTTTGTCGCCCGCCTTGGCATTGCCGTCGCCGTGGATTCACCGTATCGCTGAACTGGTGAGTTTACTTGCTAAACTTTGCTTAGAAGGTTAATTATGCTTAAGGGGTGTTTATATTCGGCTAAGTATGCTTAGGTGGTTAGATTAGATTAGTTAAAAGTTAATTAGTAGGTGGATTAATTAGCCTAATTAGGAGGTTAGAATAGTGTAATCTTAATTAGGAATTTAATTAATTATTGGCATTTATTTAATTATTTCGAAATTAATTATATTATATTATATTATATTACATTAATTTATTTGATTTTTGGAATTTCATTAATTATTTAATAATTCCCAAAATTATGCCGGGGTGGCCAATCGTTAGAATTTCTTGCCGACTTCGTGGTGTGATTAGTTTATGCAATTGCTTGTTGGATTGTGGAATTGAGTGATGATTGTGAAAATTACGGTATTTAAATAGAAAATCCCGAGTGTTGGGTTTTAACACTGAAAGTAGTTTTTAAAGACTATATCGAATCATGGGACTAGAAGAGGATCAAATTTTATGGTTCGAATTGACAGTGTACCCACACACGACTATTTTCTCGGATGTTTTTAATACGAAGTAAATAGGCTAGGTTCACTATTTTAATAGAGGCATTTGAGTGTAATGCATGGTGACCTAGGTCAAGATTGAGTGATCGTGTGCTGGTTAAGAGAATTCGTCCCCGGTGTGTGTCGGTGGAGGCTAGTCGCAGTAGATTCTGGACCGAAGCTCCTTTGCGAAGGCCGTCTCCGATGTGTGTCAGAGGATGTAGTCGTGCTCAAAAGAGTGAGACGAAACTTGGCTACGCTAGAGGACCAATGTGTGTCGGGTAAAACTACCTATGTGGGTAGTATTAAACAATTGGAATGCATGATTGATTGAGTTTGATGTGCATGTTTGTGAGACAAAACTGTGTGGCATAGTATGAAACGTGTCATAACAGTTTGGCCTTATAATCAGGACCCCTGTGATTGATTGAGTTGAGTGAGGCATTTCAATTGTTGTGTGCATCTGTGGTATGCATTCGTGATATGAATTGTACTGACCTGCATGAAGGAACTGAGGCGAGGTAAATCCTCTGTTCTAATTGTGTCGATGTGTGGCTAGAGCGCCCTTAGGCGTATTTCCTTCCTAATAAGGGTTTAGGGGGTGAACTTACTGAGACATTGTCTCACCCCGTTTTGAGCTTAACTTTTCAGGTCCTTAGATGGAGGACCCGAAGCCCCAGAGTTGCAAAGGTGAAGTTTGAAGAATCGGTGAATGCGTCCGACTAGTAGGTCATAGGACAGTTCCTTTTTGAAAAGCCGATCTTTTGTAGACCTCTGTTTGTAAACTCAACTTGTTTAAAAAAGGGTTTTGGTTTGATGTGATTGTCCTGCTTTCTATTCCATGCTGTTTGCTATCAGGAGTATTATTTGTTCGCTTCCGCATGCGCAATAAAATAAATGGATTGGCGACGCGTCCTGGGACGTCGTAAATTTTATTAACCACCGAGGGATGGGCACGTGCTCGAGGATCAGGGCGTGACAATTTTTAGCAGATGTTCGGTGGGGGTCCGGATGCCGAGTCGTAGTTGAGGCTAAATGATATTCTTTTATGGAATGCCTTCTAGGTGGGGGTTCTTGATGATGCCGTGCCCAATAGGGCGAGATGATGTCTGGTCATACCAGAAGACCACTAACTCTTGTCTTAGCTGTGGCTTGAGGGGTCGAAATAATTGGAACACATGTGTTAACAATGCGCTTGGAATATTTTTAATGTGCTCTAATTTTTATTTACGTGCATTGCACTAATATTGTCATGTGAGATGTACTAATATGCAAAGGCAAGGTAAGATTGTATGCTGTTGCATGTTAAGGTTACCTCCGGGGCGAATTAGCTACCTAATCGAGATTTTGGAAATTGACTCGCTGAGATTTATATCTCACCCTATTATTATTAATTATTTTCAAGGTCGTAGCATGGAGAACTGCCAAGTACAGTTTTGGTGGGCGTGAGATGCGAAAATTTTTGGTTGTTCTTGCCGTTAATGAATTTTATGTTAACCTTAACCTTAGTAGTTTTTTTTTTTTTTTTTTTTTTCGAGTTGGTTGATAGGAAGTCATCCTTTGGAATGGGCTTGTGATTGTCAAACTTCCTAGGGTTAATGAGTAACAAATAAAGGTTGTGCATTTGGAAATATTTATTATGTTTTACTATCCTTGCTGTGATAACCGACTGGGTTTTGGGATAGTTAGCTAGGAAAAACATTTTCCTTATATTTATGTTTGTGATTGACTGATTTTTTTGCATGGGCTGCTTAGATTACTAATTCCTCGTTGGAATTGGAAAGCAAGTTCCTATAAAGATCCTATGAGATGAGTGATTTTGAGCAAAGGGCCCCTCGAAGAAGGGCATAGCAGTCACGCCCCGATCCTCTGAGCGCATGCCCATCTCTCAGTGGTCGATTAAATAGTGACATCTCAGGACGCGTTGCCGACCAATTCATTTTAAAGCGCATGCGGAAGCGAATAATTAAATCCCTAGACAACAATAGGATGGGATAGAAAAGTAGGGCCACAAACTTTTCGAAAACCAAACCACACCTTTATACATATCACAACAAGTCATTCACAATACTAGCCAATATATATAAGGTCTGCAAAACCCAGGGGAGGTAGAAGGCTACAGATCCTCTAATCAGTCGAGTTTTCGACTGAGTACTCCGAGGTCCCTGGCTCCAATGGACTTGGGTTCACCACTGAACCACCTGGTGGGTCAGCCGTGCCTTTTCCAAAAGCAACCTCCAGCACATACATAGGGACCTTAGACTCCGGTATAGGGCCCTCTCTCTAACCGTTCTGCTCATTACGATACCATGATTTGTATTGATGGGGTACCTTATGGGGTAAACTCGCATCAACCTAGACCACGGACCTCACAAATTCATAGACCCATCCCCTTAGGTTTCCAGGTGGAGGGCTACAAATCCTCTAATCAATCGAGCTTTCGATTGAGTACTCCGGGATCCCTGGCTCCAACGGACTCGAGTCCACCACTGAACCACCTGGTGGGTCAGCCGTGCCTTTCCCAAAAACAACCTCCCGCACATACATAGGGACCTTAGACTCCGGTATAAGGCCCTTTCTCTAACCATTCTGCTCCTAACGATACCATGATCTGTATTGATGGGGTGGTACCTAATGGGGTAAACCCTCATCAACCCAGACCACGGACCTCACAAATTCATAAACCCATCCCTTGGGTTTCCATGAAGCAGAATAAAACACTTCTGCTTGGTGACCTTCTTCGGTTGTCCAAAATGCTTGGGAGCTGCTATCTAAGGAACCGTCAATGTTATCCCACAATGGGGTGAGACGACGTCTTAGCAAATTTACCCCCTAAGTCCCAACTAAGAAGAAAATATACTCTAAGGGCTGCCTAAGCACAACTACAAGTCAGAGGACTTACCTTTGCCTCAGTCCCTTCCTGCAAGTCAGTACAATTCAACCACTCAACCAATCAATTCAACTCAAATCAAGTCATCAAACAAGATCGAACTATCAATCAATCGAACCAATCGATTCCATGTCATCAAGACCATCTCTCGGTCAATCTATTCAATACTATCTATCAACCAATACTATATATTAAGTCATTTCCTTGAAACGATCACTGCTCACCTAAGCTAATACGAAAGAATGCTCGCCTAAGCTGACAATGATAGATAGTATAGCTCACCCAAGCTAATATAGATAGATAGTATAGCTCACCGAAGCTGATTCATAGATATGATACTCAGCCACTAATCATTTCACTGTTTTCATAGTACTCGGTAAAATAATCGTGTGTGAGTACACGGTAGGCCTCGGCCAAAAATATAATATCTTTATTTTATAAAATCCCACTAATTATATAGTCGATCGAAACATTTTTGGTGCTGTAAACCGATGCCTAGTAATTTCCTAATTAAATATTGAAATCAATAAATTTTTAGGATAAATACCCAAAATTACAATCATCACACAATTTGTACAAATTATCATCCAAATAAATAATTCAACCACACCATTGCGATTAGCACAAAATTCCGGTCACCGGCTATCTCGGTCGAATCTCCGGAATAATAATTAATTAAATAATTACTAAAATTCATTAATAAATACCAATAAATGCAACTTAGGCCGGAAAAGCCCAATTAAATACCGAAACGAGCCTAGAAAATTTTCGAATCTAACTAGATAAATACAACAACTTATCTAGTCTCTAATTATGCTACTCTAACCACCTAACATGCATAAACGACTAATTAAATTGCTAATCCGTTCTAACTAACCACCTAATCCCTAATTAACTTAAACTAATCTACCCTTAAGCATAATTAACTCCTTAAGTGGAGATTAGTCAGTAAATTCACTGGTTTTATGAGCCGGTGAGTTTACTTCAATAGGGATGCAGAGATGGGCAACAAACTCCACATCGGGTGCACCTTTCAAGGCCCGGAAGCTGTCCAAAATGGGCCAAACAATGCGTTGCAAACCTAGGAGCTTTGGTTCTGGATAGTGGGATGAGGAGGAGGCTGAGTAGCTGGTTGGGGCCGAAACGAGTAGGGACGGACGGACGAGCTTGGCGGAGACGAACGGCGACTGGACGGCGATCGAGCGGCGACGACTGGGCTTCGGCTAGGCTTGACGGGCATGGGGAACGTCTGCTGGGTTCGAAACGAGCAGGGTGAACGGGCGAGGTGCGTGGGGGACGTACGGCTCGCGAGCGGGGCTCGCAATGGCGGTGACGGCTCCAGGTGGCTCGACGGGTGGTTGCGACAGTAGGGGGCTACTCTACTCTATTTTATGGGTTTTGGAGACTTCAAACTGGCTGGAAAATTGAGGGGGGTCGACCGGATGGGAAGAAGAGGAGACAACAAGCTTGGAGGGGGCCACTTGGTGTCAATCCTACCCCTTTGTCCCCTGGACCATGCTCCTCCATGGATGGGCTGTCTTCCTCAGCAACTTGCAGCCCTCAAAGCTTCCCTAGGAAGCTAATAAGGTGGTCCAAAGGTGTGGAGCATTGGGGCTACGAATTTGAAGTATTTTTCCCTTAAATTGGATTAATCTCTCTCCAATTGAAGTCAATTTGTCCCTAAAAAATTTCATCCTCGAGTCCATGATTAAATTGACATTTTTTCTCACCAATAGATCCAAATTGCATCCCAATTGTGTGATAAAAAACAGTCTCATGAATTTTCCAGTCGAAAACGGCCTTATTTCGACTTTTCGCCAAGATTCTCGGTTTGCAGAAAAATCTTCGGAGGATAAGTCGACGTTCCTAAAATGACTCGTGACATAGCAAAACTTTCAATTTTGGAAATCCGACTCAAATTGGCGGCTAATTTTAATCTAGCGCGATTTTAACGTGACCTAGGCTACTAAGTAGCTTTCAGAAATTTTTAGTGCAAACGGCCGTGGTCGATTTTCTTTGAGCCAGAATGAACCTCTTTCACACATTGGCGACTCTCGGTGGTTGTGAAAATCTTGAGGTTTCAAATACGAACACTAGGTACCAAAACGACAGAAAAATCATTTTAGTGCTGATCGACGAGAATTTTGAAAATTGGTGGAATCACCCACGTTTAGCCACACATCTCAGTCGAACTGACCTATCTCTGATCTCTAATCGATCTTTACTATGCCGTAATGATCTCTGCAGATGAGCACGTTCGAGTAGTCGATCCCTAGTTGAATTCTCAAGTTTATTGTGTTAAAATTCCTTAATGACTTCCCCAGATAGTCTAGTTATCTCAGGAGTGATTAGCTCTGAGAGTAGCACTATAGGCGTGTTGATTAAATGCCCGATTTATTTAGATGAAAACAGAATTGAAATTCCAGGATGTCACAATAGCAGCTTTGACAAGTGCCAGGGGAAGGGCACTGACTCTTGCTAGGGCCAGAGGAAGGGCACTGAGATAGGATGGTGTTAGAGGGAGAGCACCGATGTAGGCTGGTGCTAGATGAAAATGCTAAAACTACCACCTAGAGGGGGATGAATAGGTGTTAAAATAAATCTTGACAAATAAATGTGAAATAAAATAAGTTGTGAGCAAAGTCTGAAAAAGACTCAAAGTTTGATTAAAAGTGCCACTAGACTCCTAGAGAAAATTCAGAATCAAATAAGAGATATAATAGATTTTTGAGAAACTTAAAAGAAAATGGCAATGGATAAAGCTGAAAGTAGTTAAAGGAAGAGAAAATTGTACATGAGATTTATAGTGGTTTAGCTTAGATAAAGCCTATGTCCACTCTCCCACATTAATAGCCTTTTGTCTAAAATTTACTAAAGTATCAACAGAGAAGTACAATATTTCGAGTGCAAACACTCAGTGAAAGATTTCTTCTTCCCACACTAAATCATTCTTCTTGTGATTTTCTCTCTTGAGTACAATTTGTAAAAGCTGTCGTTGAAGACTAAGTGATTGAAAAGGCTTCAAACTTTGGAATTTCAATTTTCTTTACCTCTTCAAATAGACCGAATGACCTCATTAAATACTCATCCACGCCCTGCTAGTCGTTGGCAATCTCTAGAGGAATATCTTCCAATCAATCTATTGGAGATAATCAACTAAGAAAATCTTACAGCTGTTTGAAGATTGAGATGAAAATCCGTTGATTTTGATCGTCCATACAATCAGAACATAGGTTCCATAAGTGGATACTTCCTAAAAAGGAACTTGTCTTTAAGATTGATTTCATCAATTCGTAATTGATTCCATCAATGTATTTATAAATGGTAAGTGAGATTCTTCGCTAGAAAGCCAAAATTAAAGAATAAATCTCTATTATGTTCATATTGAATCATTGTCGTAAGATCAATAAATATGAGTTTGATTATATCTTCATTATGGACTTGATTTCAGTTTGGATTGCGTTAGAGTGGGAAACACTTCTGGAATGAATAGACTTTGACATGAGTATGCAATATGACTTCAGAAGTCTACTATTCTTCAGAATAAGAATAAGAACAAGAAAGTTTTGTCAACTTCAAAACCTGATGAGAGTTTTCTCAACAATCTCCCCCCTTTTTTATGGTGACAATATTTTCATGCAAATTTAAGCATAATATGAAGGTTATCCTGCAAAACAACACTTTTAGCAGCACATGATAATTGATAGAGATAACATATAATAAGCACAATAAAGTCTGCATAAGTTTGCACAAAATACACATAGTTTGCACTCACAAAACACACTAATCAATCAATAGTCTGCATAAAAGAAACACCATCCACACCTAGCATAGAAAAACTCAATCATGCACCAATTCAAAGCTTCAAATCTATAAAACTCTCCCCCTTTTTGTCAATGGCAAAAAGAGAAAATCAAACAAGCACAAGGAAGATAAGAAAAAGAGATTGTTTCGAAAAGGATTAAGGTTGCCAAAATTTGAAATAACCATACCTGTTCAAGAAGAAAAGAAACTTACGTGCCGAAATTTGAAATATAACTACTGGAGTCTGGAAGGCTTTTAGACAGATGTTTCTACCATAGGTTGAACTGATGAGTCTGCTCGTCCATAAACATTAGCCAGATGCAAGAGTAATATTCAACTTTTCACGAATGAACTCAAATAATCCTTTCTCTCATGGCTTGGTGAAGATATTTGCCAGTTGATTTTTGGAATCAATGAATTGAACATTGATTTTGCCATTTTGCACACGGTCTCTTATGAAATGATGGTGAATTTCAATATACTTTGCCCTTGAATGGAGAATAGGTTTTTTGGTGAAATTGATCGAGGATGTGTTGGCACGTTTGATTTTAGTGCAAGGTTCTTCTATTCCAAAGTCCCTTAGTTGTTGCCTAATCCAAAGAATTTGTGAACAACAACTTCCAATAGCAACATATTCTACTTCTGCCGTTGAGAGTACCACAATGTTTTGTTTCTTTGAGAACTAGGGCACTAACAGTTGTTCTAAGAGTTGGCACGTTCTTGAAGTACTTTTCCTATCAACTTTACAACCAACTAGATCAGCATCTGTATATCCAAGTAATGTAAAGTCTCCTCATTTTGGATGCCACAGACCTAACTTTGGATATGTCGCAATATATTTGATAATACGTTTGACAGCACTGAGATGAGACTCTCTTAGGTCAACTTGGAATCTAGCACATATACACACACGAAATAAAATATTAGGTCGAGAAGCAGTAAGGTAGAGAAGAGAACCAATTGTGCTTCTTTATGTCTTTTGGTCAACTTTCTTTCCATCTTCATCCTTGTCAAGTTTGGAAGAACTTGACATGGTAGTTTTAGTCTTATTGTAGTTTTCCATTCCAAACTTCTTGATAACCTCTCTAGTATATTTCTCTTGATAATGAAAACTCCTTTCTTTGATTGTCTAACTTGTAGACCCATAAATAATACTCATCCATCATGCTCATTTCGAATTCTTTCTACGTAGATTTTGAAAATTTCTTGCACAGACTTTCATTAGAAGACCCAAAAATTATATCATCTACATATATTTGAACAAGTAGAAAGTCTTTTTCTTCCATTTTGATAAACAAAGTTTTGTCAATCATTCATTTCTTGAAGCCATTGCTTACCAGAAACTTACTCAATCTAGCTCCAGTGCATTTCTCCCTCTGATTCAGAATAAATATGTTTTCGAACCCTCTCTTTCAAATTGAAAATGTATGTTCCCGCGCGAATTTCAGCAATCACTTGTTCTGATTCTACATATTGATTATTTTGAACCAAAAGAAAACTTTTTGGTGGAATAGTCACGTTACGTAGAATATCTTCACTCTCAATAGTTACATACAAGTCTATAGAACATAGAAAGGCAGGATGCCCATGACGCGTACGTGTGGGATGAACCAAATCGTCATTGAATTTGATTTTTCCATTAGAGGGGGCTCGTACATGTTCGGCAGTACCACCTGTGAATACTCCGCCGGTATGAAAAGTTCTTAATGTTAGTTGAGTCCCTGGTTCTCCAATAGATTGACCCGCAATAATACCTATAGCTTCTCCCAATTCGACCAGGTCGCCATGAGTAGGACTCCGCATCAAGCTGTTCGCAAGGGCCAACTTGATCCTCTTACCAAGCTCGAGGTGCCTATTTCAAACGATATAAAGCTTTCTTCAGTCTATAAACAAAGTTTGGTTTTCTGGGATCTTTGAATCCTAGTGGTTATTTCACATAGACTTCTTATATGAACCCATTTAGAAAAGCGTTATTGATATCCATCTAGAATAACCTAAAATTATGGAAACATGCATATGTTAACAATAATCTTATTGCTTCCAACTTGTCTATTCCTTCCTCTTGCGTATAACCTTTTGTAACAAATCTTGCTTTGTTCCTTGTTACTTTACCCTTCTCATCCAACTTGTTTTTGAATACTCCCTTTATTCCAATCATAGATTTTCCTTTTGGTTTTGGAACTAACTCCCAGACATCATTAATTTCGATTGTCTGAGTTCTTCCTGCATTGCTTTTACCCAGCTTTCATCAGACAAAACTTCTTCTACTCCTTTTGGTTCTGTTTCAGAAATAAGAGCTAGGGCACTTGAGTCTCTTTTTGCTTTGGATCTAGTATAGATCCATTCTTCTATGTTGCCAATAATGATCTCTTTAGAATGGCTTGATTTGTGCTTCTAGTTATTGTTAGATTTGTCACTTTTGGCAAGGGTTTGTTGAACATCAGTTTTCTTTGATTCTTCTGCTTTTTCTTCTGCTTGATTTTGATCACCAGAAGACTAAGGGTGTGCATGACAAAATTTCTGGAATAGAAATTGATTTCTAGCCAGGAATTGAGAAGTTAAAATTTTTAGCTTCTGATTTCTTCTTCAAATCGATTTCTGGAATAGAAATCTGTTCTGGAAATAGAAAAATCAAAGTGCGTTATGAAATGGATTTATGTTCTAAACCTGTTCTGAGGAACAGAGAAACAGAGAAATAAAGAAGTAGAAATTTTATCATGCGTGCCCTAAGGTTCCTTAGGGGAATCAGACTTTATTAAGTCTGAAACTAGTTCAAACTCTTCAAGTTGAGTCTGATCTGGTTAGTTATGAATACTTTCTTGAAATGTGACATTCATGGATTCTTCAATAGTTTGTGTATTCTTGTTGATGATTCTGTAAGCTTTGCTTGAAGTAGAGTAGCCAAGAAATATACTTTCATCCGATCTTTCTTCAAATTTCCCGGGCCAATCATTTTCATTCTTCAAATGAAACACTTGTAACCAAACACATGAAAAGAGTCTGCGATATGAGTAGACTTTGACAAGAGTCTGCGATATGACTTTAGAAGTCTACTATTCTTCAAAATAAGAACAAGAACAATAAATTTTTGTCAACTTCAAAACCTGGTAGAAGTTTTCTCAAAACTAAAGGTGGGGTACCGGTCGATCCCAGGGTTGATGGGATCCTACAAGCCCTAGAAACCTTAGGGAACATGGTTGGGAAACAAGCTCATAATCAAGCTGCTGCTACTGCTACCGCTACTTTTACTCTTGCCAATGCTACTGCTGCTGCCACTGTTGCATCGATTGAAGTCCCACGTGGAAATGGTGTTGGGGTTTCATGAATCATGTATAGTTAAAATTAACAAAAAGAACGCAGCGGAAACAAGAAGATATATTTTTACATGATTCTCCGAAGGCGTTGTTCGTGCGTTTTAATCAAAAATCTGAATGTAAAAGAGAGTTACATGAATTACCTCTCGAAGCGCGCTTTACACGAATTGGTTCGGATGTTCTACGTTCGAGCCCCACAAATGTTGGACCTCTAGTTCAGACACACCAACAACGAACGTCGAACGGAAGAGAGAACTTTCGGATATTCACCACTTCGATCGTGCTAGCAATCACGTGGAAACAATCCGTTGAATTCTTGATGTATAATAGTCACGGCCCGGATGAGAGAAACCTCTTCTTTCTTGCGTCTTGAAAAACACAAGAACACTCCTCTCTCTCTCTCTCTCTATTTCTACAGCCCTCTCTTGTGTTTCTAAAACACAAAACACACGCGCACGGAAACTCTCTCTACGTTGCAACCTTTTTGCAGCCTTTCTTTTTAAAATTTATACACGAATCAGCAACGGTTGCCGATCGTGGGATCAGCAACCGTTGCTGATCCTCATTCTCATGCACGATCGAGCACGATCGTGCATGAACGGAACGGTCAGCAACCGCTGACCGTTTATGCATGATTTCGTGCATGATGGTCAGCGGTTGCTGACCATCCATGCACGAACAAAATGCGTGTATGATGGTCAGCGGTTGCTGACCATCATGCACGAATTCGTGCGTGCATGTGCACGTATTCGTGTGAAATGGTCAGCAAAAATTGCTGACCATTTCCACTTTAATTAATCAATTAATTAATTAATTAATAATTAATCAATTCCCTTAAAAATAAAAAGAACATGATCTTTATATGTGCATTTGGAATACATTAATATGTATTAACTTTGGGCATGCGTGTGCATCATATGCACATAGGCTCGTGACTATAATACAAATTAAATTAAATCTCATGTAATTTAATTTTGAATCGACTCAATTCGATTGCAGTAATTGCAAACACATTTGCAACAACATTTCTCTCTTGTTCCACGTTATCCTATTTGTTTATGGTGTGTGACATCCCTAGGTTCATCACTAAGCTGGTAGTAAGACTTGTACTAACACATTAGTACTCCCAAAAGAATTAATTGTCCCGATTAATCTTTAGGTCCTACAAGCCATGATTGATATCTAGCAATATGTCATGGCTACCCAGATAGTGTGAATACTTTAAGAACATAATGAACTTGTCAGCTTTGGCTACAGTGTAATTCAATCCCTCTGTCTTACTATGTCCCGATCAAACAAAAACCATGGAATATTTGTCAAGTCATTAATTCGATCATATGCACAAATCTAATTGACATGCATTTTATTCGAGACATAAACAATTTATTCTCGGTTACAACCCCGGCCGAGGATTTCAATGCCGTGTCACAATTAGATCGCATAGGACATCATTATCATACCTTGCATATAACAAGGAGACAGATTCCATATTGCGCACACGTGTAACTTCGTATATGAACGAACTATGACCATCAAGTATAAAGACGGATCAACGACCCGGCATTATGTGTACTCGTGAACCATAGTTGTTCGACACACAAGTTAACACTGTGCCTCAGGTCTAAGGATTATTTACACAAGACCAAAGCATGAACAATTAGACATTGACCACGCGAAAAGCTTCCATGTTGCTAATTGTTCCATATCGTCACGTTCAGTGATATTGTCTAATACAAACACTCGTGTTCTTAACTCAGCATCACAATACCCAATGACTTGTGACTCATCATTCCCTTAAGTATCCAATACTTAATGGTGAAGTTAAGAACACACCGGTCTCAACAGATTATCAATATCCACTCAATAATCCATTGACCGAGAACGATTTAAAGATTCAGTCTAACTATGAACCCGTCACATATATTCTTGACGCCTCAAGAATAGGTCTAGTTTCAACTGATCTTATGGAATCATTCATAAATATAAAACAATTGGACAAATGAATGAATACGTCATTGCCATTAATTAAATAATAATAATGAAAATACAACTGAAATCCCTAATATGTAACTATTACATAGTAGCTTTAGGGCATACATCCAACAAATGGGAATGGTGAGCGGCCTCTACACAAGCTGGTAAAGCGGTTTCTAAAGCCAAAGCCACCCAAATTTAGTGGAGCGGGTAACCCTAAGGCTGAAACCCTTTAGGTTCAAGAATTGGAGAAAGTTTTTGCACTATTGAGGTGCTTAGAGGAGGACAATGTGACCTTGGCCATATATCAACTGCAAGGTAATGTGAGCACGTGGTGGGAGCCACAGAAATAAGGGTGTTTCTCGAAGGCATGGTCTTGGAGAAGGATGCCTTCGTTAAGGCTATTTATGGGAAATATTTTTCAAACTGCACTCGGAAATAGAAGATGGTTGAGTTCCAATGCCTCCACTAGAACCAGATGACTGTAGATCAATAAGAAGCATGAATTAGCCCCGTGTCCTGCCAGAATTGGAGCTTGCTATGGATGTGGCCAGCACGGTCACCAGGTGAACAATTGTCCGTGCAGGCCCATGGTCACATAGGCACCACTACCATAGATAGGGTGGTCAGTAAGGAGTGTGTCGTAGAACGGAGAACAAGGCATTTTAAGCAAGTATCTGATGCAAGGAAATGTGTATGCTTTCACTAAAAGGGAGGCACAGAACTCGCAGAACATGGTTACATGTACAATCTCGTTGACTGATCGTGTTACTTATGCTTTAGTTGAGCTAGGAACCATGTATTCTTTTATTATTGAGCAATTCGTTAAGTTAGTAGGGTTAAGTCCGAAACCGTTTGAAGCGGCTTTAGTATATCTACCCCATTAAAGGATAAAGTGTTGTCAATGGTAGGGTGTCCTGGTTGTAAGTTAATGATTGGTGATCGAGAGGATAGAATAGATTTAATTGTGCTGGCGATGTTTGATTTTGATGTAATTATTGGTATGGATTGGCTGACCAAGCAACGAGCTAGCATGGACTGTTATCGTAAAATGATTCAATCGTTAGTGGGTGATAGTTTCAAGTTTGTTGGAAATCGAGGAGGACCCTTGATTACTTTAATTTCATTGCTTGAGGCAACCCGGTTGTTGGATATGGGTTGCCAAGGTTGTGACATCCTAATTTTCTGGTTCTGTTTCATATTAAATGAGTTGAGCTTTTCATCGACGCGCCTATAGTCTTTTTCTCTGAGCTGATCACTCACGAGATAACAAGTCTATGCCGTTAAGGGATTTTAACACAATAGACTTGAGAATTTAACTAGGAATCGACTGCTCGGCCGTGCTGCTCTAGAAGGGTCATCATGGCACCATCAAAATCAATCAGAGACCAGAGATAGGTTGATTCGACAGAGATATGTGATTAGAGTGTGGGTGTTTCCACCTGATTGCAAAATTTCTATCGAACGGGACTAGAGCGATTTTTCTATCATTTCTGTACCTTGTGTCCGTATTTTGAAACTTCGAGATTTTCACGAGAACCGAGAGTCGCCAATGAGTCGAAGATGTATAATGTGGCTCGAATTTAATCGAACACGGGTCAATTGCACTAGAAATTCCTAAAGCTACCTGGTAAGCTAGGTCACGCTAAAATCGTGTTTGGTTGAAATTAACCACGAATTTGAGCCTGATTTTAGAAATTGAAAGTTCTATCATGTCACGATTAATTTTAGAAATGTCGAGTCATCCTCCGAAGATTTTTTTGCAAACCCGAGATTTTGGTGAAAAATTCAAAGTAAAGTTATTTTGGATCGGAAAATTCGAGGGATCATTTTTGGTCGCATTTTTTGCCGTCAAGTTGGTTCAATTGACGAAGAAAAATCATAAGAGGGATGATGGCATCTTGGTTGAAATTATGGGGACCGAATTGACCTCAACTGAAAGGGATTTGAATCAATTTGGGGGGAATTGGCCCAAAATTTGTAGGCCAAGGGGGAGACAACATTATGGACCATTTAGGAAACTTTCAAGGGGAAATTTGTTGCCGCAAATTGGCCATGGATGACAGCCAAGGCTTGTGGGGGCATGCAATGAGTAGAAAGGGATATTTCCATGGACTTTGTGGTCAATTGGGACCCCCCTCTCTTAAGCAGCTCCTTCTTCCTCCTTTAGACGTACTTGATCCATTATTGAGCACTTTTGGAGCTCAAAATTGCAGAGACAAACCAGAGGAGCCTCCCCCTTCACAGTCGACCACCGTCGAAGCTGCCGGAGCTGCCAGCAAGCCGCGCGTCCCCCGCGCGCACCATCCTCCAATCCCACCCATCTCGCGCCCAGCTGCTGTCTCTCGAGCTTCTGTCCAGCCCGTCGTAGGTCACCAGGCCGCTGGAACCGCCACCATCGCCCGCCTGACCCCATAGCGGCCTCGCCGTGCCGTCGTGCCCCTTTCCCTAGCCGAGCAGCCCTCTTGGCCCAACAAGCAGAAGCTAAAGCTCAGCTAAGGCTGAGGGCTTATGGCCCATTTTTAGGCCCCCCCGGACCTTCGTTGGTGTCGCTCTAGGCTTGGTTGTCGTCCAGCTCCCCATTGCTGTCGCCATGAATTCATCAGATCACAAAACCAGTGAGTTTACTTGCTAAACTCTACTTAGGGAGTTAATGATGCTTAAATGGGTAATTAGTTTAGGCTAATTAGGGATTAGGTGGTTAGTTAGATTGGATTAGTGACTTAATCGCTTAATTATGCATCTTAGGTGGTTAGAATAGACTAATTAAAGGCTAAAGAGGTTGTCCTATTTATCTAGATAGGTTCATAAATTTTCTAGGCACATTTAGGTAGTAAGATAAACATTTCCGAACTAATTTGGTATTTATTGCATTTAAATTGAATTATTTAATTATTTTTGGTATTTATTTAATTATTTATTATTTTATGGAAATTATATCGGGATAGCCGGTGATTGGAATTTTGTGCTGATTGGAATGGTGTGCTAAGTTTATGCAATTAAATGTTAATTTGTGCAAATTGAGTGGCGATTGGAATTTTGGTTATTTATTCCAAAATTGTGAAATTTCAGTATTTAATTAGAAAATCCCGGTCGTCAGTTTTTAACGCCAAAAATGTCTTTATGTACTATATTAAATACTGGGATTTTTGAAAAGGAAAATATCGCATTTATGACTCAAATTGACCGTGTACTCAAACACGATTATTTTTATTAGGTTTTTTTAATAGGAAGAAAATATGCCAAGACATTATTTTAATTGGGACATTTGAGTGCAAAGCACAATGTCCTTGACTAGGATTGATTGATTGTGTGATGACTAAGTGAACCTGTTCCCGATGTTCGTCGGTAAGACGTTGCTCCTATATGGGATGCCTCTAGACAACGGAAGCCGGTCGCAGTAGATTCTAGACCGATGCTCCTTCGGGAATGTTGTCCCCGATGTGTGTCAGCGGATGTTGCCGTGCTCAAATGTGTGAGATGAAGCCTGGTTACACTAAAAGACAGATGTACGTCAGTATATTATGCCTGTGCGGGCAGTAATAAAGTTGGAACGTGTGTTCAATTGAAATTGAAGTGCTAGATTATGGGACAAAATTGTGTGACACGGTATGGGACGTGTTATAAAGATTTGGCCTTATAATCGGGACCCCCGTGACTGATTGATCGATTGTATTGATTGAATTGACTGATTGATTGATTGTATTGATTAATGGATCGATTGTATGGATTGAATTGAATTAATTGATTGATCGATTGAGGATATGAATTATGCTAACATGTAGGAGGGAACTGAGGTGAGGTAAGTCCTCTGTCTTGTGTGCATAGACTGCCTCTAGGCGTATTTCCTTCCTAGTCGGAGTTTCGGGGTGAACTTGCTGAGACATGATCTCACCCTGTCATGGGCTCAATTCTTTTCAGGTCCTTAGATGGTGGTTCCTTCGGAATGTTTTGGTCAGCCTCGGGCTGTTACTGAGCAGAGCATGGACGTCCCTGTCCCTGGTAGTCATTGGGTTTATGAGCTAGTGGTGACCACTTTTTGGGTCAATAAGGGCCGACCTGAGAGGGTACCTCATCGATTCAAGGCATGGTACCGTCATGGACTCAATGGGTATAGGGTAGTTCCCATCCAAGGATTTGATATCCCCACCGTTACGCTCAACGCCGCTCTTGGTGAGGGTGCAATTGACCCTTTTGATGGTGCTGTCGAGGACCCTGCGCTCTCGGAGCCTGTGGAGTTCGAAGGATCGGTGAACGTGTTCGATTAGGGGATCGTAGGATAGTTTCCTTTTGAGGACTGATCTTTTTGATAGATAGACTAGTTCTATATATAAACTAGTTGGCTGTTTATAAAAGGCGTGTTTTGGATGTGAATTTGTTATCTTGCTTTCTATTCCATAGAGTTTGCTATCAGGTCTTTTGTTTCACTTCCGCATGTGAAATAAAATGGATAGGTCGGCAACGCGTCCTAGGACATCGTAAATTTATCGACCACCGAGGGATATGTGCGCGCTCGGAGCTCCGGGGCGTGACATCCCTGCCCAGAGTGGTATCAGAGCTGGTTGGTAGTTAGAGTGATAAGGTGCGATGAATTCTTGTGGTAGTTAGTAGGAACGACCTTTATTTTATGCTGATGCATGTGATTGATAGTTGTTTGGTAGTTTGTTTATGGGATCACTCAGTTTCTAATTCTGTATGGAATTGGGAATAGGTTCTATAGAAAATCTACAAAATGAGTGATCATGAGTAGAGGACTCCTAGGAAGAGGACCATTGGGCCAATGACTGAGGGTAGGACACCGACAAGGGTCGGTACCCTAGGTGGTCGCGGTTGAGTGCCAGCTCAGGCCAGCATCAGTGGAGTAGCACTGCCTCCAGTCGGTGTCGGGGTAGCAGCCCCTAGCGATCCCAAAATCGATGGGATTGTTCAGGCGCTTAAGATGTTAGGAGCACTGATGGGGCAATAGGCCCAGAATCAAGTCGCCACCACTACCACCGCCGCTACAGCTGCTACCGTTGCTACTACTGTAGCCACACTTGCCGAAGTTCCACCTAGGAATATAGTTGTTGAAAGAGAGAGAAAGGCCCTTGCACAAATTGGTATGGTAGTTCTTGAAGCTGAACCCGCCGAGATTCACTGGTGCAAGAGATCTCGAGGTTGCAACACTCTAGATCCAAGACCTGGAGAAAGCCTTCACACTTCTAATGTGCACTGAGGAGGAGAAAGTTGTCCTGGCAGTATACTAGCTGCAGGGTAACGCGAGTACTTGGTGGAGGAACACTAGAGGCATGGTTTTCCCCGAAGGCGTGGTTCGGGTGTGGAACACATTCCTCAGAGCCTTTAATGGCAAGTACCTTTTTGGTAGCACCCGAGAGCAGAAGATGGAGGAATTCTAGCGCCTCCACTAAGGAATGCTGACAGTAGATCAGTATAAGGCCAAATTCACGGAGCTATCGTAGTATGCTCCTAGACTGGTGGAGGATCCTAAAGACAAAGCTAGGAGATTTAGGAACGGCATCCGAGCAGAGCTGAAGATCCTGCTGGTGCCGTTTGATCTCAAGGATTACAACGAGATTTATGGACGAGCCCAGCTAATAGAGAGGAATCTGAGTGAGCAAGCTGCCTCATCTGGATTGAGGTTCAATTCGAATTGGGATGGAAATCGGTTCGGGAAGAAGCCCATGATCGGAGGAAGGTATCATGTCCCGCCCAATACGAAGGGTGGAATTGGGAAGTCAGCGCTAAGTTAGAGTGGGGTGTGTCACTTCTGTGGAAGGCGACATGGATCGGGCCGGTGCCATTTTGGGATGAGTGATTGCTTTGAGTGTCGCCAGCAAGGTCACCAGGACAGAGATTGTCCCAGAAAGTCGAGGGGACTACAGAAGTTACCGCCGCCGCCACCGATGGGTCAGAATAGAGGGTTCGCGCCATAGATTGCACAATAGGGTGGACAGAACAGACCCCCAGCATAAGGAAGTGTACGCCATCACCAAAGGACAGGCAGAGGACTCGCCTGATATGGTTACAGGTATGGTTTCGCTAAACGACCACACTGCTTATGCTTTATTTTATCCTGGTACGACTCATTCGTTTATAGCTGAGCAATTTGTTAAGCCGATATGATTGAGTTCTGAAATGTTAGAGTTTGTGCATAACATATCTACACCGTTAAAGGATAAGGAGTTATCTACTATGGGCTATACTAGTCGCAAGTTAGTGATTGGTGAGCGAGAGGGGAGGATAGATTTGATAGTCCTAGCCATGTATGATTTTGATGTAATAATTGGCAAGGACTAGCTCACCAAGTAATGAGCTAAAATGGACTGCTATCGTAAAATGATTCGGTTTAACCTGTTGGCGAGTGAAAGTTTTGAGTTTATTGGGAATCGAGAAGGACCCTCAATTACCTTGATCTCGTCGCTTGAGGCAGCCCGTTTGTTAGACGGGGGTTGCCACTATTGTGGATACGAGAGTTGAGGAGATGAAGATCGAAGATATCGCAGTGGTTCAGAAGCTTCTAGACGTGTTTCCAAAAGAATTGCTAGGCTTGTCGCCAGAGAGGGAGATTGAGTTCGTGATTGAGCTAGCCCCCGGGACAGAGCTAATCTCCAAGGCTCCTTACCGGATGGCGTTGTTTGAGTTGAAAGAACTAAAGGTGCAAATGTAGGAATTGTTGGATAAGGGATTCATACATCCTAGTTCATCACTTTGGGGAGCACCGGTTCTGTTTGTGAAGAAGAAAGATGGTTCGTTGCGTCTGTGCATCGACTATCATCAACTCAATCAGGTGACGATCAAGAATAAGTATCCACTACCGAGGATCGATGACTTGTTCGACCAGCTACAAGGAGCATCGGTATTTTCTAATATCAACTTGAGGACAGGGTATCATCAGCTGAAGATTAGAAAGGAGGACATATCGAAGTCAGCGTTTCGTACTTGATACGGCCATTATGAGTTCATTATAATGCCGTTTGGTTTGACGAACGCCCCAGCCGCGTTCATGGATCTGATGAATTGAGCTTTCAAAGAGTATCTAGATCAGTTTGTGATCGTGTTCATCGATGATATTATAGTGTACTCGAGAAATCCTAAGGAGCATGAAAGACATTTGAGGATGGTGCTTCAGACACTGAGGAATCATGCACTGTACGCCAAGTTCAGCAAGTGCGAGTTTTGGTTGACTCGTGTTGCTTTCCTAGGTCACGTAATTTCAGGTGAAGGAATCTCCGTGGACCCGACCATGATCGAAGCAGTTATCAATTGGCCAAAACCGACTACAGTGACAGAGATCAAAAGTTTCTTGGGTTTGGCAATGTATTACAGAAGGTTCGTGGAAGGGTTTTCAGCATTAGCCTCTCCGTTGACTCGACTTTTGAAGAAGGAAGAGAAATTTGTATGGAAAGATAAGTGTAAGTGTAGTTTCCAAGAGCTTAAGCAGAAGCTAACTACTACAACCGTGTTGACGATATCATCTGGTCCTGAAGGATACAAGATCTATAGTGATACGTCGCTCAGAGGACTGGGTTGCGTGTTAATGCAGCATGGTAGAGTAGTTGTATACTCATCCCGTCAGTTGAGACCTCATTAGCTAAATTACCCAACGCATTGTGACATCCCAGTAGCGTCACGTACTAAGCACAAGCGGAAATTACATTGATTATTATCTCACAGGACTTATTGATTTCAAATATCGGACTATAGTGTCCACCTTTAAAGGTTAGCATCTATAACATGGATATTTTGAAATCTAAACTTTATATCACAAGGTTATTTTGCAATAGTCCTGCCAACTAATATTAGACAATCCAACTATGATCATAGATAAAGATCATGAGAAGCATTATTTACTTTCCTGTTTAAAACATTCGAGCTTAGAAAAATCAACCTAGATTACTTACAAGTTCTTCACCTATATACAACATACTTACATGTTCAAACAAAAGTGTAAGTAAACAACCAGGGAAAAGGGTGAGGGGGTTCCTAACTCTACTATCCCACACTAGCCCACGTCCATCAAAAAAACAAAAGTTTAAGTAAACAACCAGGGAAAAGGGTGAGGGGGTTCCTAACTCTACTATCCCACACTAGCCCACGTCCATCAAAAAAACAAAAGTTTAAGTAAACAACCAGGGAAAAGGGTGAGGGGGTTCCTAACTCTACTATCCCACACTAGCCCACGTCCATCAAAAAAACAAAAGACGTCTCCTCTAGCTTCTACACGATCTGGGCACCTAAGCACCTCCCGTTGTGGCTCCTGGTCCTCCAGCATCAAAATGAAGGGGGCCAAACAACTCTCCTTCGTGGTTTATGAACCAAGCAACAAACCTCATTGAAGTCATATCTACTATGCCGTCGTCCATCCACAGCGTAGGCTCATACTTCATATAGGTCAACTCGATATCAGGATCATACACATCATGGAAAGAAACATGAATATGCGTTATCATCCCGTAACGAGCAATCGATGGCACGTCCATACTAACGATCTGAAAAAATAAATAAATAAATAAGGCATGAGCAATGCCCATTAAAGAAATAAGAAGACCCTAACCTAGACAATCCACAGCTGCCAAAGAAAGCAAGAGAACATAACCAAATAGCTTAAGATACTAAGGGCCCGTTTGGTTCAGCTTTGGGGAAATGCCATTGGGAGAATGCAAATACCTTTGAGGTAAAGGGGTTTTCCGAAATTTTAGACTGTTTGGTAAACTATAACTGAAAAGTGCTTTAGGGAAATGCAAGACTGTTTGGTAAACATATATTTGAAAAGCCCTTTAGTGTGACCAAATTAAATTTTTTAGTTTTAGTATTTTTAAAATTGCAAAAAAGAAACAATGACCATATAACCTTTTACATTTTCATGTTGAGAGTAATGTAAAAGATATATATTAGTAAATTTATTTAAAAATTATATTAAAAGAATTTGATTATAGATTAGATGCAAAGCTAAAAAAATTCAGTTTTTTTTTAAGTATTTTTAAAATTGCAAAAAGAAACAATGACTATATAACCTTTTACATTTTCATGTTTAAAGTAATGTAAAAGTTATATATTAATAAATTTATTTAAAAATTATATTAAAAGAATTTGATTATAGATTAGATGCAAAGCTCAAAAAATTAAGTTTTTTAGTTCTAGTATTTTTAAAATTGCAAAAAGAAACAATGACTATATAACCTTTTACATTTTCATGTTGAGAATAATGTAAAAGATATATATTAGTAAATTTATTTAAAAATTATATTAAAAGAATTTGATTATAAATTAGATGCAAAGCTCAACTTTTGGCCTAGGGTTATTTTAGGTTTGTTTTCAACTTTGAATAATTTTTTTAATTATTGTAGTATTAATCATCTTCGTTAATTAATGATCATTCTAGTGTATTGATAAATAGTTAGGCTATTGATTGTCGAAAGATAAAAATGACAAAAAAAAGAAGAAGAAGGTGAACCCAACATTTGCAAAGGGTTTTTATTATTTTTAAAAAAATAAAAATAAAATCGGATGAAATTCCGTCGCCGAACAGTGGTTGGGGTGTGGGGAAGATGATCGGTTTAAAAAAAAAAAAAAAATCAATGGATGAACAAGTATAGGTTGACTTGCATTTCCGAAATCTGAAAGCCCAAAGCGTGTCCCCACTGCTTTGGGCTTTCAAAGATTTCAAATGCCAAAGCATTTGGCCAAATACACCTCCAAATGCTGAACCAAACACCTAAATTTTTTCCCAAGGGGCTTTCAGCCCTGAAAGCCCCTTGGGAATGCTGAACCAAACGGGGCCTAAGACAGGATTGTCACAGGTATAACTAAATGAATACTAAAATGCCACATTAATGATAATTCCATACCAAACATGCTAAATGCACATGTATACCTCATGCTCTTAATCTGAATCAAGATAAAATGCAACAGCAGCAGGCGAACTCACACGCCAAGTGGAATTACATTTTAATGTGAATATCAAATCCACCCTCGATCATTTTACCCATCAGAACGCCGCCAGCCCGATCGAGTCACTTCTGGAATCCCACATCCAGACTTCCACAATATTGCTATCATGGGCATCTCACTCCGAGGCATCTCAGTATCGCACAACCGAGGCATCCCAAGATCTGTCAGCATGGGGCATCTCACTCGGAGGCATCCCGATATCCCACAATCGAGGCATCCTTGATCACCTCCAGGGGCATCTCACTTTGAGGCATCCTGACGTCTCACTCAACCGAGGCATCCAAGATCACACAACATGGGCATCCCACTCCCAGGGGCATCACCGGCATCTCAATACCGATGGAAATCTCTTACTCAATTAATGCACACATTCCACACATCACACCTTTGATTAATATTACATCACAACATGCACAAGATCTCGAGAGTACACAATTTCATCAAACGGGACTCATGCTCACACAATACTTCACTCATGTCACACTCATTGCACACACATGCCACAATTGGTGACTATACAATGACCACACTTCAAATGATGGAAGAGGCATGCTCATGCACAAACTAATCACTATCATGAGACCATTAGACTCCAAATATGTCATGAAAGTAAGGTACAAGAGACACAACAACCATTGCACATTCTCGGATCAAGACAGTATATAAGCTGATATGGGCAGTCTCAAACATAGACACGGATACTGCATTTAATCTTATCGGAATGTTACGAAATTTTAATATGTTATAAAAGAGATATAAATTAACATTTTTCGTGAAGAAACCTAAGCCTATATGTCAATGTATAAAGAGTAGTAATTTGCTGTCTTCTGTCCTAAAATTCTGCAGCAACTTTCCAGATTGAGTACCTACAGAAGAAGGATCATTTCACTACTCTAATCTTGACCGTTTGTTCTCAAATTTTGATATGTTACTCCTAAATATGTTTCCTACAACTTTCATGCAGGGTTTAAGGTCCATTTCTATCTAGAAAATTACAGAAAATTCGTAGAACTACCTAAGGTTTTGCTGTCTTCTGCAGAACAGCTTACTGTTTCAAAGAGAAAAGCTCTCGCCAATACATTTTCGCATGAATCTCACTATAACTAGAGGTAGAAACCTAAAATAGTTAGTGTTCTCTTAAGTAAACTTGTTCTTTCCTTTAACTACATCTTTAAAATCCAAGGCGACACATAACTAAAGGGTTTTCCATCTCTGTTTTTCCAAAGCAGAATGTTTTGAACCATTTTACTCATCTACAGCTCAACTAAACCATTTAGCTCCTCTACAATTTCTCTTTTAGTATCCTGACATTTCTCCAACAGCATCTAAGAGTAACCACTGTAGCTCTTCGCATACATACAGCCATCCACAGCTCGATTCAAGACAAGTACTCGCATCTTGACTCATCCACAACAACATGCATCACCTATCTTCACTCGGCAGTTGGCTTTTCACTTACTCGACCAACTCAGCTTGCTCATACTCCATTTTTAAACTATCCAAAGCTTTACCATGACATGCAAGGACTCATAGTTTCAATCTAGAGCTCATCTAGCCTATTTCAACACAAAACAACATCATGACACCTAATCCTCCACCATCCAGCTAGTTCCGCGAGTTCCCTCGACAAAACAATGGACAACTTCTAGCTTAGGAACTTATCATTTCCTTACCGGTTGCTTGACTTCATTGGTGGCTCAAAGCTCCCCAAGAATCTGCTCCTAAACTCAGACAAGAAGAAGAAGAAATCGCTGGAACTGCTGCTGCTTTGTTTTTGTTTGAACCGTGAGAGAGAGAGAGAGAGAGAGGAGAAAAGGAGAGGGTTTCGGTCTGTTTTGGAGAGAGAGAGAGAGAAGAGTGGCGTGAATTATAAGGGAGATGAGGCTATAGGTGTAATCCCAAGGAAAGTAATCATTAACAAGCTTAATGATTATGTTTCTTCTGCAGCTTCGGTTTTGGGGAAGAAGAAAACCGAGGGAGGAGAGAGATGTCGTGGCCTTCATGCACACTTCACTCTTTCATGGTTGACGCCTGGCATTCGATAATGATTAACTTGTAATCCGTGTCATTAGTCGGTTTATTAGTTCCTAATGTCTTTCACTTAGTTTCGTTTCGAATCCACAAAATTTCAATTTCCCCATAACTATACAAATCTATTAGTTCACACGAATGAAATGGCACGTGAACATCTCGGCACTAATATACGAAGATCTTATCGCGAGGAATACTAAAGTTAGACCACTAGCATTACAATCACTTATAAGTCTTTAATAAAATTTCTAATTAAATCCTCATAACGACAATCTATAAACATAATCAAAAATGAAAACACTCGGGGCTTAAATACCTGTCTCTGGCCCACTAGGCTCATCCTACGACATTCACCGCCCATTAGACTTAATTTACTATTCTAATGAACGCGACTCTTGGCCCACTCTAAGCCAGGCCCAAGTCCATGACCTATCCTTCGGCTGATCGAGCCCATCTTGATAACTCGTGTGGCCCGCTAACTACTTAAGCCCACACATTCTTCACGGCCCATCGGGCTTGTCTTCTGACCCGTTTCAAAATAATCCAAGCCCTTAACAATCCAATTACACTAATAGGGTCGGTGAATTTTTAGGATGTCACACGCATGACTTAGAACTAGCGGGAATCATTTTTGCTTTGAAGATTTGGAGACATTATTTGTGTTGAGAAATATTCCAAATCTTTACAGACCATTAAAGTCTCAAGTATCTATTCTCTTAAAAGGGGTTGAATATGTGACAGAGTCACTAGATGGAACTTCTGAAGGACTCTGATTGTGATATCTTGTATCACCCTAGAAGGGCTAATAAGGTCGCAGATGTGTTAAGTCAAAAATCTTCAGTTGCGCATATGATGGTTAAGGAGTGGATTTTTCTTGAGAGAGCTTGAGATTCGGTTTTCAAATTCGAGGTAGGCCACCTTTCAAATCTTATGGCCACCCTCAAAATTGAATCGGAAGTGCAGATCAGAATCAAGACGCTTCAGTTGACAAACCCAAATATTTGGAAGATCCTGCAAGAGGATACCGAAAAGAGAAAGCCTAATTTTCAGATCTTTGAAGATGGAACATTAAGGTTTTGAGGACGATTGTGTGTACCTGACGATGCAGAGCTATAGGAAGAGATCTTATCATAAGCTCATCATAGCAATTACAACATTCATCCAGGCAGTACGAAGATGTATCAGAATCTGCATCAACATTATTGGTGGATCAGTATGAAGGCGGATATCGCCAAGCACGTTGATAAGTGTCTAAAGTCAACAAGTGAAGGCACAGCATTGTAAGCCAGAAGGACTTCTACAACCACTCAAGATTCCCCAGTGGAAATGGGAACACATCATAATGGATTTTGTGATAGGCTTACCAATGAGTTAGAGGGATAATGATTCCATTTGGGTTGTGGTCGATAAATTGACGAAATCAGCTCATTTTACCACTGTATGGAAAGACCTTGATTTGGATAGGCATGCAGAATTGTACGTGTGTCAGATTGTTCGTTAGCATGGAGTGCCGGTGATGATTACATCTGACAGAGACTCGAGATTTACAGCTGCCTTTTGGAAAAGCTTGCAAATAGCCTTGGGGATGAAGTTGTAGTACAGTACGGCCTATCATCCGCAGGCAGATGGCCAATTTGAAAGGACGATTCAGATTCTCGAGGATATGTTGAGAGCATGTGTGCTAGACTTCAAAGGAAGCTGGGAGGAACGGCTTCATTTTGTTGAATTCGCCTACAACAATAGCTACCAGCAAAGTATTTAGATGGCTCCTTTTGAGGTATTGTATGGCAGAGCATGCATAACACCAATGTGTTGAGATGAGGTCGGAGAACGAAAGATCACAAGCCCAAAGTTGGCTCAGCAGTCAGTGGATGCAGTTGCAGTTATTAGGGACAAATTAAAGATCGCTCAAAGCCGCCAGAAAAGCTACACAATAAGCGTCGGAGACCATTGGATTTCCAAGTTGGTGAGCACGTCTTTCTGAAAGTATCATTGATGAGGGGTACTTCATGCTTCAGCAAGAAAGGGAAACTGAGTCCGAGGTACGTAGGTCCCTTTGAGATTCTGGAAAGAATAGGGACTCTAGCGTATCGTCTTGCATTACCGCTGAGGTTGGCACAAGTGCATGACATCTTTCACGTGTAGATGTTGATGAAGTATGAACCCGACCCGACCCATGTTCTAAATTTTGAGGAATTAGACGTGGACGACAGAGTGTTGTACGTGGAAAGACCGGTAGGAGCAGGGTTTGTGCACCAAGACAATTCCACTAGTTAAAAAGTGGTCTGGCAACACCACATCATCGAAGGAGCAACCTAGGAAAGTGAAGATTCGATGAGACGACTGTAGCACCACCTTTTTGTTTAAAGATTTGTAATGGTTTAAATTTTGAGGACGAAATTTTTATAAGAGAGGAAGAGTTGTGACATCCTGATTTTCAAGTTCTGTTTTCAAATAAATGAGTCTGGCTTTTTATCGACGTGCCTATAGTCTTCTTCTCTGAGCTGATCACTCATAAGAAAATTAGTCTATCTGGTGAAGCTGTTAAGGGATTTTAACGCAATAAACTTGAGAATTCAACCAGGAATCAACTGCTCGGCCGTGCTAATCTGCAAGGGTCATTACGGCACCATCAAAATCGATCAGAGACCGGAGATAGGTCGATTCGACAGAGATATATGATTAGAGTGTGGGTGATTCCACCTGATTGCAAAATTTCTGTCGAACAACACTAGAACGATTTTTCTCATTTCTGTACCCCGTGTCCATATTTGAAACCTCAAGATTTTCATGACAACTAAGAGTCACCAATGAGTCGAAAATGTACAATGTGGCTCGAAAGTAATCGACCACAGGTCAATTGCACTAAAAATTCATAAAAGCTACCTGGTAGACTAGGTCACGCTAAAATCGCTCTCGGTTGAAATTAAGCGTGAATTTGAACCCAATTTCATAAATTGAAAGTTCTGTCATGTCACGATTCATTTTAGGAATGTCGACTCATCATTCGAAGATTTTTCTGCAAACCCAAGATTTCGGCGAAAAATTCAAAATAAAGTTATTTTGGACCGGAAAATTCGAGAGACCATTTTTGGTCGCATTTTTTGCAGTCAAGTTGGTCCAATTGTTGAAGAAAAATCATAAGAGGGATGATGGCATCTTGGCTGAAATTATGGGGACCGAATTGAGCTCAATTGAAGGGAAAATGAATCACTTTGGGGGGAATTGGCCCAAAATTCGTAGGCCGCGGGGGAGACAACATTATGGACCATTTGGGGAACCTTCTAAGGGAAATTTGGTGCTGCAAATTGGCCATGGATGACAGCCAAGGCTGGTGGGGCCATGCAAAGAGTAGAAGGGGATATTTCCATGGACTTTGTGGCCAAATGGGACCCCCTATCTCTTCAGCAGCTCCTTCTTCCTCCCTGAGACCTAATTTATCCATTGTCGAGCAGTTTTGGAGCTCAAAATTGCAGAGAGAAACTAGAGGAGCCTCCCCCTTCACTATCGACCATCGCTGAAGCTGCTGGACCTACCTGCAAGTGCCTGCGAGCCTTGCATCCCCCGCGCGCACCGTCGGCCCGTCTCGATCATATCACGCCCAGCTGCTATCTCCCGAGCATCTGTCCAGCCCGTCGTAGGTCACCAGGCCGTCGGAACCGCCACCGTCGCTCGCTTGACCCCGCATTAACCTCGCCGTTGCGCCGTGCCCCTTTCCCGAACCGAGCAACCCTCTTGGCCCAACAATCAGAAGCCAGAGCTTAGCTAAGGCTGAGGGCTTGTGGCCCGTTTTGAGGTCCTCCTAGACCTCCGTTGGTGTTGCTCCAGGCTTGGTTGTCGTCCGCCTTCGCGTCGCCATCACCGTGAACTCACCGAATCGCAAAACCAATGTGTTTACTTGCTAAACTCTGCTTAGGGAGTTAATGATATCTAAGGGGTGATTAGTTTGGGCTAATTAGGGATTAGGTGGTTAGTTAGATTGGATTAGTGATTTAATCACTTAATTATGCATGTTAGGTGGTTAGAATAGACTAATTAAGGGCTAAAGAGGTTGTGCTATTTATCTAGATAGGTTCGAAAATTTTCTATGCTCGTTTAGGTGGTTAGATTAACATTTCCTGTGGCACCCCTCGACGGCCCCCAAACTGTTAGGGTCACCACAGTCCGCTTACCTTTCACTTGACCTGATAATATAATACACTGATGCCAATGAATTTCATTATAATTCATAAATCCTGGGGGCTTACATCTTTTAGATCGGTCCCTGCGCAATTTATATGGCGGAAGCACATCCATCAACTCCCTTCCCTATATTCAGAAAAGATGCACACCAACTAAACACATGTATAGGTAAAAGCCGAACACTTTTATTTACATAATTAGATCGACATCATTCGTCGGTACACCAAAATGCCGTAGTCTTCTATACTCGGCTATACTTCAAAAGATGACCGACATCTTTTACAATAGTCGTATACTTAAGCTCCATCGATCGGTGTCGGCGTCCAAAAGTTCCTTCCTTTCTATCCTCCTCCTCACGGTCATATCCAACCACTCGATCTATCTACTGGTGGCAGTGGTAGTAGAGGTATCTTGTCTAGTCTGAAATGTTAGTCCCCAAACGGGGTGAGTACAACCACTCAGCAGTAAAGATCCATCAAACTACACAATGCATCAGACAGAACAATCAAGGTATCACGAATAAAGCACATATCATCCATGCATTCGAACATGCCTCACCTTACAGCCATGCATATATCACCATGCAACGTGCATATACCACCATGCAATCGTGCATATATCTCTATGCAATCTTGCATAAAGCACCATGCCATCCCGCATGCACCACTATGCGGTCATGTTTGTATTTCCATGAGATCCATTCCATGCCATAAGCACACACATACGCATGGTTCATATCATCCACACAATCATGTGTATATCCCCATGAGATCCATTCGAGCCTTCATAATCACATTATCAATGTCATCTAGTATCAATTTACTTTCATAACCAGATCACGCATCATGCCATATGCACACACACATGTGCATGATTCAATTTCCAATTTTATCTTTCAAAAGGATCCCATCATTTTTCTCCCCAGAGACCAATGTTTGCATCCCTCATTTATCGCTCGCACCCAACCTGGCATCGTGAGGAGCCTCCGGCACACACCTCCGAGCATCCGGCACACACCTCCGGGCATCTCGCACCCCAACTGGCATCACGAGGAATCCCCCCCGGCACACACCTCCAGGGCTTCCGGGATTACGTACCGACATACCGCCAGGCGTTTCCCCCTGGAATTACGTACCGTATACCACCGGGCATCTCGAAACTCCCGATGACCCTCCGGAATTACGCCACTAGGCCACCGGGCATCCCGACACTCCCGAGGCATCGTCGGCTCACACCTCCGACGGTATCATTATTATCACAATTCATAATCACATATATATCTCATTTTCAACATGGCATTTGATGCAACAATATCAAGGGTCTGAACCAGCTTTTTGATGTCAGTAATATGCCAATGATTGGAATCAACCCCTTTTAAAATCATATAATATGCATTGGAAAAATACCCTGTTGATGCAATGGTTTTTGAAAAGCTTCATTGAATTCATGAAAATCCATCAATATTTTGATGTCATATGAAATGCATGAATGTCACCACATCATTGCACGATTAATAATCCAAAATATCAAGATTTATATAATAATTCAAATAATCAGTAAGTAAAACAATTTCCAGCTTAAACAGAAGGCGTGCTATTCATGAAATATTCTGGAAAATTAGTAAACAATGGAAATAAATTCTGAAAATTTACCACATTGTAGATAAGATCTAAGAAAACACATTTCATGAAGAACACCATATCAAAAAAGGCTTCACAGAATACGTACAGGTCCGTATATCACTGAAAAAGGATTTTTAACATCACCCATGCACAGTTTCGAAAAAAATTTCAATTGGACCCTTAAATGAACTCAGAGAATTCTAAAATTTGGACATGTTGTAGTTAAGATCTAGAGCTACAAGTTGCATGAATAAATCTAAGTCCAATACGTTCTGGATTAAAATTTAAAGTCGATTTACTTTTCCTGCTCTCAGTACCGTTTTCCAGATCTACCCGTGTTGAAGAAAATTCGTTTCCTTGGTCATTACTGGTCCATTTATTCTGAAATTTTGGTATGTTCTTCCTCAAGATGTTATCTACAACTTTTGTCAAGAGCAAGAAGTCAAATTCGAACTGGAAAATTTTATAAATTTCACAGAATCTGAAGAGGTCAAAGAACCTTTTGCTAGATCTAGTATTTTCGAAGAAAATGGGTTTCACCACTCAATACTTGTCCATTTCGTCTCAAATTTTATTATGTTAATCATTAAGAAGTCCTCTACAACTTTCATGAAGAGGTAGAAGTGAAATTATAAATAAAAAGTCACATGCAGCACACGAAATCACCGAAAGGTCAACATAACGGTTTCCAGATCTAGTTCCTTCAAAGGAAAATCATTTCACCAACCAATACTTGTCTGTTTCATCTAAATTTTTAGTATGTTAATCTTCAAGAAGTCCTCCACAACTTTCATGCAGAGGTCGGAGCGAAATTCCGAATAAAAGGTCACATGCAGCACACGAAATCACCAAAAGGTCGGACTGTTCCTACAAGCAGTGACTCACTTGGGGAAACCACCACCATTCCTTCGAGTTTCCGGCACTCAGCATCATAGCTCAAGCATTTCCAGCATTCAACATCACAACCACAGCAAGCAAGGTGTAGTTTCACGGACTCTACTTGCCTTAGATCCGACGAAATCAAGCAAGCAACGGTCGACGGCGAAGCTAGGCGCACGCGCGGTGGGGCTTGGTCTTCCTCTTCCCTCGCCGAAGCACCCACGAACCCACTCTCTCTCCCTCGGCTCACCTCCCTTTCTCTCTTTTCCTCTCACTTCCGAAACCCCCTTCCTTTTTGCTCTTTGATTATCAATTTATCTCTATTTTTGCATGTAAGAGACAAGTGTTCTCATGAGGAGAACAAGTGGCTAAAAGGAGAGAACAAGTGGAGGCAATGAAGACAAGTGTTGGAGGACATGCACTCCCCCCTCCCCTTCTTGGTCCGGTCGACAGCCCAATGGGCTTTATGGGCCGGGCCTTTTGGCCCACTTTAGGCCCTACACTCTTGGGCCTAAAGTCCAAACTTAAATGGCCCAAAAAATATACTTAAATAAGCCCATGTTTACTTTTAATAATCCACCTTAATCCCCACTTATATGAATACCAAATTACAAATTCATATGGCCATAAAACTTTGTAACATTGATCAATAAAAATTTATCTTATAAAATTCATGGCCAAGAACAAAATTTCCTTATCAATTTACCCTTTAATACAATCCTTAATCTCACATGGACATAGGATGCCACAATTCTCCCCTCCTTAGAGAATTTCGTCCTCGAAATTAGACGTTACCTATGCCTCTTGAAACAGGTAGGGGTATTTTTTTCCTTCATCTTATCTTCACTTTCCCATGTGGCTTCCTCCACATCATGATGTCGCCATAATATCTTAACCAGTGGGATTTTCTTGGTCCTAAGAATTTGCTCCTTTCGATCCAGCACTTGCACAAGCTCCTCAATGTACCTCACTTTCTCATCCACTTTGATGGCTTCATGATCGAGTATGTGTCTTGGATTAGGCTGGTACTTCCTCTAAAGACAAGGATGCAAGCTCTTAACACGTCCTCTAATGCTTGGATCACTCTTTTCGTTTGTCCGTCCATTTGTGGATGAAAAGCGGTACTAAACTAGAGCTTTAGTCCCTAAGGCGGTTTGAAGACTTCGCCAAAGGTTTGAAGTAAATCTTGAGTCTCGATCGGACGTGATAGTTACAGGAACACCATGTAAGCGTACCGCTCGGCTTACACATATATCAGCAAATTTATCCATTGGATAGTCTACGCGAATTACTAGGAAATGGGCAGACTTAGTCAAGCGATCTACTATCACCCAGATAGAGTCGTGACCACTTGATGTCCTTGGTAATCCTTGCATGAAATCTATCGTCACATGGTCCCATTTCCATTATGGTATATCTAATGATCTCAATCAAACACACCATTTAGCCGAATTATTCCTATACCCTTGTCACCATCAATTCAAGCCTAGAACCATCAAAATCGACACCATTAATAACTCATCTGGTTCAGTCCAACAAAGACATTCACTACGCCTTCACTACAACATGAATTCAAGCTTAAAATATAGCACCATTCATTCGGTTCAAATATCGATAGTCCACCAAGACTGATTCAATTCAAAGATTGACAATCCACTAAGATAAGAACTCGTCTAGTTTCCATCGAGTATATCTCATGTCTCACCCTAAAGGATCATTGCTTGGACTAATCACTCATCAAATCCACAACTTGAACTTTCTCCATTTCACCTTAGAAAGGGTATAACCACAATTGATCATATCCACCAATTCTATAGAACCTTTTTCAAACTGAGATCATCACCAAAAATTTAGAAGTTGACCTCCATCGATTAAACCTATTATTCCAACATATAAACCACAAGTAATTTCATGTCTCATATGACCACTCAAACTCACGACTTCCAAGATCATTCTATACATACTAAATGCTTCCATGTAATGCATCAAGACTTCCAATGAGATCCTCTAATAGGAGGTCACTACTTAGCTCAAATGATCATAACTTAATCCTCAAATTCATAACTCACTCTCCATAATTCACTTCTTAAGCTTGTTTGCAGCACTACACTTTGATGCTGTGCATCTTCTTCGAGTCCTTCAAAATATATCAGGATATCATCAAATGAAAACAATCACAATTTGGTCCAAATAAGGTTTAAATATCCTATTCATTAAATCCATGAATGCAGCTAAGGCATTCGTCAATCCAAATAGCATAACTAGGAACTCATAGTGTACATAGCGAGTCCTAAATGCAGTCTTAGGAATGTCCTCTTTCTTAATCCTTAGTTGATGGTATCCGGACCTCAAGTCAATTTTAGAAAAGACCGAACTTCCTTGCAGTTGGTCAAATAGGTCATCTAATTCAATTGCCTGTAGTCGATGCGCAAACGCATCGACCCATCCTTCTTTTTCGCAAACAAAAGTTCTACAAGCTTAACCATGCTTCCGTTGTGCCACTCTGATAGAATTATCCCAGAAACACTGCCTTCCCAGTTCCGTTCATAGTTCGGTTCATTTCTGCCCCCTTTTTGCCATCCTAGAAGCCTACCAGGAGCCACTCCTTGCTCAGGTCCTCTGACCTCGGTGTCCGCTCCCCGCCCTCATTGGACCGGGTCGTTACAGGTACACCAGCTTTCGCCTTGTTCGAACCCGAACTACACATCCACTGGAGGGTCTCATTTCAATAGGGACTAATTTACAGAGATTTTATCCACTAAGCCTATCTCGTACTAAGTCTCACGGTTTTAATCTTAGCGCATAGGCAAGCATTATCTTAGGAGATCATTCATCCTAGTCCGTTGCTTACGAAGTTAGTTAATTCCTACGATGACGTCAAAGTCATACATAACTATCACTACCAAGTCCATTTCCAGATCTCATTCCCCTAGGGTTATCTCACACATCTCACATGTTAACGTAGATAACAACATGTCCTTCAGTGATGTAGAAATACGAAGAGGCATATCTAAAGATTTGTTCCTATTTCTCACAATCATCTATATTTTTCGGACACAAATGAATGCGTGCCACTCATGTCGAATAACGTATAAACCTTCTTATCATCTATAGAAATTGTACCTGAGATAACATTTTCATAAGCTTCCGCTTCCTCTTGAGTGACCACGTACACCCGTCCTTGTGCTGGTGGTCTCTGTGGATTCCTTGGTGTGTCTGGTCCAGCAGTACGTTGTTGCACTTGTCGCACCGAGCTGATATTCGGTTGCGATCCATCATGTGGACAATTTCTCTTAAAGTGTCCTATTTGCCCACATCCATTACATCTCAGTTGGCTATTACAAGGTCCTGGCCCAAGTTGTCTACCACACCTCTAGCAAAAATTACCCTGGTAGGGTGCTCTTCCTAGAACCGGACCATTCCTGACTTTTCCAGAATTCCCAAAATTATTCCTCTTCTTAGATTCCCAGGGTTGACCTTGATCAGGATAAGGTCTCTTACCCCTTCGAACATCATTAAAGGTCATTTGCCTCTTAGATTCTGATTGCTCTCTCACTAACTCTTGCTCCACCAACTGTTCCCTCTCATAAATCTCATTATAATCCCTTATATTCAGAGGCACTAGTTCTTTTCTAATATCAGTCCTTAATCCTTTCAGGAATCTCTTAGCCTTTTCCTCTCGATCCTCAACCAACCTGGGAGCATACTTAGACAATTCATAAAATTTTGCTTCATACTGATCTACTGTCAGCTCCTTTTGTTCTAACTGAACAAATTCTGTGATCTTCCTATCCTTGGCACAATCAGAGAAATGCTTTCTATTGAAAGCTCTGACAAACTCATCCCAATTTACATCAGTACCTGGTGGAAAGATCGTGTCCCTCGAAGCTCTCCACCAAAACTTTGCATTTCCCTCCATCTGGTACTCTGCCAAAGTTATCTTCTCAGTATCACTGCAGTTCAACATCCGGAAAATTTGTTCCACCCCATCAATCCAATGATCCGCCTCCTCAGGACTTCCCATTCCACTGAACTTAGGTGGTTTCAACTTCAAAAATTGCTCCACCAGTCCTTGAGTACAGCGTTCCGCTCCGGGTTGTTGTTGCGCTTGTCTTTCCATTAGATTTCCTATATTGGCCAATGCCTGCAGGACATCTTCCATTCGGGGTTCAGCCCTTGATGCAGAGGCTTCAGCCCTCGATGGATGTGAACTTGCAGCTCGTACCATGACTCTCCTGCAGTTTTCAAGCATTGCCTCAGGAATAATCTGTGACTCAATGTCATTATTTAAAGCTACTATTGCTATATAAGTAACATAGACATGTTACTGGTACCTCAAAGTAACTCATACAGATTTCTAGGGATCTACGAGTGAATACCCATCACCTGTTGTTCAACATTACTCAACTATCCTAGCTAGTATCCTATGGTGTGCATTGTCATTAACTTCCTCAATTTCCAACTGAGGCTCCTTATCACTCCATATGTAAACCTTTAGCTCTGATACCATTACATGTGGCACCCCTCGACGGCCCCCAAACTGTTAGGCTCGCCACAGTCCGCTTACCTTTCACTTGACCTGATAATATAATACTTTGATGCCAATGAATTTCATTATAATTCATAAATCCTGGGGGTTTACATCTTTTAGATCGGTCCTTGCGCAATTTATATGGCGGAAGCACATCCATCAACTCCCTTCCCTATATTCAGAAAAGATGCACACCAACTAAACACATGTATAGGTAAAAGCCGAACACTTTTATTTACATAATTAGATCGACATCATTCGTCGGTACACCAAAATGCCGTAGTATGCTATACTCGGCTATACTTCAAAAGATGACCGACATCTTTTACAATAGTCGTATACTTAAGGTCCATCGATCGGTGTCGGCGTCCAAAAGTTCCTTCCTTTGCTATCCTCCTCCTCACGATCATACCCAACCACTCGATCCATCTACTGGTGGCAGTGGTAGTAGAGGTATCTTGTCTAGTCTGAAATGTTAGTCCCCAAACGGGGTGAGTACAACCACTTAGCAGTAAAGATCCATCAAACTACATAATGCATCAGACAGAACAATCAAGGTATCACGAATAAAGCACATATCATCCATGCATTCGAACATGCCTCACCTTACAGCCATGCATATATCACCATGCAACGTGCATATACCACCATGCAATCTTGCATATATCTCTATGCAATCGTACATAAAACACCATGCCATACCGCATGCACCACTATGCGGTCATGTTTGTATTTCCATGAGATCCATTCCATGCCATAAGCACACACATACGCATGGTTCATATCATCCACACAATCATGTGTATATCCCCATGAGATCCATTCGAGCCTTCATAATCACATTATCAATGTCATCTAGTATCAATTTACTTTCATAACCAGATCACGCATCATGCCATATGCACACACACATGCGCATGATTCAATTTCCAATTTTATCTTTCAAAAGGATCTCATCATTTTTTTCCCCAGGGACCAATGTTTGCATCCCTCATTTATCGCTCGCACCCAACCTGGCATCGCGAGGAGCCTCCGGCACACACCTCTGGGCATTCGGCACACACCTCCGGGCATCTCGCACCCCAACCGGCATCACGAGGAATCCCCCCCCGGCACACACCTCCAGGGCTTCCGGGATTACGTACCGACATACCACCAGGCATTTCCCCCTGGAATTTCGTACTGTATACCATCGAGCATCTCGAAACTCCCGAGGACACTCTGGAGTTACGCCACTAGGCCACCGGGCATCCCGACACTCCCGGGGCATCGTCGGCTCACACCTCCGACGGTATCATTATTATCACAATTCATAATCACATATATATCTCATTTTCAACATGGCATTTGATGCAACAATATCAAGGGTCTAAACCAGCTTTTTGATGTCATGTAATATGCCAATGATTGGAATCAACCCCTTTTAAAATCATATAATATGCATTGGAAAAATACCCTTTTGATGCAATGGTTTTTGAAAAGCTTCATTGAATTCATGAAAATCCATCAATCTTTTGATGTCATATGAAATGCATGAATGTCACCACATCATTGCACGATTAATAATCCAAAATATCAAGATTTATATAATAATTCAAATAATCAGTAAGTAAAACAATTTCCAGCTTAAACAGAAGGCGTGCTATTCATGAAATATTCTGGAAAATTAGTAATCAATGGAAATAAATTCTGAAAATTTACCATATTGTAGATAATATCTAAGAAAACACATTTTGGGGAGAACACCATATCAAACAAGGCTTCACAGAATACGTACAGGTCCGTATATCACTGAAAAAGGATTTTTAACATCACCCATGCACAGTTTCGAAAAAAATTTCAATTGGACCCTTAAATGAACTCAGAAAATTATGAAATTTTGACACGTTGTAGTTAAGATATAGAGCTACAATTTGGATGAATAAATATAAGTCCAATTCGTCTGGATTAAAATTTAAAGTCGATTTACTTTTCCTGCTCTCAGTACCATTTTCCAGATCTAGCCGTGTTGAAGAAAATTCGTTTCCTTGGTCATTACTGGTCCATTTATTCTGAAATTTTAGTATGTTCTTCCTCAAGATGTTATATACAACTGTTGTCAAGAGCAAGAAGTCAAATTCGAACTGGAACATTTTATAAATTTCACAGAATCGTAAGAGATCAAAGAACAGTTTTCCAGATCTAGTATTTTCGAAGAAAATGGGTCTCACCACTCAATACTTGTCCATTTTGTCTCAAATTTTAGTAAGTTAATCATTAAGAAGTCCTCTACAACTTTCATGAAGAGGTCGAAGTGAAATTCCAAATAAAAAGTCACATGCAGCACACGAAATCACCGAAAGGTCAACATAACGGTTTTCAGATCTAGTTCCTTCAAAGGAAAATCATTTCACCAACCAATACTTGTCAGTTTCATCTAAATTTTTAGTATGTTAATCTCCAAGAAGTCCTACACAACTTTCATGAAGAGGTCGAACTGAAATTCCAAATAAAAAGTCACATACAGCACACGAAATCACCAAAAGGTCGGACTGTTCCTACATGCAGTGACTCACTTGGGGAAACCACCACCATTCCTTCGAGTTTCCAGCACTCAACATCATAGCTCAAGCATTTCCAGCATTCAACATCACAACCACAGCAAGCAAGGTGTAGTTTCACGGACTCTACTTGCCTTAGATCCGACGAAATCAAGCAAGCAACGGTCGACGGCGAAGCTAGGCGCACGCGCGGTGGGGCTTGGTCTTCCTCTTCCCTCGCCGAAGCACCCACGAACCCACTCTCTCTCCCTCGGCTCACCTCCCTTTCTCTCTTTTCCTCTCACTTCCGAAACCCCCTTCCTTTTTGCTCCTTGATTATCAATTTATCTCTATTTTTGCATGTAAGAGACAAGTGTTCTCATGAGGAGAACAAGTGGCTAAAAGGAGAGAACAAGTGAAGGCAATGAAGACAAGTGTTGGAGGACATGCACTCCCCCCTCCCCTTCTTGGTCCGGTCGACAGCCCAATGGGCTTTATGGGCCGGGCCTTTTGGCCCACTTTAGGCCCTACACTCTTGGGCCTAAAGTCCAAACTTAAATGGCCCAAAAAATATACTTAAATAAGCCCATGTTTACTTTTAATAATCCACCTTAATCCCCACTTATATGAATACCAAATTACAAATTCATATGGCCATAAAACTTTGTAACATTGATCAATAAAAATTTATCTTATAAAATTCATGGCCAAGAACAAAATTTCCTTATCAATTTACCCTTTAATACAATCCTTAATCTCACATGGACATAGGATGCCACATTTCCGGCCTAAGTTGGCATTTATTGCATTTAAATTGAATTATTTATTTATTTTTTGTATTTATTTAATTATTTATTATTTTCCAGAAATTATATCGAGATAGCCAGTGACTGGAATTTCGTGCTAATTGCAATGGTGTGCTTAGTTTATGCAATTGAGTGTTAATTTGTGCAAATTGAGTGGTGGTTGGAATTTTGGTTATTTATCCCAAAATTGTGAAATTTCAGTATTTAATTTTAATATCTCGAGTGTCAGTTTTTAACGCCAAAAATGTCTTTATTTACTATATTAACTAGTGGGATTTTGGAAAAGGAAATTATTGCATTTTTGACTCAAATTGACCGTTTTATCAGGTGTTTTTAATACGATTAAAATAGGCCAAGACATTATTTTAATTGGGACATTTGAGTGCAAAGCACAATGTCCTTGGCCAGGATTGATGGATTGTGTGATGGCTAAGTGAACCCATCCCCGATGTGCATCGCTAGGACGTTGCCCCTATATGGGATGCCCTTGGACAATGGAAAGTAGATTCTACCCAATGTGTGTCGGTGGATGTTGCTGTGCTCAAAGGTGTGAGACAAAGCCTGGCAACGCTAGAAGACTGATGTGCCTCGTTATGTTGTGCCTATGCAAGCAGTAATCAAGTTGGAACGTGTGTTCAATTGAAATTGAAGCACCGGATTATGGGACAAAATTGTGTGGCACGGTATGGGACGTGTGACTGATTGATTGATTGTATTGATTGAATTGATTGATGGATCAATTTTATGGATTGAATTGAATTAATCGATTGATTGATCGAGTATATGAATTGTGCTAACATGCAAGAGGGAACTGAGGCAAGGTAAGCCCTTTGTCTTGTGTGCATAGACTGCCTCTAAGCGTATTTCCTTCCTAGTTGGAGTTTAAGGGGTGAATTTGCTGAGACATTGTCTAACCTCGTCGCCGGCTCGATTCTTTTCAGGTCCTTAGATGGCAGTTCCTCCGGAACATTTTGGTCAGCCTCGGGCTGTTACTGAGCAGAGCATGGACGTCCTTGTCCCTGATAGTCATTGGGTTTATGAGCTAGTGGTGACCATTGTCTAGGTCGATGAGGGCCGACTTGAGAGGGTACCTCATCGATTCAGGGCGTGGTATTGTCATGGACCGAATGGGTATTGGGTAGGTCCCATCCAGGGATTTGACATCCTCGTTATTGCGCTCAACGCCGCTCTGGGCGAGGGTGCAGCTGACCCTCCTAATGGTGCTATCGTGGACTCGATGGCCTCGGAGCCTATGGAGTCCGAAGGATCGGTGAACGTGTTCAATTAAGGGGTCGTAGGACAGTTTCCTTTTTGAGGACTGATCTTTTTTATAGATAGACTAGTTCTGTATATAAACTAGTTGGTTGTTTACAAAGGTGTGTTTTGGTTGTGAATTTGTTATCCTGCTTTATATTACATGTTGTTTGCTGTCAAGGGTTTTGTTTCACTTCCGCATGTGTAATAAAATGGATAGGTCAGCGACGTGTCTTAGGACATCGCAAATTTATCGACCACTAAGGGATGTGCGGGCACTCGGAGCGCTGAGGCGTGACAAAGGTTATTTGGCAACCGTAGTTGATATGTCAGTTAGGGAGCCAAGGAAGGAAGACATTGTCGTGGCCCCTAGGATGGAGCTAATTTCTAAGGCTCCTTACTATGTAATGCTGTTAGAGTTAAAGGAGCTAAAGGTGCACATGTAAGAGTTATTGGACTTAGTGCATCACCTTGGGGAGCATCGGTTTTGTTCGTAAGGAAAATGATTGTTCGTTGTGTCTTTGCATCGACTATCGGCAACTCAATCAAGTGACGATCAAGAACAAGTATCCATTGGCAAGGATCGACGGATTGTTCAATCAGCTACAAGGAGTTTCAGTATTTTTCAAGATCGACTTAAGGACGGGTTACCATCAATTAAGGATTAAGAAGGACAATTACTGAAGACGGCATTTCGTACACGTTATGGTCTCTATGAGTTTACCATAATGCCGTTTAAATTAACCAATGCTCTAGTTGCTTTCATGGATCTGATGACTCGAATGTTCAAGGAGTACCTGGACCAGTTCGTGATTGTGTTCATCAATGATATCTTGGTATATTTGAAGAGTCCAGAGAAGCATGAACAACACTTGAGAACGGTACTTCGGACCTTGCAAGAACATGAGCTGTATGCCAAGTTTAGGAAGTGCAAGTTTTGGCTAACTCGCATAGCTTTCTAGGGTCACCTGATTTTTGGCAAAGGGATTTTTGTGGACCCGACCAACATGAAAGTTGTTATGACCTACCCAAGAGACCAACAACAATGATTGAGGTTCGAAGTTTCTTGAGATTGGCAGGTTATTATAGATGGTTGGTAGAAAGATTCTCAATGATAGCCATGCTTCTGATGTGATTGTTGTAGAAGGAAGAAAAGTTAGAATGGATGGATAAGTACGTGGGTAGTTTCCAAGAGCTTAAACACAAGCTGGCTACCGCACCCATGTTAACCATTCCATTTGTTCTTGGAGGATTTGAGATTTACAATGATGCGTTGTACAAAGGACTGGGCTACATTTTGATGCAACATGGAAAAGTGGTTGCATACGCATCTCACTAGCTGAGCCCTCACGAGTTAAATTATCCGATGCATGATATAGATCTGGTAGCGATCATCTTTGCCCTAAAGATTTGGAAGCATTACTTGTGTGGACAACGATTCCAGATTTTTACGGACCATCAAAGTCTCAAGTATTTATTCTCTCAAAAGGAGTTGAACACGAGGCATCGTCGTTGGTTGGAGCTTCTTAAGGAGTATGACTGCGATATTCTATATCATCCTAGAAAAGCCAATAAGGTCATGGATGCGCTAAGTCGGAAGTCATTCATTGCGCAGATGATGGTTCGGGAGTGGATTATGCTCGAAGGAGTTCGAGATTCAGATTTCAAGTTCGAGGTATGCCACTTTTCAAGTGACATCCTAAATTTCAAGTTTTGTTTTCAATTGAATGAATCAGGCTTTTCATCAACGTGCCTATAATTCTATTCTCTGAGCTGATCACTCATGAGATAATTAGTCTATTTGGTGAAGCTGTAAAGGGATTTTAACGCGATCAACTTGAGAATTCGTCCAGGAATCGACTACTCAACCATGTTAATTTGCAAGGTCATTACGGTACAGTTAAAAATTAACCAAAGATCAGAGATAGGTCAATTCGATTGAGATATGTGATCAAAGTGTGGGTAATTCCACCTGATTGCAAAATTCTCGTCGATTGACACTAGACTGATTTTTTTGTCGTTTTGGTACCATGTGTCTGTATTTGAAACCTCTAGATTTTCACGACAACCGAGAGTCGCCAATGTGTCGAAAATGTACATTGCGACTTGAAAATAATTGATTACTGGTCAATTGCACTAAAAATTCCTAAAGGCTACCCTGTAGGTTAGGTCATGCTAAAATCGTGTCAAATTGAAATTAACCGCGAATTGGAATCTAATTTCAAAAATTGAATCTCATGATTCATTTTAGGAACATCGACTCATCCTCCGAAAATTTTTCTACAAATCGAGATTTTTGGCTAAAATTCAAAATAGGGCCGTTTTGGACCAGAAAAATCAGAGGGCCATTTTTTATAGCGTGTTTGGGACTCAAGTGAGCTCAATTGGTGAGGAAAAATGTCAAATTGGTCGAGGACACATTGGTTAGATTTATGGGGATTAAGTTCAATTTAAGGAGAATTGGTTCAATTTGGGGAAGTTTGGCCAAAATTCGTAGGCCAAGGGTCCCTCAACATTTTGGACCATTGGAGAAGCTTCTAGGGGGATTTTTGTGCTGCAAATTGGCTAAGGAAGACATCCAAGGCTGGTGGGGCCTTGCTATGGGACAAATAGATAGAGAGGAAGACTTTTGTGGCCTTATGCAACCCCTTCAAGTCTTTAGTTGTCTACATCTTCTCCAAAGGGCTCCTTTATCCATTTTAGAGTGTTTTGAAAGCTTAGAGTTGTAGGGAAACCAGCCAGCCCCCCTAGCCGTCGCATGCCCGCCAAAGCTCCTCCGCCTGCCGACCGAGCCCGTCACTGCCGCCCCCGCTCGCACGCTACTCCACGCGCTAATCCCACGTTGCTCGCAAGCTAGCCCAACACCCTGAAGCCTTAGTTGCTGCCGGAGCTCGCCTTTATCGCCGTCCAGCTCCGCTTGGTCTGCCGTAGCTCCACCTGCCCGCCTAGCCTCCCGCCTTGCTATTTTCGCACCATCCAGCCCCTTCAACCGGTCCCTACAGCCCAAGATGAGTAGCCAAGGTTCTAGCAAGCGCTGTGAACTTGTGGCCCGTTTTAGGCCTCTTCCGAGCATTGTTTGGTGTCACTGCTAGGAGGTTTGTCACCCGTCTCCGCGTCGCCGTCGTCGTGACATAAACTATACTAAAATTACATTTCAGGAAAAAAAATAAAATAAAAGGAAGGACGCAGCCTCCATTTAATAATTACATCCCCAAAAAGAATGCTTGTAATCATCATACATTCATCCATACAATAATCATAATAATTAGGGATTTTTCCATGATCATCACCCTTCCTTACGAGCCATAAATTCAAAATTTAAAGCTCCGAATGGCATAAATAAAATTATGCATTTAATCAAATTTAAAGTCGAACAACGCAAATTACGTCAAGAAATCAAGTTGATGAAACAAAGTTCATGAGCGTGATTTCGAACGGAAGTTGCATTGTCAACTTTAAATTCAAAATCGCGAATCATTCGCAAAATATAAAAACAAAGTATAACACGTTACGGATTTTTTATTCAAAATTGATTTAGTTCTAATTTTACTTAGTTGATTAAATTTATCACATAAATTAATCAACTTCTATAGGCCACATAAGAGCAAGAGATTCTCTTAATAAATTGGCCATTAGAATGCAAAAATATATTTGAACTATAAATCAATTAAACATACGAAAAATGCCTAAGGTTGGCTCTAATACCACTGTTGAGGTTTCATAAATCATGTATAGGTAAAATTAAATAAATATATATAATGGAAACAAAGATGATATATTTTATACATGACTCTCCGAAGGCGTTGTTTGTGCGTTTTAATGAAAAATGTGAATATAAAAAGGGAGTTAAACGAATTACCTCTCGAAGCGCACTTTAAACGAATTGGTTCAGATGTTCTTCAGTTCGAGTCTCACAAACGTCGAACCTCTAGTTCAGACACACCAACAACGGAAGTCGAATAGAAGAGAGAACTTTCGGATAATCACCACTATGATCGTGCTAGCAATCTCGTGGAGACAATTTGCCGTATCCTTGATATTTTAGTCACGGCCCGAACTAGAGAGAATTCCTTTTCTTTTTCGCGTCTCTAAGACACAAAACAAACGCCCACTTTCCCTCTATTTTTGCAACCCCTTTTTTGCGGCATTTCTTGGAAAGGTCCTTTTTGCTAACCGTGTGCATAATTTATTCGAAAGTTTTCCCAGAAGGCATAGCCCCAGTATGGAACGCTTTTCTCAGAGCCTTTAGTGGCAAGTATTTTTCGGGTAGCGCCCGAGAACAGAAGATGGAAGAATTCTAGCGCCTTCGCCAAGGAATGCTGACAGTAGATTAGTATGAGGCCAAATTTGCGAAGCTATTGTAGTATGCTCCAAGACTGATGGAGGATCCTGAAGACAAAGGTCGGAGGTTCAGGAATGGCCTCCGACTAGAGCTGAGAAATCCACTGGTGCCATTCGACCTGAAGGATTACAATGAGGTTTAAGTCGAGCATAGTTGGTAGAGAGGAACCTGAGTGAACAGACTGGTGCGTCTGGTTCAAGGTTCAGTTTGAACAAAGATGGGAACCGGTTTGGGAAGAGGCCCATGACCGAAGGAAAGTTCCATGTTCCGCCCAATGTGAAGGGTGCAATTGGCAAGTTAGCGCCGAATCAGAATGTCGTGTGTCGCTTTTGTGGAAGGCGACATGGTTCGGCCTTGTGCCATCTTAGGATGGGTGCTTGTTTTGAATGTGGCCAACATGGTCACCTGGCCAGAGATTGTCCCAGAAGACCAAAAGGACTATAGCAGTTACCGCTGTTGCCACTGATGGGTCAGAATAGATGGTTCGTTCCGCAGATTGCACAGCATGGAGGACTGAACAGACCTCTAGCTCAAGGAATGGCATATGCTATCACCAGAGGATAAGCTGAGGACGTGCTTGATGTGATTACAGGTACGGTTTTGCTGAACGACCATGCTGCTTATGCTTTATTTGATCTTGGTACAACTCATTCGTTTATAGCTGAACAGTTTGTTAAACTGGTATGATTGAGTCAGTGGTTAGCATATCTACTCCGTTAAAGGATAAGGTGTTAGCTATAGTGGATTGTCCTGGTTAAAAGTTAGTGATTGGTGAGCGAGAGGGGAGGATAGATTTGATAGTCCTAGCCATGTATGATTTCGATGTGATAATTGGCATGGACTGACTCACCAAGCAATGAACTAGTATCGTAAATCGATTCGATTTAACTCGTTAGGGAGTGAAAGTTTCGAGTTTTCTGGGAGTCTGGGAGGACCCTCGATTTCCTTAATCTCATCACTTGAGGCAATCTATTTGTTAGACGGGGGTTGTCAGGGTTACTGTCATGCCCCGATCCTTCAAGCACGTGCCCATTCCTCTATGGTCGATTAAATGGCGACGTCCCAGGATGCATCGCCGACCCATTCATTTTTAAATGTACATGCGAAAGCAGATAAATAATCCCCAGACAACAATTCAATGGGATAGAAAAGTAGAGCTACCATTTTTGAAAATCACAACACACCTTTATACATATCAGATTAATTTATATACATTACTAACCGATATTTACAAGGTCTACAAAAGGTTGATTCTCAAAACTAGTTGTCCTATGACCAACTATTTAGACTCGTTTACCGATCCTTCAGAGTCCACCAAGTTCGGGCGAGACGGTGGGTCCTCCACTACACCATCAGGGTCAGTTGGATCCTCATCCAGGACAGCATCAATCACCACGGCAAAGATATCAAAACACCTAAGGGGACCTAGCCTAACACCGTAGGGAGTGATACAGAACCAGACTCTGAATCGATTGGGTATCTCTTGGTGTGGGACCTCTTCAACCTAGACTGTGGTCTCAACTAGCTCGTAAATCCAAACATCTCTGGGATCGAGAAAAACAGAGACCTGCTCGATCACTCTCATGAGACGACCATGACGCCCCGGGGGAGTCGCCATCTACGAACCTGAAAATGTTATCCCACAGCGGAGTGAGACGACGTCTTAGCATGTTGAACCCCCTGAGACTCGACTAAGAAGAAATATGCCCTGAGAGCTGCCTAAGCATAATCATGAGTCATAGGATTTACCTTTGCCTTGATTCCTTCTTGCAAGTCAATATAATTCACAATTTCATCGAGCCATAACAACAAATCGAATCATTCAATCAGATCGAATCATCGATTAATCGACTCAGTCAATTCCATGTCAGCAAGACCATTCCCCGGTCATCTTAATCAATACTATCTATGAGTCCGATCATAATCCAGGACTGCTCACTCTAGTTGTTATATAGATAGTATGGCTCACCAGAAATTGCTTCAATATTCATATAATATACTATTTATGCTCACCAGAAGTTGCCGCAATTATTCAGTATAGTATACTATTTATGCTCACCAGAAGCTACCGCAATTATACTCATAAAGTATACTATTTGTGCTCACTAGAAGCTGCCGCAATTATAGGTCTAATCGTCTAACTATTTCTCCATTTTTATTATACCCGATAAAAATACTCGTGTGCGGGTACACGGTCGGCTTTAACCAAAATACAGTTTTCTGCCACTTCCCACTAATTTCAACAGTCCAAAATTCTATTTTTGGCGCTATAAACCCATGGCCGGTGAATTTCCATTTAATTACTTAAATTAATTAATTTATGAATAAATTCCTAAAATACAAATCACACAAAATTAGCACAAATTAGGGCTCAATTAAATAAATAGATCACACCACCGCAATCAGCATAAAATTCTGGTCACCGGCTATCCCGGTCTAATTTCTGGAAATTAATTTATTAATTAATTAATCACGAAAATTAATTAATAAATGCCAACAAAAAGAACTTAGGCCCGTAAAGCCTAATTAAAGCCGAGATGGGCTCGAAAAATTTCCAAACCACTCTAGATAAATACTAGAGCTTGTCTAGGCCCTAATCGCACTAAGCTAACTACCTAACATGCACCAATAATTAATCAATTCACTAATCAAATCTAACTAACCACCTAATCCTAGCTTAGTCTAAACTAAACAACTCTTAAACATCATTAATGTACTAACCGAGGATTAATGAGTTAAACTCACCTGGTTAACGATCCACTCGAATTAAAACAACGGGGACGCGGAGGGGCTCAATAAACTTTGAAGCGGGATCGCTAAGCGAGGCCGGGACGAGCTCGAAAACGGGCCTTGATGCCCACAAACACTTGCTGATTTTGGCTTCAGATTTTTGGGCTGAAGAAGCTGCAACAGTGGCTGGTTCGGGCATGGCTAGGGCTAGATTCAGCGGCTGCGGTTGGTGGTGCAGGCCGTGACTAAAACGGCCATGAACCGAGCTGAGTTGGCTACCGAGCTTGCTACTTGCTAGAATGGGCTGCTGATCGGGCTTCGAAGACGGGCCGACATAGACAGACAAAGGGGCGGTTTTGATGGAGCGAAGACAGGCCATGATGGAGGTCAACCGAGAGAAGTCTACTACGAATCTTGACCAAAATTTTCGTGGCCGAATGGGAGAAAATCGGAGGGGCGCACGTGAAGAAGAAGGAAGTAGCAATTCGGAGAGGGCTTGGTGGGGCCAGCACATGTGCAGGTGAATGAAAATGAAAGAAAACCGAAAGAGACAGGGGGGTCGTCGAAGCCGCGGCGCTAGGGAGAAGACAGAAAAAATGAAAAAGAAACAAAACCCATAGATAGGAAAGCATAGAGTTGATTGGTTGAGAGGGGTAAGGGAGAGAAAACGTGTAGACAGCAGGGTTTGACCGAAGTTAAAGAAATCCAAAATGAAGACTATAGACGGAAGGGTTGTTGGCTTAAAGAAATCCAAAATGTAACTTTTTTGACTTGTGTGCATAGATTGCCACTAGGCGTATTTCCCTCCTAGTCGGAGTTTAGGGGGTGAACTTGCTGAGACATTGTCTCACCCTATCGTGGGCTCAATCTTTTCAGGTCCTTAGATGATTGTTCCTCCGGAACGTTTTGGTTGGCCCATAAGGGTTATCGAGCGGGTTTTTAACTACCCCGATCCCGAAAGTCACTGGGTTTATGAACTTGTGGTGACCACCGTCTGGGTCGAAGAGGGCCTACCTCAGAGGGCACCTCATCGATTCAAAGCGTGATTTTGCTATGGACGCAACGGATTTAGGGTGGGTCCCATCCAGGGTTGAAATTTCTGTTGTGGTAGTCGATGCCACTCTAGGTGAGAGTGCAGCCGACCCTCCTGATGGTGTGGTGGAGGACCCGATGCCCCCATTGCCTGTGGAGACTGAAGGATCAGTGAACGTGTCCGGCTAGCTGGTCATGGGACAACTTCATTTTTGGAGAGCCGGTCTTTTATATACTTTTGTTTATAGACTAGTATTGTATATAAACTAGTCAGCTGTGTATAAATGCTTATCGTGGTTGTCAAATGATGGTCTTGCTTTTCTATCCCATCTTTGTGCTATCTGGGGATTTATTTATACGCTTCCGCATGCTCTTTAAAATGAATGGGTCGGCAACATGTCCTGGGACGTCGCAAATTTAATTGACCACTGAGGGATGGGCATGCGCTCGAGGATTGGGGCATGACATTTCAAGTCTCTTGGCTACCCTCATAATTGAACTGGAAGTACAGGCGAAGATTAAGACGCCGTAGTCAACAAATTCTAAAATCTAGAAAGTTCTACAAGAGGATGTGGAAAAGAGGAAAACTTATTTTCAAGTTACTAAGGATGGAATACTGAAGTTTTGTAAACGATTGTGCGTGCCCAATAATGCGGAGCTCAAGAAACAAATGTTGTTAGAAGCCCATCATAGCAATTATAACATTCATCCAGGCAGCACAAAGATGTAACAAAATATATGCTAGTACTATTGGTGGCATGGTATGAAGGCAGATATCACAAAGTATGTTGCTAAGTGTCTGAATTGCCAACAAGTGAATGCCCAACATTGCAAGCTTGGAAGACTTTTGTAACCCTTGGAGATTCCTGGGTAGAAATGGGAACATATTATAATGGATTTTGTTATGGGATTACCAAGGAGCCAATGAGGTAACGATTCCATCTAGCTTGTGGTTGAGAGATTAATGAGGTTTGTGCACTTCATCGCCATATGAAAGGACCTTGCATTAGACAAATATGATGAATTGTACGTGCGACTGATAGTTCGTCTTCATGAATTGCCAATGACGATCATGTCAGATCGAGACCCAAAGTTTACGGTAGTTTTTTGGAAAAGTTTACAAACTGCCTTGGGAACGAAGCTATAATATAGTACGGCCTATCACCTATAGACGGATAGCCAATCTAAAAGGACTATTCACATGCTTGAAGATATGTTGTGAGCTTGCGTATTGGACATCAAAGGAAGTTGGGAGGATCAGCTTCATCTAGTTGAGTTCGCCTACAACAATAGCCATAAACAGGGCATCAAGATGGCACCATTTGAAGCATTGTACGGCAGGGCCTGCAGAACTCCTATCTGTTGGGATGAAGTTGGTGAACGCTAGATTGCGAATCCTGAGTTAGTTCAACAATCAGTAGATCCCGTAAAGTCATTTAAGAAAGGCTTAAGACCGCTCAAAATCGTTAGAAGAGTTACGTAGACAAACGGTTTAGGCCCTTGGAGTTTCAAGTAGGTGAGCATGCTTTTCTTAAGGTGTCACTGATGCGAGGTACTTCACGTTTTGGCAAAAAAGGGAAGTTAAGCCCGAGGTACGTTGGTCCCTTCGAGATTTGGAGCGGATTGGGACTTTGGCTTATCATCTCACATTGCCACCGAGGCTTGCTTAAGTGCATGATGTCTTTTACATGTCGATGCTAAGAAAGTATGAACCTGATTTGACTCACGTGCTGAATTTCGAGGAAATAGATGCGAACAATAGGGTGTCGTACATTGAGAAACCCGTTCAGACTGTGGATAAAAAGGAACAAGTGCTGCACAACAAGACAATTCCCTTTGTTAAAGTGGTCTGACAACATCACGGAATGGAGGGAGCCACATAGGAAAGCGAAGAGTCGATGAGGCGTCAACACCCTTACCTTTTTGTTGAAAAGTTGTAATAGATCAAATTACAAGGACGAAATTTTTGTAAGAAGGTAAGAGTTATGATATCCCAAAATTTGACCCTATTTCAAAATATATGAAATTGTTATTTGTGGAATCCAAGAATTTCAACGACCCGAAATATAAATTTTTGAGGGAAAGGAATTTGTCTTTGAATGGCCATATGGACAATTACATCATCGGCCACCTTATTTAATCTCTTGGACCGAACCCCCTATGAAAAATTGGTTATCGGAATGTTAATTGATTTCTATAAATATCAAAATGCCCTTAAGTGGTGTAGGAATTATGGGCCTATTATTATTATTTTCTATGGGCCATTTAAAATTTTCGGGCCCAAAGCAAGCCAAGAGGCCCACAAATCGTCGGCCCATGGGAGGGGGAAGGAACCGGATGGAGGCCACGCTACCTCCTCCATTTGTCCTCTTGTTGAAGCCACTTGTCTTCCTCTTGGAGCCAAGTGTCTCCTACATGCAAAATCCAATGATTATTAGTTAATCAAGCAAACAAAAGGGAGAGGGGGAGGCGGATTGATCAAGGGAACTGCCGAGAGAGAGACTGAGACCGAGAGAGAGAGAGTTCGGGCGAGCGAGCGAGAGAGAAAGAGGAGGAGAGTTCGAGCGAGAGGGAGGGCGCACGAGTACGCGCCGCGAGGGGGAAGAGGAGGATCGTCTTCCACCGAGTCCTAGCTGCCGCCGTTGATGCCGCCTAGCTTCGACGTCGATCAAGCCGCGCCCGAAGCCCCAAGTTGCCGATTTACTTGTTGCGGTTGCTTTGGATTTGAGGCAAGTAGAAGTTCTTCAATCTATGTTATTGCTTGCTTTTTTTATCTAGTGAGGAGTTGGTAGATGTGAGAAAATGTGCAATTTGGAGTTGCATGTTGATTCTAGATGAAGGAGATGAAGCTGACTGAAGTAATTGAGCAAAAAAATAAAAATTAGAGCAAGTTTTGGTAGATTTCGTTTTTGAAATGAAATGAGAACTCAAGGATTTAGCTATGGTGGATTTTTGGAAGTAAAGAGGTTGTATTGTGGTGTAATAAGCTTGTAAATCTTGGCTGTGGACGATGAGTGCCGAAACTCAAGGGTAGGAATACCTCTCTTTAGGCTAGTAAACTGTTTTCGCAAGACAGCATGACCTCCGGTGATTTCTTGATTTTTCTGGAATTTTCTATCCAAAATTTGATTTGAATTCTTAACAAAAGTTGGAGAGCTCATCCGTAAGAGTAACATATCAAAAATTTAGCATAAATGGACAAGATTTGATCGACGAAATGATTTTTATACGGAAATATTGAATCTGGAAATTTTTACTCTCGATACGTAAGGAATTTTACTTGGTGTTCTTCACAAAACTTTTTCCTTAGGATCTCATTGATAACATGTCAAAATTTCACAATTTTCTAAGCTCATTTAGTATTTATTTCGAAATACTTACTAGAACTGTGCATGGTAAAATCGAGTTGCTTTATTTTCGAATTTCCACAAAGTGTCCCAAAAGTGAATATGTTTTGAATGCTTATGTGATATGAGGTGCTGGATTGCGGATATTTGTGCAATATTAAGATTGGATAGTGAATGTATGAAATGGATTGGTCTTGGCATTTGAAAGTATTCTTGTAAATTTAAAATGTTAAATTGTTACCGTTGGACCCTCGGGTCAACAATGCCCCGGGAGTCGGGATGCCCAAAGGATCGAGTGACTCGATGCCTTGTGGATGCCCAGTGACCCTAAGTGGTTGAATGCCGGAGCTCTTTCCCCGGGAGCTTCGGGATGCCCGGTAGTATGCTAGTCGGTACGTAATTCCCCAATGGCTGGGGTAACCATTTTCATGGGAGGCCCCCGAGGTTCCTCGTGATGCCAGGTGGGGTACGAGATGCCTGGAGGCGTGATTTGCTCCAGATGCCCGGTGGTCTTAAGTGGCTGAATGCCGGAGGCTTTCGTGATGCCTGGAAGGAAGCGAATGCTGGAGGGATGCAAACATTGGTCCTTCGGGGATGAAACTTTTTGAATGATAAAATGAAAGAATTTTACTATAAAGGTGCGGAGTCTGGTTATGAGACTGAGTACATGACATGGAATGGGACATGTTATTACAAATTGGCCCTAGGATTGAGATATGTTCATCCTGAATATGTTGCACTACACATTAAGATTTCATTTGCCATTACATTGAAGGATTTCATGACTTTGATACATGCTTATTCTCTAATTTCTTGTTTTGTCTACCATACTTAAATCTGGATATTAATGGTAATGCTTGACATAGCTTGATGAATCTTTTACTGCTGAGTGGTTGTACTCACCCCGTTTGGGGACTAACCTTTCACATTAAAAGATGCCTCTGTCACCTGTCGCTCGCGGTACTTTTTATGTTGTCCCGGTTGATGTGGAGTGTATATGTTCTGAGCATGCTCATGCCGAGGTTCAAGGACTGGTCTTCATCCGAGTTCTAGTTTTAGTTCTGTATGATGTTGGTTTACCTGATGGCCCAGTAGTCCAAGAGTTTTTGTCGGTGCACGTTCGACGTGATGGAGTGATGTTGGGGATGCTGCCGCCGCCGCCAGCCGATGGACCGAGCTGGGTGTGATCATGTGTGTGACGGGTAGCAGGTGACACTTTTTGGACCGCCGGCACCGTCTGATAGACTTTTGTTATTGGCTAAATGGGGAAGGAACGCCAAAGGGAGGTCGGGTTATCTTATGATGTATAGCCAGGTTTAGAAAGTCCATGGCAGTTTCTTTTGTTGTACCGACCAATGTTATCTATCAGACTTATGTAAATAAAAGTGTCCGGCTTATTTCATAAAAATTGTCTAGTAAGTGTGCATTATTTCAGCTTTTGGAATAGGGAGATGTAACGTCGCTTCCACTATACTTTCACACACTGCGCAGGGACCATTAAAAATTGTAAACCCCTAGGACTTATGGACCCATTGTGATTCTATGGTGTCAGAATGATTTATTTTATCCGGACAAGTGAGGGACAAGTAGACTGTGGCGACCCAAATGGATCGGGGGCCGTAAATAAAAAGGCGGGTGCCACAGCCGGTCTTGGTATCAGAGCTCAAGGTTTATGTGGAGTGATGAGGAGCCTCAAATGGAAATGAGGATAGAATGATGCACACCATAGGGTACTAACCAAGAGTAGTTGACTAACTTTGTACAACAGGTATGGGTATTCACTCGTAGATTCTTGGTAACTAGTGTGATGTTATTTCACGTGTGTGTTAGTAACATGTTTATGTTACTTATGAAATTCTAGTAACCTTCTTTTTTACCAGTGACATTAAGTCACTAATTGTTCCTGAGGCGAATGTTTGGAAAACTGCAGGAAAATCATGGTACGAACTGGTGGTTCTCATTCTTCGAGGGCTGAAGCTTCCAAAAATGTTATCTCAGGTACGATCTTTATAAAAGATAAAAAAAGGCAAATGCATTGTTTGATACGGGTGCTACGCATTCTTTTGTGTCTGAAGGATATAGACAATTGAGTAAGATAGAAACTACTTCTCTTGCGACGCCTCTTTGTGTTTCCACACCGCTAAAGAAAGTGGTGTTGTCTACGCTGGTATGTGAAAAATGTAAAGTAACTATAGGGGGACGGGATATGGAAATAGACTTAGTCGTGATGGCCATGTATGACTTTGACGTTATCATAGGAATCGATTGGCTCCATAAGTATCAAGCTAAGATGGATTGCTACAGGAAAGTGATCCAGTTTGGTTTACCTGACCGATCTAGTTGTGAATTTTTCGGGGGTCAGGCAAACCCCTCTGTAGCACTTATTTCAGTAATAGAAGCCCATGCACTACTTGACGAAGGATGTCAAGGATACGTGGAAGTAGTGAAGGACTATACTAAGGAAGAGTCTAAGCTCGATGAAATTCGAGTAGTCAGTGAATTTCAAGATATATTTCCTGAGGAACTGCCTGGGTTACCAAAGGAACGAGAAATTGAATTTGAGATCGAACTGATGCCTGGAACAGGATTGATATCCAAAGCCCCGTATAGGATGGCCTTGATGGAATTGAAAGAGTTGAAAGTGCAACTACAAGAGTTGCTCGATAAGGGATTTATTAGACCAAGTGCTTCTCCTTGGGGTGCACCAGTCTTGTTTGTGGAAAAGGAAGATGGGTCAATGTGTCTATGTATTGATTATAGACAACTGAATCAGGTAATTGTTAAAAATAAGTATCCCTTGCCTAGAATTGATGATCTATTTGACGAACTGCAGGGAAGTTCGGTCTTTTCCAAGATTGATTTAAGGTCAGGATACCATCAGTTAAGAATTAAGAAAGAAGACATTCCTAAGACTGCATTTAGAACTCGCTATGGACACTATGAGTTCCTAGTTATGCCGTTTGGACTGACGAATGCTCCAGCTGCATTCATGGATTTGATGAATAGGATATTTAAGCCCTATTTGGATCAGTTTGTAATTGTCTTAATTGATGATATCCTGATATATTTAAAAGGACCTGAAGAGCATGAGCAACACCTGAGAATAGTGTTGCATACCCTTAGAAACCATAAGCTGTATGCCAAATTCAGTAAGTGTGAATTTTGGCTGGACCAGATAATAATTTTGGCTGGTGTCAGGAGGAGGAATTGCAGTGGATCCAGCGAAAGTTGAGATGGTAATAAATTGGCCAAGACCAACAATGCCGACAGAAATACGAAGTTTCTTAGGACTGGCAGGTTATTATAGAAGGTTTATTGAAGGATTCTCACAACTTGCTAGACCATCGACAAAATTGACTCGAAAGAACATAAAATTCGAGTGGAATGGGGAATGTGAAAAGAGTTTCCAGGAGCTCAAAAGGAGATTGACTGCGGCTCCAATTCTGACTCTACCATCCGGATTTGATGGATTTACAGTGTATAGCAATGCGTCTCAGAAAGGACTGGGATGTGTTTTGATGCAACATGGCAAGGTCATAGCCTATGCATCCAGATAGTTGAAACCTCATGAATTGAACTACCCAACTCATGACTTGGAATTGGCAACTATAGTCTTTGCTTTGAAAATTTGGAGACATTATCTATATGGAGAGAAGTTCGAAATTTATACAGATCATAAGAATTTAAAATATTTACGCAAAAATAACTGAACATGAGACAGAGAAGATGGATGGAGTTATTAAAGGACTATGATTGCGAAATACGATACCATCCCGGAAAGGCAAATAAAGTGGCAGACGCTCTTAGTCGTAAGTTGACTATGGATTTGGCCTGTATGAGAATCGCAGAATGGAGTCTGTTAAAGTCAATGGCAGACTCGGAATTTAAATTGGAAGTAGATCATCTTACTGGCATGATTACTGCATTGAGGATTGAACTGGAAATTATCCAGAAAATTAAAAAGTTGCAAGAATCTGACTCAGAAATAGAAAAAGTGCGAAATGCTGTGTCTTTAGGAAAAAGACCAGAATTTCAAATCTCTGAGGATGGAGTGGTAAGATGTCAAGGACGACTCTGTGTTCCCAACAATGAGTAAGTGAAGAGAGAAATTTTGTCGGAAGTACATAGGAGCAATTATAGTATTCATCCAGGTAGTACAAAAAATGTACAGAAATTTACGCCAACAATATTGGTGGAATGGCATGAAGGTAGATATAGCCAAACACGTTTCTCAATGTTTAACATGTCAGCAAGTGAAAGCGGAACACCGCAAACCTACAGGACTATTGAGACCATTGGATATCCTAGAGTGGAAATGGGAGCATGTAACGATGGATTTCGTGCAAGGATTACCAAGGACATCAAGTGGTCATGACGCTATTTGGGTAATAGTGGATCGTTTGACCAAGTCTGCTCTTTTTCTAGCAGTTCGCATAGACTACCCCATGAACAAATATGCGGAGATATATGAAAGTCAGGCAGTACGCTTACATGGTGTTCCAGTGACCATTACGTCAGATCGGGACTCGAGATTTACTTCAAACTTTTGGCGGAGTCTTCAAACTGCCTTAGGGACTAAGCTCCAGTTTAGTACTGCTTTTCGTCCTCAGACGGATGGACAAACCAAAAGAGTAATCCAGACATTAGAGGACATGCTGAGAGCGTGCATCCTTAATTTTAAAGGAAATTGGGATGAAAGGTTGCACTTGGTAGAATTTGCCTATAACAATAGTTTTCAGAAAAGTATAGGCATGGCTCCCTATGAGGCATTGTATGGGAGAAGATGTAGGACTCCTATCTGTTGGAATGAGGTAGGTGAGAGGAAATTGACAGGACCTGAGTTGGTACAAGTTACTACAGAAGCTGTGGAGATCATAAGGAAAAGACTTAAGACAACTCAAAGCCGACAAAAAGACTATGCAGACAAGCGTAGAAGACCTTTGGAATTTAATGTAGGAGACCATGTATTCCTTAAAGTATCTCCAATGAAAGGGATATCACGATTTGGAATAAAGGGAAAGTTAAGTCCTAGATTCGTTGGACCCTTTGAGATGAGACGTAGCTTATCGTTTCGCGCCGCCTCCTAAATTGGGAAATTTACATGATGTGTTCCATGTGTCAATGCTGAGAAGGTATTGGCCGGATCCTGGTCACATACTCGATCATGAAGCCATCAAAGTGGATGAGAAAGTGAGCTACATAGAAGAACCAATACGGGTATTAGATCGAAAAGAACAAGTCCTACGGATGAAGAAAATTCCTTTGGTCAAGGTATTGTGGTGACATCATGATATGGAAGAAGCCACATGGGAAAGTGAAAAAGAAATGAAGGAAAAGTACCCTCTTTTGTTTGATGAGACATAAGTAACGTCTAATTTCGACGACGAAATTCTCTAAGGAGGGGAGAATTATGGCATCCGAGAATTTCGACGACCCGAAATATAAATTTTTGAGGGAAAGGAATTTGTCTTTGAATGGCCATATGGACAATTACATCATCGGCCACCTTATTTTATCTCTTGGACCGAACCCCCTATGAAAAATTGGTTATGGAAATGTTAATTGATTTCTATAAAAATCAAAATGCCCTTAAGTGGTGTAGGAATTATGGGCTTATTATTATTATTTTCTATGGGCCATTTAAAATTTTCGGGCCCAAAGTAGGCCAAGAGGCCCACAAACCGTCGGCCCATGGGAGGGGGAAGGAACCGGATGGAGGCCACGCCACCTCCTCCATATGTCCTCTTGTTGAAGACACTTGTCCTCCTCTTTGAGCCAAGTGTCTCTTGCATGCAAAATCCAATGATTATTAGTTAATCAAGCAAACAAAAGGAAGAGGAGGAGGCGGATTGATCAAGGGAACTGCCGAGAGAGAGAGTGAGACCGAGAGAGAGAGTTCGGGCGAGCGAGCGAGAGAGAGAGGAGGACAGTTCGAGCGAGAGGGAGGGCGCGCGAGTACAGGCCGCGAGGGGGAAGAGGAGGATCGTCTTCCGCCGTTTCTTAGCTGCCGCCGTCGACGCCGCCTAGCTTCGCTATCGATCAAGCCGTGCCCGAAGCCCCAAGTTGCCGATTTAGTTGTTGCGGTTGCTTTGGATTTGAGGCAAGTAGAAGTTCTTCAATCTATGTTATTGCTTGCTGTTTTTATCTAGTGAGGAGTTGGTAGATGTGAGGAAATGTGAAATTTGGAGCTGCATGTTGATTCTAGATGAAGGAGATGAAGGCGATCAAGTAATTGAGCAAAAAAAAAAAAAATTAGAGCAAGTTTTTGTAGATTTCGCTTTTGAAATGAAATGAGAACTCAAGGATTTAGCTATGGTGGATTTTGGAAGTAAAGAGGTTGTATTGTGGTGTAATAAGCTTGTAAATCTTGGCTGTGGACGATGAGTGCCGAAACTCAAGGGTAGGAATACCTCTCTTTAGGCTAGTAAACTGTTTTCGCAAGAACAGCATGACCTCCGGTGATTTCTCGATTTTTCTGGAATTTTCTAGCCAAAATTTGAATCCTTAACGAAAGTTGGAGAGCTCATCTCTCAGAGTAATATATCAAAAATTTAGCATAAATGGACAATATTTGATCGACGAAATGATTTTTATACGGAAATATTGAATCTGGAAATTTTACAGAACGTCAGCAAGGAATACCGAAAATTTTTACTCTCGATATATAAGGAATTTGACTTGGTGTTCCTCACAAAAAATTTTCCTTAGGATCTCATTGATAACACGTCAAAATTTCACAATTTTTCGAGCTGATTTACTATTTATTTCGAAATACTTACTAGAACTGTGCATGGTAAAATCGAGTCGCTTTATTTTCGAATTTCCACAAAGTCTCTCAAAAGTGAATATGTTTTGAATGGTTATGTGATATGACGGTGCTGGATTGTGGATATTTGTGCAATATTAAGATTGGATAGTGGATGCATGAAATGGATTGTTCTTGGCATTTGAAAGTATTCTTGTAATTTTAAATTTTAAATTGTTACCATTGGACCCTCAAGTCAACGATGCCCCGGGAGTCAGGATGCCCAAAGGATCGAGTGAGTCAATGCCTTGTGGATGTCCGGTGGCCTTAAGTGGCTGAATGCCGGAGGTTTTTCCCTGGGAGCTTCGGGATGCCCGGTAGTATGCTAGTCGGTACGTAATTCCGGATGGCCGGGGTAACCATTTTCATGGGAGGCCCCCGAGGTTCCTCGTGATGCTAGGTGGGGTACGAGATGCCTAGAGGCGTGATTCGCTCCAGATGCCCGGCGGCCCTAAGTGGCTGAATGCCGGAGGCTTTCGTGATGCTTGGAAGGACGCGAATGCCGGATAGATGCAAACATTGGTCCTCCGGGGATGAAACTTTTTGAATGATAAAATGAAAGAATTTTACTATAAAGGTGTGGAGTCTGGTTATGAGACTGAGTACATGACATGGAATGGGACATGTTATTACAAATTGGCCCTATGATTGAGATATGTTCATCCTGAATATGTTGCACTACACATTAAGATTTCATTTGCCATTACATTGAAGGATTTCATGACTTTGATACATGCTTATTCTCTAATTTCTTGTTTTGTCTACCATACTTGAATCTAGATATTAATGGTAATGCTTGATATAGCTTGATGAATCTTTTACTACTGAGTGGTTGTACTCACCCCGTTTGGGGCCAACCTTTCAGATTAAAAGATGCCTCTGTCACCTGTCGCTCGAGGTACTTTTTATGGTGTCCCGGTTGATGTGGAGTGTAAATGTTCTAAGCATACTCATGCCGAGGTTCGAGGACTGGTCTTCATCCGAGTTCAAGTTTTAGTTCTATATGATGGTGGGTTACCTGATAGCCCAGTAGTCCAGGAGTTTTTGTTGGTGCACGTCCGACGTGATGGAGTGATGTTGGGGATGCTACCGCCGCCACCAGCCGATGGACCGGGCTAGGTGTGATCGTGTGTGTAATGGGTAGCAGGTGACACTTTTTGGACCGCCGCCACCGTCTGATAGACTTTTGTTATGGGCTGGATGGGAAGAAAAGCCAAAGGGAGGTCGGGTTATCTTATGATGTACAGCCGGGTTTAGAAAGTCCACAGCAGTTTCTCTTGTTGTACCAACCAATGTTATCTATCAGACTTATGTAAATAAAAGTGTCCGGCTTATTTCATAAAAATTGTCTAGTAAGTGTGCATCATTTCAGCTTTTGGAATAAGGTGATCTAACGTCGCTTCCGCTATAATTTCATACGCTGCGCAGGGACTGTTAAAAATTGTTAACCCCCAGGACTTATGGACCCATTGTGATTCTATGGTGTCAGAATGATTTATTTTATCCGGACAAGTGAGAGACAAGTAGATTGTGGCGACCCAAACGGATCGAGGGCCGTAAATAAAAAAGGGAGTGCCACATTATTTCATCGACGTACTTATAATTATTTTACTCTGAACTGATCACTTACAAGTTAACTAATCTATTGGGTGAGGTCGTAAAGGATTAAAACGCGACAGATTGGAGAATTCGATCGGGGATCGATCGCTCGACCATAAGGATTAACAAGTGTCAATACTACACCGTTATAAGTCAATTAGCGAATTTATATAAATCGATTCGACGGAAGTACGTAGTCAATTTGCAGGTAATTCTGCACGATTACGATATTCGCGTCGAACAACAATAAACTGATTTTTCTATTGATCTTATATTTAGAGTACATAATTGAACCCTCACGATTACATGACAACTGAGGCTCATCCTTGATTCAAAGATACACAAATGTGGATAGAAAATTATCGCTCACGGGTCAATGCGTGAGAATATCTAAAATCCATCCGATAGTTTAGGTCGTACTTGTTGAGAAAACTCCTACTAGGTTTTGAAGTTGACAAAAATTTATTGTTCTTGTTCTTTTTCTGAAGAATAGTAGACTTCTGAAGTCATATCGCAGACCCTTCTCAAAGTCTATTCATTCCAAAAGTCTTTTCCACTATGATGCAATCTAGACTAAAACCAAGTCCAAAATGAAGATATAATCATACTCAAATTTATTGATCTTGCGACAAAGATTCAATATGAACATAATAGAGATTCATTCTTTAATATATGACTTTCTGGCGAAGAGTCTTACTTACCTTTTATAAATACATTGATGGAATCAACCACGAATTGATGAAATCAATCTTGAAGACAAGTTCCTTTTTGGAAAGTATCAACTTATGGAAACCTACATTCTGATTGCATGGGCGACCGGAATCAACATATTTCATCTCAATCTTCAAACGGCTACAATATTGCCTTAATCGAACAGATTGATTAGAAGTAATTCCTCTAGAGGATGCCAACGGCTAGTAAGGCGTGGAGGAGTATTTATGGAGGTCATTCAGTCTATTTGAGATAGAGTGTGAAAATTGAAATTTCAAAGTCTGAAACCTTTCCAATCACTTGTTCTTCAACAACGGCTCTTACAAAGTGTATTCAACAGAGAAAATCACAAGAAGAGTGACTTAGTAAGGGGAAAAGAAATCTACCACTGAGTGTTTACACTCAAAATATTATACTTCTCTATTAATACTTTAGTGAATTTCAGCCAGAAGACTGCTAGTGTAAGAGAATGGACGTGGGCTTGGTCTAAGCCGAACCACTATAAATCTCATTTGCAATTTTCTCTTCCCTTAACTCTTTTCAGCATTTATTGTTGTAACCTTTTACATTTTGCAAAAATCTATTCCATCTCTTTTCTAATTCTGAATTTTCACCGGAATTAGTAGCTAGTTTTATCAGGGACTCTAATCCTTTTTCAAATTTTGCTCACAACTTATTTTATTTCACATTTATTTGTTAAGGTTTATTTCAAACATCTATTGTGTGACGTCCCAGTAGCATCACGTACTAAGCGCAAGCGGAAATTATAAATATTATCATCTTACAAGACATAAAAATTTCAATTGTTAGGCTATAGTGTTCACTTTTGAAGGTTAGCATGTATAACACGGATTATTTAAAATTTACACTTTGTTTTACAAGGTTAACCTACAATAGTACTATGAATTCATAATAGACAATCCTATTAAGATTATATATAAAGATTACGAGAAGCTTCATTACTAAACCTGTTAGGATCGTTCGGGCTTACAAAAATTCAACCTGGACTTCTTACAAGTACCTCGCCTATATACATCACATTTACATTTCAAAAGTAAGGACGCAAGTAAACATCCAGGGATAAGGGTATGGGGTGTCTAACTCCACTACTCCCAAACCAGCCCACGTTCATAAAAAAGAAACAAAATTAAGCTTCTACATGATCAAAGGCGTCTAGGTGCCATCTATCCCAGCTCCTGGTCCATCATCGCTAAAAGGAATAGGACCAAACATCGCTCCATCATGTTTGATGAACCACGCGACAAACTTCATCGGGATCATCTCAGCTCTACCATCATCCCTCCATAATGTAGCCTCATATTTGGAGAAAGTCAGCTCAACATCAAAGTCATACACATCAGTAAAAGTAACCTCAATGCTCGATATCACTCCATAACGAGCTATTGGCAGCACATCCATACTATCAATCTGAAAAATATAAGGAATGAGCAAAAACTATGCCCAGTAAAGAAATGATAAGATTCTAACCTAGACAATCCATAGCTATCAAGTTTACAAGGGAATCATGACCAAACAGCTTAAGATACTAATATAGAATTGTCACGAGTATAATCCAATGAATATTAATGCATCATATGTATAACCACTTTATATGAGACATACTAAATGCATCCATAAACACCAAATATACCTATCACATTCTCAATCTCTATATCAAGATGCAATGCAACAATGATGAATGAACTCACTCGCCAAGTTGAATTATATTTAGTGTGCGTATAGTCCACCCTCGATCAGTTTACCCACCGGAACTCTGCCGGCTCGCTCGAGTCACTTCTGGAAGTTCCCTTATCCGGACTTCCATAATAATCCTATTATGGGCATCTCACTCCGAGGCATCCTAGTATCACACAACCAAGGTCCTCCCAAGATCACTCAGCATGGGGCATCTCATTCCGAGGCATCCCAGTATCACACAACCAGGGCATCCTTGATCACACACAAGGGCATCTCACTCCGAGACATCTCAGTAACACGGGTTCGAGGCGTCCAAGATCACACAGCATGGGCATCCCAACTTCCGAGGGGCATCACCGGTATCTCAGTACCAATGGGTTCATTCACTCATTTAAGCACACATTTCACACCACCACACCTTTGATTAATGCATTTATCGTATGCAAAAGAAAAAGACTTCAAAGTATACAACTATACATCTAACTCTCATGTACCTAGCGCATGTGCATGTCCAAATTATAAGATAAAACACATTATGACATGTCCCATACCATGCCGAACAGATATTTACCCCATAATCAAGCACTATGCACCGCACTCATTGCACACGAATGATACTATTTGTGCCTATACCTCAAATGATATATGAGACTTACCTTTATACAAATAACATCTATTATGAGGTCACTAGACTCTATGTGTATTATGCAAGACTAATATAAAAGACACAACAACTATTGCATATTCTCCGGTCTAAATAGATTATTAACTATAATGAGCATTTTTTATCTCAGACACAGAAAGTATATCAATTTTTATCGAAATACTATGAAATTTTAGTATGTTAACTTAGAGACATAGATTGAAATTTTCTGTGAAGAAACCTAAGTCTATATCTCACTTTATTAAGAGTAGTAATCGCTATAATCTTTACTAGCATCCTGTAATATTTTCCAGATTTAACATCTACAAGGAAAATCGTTGTACTAACCAAACCTTGTCCATTTATTCTCAAATTTTGATATGTTATTCCTAAGGATGTTTCCTACAACTTTCATTAAGGATTCAAAGTTCAATTATAACTACATAATTACAGAAAATTCACAGAATCATCAAAGGTCAAGCTGTTCTTTACGAAACAGTTTACTGAATTCAATAGGTTCACTTCTACCTTCATGTTTCTACATTCATATGGCTATAGCTAGATGTCAAACTCAATCTAGTGGATGTTATCTTAAGTAAAATGGTTCCTTTCCTTATTTTCATTGCTATAAATCAAGGCGACACAAAATAAAAGACTTCCTATCTGTATTCCTCTAAAACAGAATCTTCATATATGGTTTTCTTCATTTCTAGCTCAATCAAACCATTTGTTTCTCTACCAATCTCCTTTACAACACTTCAAGACTCTTCCACAGCATCTAGGAATACTTTCAGCAGGTTCTTATTAACAGAGAAACCTTCCACAGCTCGGCTCAAAGCATATATTCATCCATAAGCTCACTCACCGAAACATATACCACATCTTTCCACTCGGCAACCATCTCCTCACCTTGCTCAACAATCACAGCTTACTCACACTTAGATTTTGAGACATGCAAGACTCTAATGCAACATGCAATGACTTATAGCCTCAATCTAGAACTCATCTAGCTCAATCCAACACAAAACAGCAACATCACATCTAATCCTCCACCATTCAGCTAGATCCACAAGTTCCTTGACAAAAACAATGGATAACTTCTAGTTTAGAAACTTATCTTTCCTTACCTTAGTTCAGCTACTAGATAACTCAAAGATTCTTCAAAAATCAACACCAAAACTCACATGCAAGAAGGAAAGTATTGCTGGTTTTGGCTACTGGTTTCCTTGCTGTTCGACCGAGAGAAAACAAGAAGAAGAGGAAGAAGATGGGTTTTGGTTTTGGAAAGAGAGAGGGGTTTTCGAAATTTAAGAGGGGAAATAGGTCTACAAGGCTAATCCCTAGACTAGACTAATCATTAGCAAATCTAATGATGATGTCTCCTTTGCTTGTTTCGGTTTTGTGGGGATAGAAAACTGTGGGTGATGAGGAAAACGCAAAGAGAAATGAGAGAGAAGTCGTGGCCTCCATGCACGACACTTTTGCCATTTGTCACTTGATATCAATTAGTCTCTAATCTATGTCGTTAGTCAGTGCATTTGTATCTAATGTTTTTCACTTAATTCCCTTTTGATTTTACTTGTTACAATCATATAAAGTTATGAAATTATATGACATATTAACTATTTAGTGTTAGTCTATAGAGAAATCATCACAAGAAATGGTAAGCTTAGAAATTGACATTAGCATTACAATCACTAATCAAATTATCATAACTATAATCTATAAACTAAATTGAAAATAAAATCACTCGGGCCTAAATATCCGTCTCTGGCCCAACAGGCTCAATCTATAACGATCACGGTCCACTAGACTATTCTAACAGATCCAAGCCTTGGCCCGCTCCAAGCCAAGTCCAAGCCCATAATCTCTTATTTGGCTTTTCAAATTCAAATTCTAAAATTCGTGTGGCCCGCTTACTTCTCAAGCCCACACATTCCTCACGGTCCATTGGGTTCATTTTCTGGCCCAATCTAAATTAATCTAAGCTCCTAGTGATCTGATTACACTAATGAAGGTCGGTGAAATTTGGGATGTCACATATTGACTCCCTTTAAGTGTTAAGTACTAGCATTTTCAATTGGTTTCAGAGCCCTGTGCTCTTCTATTGAAGTGTTTATACTTCTGAGCTAAAGATCTTATATGGCTAGTTGTTTGGCACCAGGACTCATGGAGGGGCAGAACAATACCAGGCCATCGTATTTTGATGGAAAAGAATACAGTGTGTGGAAGAATAAAATGAAGGCATTCTTGAGATCTAGAGATCCTCTAGAATGGGATGTTGTAGAAAGAGGAATCAACCTAGAGGCAACTTCAACATCTAATAAGGGAAAATAAGTCTTAGATAAGGATGCTGAGGAATCCAACCAAGCAGAAATTACCAAGAGACAAGCTCTTGATGCAAAAGCCATCTATTCTTTATATTGTGCATTGTCTCTTGCTGAAGATAATAGACTTTCTTCATGTGAAATAGTTAAAGAAGTCTAGGATAGATTACATGTCACCTATGAAGGAACAGATCGTGTAAATGAGACAAAAATAAATATCTTGCTTGGCCAATATGAATCCTTCAAAATGTAGCCTGGAGAGTCTATTGGAGATATGTTCAGTTGATTTACAAAAATTATAAATGAGTTGGCATATCAAGGTCAATCAATTTCTTCTCCAACAAAGGTCAACAAGCTTCTACGAGGACTTTTAAAGGACCGAAACCATGTGAAAACATTACTTTAGAAAGCACAAAGAATCATGCCTTTTTTTGTTGACGAGTTGATAAGCACTGTTTGGTTGTATGAAGTGGAACAGATCAATGACGAAGAGGATCCAAAAGGTAAGAAGTGAATTGTGCTTAATTCTAATGCTGATTCTGATGATACTGACATAGACGATGATATGGATGACAGGGAGCTGGCTCTCATAATAAAGAAATTTAGGAAACTAAATAGGAAAGGAAGAAGATTGAACTGGGAAAAGTAAAACAAGCAAAATTTCTAGAAAAAATCATTGAAGGATGTCAAATCTAGCAAGGATGTGATATACTTTGAGTGCAAGAAGAAGGGACACATTAAGCCAAACTATACCTTGCTGAAAAAGAAGAAAGGTAAGTATGAAAAATACAAGAAAACCCTAAAAGCAGAAACCTTAAGTGACATAGAATGTGAGGAAAGTAAAGAGGAGTTTGCAAATATTAGTCTAATGGCTCACTCAAAATCAGACTCAGAATCAGAGTCAGACTTAGACACAGACACATAATATGACAACGAAATAGAGGTAAGTTGTCACACCTCAATCCTCGAGCGTGCGCCCATCCCTCACCTGGTCGATTAAGTAGCAACGTCCCAAGACGCATCACTGACCCATTCTTTTTAATACACATGCGGAAGTAGATATAAAATCCCTAGACAATAAAACAATGGAATAGGAAAGTAGGACTAAAAAATCTAAAACCTGAAAACCACACTTATATACATCACAACCTGCAAGCATATATTACAATACAGGTTGTCAAGTCCTACTCCGGTCAGTCAGAAAACAAAGTTCACAAACCGGGGTGGGGGTTTCAAAAGCCATTACGGGTTGTCACCCTCTTCATCCTCCTCTTGCTCCACTTCCTCGTCCTCCACGATTTCACCCTCTTCCACACCCTTGTTGGAGACTTCAACAGAATACTCTGGAGTTCCTAGGTCTTCAAGGTCAGAATCCACCGTGTCTATGACTGAGCCATCCTTAGGGTCTGTTGCACCCTTTCCGAAAGCAACCTCCAAAACGTACAGAGGTACATCACCTTCCAGTATAAGGCCCACCCTTCGTCCATCATTGTAATAGCGATACCACGACCGGTATTTATGGGGAACCATTTGGGGTTTACCCACATCTACCCAGACAGTAGATTTCACCAAAACATACTCCAAACTTTCAGGGTCATGGTGTATCGGAATGTGATAACTTATCTCAATGATTTCCTTAGGTATACCAAAATGCATGGGAGGGGTTAGAGGTGCTGCCATCTATGGACCTGAAATGTTATCCCACAACGGGGTGAGACGACGTCTCAGCGAATTCTACCCCCTAAGACTCGATTAGGAAGCCAATACGCCCTAAGGCTGCCTAAGCACAACACAGGTCAAAGGACTTACCTTGGCCTCAATTCCTTCCTACAAGTCAATTCAATTCATAAACTCGCAATCATAACACTCAATTCGAATCAACTCATCGATCAATTGACTTAGTCGATTACATGTAATCACGACCCTTTCTTGATCGGCTCATATCATACTATCTATAAAGTCCGTTCATATTAGGACTGCTCACTGCTAAGCTAATAAATAGATAGTATAGCTTGCTTCTGAGATGATCGGGTATATTGCTCTCTATCTAAGCTGCCATATTGCCCTTAGGCTGATATAGTATACAGACATTGCTCAATCTAAGCTAATAAGGTATACTACTCTCTGCTAAGCTGACCAATTGCCCATAGGCTGATATAGTATACCGGTATACTGCTCTCTGCTAAGCTGACATATCGCCTGTAGGTTGATATAGTATACCCTTCCAAATATACAACCAATTCCACATTTTTACCATTCCCGATAAAATAGCCGTGTATGGGTATACGGTCAGCCTTAGCCAAAATATAATAATTTCACTTTTGATCCTCCCACTTCTTTCAAAAGTCTAAAAATATATTTTTGGCGCTGTAGAATGACACCCAGTAATTTTCCAATTAATTACCAAAACTAATAATTTAGGAATAAAATCCTAAAATCACAATTAAATTAATTCATCACAAATTAGCGCTCAAATAAATAAACAGATTCCGCCACAATAATCAGCATAAAAATTCGGTCATCGACTACCCAGGTCTAATTACCGAAAAAAAATAATTAATAAATAATTACGGAAAATATTAAATAAATGCCAATAAATCCAACTTAGGCCCGTAATGCCTAATTGGATGTAGAAATGGACCCAGAAAATTTTTGAGACCGGTTGAATAAATACTAGAGTCTATTTACTTGCTAATTGCACTAACTAACCACTTGACATGTATCGGTAAATCATTAAATTCACTAAACTAATCTAACTATCCACTTAATCACACTTAACTTAAACTATTCAGCCCTTAAGAATAATTAACCTGCTAAGCGAGGATTAATGAGTTGAACTCACTTGTTTTGCGATCCGGTTGGTGCAAATTGACGGGGATGGGACGAGGCTCGATTCTTCCCCAGGCAGGCCTAACTTTTGGGGCCGAAAACAACCTTAGAGCGGGCCTTGAAAGTTGCTAGAAACCCACTGATCTTTGATTTTGTTCTTGGCTGCCAAAGAAGAAAACAACAGCTGGTTCGGTGAGGCAAGACCGATGAAGCTATAGGGGACAGTCACGGGTCCAGGTGGGACTCGGCGGGCTTCCGACGGTGGCTCACAGCGGTCCAGACGTCCACGGTAGCCTGTTGGACGCATGGCTGAGCTAAGACGAAGGCGTGAGGGAGGCGGAGATGCGTGGTGAGGCACGGTGGCGCACGAACGGGGCAGAGCGATGAACGGCGACAACATGCGGTCTGGTGGTGGCATGGCTGCTCCGGTGGCTCTTCTTCAGCTGGTTGTGGTCGAAAATGGCAAGGAGGAGGGCAAGGGTGATGGTCGTCCAACTTTGAGGAAGAGAGGGGGCAAGAGGGGGCCAATTGGTCTTATTTTCTGCTCAAATGTCCCCTTTACCTTATCCCTTCACCAGCTGCACTCCTTGGCTGAAAATCAGCCACCAATGCTTCACTTACAACCCTTGAAATGGTCCAAAAGTGGCGGTGGATGGGGGGCTACGAAATTGGCTTGAATTCCTCACCAATTGGACACTTGTTCTTACTTAATTCAACACAATTCGGCCTCAATAAATTCAGTCAACTCCTCAACGATCCAATTGGTATTTTTCCTCACCAATTGATCCACTTGCTTCCCAATTGTGCGATAAAAAATGATCCCTCACTTTTTCTAGACAAAAACAGCCCTACCTCGACTTTTTTCCAAAAGTCTTGGTTTGCAGAAAAATCTTCTGAGACAGAGTCGACGTTCCTAGAATTTATTGTGACATGACAAAACTTTAGAAATCGGACTCAAATTCGCAGTTAATTTCAATTCGGCGCGATTTTAGCGTGAACTAGGCTACCAATTGACTTTCAGAAATTTTTAGTGCAAATGACCCATGGTCGATTTTCTTCGAGCCATAATGAACCCATTCGACACATTGGTGACTCTCGGTTGTCGTGAAAATCTCGAGGGTTCAAATACGAACACATGGTACCAAAACAATAGGAAAATCAGTCTAGTGCCGGCCGACGAGAATTTTCCAATTTAGTGGTGTCACCCACGATCAGCCACACATCTCAGTCGAACCGACCTATCTCTGATCTCAAATCAATTTTTAAATGTGCCATAATGGCCTGTAAAGATAAGCACGATCGAATAGCCGATTCCTGGTCGAATTCTCAAGTCTATTGCCTTAAAATTCCTTAATGGCTACCCCAGATAATCTAGTTATCTCGAGAGTGATCAGCTCTGAGAACAGCTCTATAGGCACGTTGATGAAATGCTTGATTTATTCAATAGAAAACAAGATTGAAAATCTGGGATGTCACATAAGTCATTCAAAAATTCCTATTAAAGTTTCTAAGTATATAGATGAACTTTACTTGAATCTCAAATCTTCTCTTAAAAGGATCTCTGAGTTAAAAAAGGAAAATTCAAAACTCAGGCAACAGGATAATTATTGGAGAGAAAAGTTTGAAAATCTGAAAAAAGATTTTGATTATTTGAAAGAAAATACTAATTCTCTTTCAAAATAAAATGAATATTTGGAGAAGGAGATTTCAGATATTTCTGCAAAGTTCTTCCGAAGGATCAAAAACTTTAGAGCAAATTCTTTTAGCTCAAATACCTTATTATAACAAATTTGGTTTGGGTCTGAATAAAGAAAGTACTTTTTTAATCGATTTTCCTAAAGTTAATGAGAGACTTAGACAAAGACCTCCAAAATTTGCTTACAAAAACTATTTTCAAAAAGTTTTTGTAAAACATTTTGGTCAGAGTGCTGTTAAATATTCTAAGTGTAATTGCTCGGAACATTTTGAAAATGAATGTCCTAAAGTCTAGAGATCTATTAAGAAAGATTGGGCAAAGGCTGTTTTTAGAACTAACTCGCTAGGACCTTAGAAAATTTAGGTACTAAAGAAACTTTGAGATTTCTTTTTGACTGCAGGTCACTATTAAGAGGAAAAGCAAATAGTACTTGAACAATGGTTGTTCTAGACATATGACTAGAGATTTAATCAATTTTATAAAACTAGAAAAATAAAGAGGAGGAAATGTTTCTTTCGATGAAAACAGTAAAGGAAAAATCATTGGACAACAGTGAGGATTAGAAGTTTGATCATCAACAATGTTTCCTTGGTGAAAGGTTTGAACTACAATCTTCTAAGCATAAGCCAGCTATGTGATATAGAATTCAGAATCAATTTCCAAGAAGATGTTTATTCTGAAGTTAGTCGAGACTTTTCTCAAACCTTCACTAGGCGAAAACATGACCATATTTATCTTTTGAACATAAGTCTGGAGAACTCTCAATATCTTATCTCAATTCAAGATGAAGCAAATATCTGGCATCGCAAGCTTGGACGTGTGAGTATGAAACAAATTGCTAAACTATCGTCTAAAAAGCTGGTTCGCGGTCTTCCTAGAATTATGTACTAAAAGTCTGAGTTGTGTACTCCATGTATCTTGGGAAAACAGGTCAGAAGCTCATTTACACCTATAAATCAAGTTTCCACTAATCGTGTTTTGTAGCTTCTTCATATGGATCTTTTCGGATCAACTAGAAAATAAAACATTGATGGTAGGAAGTACTGTTCGGTAGTTATGGATAATTATTCAAGATTTACATGTGTTTTATTCTTGGCAAATAAAACAGAAACCCTCTCATATTTTTCAAAGTTTGCTAAGAAGGTTCAGAATGAGAAAGGTTTTGCCATTTCAAGTATAAATAATGATCATGGGAGAGAATTTAAATGTCAAGACTTTGCAAATTTTTGTGATGAGAATGGTCTACAACATGTTTTCTCCTCTCCATACACTCTAGAACAAAATGGAGTTGTAGAAAGGAAAAATAGGTCTTTACAAGAGATGGCCAGAGCTCTGCTAATTAAAAGTAGAGTCTCTTCTCGTTTTTTGGCACAAGCAGTTTCCACTACTTATTATATAATTAACAAATTATTTTTAAGGACTATCTTAGAGAAAACTCTCTATGAAGTTTATAAAGGAAAAAAAACCAAATATCTATTATTCTTATGTGTTTGGTTGTAAGTGTTTTATTTTGAAGAATGGAAATGATTGGCGTGGAAAATTTGAAGAAAGATCGTATGAAATGATATTTCTTGGCTATTCTACTTCAAGCAAAGCTTATGGGGTCTTCAACAAGAATACACAAACTGTCGAAATATCCATGAATGTCAGATTTCAAGAAAGTGTCCAAAACCTACAAGATCAAACTTAACTCAAAAAATCTGAACTAGTTTTAGATTTAATGAAGTTTTATTCCCCTTGAGGAACCTCAGCCATCTGGTGATCAAAGTCAAGCAGAAGAAAAGTCAGAAGAATCAATGAAAACAAACATTCAGCAAACTCTTACAAATAATGACAAATCCAATAGTAATTGGAAGCACAAATCAAGCCATCCTAAAGAGCTCATTATTGGCAATATAGAAGAAGGGATTTGTACCATATCCAAAGTAAAAGGAGACTCAAGTGCTCTAACTCTTATTTTTGAAATAAAACCAAAGGGAGTAGAATAAGTTTTGTCTGATGAAAGCTGGATAAAAGTAATGCAGGAAGAACTTATTGGGTGGAACAAAGTGGGTGTGATTGGAAGAAAGTGGGTGTTCATAAACAAGATGGATGAAAAGGTTAAAGTAACTAGGAACAAAGCAAGGCTTGTTGCAAAAGATTATACGCAAGAAGAATGAATAGACTATAATAAGACATATGCACTGGTAGCTAGGCTAGAAGACCTAAGATTATTGCTAGCATAGGCATGTTTCCATAATTTCAAGTTATTTCAGATGGATGTCAATAGTGCATTCCTAAATGGGTTCATTCAAGAAGAAGTCTATGTGGAACAACTACGAAGATTTGAAGATCCTAGAAAATTAGAATTTGTATACAAACTGGAGAAGGCTTTGTACGATCTAAAATAGGCACCTCGAGCTTGGTATGAGAGACTACGTAAGTTTCTAGTAAGCAATGGTTTTAAGAAAGGAATGATTGACACAACTTTATTTATCAAAAGGGAAGAAAAATATTTTCTACTTGTTCAAATATATGTAGATGATATAATCTTTGAGTCTTCTAATGAAAGTCTGTCCAAGAAATTTTCAAATTTTATGCAAAAAGAATTCGAAATGAGCACGATGGGTTAATTAACATTCTTTCTGGGTCTACAAGTTAGACAATCAAAGAAATGAACATTCATTTATCAAGAGAAATATGTCAGAAATGTTATCAAGAAATTTGGGATGGAAAACTACAAGAAGATTGAGACACCCATGTCAAATTATTCCAAACTTGACAAGGATGAAGATGGAAAGAAAGTAGACCAAAAAACATACAAAAAAGCATGATTGGTTCTCTTCTCTACCTTGCTACTTCTCGACCTGATATTTTATTCAACATGTATATGTATGCTAGATTCCAAGCCATTCATAGAGAATCTCATCTCAGTGTTGTAAAACATATTATCAAGTATATTGCAACGAATCCAACGATAAGTCTATGGTATCCAAAAGGATGAAACTTTACATTACTTGGATACTCAGATGCTGATGTAGCTAGTTGTAAAGTTGACAGGAAAAGTACTTCAGAAACATGCCAACTCTTGGGACAAATGTTAATGTCCTAGTTATAAAAAAAAAAAAAATAGAACATGGTGGCACTCTTAACGGTAGAAGCAGAATATGTTGCTCTTGGAAGTTGTTGTTCATAAATTCTTTGGATTATGCAACAACTAAAGGACTTTGGAATAAAATAACCATGCACCGAAATCATATATGACAACACAAGTGCAATCAACCTTACCAAAAATCCTATTCTTCATTCAAGGGCAAAGCATATTGAAATTTGCCATCATTTCATAAGAGACCATGGGCAAAATGGCAAAATCAATGTTCAATTCATTGATTCGAAGAATCAACTTGTAGATATCTTCACCAAGCCATTGGAGAAAGATTCGAATTTATTCGTGAAAAGATGAATATTGTTTTTGCATCTAGTTAAAGTTTATGGACAAGTAGACCCATCAATTCAACATATGGTAGAAACATCCTTCCGAAAGCCCTTCCAGACTCAAGTAGTTATATTTCAAATTTTGGTGTGTAAGTTAATTTTCTTCTTGAACAGGTATGATTATTTTCGAATTATTACATACCTTTTATATTTTAAATTTTTATATCTCTGCTGATTTTTTTAAATTAATTTTTCAAAAATTATTGACAATTACCATTAAAAAAAAACTGAAAGCTTTTTTTCTTTTGTGCCTATTCAGTTGCCCTGGTTCATTTTCTTTAAGTAAAATCTTCGACCTTTTCTCCCGATATCCGGACTCTTTGCAAATTTTAATCTTCTCTCAAATCCTTACTTCTCTTGATCTACTTTCACACTTTTTGTAAAATTTCTCACTCGATCACTCTCAAACATGTTATCAAAATCCTCCAAGTCTATTTCCATGTCTTATTAGAGGAAATCCTCTCGCATTGCTAGTCGCGGGCCTCGGTTTATTCTTGAAGGTCCGATGCATTTTGATCTCACCGGAGATGAATCACCTCGAAGCACGAATCGACAATTGATGGAGGAAAATGTTACTTAGGAAGCGACTCCTATTTCGATAAGAAAGCCCGAGGTACTTCTCAAACATCATGAGTTTCTAAAAAAGGGAGGAAGTCCCATAGATTTCATAAGTTCATTCTTGAAAGAAAATAGTTGTAGGAACAAAACCTTATTCTTGAGAGTCATGGAAAACTTAGAGTTGGTAGAGGCTAGAAGACCAAAAAATGAATTTTTAAACTTTCCTATTGATCCTCATTTTGGTACTGAAGGTCAGACTAAGAGTAAAAAGGAAGATGATGATGATGAGAAGGTGTTCAAAAATTTTCAACCCAAAATGGGTGTCGCTGCAGAAATCGTTGGAACAAGAGGGAAGTTATTTTAGTCAAAGGACCATAGGAAAGACGCACGTATGCTAAATAGAGGGGTCATCAACCCCTTGAACGGTAGATTTTGATTTCCTAGATTTCATCAAGGAGAATTTGCGAGAAAAATTTGCCAAGCTTCAGATGGAGAGGTTTTGTGTGGAGTCATCTGATGCTTATATTGAATTGACTACTTACTCCTATTCTAACCTATTTATTCTGGATGCCACTCATGTTCAATTCACTGTGAGTGATAAAGTTTTTTATGTTGATGTTAATTTGTTGGCTGATATTCTAGGAGTAGAAAGGAATTGGACTAAAAATGATTTCAAAAATGAGATTAAAGGATCTCTCTAGAGCCTTGAAACTTTCGAAGAAAGAATCTACTAGCAAAGCTAAGGTAGGATCTATGGTTGATAAGAAGTACAAAGGAAAGAGCATTGTCTAATGTGTTAGGGAAATCCCTTATGATGTTTTGAAGATGACAAAATAAATCAAAGGCTATTGATGTGTTTAATGGTTGAGTAATAGACTATGTAGATAATAAAACATGTAAAGGATATTGTCGAAGTCTATACTTGAAAGAACCATAAGATAGACTCTATGTTGAAGCTGAACTTATTCATACCAGACCTTAAGGCTAGATATGTTCAGAAGTAGAATATGTTCAGACTTATGTCCAGATTGTAAAGTCTACTTCAGACGGAAGATACTCATACTTTGCATACAGAACGAGACAAGGTCCAGAACGAGATACAAGTTTAGAACATAGCAGATTCATAACGAAGCATGTTTAGAACGAGACAACTTGACAACGTAACACAAGCCCAAAACATATAACGGCTAGTGATCTAGACAATTGGATCATGAAGAACAAAACTTTCTAAACGGAGAAGCTCTACTTATGGAAATGAAGATTTTGTTTGTATGGGCGATCAAAATCAATTTGAGTTTCTGCTTCTGTCACTCAATGGCTACTAAATCTTCTTGATAGAGTGAGTAGATTGGAAGATGATCCTCTAGATACTGTCCAACGAGTAGTTTGGAAGTGGAGGAGTATTTAAGGAGATCAAGGATGGAGGAGCAAGTAAGAGATGGAGCGTAGAATTTATAATTCCAAAGTCTGAGCAAACTTCGATCATACACTTATCTTTCGTGAGCTTAAATGTTTGTGTTCATAAGAGAAATACCAAAATAGTGACTTAGTGAGATAGTGTGATCTACCATTGAGTGTTTGCACTCAAAGTTATAATCTTTTATTGATCACATAGTGGAATCCAACCAAAAGGCTATTAACGTGGGAGAGTAGACGGAGGCTTGATCTAAGCCAAACCACTATAAAATTCGTGTGAAACCTTCTCTTCCCTTAACTCTCATTATTTAAATCTATTCCACACTTACAGGTTATTTCATAAGTCTGTTCCATCGCATAACAGATTCTGAACATATACTAGAAGTCTGGTGGCTCGCTTATCAAACTCTAATCCTTATTTAGACTTTGCTTGAAATTTATTTTATTCCACATTTATTTGCCAAGGTTTATTTTAAACACCTATTCACCCCCTCTAGGTGTTCGTACTAGCATTTTCATCGTGCACTCTAAAGAGAAAATGACCTGTTCTTCTTCCACATGATGAAGACGAGATTATCTCTAATATTATGCAAATATTGCCACGAAAGATCCTCTTGGTGGCATAGCCGATTCTAAAGAAAAAGAAGAGGATGAGAGCGAGAAAGAACCGGAAGAATAAAGTGAATGAGAAGAAACTAGAATAAAAGAGAGTGAGGAGGATGACTTAGATGACGAAGAAGGAGATGAGAATTTGAATAAGGGATTGCAGCAGTCTGACAATGAAGGAGAAGATACGAGGGAAGTTGGTGCAGGAGATGCCAGAGAAAAGGGAACTGGTCGACAAACTAGTGCTAGAAGAGAAAGAGTGCAAGAAGGAGAAGGAATTCTTCCTCAAACTGAAGGCACTGTGACAGGGGGAGTAGGTGAGAAAACTCTTCTTGTTGACCAAACTGTAGAACCAACTACAAGTGATGGAATTAGTCAATTCCCTCCAGATGCTGAAGATATTTATGTATCACATTTTCCTCAAGATTCTTCTAGGGGTCAAGACAAAGAGGCCAATGTTTATGGGAAGCACCAAATTTCACATGTTCAGGTCGATGTTCTTTCACCTTTGGATACTTCACCAATACATTTTGTAGAAGGTAGTGCCCAATTTGAGCTAGAAGCAAAATATCCTCAGATAGTGGAACTCCTCTTGGAGATTAAGGCACATCAATATGGGATGGAGGTTGAAATCCAGAAATTGCATGCTACTCTCGGTACTACCTTAAAATCTCTCACTAGAAAGGTATAGTCTCTTGATGATAAGGTTCAGAATATGAATTAGTAGGCTTCTCATAATTTAGCGAAGGTTGAGACTATCTTCTATCAGTGCCTGACTAAGCTTGACGAGACAATACAGACTTTGGAGGATTTCCAATTTGTTTGTGTTCTTAGGCAACCCTAGTTTTTTTTTTTAAACCAACTTTTTTTTTCTTTGTGGTTGTTTGCCTTTCTCTTTTTGCATTGACAAAAAGGGGCAGAGTTTTGCAGATTTGAAGCTTTAACTATGACCGGTGTATGATTGAGTTTTTAAATGTTGGTGTGATTGGTGTTTCTTTTGTACAGACTATTGGTTGATGTGTTTTGTGTGTGCAAACTATGTGTATTTTATGCAGACTTTATCAATTATTGTGTGCTGTTAAAGTGTTGTATTGCATGATAACTTTCATAATTATCATGTGCTGCTAAAGTGTTGTTTTGCAGCATAACTTTCATAATTTGCTTAAACTTGCATGAAAGTTTTGCCACCGTAAAAGCTGGGGAGATTGTTGAGAAAACTCTTACCAGGTTTTGAAGTTGACAAAAAATTTCTTATTCTTGTTCTTTTTCTATAGTAGACTTCTGAAATCATATTGCAGACTCTTGTCAAAGTCTATTCATTCTAGAAGTCTTTTCCACTCTGACATAATCCGGACTGAAACCAAGTCCAGAACGAAGATATAATCAAACTCAGATTTATTGATCTTGCGACAAGGATTCAATATGAACATAATAGAGATTCATTCTTTAATATCTAGCAATCTGGCGAAAAATCCCACGTACCTTTTTTAAATACATTGATGGAATCAATCATGAATTGATGAAATTAATCTTAAAGACAGGTTCCTTTTTGGGAAGCATCTACTTAGGAAAACCTAGATTTTGATTGTACAAGCGACCAGAATCAACGGATTTTCATTTTAAGCTTCATATGGCTACAAGATTTCCTTAATCAATTCTGTCCAATGGATTGATTGGAAGAAATTTCTTTGGAGAATACCAACGGCTAGTAAGGCGTTGAGGAGTATTTAAGGGGGTCATTTAGTCTCTTTGAGATAGAGTGTGAAAATTGAAATTCCAAAGTTTGAAACCTTTACAAACACTTGTTATTCAATAACAACTCTTAAAATGTGTATTCAAGAGAGAAAATCACAAGAATAGTGACTTAGTGAGGGGAAAAAAATCTTCCATTGAGAGTTTGCACTCGAAATATTGTACTTCTCTATTGATACTTTAATGAGTTTCAGCCAGAAGGCTGTTAACGTGGGAAAGTGGATGTAGGCTTGGTCTAAGCCGAACCACTATAAATCTCATGTGCAACTTTCTCTTCCCTTAACTCTTTTCAGCATTAATCTATTGCAACCTTTTAAGTTTCGCAAAAATCTGTTCCATCTCCTAAATGAATCTAAATTTTCACCAGAAGTCTGGTAACTTGTTTTATCAGACTCGATCATTTTTAGACTTTGCTCGCAACTTATTTTATTCCGCATTTATTTGTCAAGGTTTATTTCAAACACCTATTCTGTGATGAGCCGTGACATCTCAGGCTATCACTCTAGACCCTCAACTAAAATCTTTAATTTCTATTGCACAAGCGGAAGAATATACACTTTTCATATAAAGACATTTCACTTAAGAACGAATTTCATAATAATTACATGCTTCCATTCATTCATCATAAACAAGGATTACAAGAGGAAAACAACATCTTGACAATTACATCATGACAATACACACATCAAGATGACCCCAACAAAACACCTGGGAGAGGCCAAAAAGGTGCCTAAGTCCTCTACCCAGTAGTTTTCCTCATCCACTACATTCTTCCATACCACTCGCACCTCCTACTCCAAGCTCAAAGCATCACCAACGGATGGGGCCAAACAACCTCCCATTCACGTTGAGATACACGGACAAAAATCGCATAGGAAAAGGATTAGGGCGTCCATCATCTATCTAGACAGTACAAATATAATGAGTCAAAACAAGACTAGAATCTCGATCCTCAAAGTCCCTATACATGCCATCTACCAGTACAGATGTGCCATAAGTCGCCAAAGGTGTCACATCCATAGCTAATGGTTTGAGAGGAAAAATAAAGGGTGAGCAACAATGCCCAGTAAAGGATAAAGCATGGCATTAAATAATGAGACCCTAGCTTCGTGCATTAGTGAAAATAGCACCAACATTGTGTGTCACGCCTCGAACCTCGAGCGCGCACACATCCCTCGGTGGTCGATAAAATTACAACATCCCAAGACAAGTTGCCGACCCATTCATTTTATTGCACATGCGGAAGCGAATAAACAAATCTCCAGACAACATTCAATTGGGATAGAAAAGCATCATACAAATTTTCACAAACACCTTTCATAAACAAGCTGAGTTTATATACAATACTAGTCTATAAACAAATGTCTAAACCAAAAAGAAGAGTCACTACGCCATCTAGGCACAAGACTCTTCAACTGAGACCTTTGAGACCTCCGGGGGATCTGGTCTTCCACGACACCATTGTAAACGCCAGTACAAGCACCTAGAGGGGGTGAATAGGTGCGAAAACAATTTTTGCCAAGTAAACCAGAAATTACAATTTCAAATCTGTTTAGCAATAGATTTTAAAATGGAAATTAGACTCGAACAATTAAATAGAGTTACGATCAAGGTAAAAGGGTTCAAGGAAGAGAATAAGAACACAAGGTTTATAGTGGTTCGGCTTAATCCAAGCCTACGTCCACTCTCCTGCACTGACAGCCCACCGGCTGGATTCCACTATGAATCAAAAGAGTCGTTACAAGATCACTTCCTTGATTCCACAAAGGTGTAGAGACTCTACTACACTTCCTCAAGGCTTCACAGAATTATAAACTCTCTTTTGAGTACAAGTTTACGCTCAACAATTGAATTGACAAAGAACAAGAAGCTTCGACTTTGGAATTTATCTATCTCGCACACACTCAAATAACCGGAGCGTCTTCCTTATATACTCCTCCATGCCTTCATAACCGTTGGCACCTTCCAAAGGAGTTCTTCCAATCTACTCGTTGGACAGAATCAATTAGGGAGATCTCGAGTTACTTAAGGAATGTGAAGATAGCCCACCAATCCTGCTCGCCCATACAATCAGGGTCTAGGTTTCCATAAGTAGAACCTTCCAAGTATACTTCGCCAATCAACGAATCCAATTTATTCAAATTTGAATCAAACCGAATAATCGATCTTTGAGGTGCTATCTCCAGCCGTGAGATCTTCTATAACCGCTCGAATCAAATCCCTAAAGAAATACTTGAATCTGGATAAATCTTCTTCGTCGGTCTAGAAACTGTCAATGAGGGCAGACTTTACATCTTGAGTCTGGTGGTCCGCGATCTTCGACTTTGACGATCTTCGACTTTGACGATCTTCGACTTTGACGGTCTTCGACTTTGACGGAAGAGTCTCGCGAGTCTTCGACTTTGTTGAGTGAGTCTCGCAAGTCTTCGGACTAGACTGAAAAATGTTTTGTCGACATCAAAACAAGTAAGGAAGTTTTCTCCAACAATCTCCCCCTTTTTGATGGTGACAAAACTTTTCTCGCAGATTTGGATATTTTTAACCCGCAAGACAATACTTAAGCAAACATGGATATCTCATAAATAAATAAAGATAGTATTGAATCTGCATCCACAGAAAATGTGTTAGTCCAAAGATAAACAACCATCTTTGCCAACACTTAAAATACTAAGCAAGCATTAAACAATTTTAAACAAATAATCCAAATCCAAACATTAATCTAAATTCAAATCGGTCACAACCAGACAAAAGTAAAGTTTAAAACAGAAGTCGAAATAAGTCAAATTTAAAACAAATCTGTCGAAATAAGTCAAATTTAAAACAAATCTGCTGCACTCAGCTTCTCCCCCTTTTTGTCATCATTAAAAAGGAAGAAATGAAAAGAGAATGAAATTAGGATTGTCTTGGAATGCGAACAAGTTGGAAATCTCCAATCGACGGGACAAAGTGTCTTCCAACTTTTTCAAATCCTCCTTCAGCTTTTCTATTTCATGACTCTTGGCAGTGGCTTGAACTTGAAGAGTAAGAGTCTGGATTTGATCATTCAACGAAACTGAAGAGGCTTGACTAGCATTCCGCAGATTTTGAACTTCATATCCCAGAGCGTAGATCTGACCTCGCATCTCCTTAAGAATATCAAGCACTCGTCGAAGGTCTGCTGAGTTATCAGTCTGAGTGCTTGCCTCAAAGATGGTCGATTGAGGAGTATTTGCAAAAGATGGCATCTCGAGCATGAGTATCCAGATTTGAGAAGAAGTCTCATGACCTTCCTCCGGAAATTGAGAGGCATAGACATCTTCCGGATCTGCAGTGAGCGGCTCACATCTTCACTAGCAAAAGCATTTGAAGAAGTACCTCTTTTGTCGAACTCCCCCGTTTCGGTGCCTTCGGGTGGAGAGAAGTACTCTTCATGCTCTGTCTCCTCGTCAGTGTCATGATGCTGCGGTTGTTGTTGCTCCTCGTCTTCCGAAGTTCTTTCTTCCTCCGCCTCTTTCCTTATCAATCCCCTCTCTTCTTCCTCTCGTTCTTCCTCTTCTCTCGTCTTGATCCTCTTTCTCCTCTGTCTGTGGAATAGAATGCTGAAGATTGCTTAAAGCAAGAGCTGATAAGATTACATGTTCCTCATCCTCTTCATCCTCCAAGATGAGAACTCTTCTTTTCTTGGAGGGAGCTGTCATGGGCTCCTTTCCCTTTCTTTTTGCAGCAGAAGAGACTTGATGAGTCTTGGTAGGAGTCTTCTCCTTGAATCGCTCCAAAGCTTTGTTTAGCTCTTTCGTACGCATCTTGGAGATCATCTTCGCCCCACCACCATCCGATCACACGATCGAACACAAAGAGTATTGGGAGGCTGAATGTGAAGGTGTCTCGAACAGCTTGGAAACAAGTGCCGAGTACGGAAGTTGGCCTTTGTCCTTCACCACCGATCCGTACATGTGAAACATTATAGTGTGTGGTAGGGAGAACTTCTTTCCAAAGATTGATGGCATACATCGCATTGCTTCGAATTTGAAACATCGCCTTTGAAGTCGATTTTGGTCTCGCATGCTTGATCACTATCTTGTGAAGAAGAATATTTGAGGCATTCAACCTCACGTACGAGATTCGTCCTTCGGCCATCCCATCTCGAACGAGTTCCACCGTTGCCCGGCCAATAGACACGCCGATCAATTGAAATTCCCCTCTTTCAACCCCAATCACATCGGCCGGGTGTCCATGTCAACCACATAATCCCGATCTCTAACGCTGAATGAAAATCTATTCGCATCCAAAAGCTTAGATTTGAATAGAAGTAAGCAAAGAAGTTCGGATGTGCTACCGTTGTCTCGAGCAGAATTTATCAAGTTGAAGTAAGGCGAATTTCTCCCGCAAGTTCACCTTCGAGAGTCTAGAAAATCAAAGTCTACACTCCTTGGGTTTATCACCCCTCTCTTCAAAGAACTTATTATAATGTCGTTTGTGTTCCTCGAACGAAACAAATCTGTTCTTTGCTTCTAACATTCGAAGCAATACCCATTATAGACTTAAAATTTGTGAATATTTTCTCATCATCATTTCCTTCGGGTTGATTATGTCCACTTACACGTGGATCACTTGGAATATTCGCAAAAGCTTTATCTCGCCGAGCCCGCAGAGCAATACCCAAGCGTTCCATTGTGCGCAAAAATGGGTTTCATTCCTATACCCCTTTTCTACCAAAAACTCGTCAATGAAACTCAAAGCGGAGCCTCCTTCTTTTAAAGCAAAGGTACGCTTTGTAGGTAAAAGCGGGCTTTTGAGATCTTACAGGTGCGGCATCCTCGACGGTTTCTTCTTGCGCTTGCTGTTGTGATCTAGCCTGAGAAGAGCGGCGCGGTTGAGAATGTTGTGGGCTCTGCTGTTGTCTCGGAGAATCTTCTTCCTCGGTGAGGTCAAAATGCGTAGGACCCTCACGCAAAGGCGGTGGTCCCCGCTTGCGATTCTTGAGGATTTTCTTTGAGAGGCCATTATCACGCCTTTAGGAGATTCCAAACTTGATTCGCGAGAAAGGTGAAGACTTTAAGATTTAACTAGAGAGAAAAGGTGAAAAAGTGAAGTTCTGTGCTTCTAGGGTTTGTGAAGAAGACGATCGGTATATAAAGCAATCAAAACAGGTTATACGAATCGTCGCAAAAAGGAAATTAGAAAATACCTTTTCAAAAATAACTGCCTTTTTGAAAAAAATGTATAACTGTCAAAAAGATAACTTCTTTTTCGAAAAGGAATGATTGCTATAATTCCGAAAATTTAGAAAGATAACATCAATCAATTACAGATGAACGTACCTTTTCGAGATTTTGTCCAAAAGATAAATTTCCAAAGTAGAAATAACTTACAGTAGTAGATCTTGATCTCTTGAGTCTGAGCCTTTTTAGACTTTAGTCCCTAAGTCTCGAACTTCTTCGACTTTAAGATATTAAGTCCGGAGCGAATAGACTCAAATTGGCTTTTCTCCAAAGTGGCTTAGTAAAGATATCCGCCAGCTGATTCTTTGAGTCGATGAAATGAATCAATACTTCTCTGTTTTGAACATGATCTCTAATAAAATGATGTCGAATCTCTATATGCTTTGCTCTTGAATGAAGAATTGGATTCTTGGTGAGATTAATTGCGCTGGTATTGTCACATTTGATCTCAGTGCATGAGTCTTCGATTCCAAAGTCTCTTAGCTGTTGTTTTATCCATAAGATTTGAGAACAACAACTTCCAAGAGCCACGTATTCGCTTCGCTATTGAAAGAGCTACGGTACTTTGTTTCCTAGAAAACCAAGATACCGTTCGTTCCCAAGCAATTGACAGTGCCCGAAGTGCTCTTCCTATCAACTCGCATCCCGCTAGGTCTCGCGTCGAATAACCAAGGAGAGTAAGATCTCCTTCTTTAGGATACCGAGACCAAACTTTGAGGTTGTTGCAACGTATTTGATGATGCGTTTTGCAGCACTTAGATGGGATTCTTTTGGATCGATTGGAATGCACAAATACATACACTAAACAAAATGTCGTCTAGATGCAGTAAGATAAAGAAGTGAACCAATGATACTCCCGTATAGCTTCTGGTCAATCTTCTTTCCTCCTTCATCTTTGTCCAAACTTTCAAGAACTAGACATTGGTATATCGAGTCTTTTTGCAATTCTCCAAACCGAACTTTTTAACAAGATCTTTAGCATATTTTTCTTGGTGAATGAAAGTCCCTTCCTTCAATTGTTTTACTTGTAGTCCAAGGAAGAAGGAAAGTTCACCCATCATGCTCATCTCAAATTCATCCCGCATAGACTTAGAAAATTTCTTGCACAGATTTTCGTTAGGTGATCCAAAGATAATATCATAAACATAGATTTGTACAAGTAAAAAGTTTTTATTTTCTCTTTTAATAAACAAGGTGGTGTCTACCTTACCTTTAACAAAACCATTTTGGATTAAAAACTTACTTAATCTGTCGTACCAAGCTCGAGGTGCTTGCTTAAATCCATGTAGCGCCTTTTTCGCCCGAATACGTAGTCCGGCTTCCTTGGGTCTTCAAATCCGGGAGGTTGTTCCACATAGACTTCCTCTTGGATAAATCCATTTAAGAATGCGCTTTTGACGTCCATTTGGAATAACCTGAAATTCTTATAACAAGCAAAGGCAAGTAATAATCTAATTGCCTCTAACCTTGCTACTGGTGCGTAAGTCTCATCATAGTCTATCCCTTCTTCTTGCGTATATCCTTTGGCCACGAGTCTTGCTTTGTTCCTTATAACTTTTCCTTTTTCATCCATCTTGTTTCGAAACCCATTTAGCTCCAACAACAGATTTACCTTTTGGTTTAGGAGTCAATTCCCGGACATCGTTAATGCTGAATTGCCTCGAGTTCCTCTTGCATAGCTTCAATCCAACTTTCATCGCTTAAGGCTTCTTCTATGCTCTTGGGTTCTATTTCAGAAATAAGTGCCACAAAGACTAGACTCTTCATGCCTTTTGGATCTCGTACGGATTCCTTCATCAATGTTGCCAATTATGAGTTCTTTGGGGTGACTAGACTTGTGCTTCCAGTTGCTGGTTGGTTTGACAGACTGATCTTTCTCTTCATTTGGTTCTTCAATGTTTGTTCTTTGTTGATCTTCTGAAGTCTGAGCTGCTTCTGGGGGTTTAGACTTTGTAGAGTCTGGAGCAGGTTCAGATTCTTCAGGTTGAGTCTGGATCGATTGAATTTGTGTGAAGTCTTGAAATTTAACATTCATTGATTCCTCCACTGTTTGAGTCTTTTTGTTGTAAACTCTGTAAGCTTTGCTGGTGTTGAATATCCAAGGAAAATACCTTCATCTGATTTTTCTTCAAACTTACCAATTCGATCATTTGCATTTTTCAATATAAAACATTTGCAACCAAACACATGAAAATAGGAAACAATTGGTTTCTTACCTTTGAACAATTCATAGGGAGTTTTCTCCAAAATAGGTCTTAAGAAAACTCTATTAATAATATAACAAGCTCGTAGAAACTACTTCAGCCCAAAAGCGAGAAGAAATGTTGCTTTCAATTAAAAGAGTTCTAGCCATTTCTTGCAGTGATCTATTCTTCCTTTCCACAACTCCATTCTGTTCTGGAGTGTACGGAGAGGAGAACACATGCTGAAAACCAGATTCATCACAGAATTTAGCAAAATCTTGATTTTCAAACTCACCTCCATGATCTGTTCGTATACAAGAAATAACATACCCCTTCTCATTCTGTACTTTCTTTGCAAACTTTATAAAATAAGAAAAAGTTTCAGACTTACTTGCCAAGAAATATACCCAAGTAAATCGTGAGTAATCATCTACTATTACTAGGCAATATTTCTTACCACCAATACTGGGGTTCTAGTTGGTCCAAAGAGATCCATATGCAAGAGTTGCAGCACACGATTAGTGGAAACTTGATTTATTGGTTTGAAAGAACTTCGACCTGTTTTCCCGACGCATGGGGTGCATAGATCGGATCTTTCATATGTCAGATTTGGTAGTCCACGAACAAGCTTCTTTGCAGAGATCTTGGCTATTTGCCTCATGTTGATGTGGCCAAGTTTCCTATGCCATAGATTAGCTTCCTCTTGTATTGAGATTAGACATTGGGATTTTTCTGGTTTGATGTCCAGGAAGATAGATATTCCCATGTCTTCGTCCCCGTGAAAGTCCGAGAGGAATCTCTACTGGTTCCCGAACATATTCCTTCTTGAAAGTTAATTTTGAAACCCGTATCGCACGGTTGGCGATACTTAACAAGTTGTAGTTAAGTCCTTCTACTAAAGAAACGTTGCTGATTGTGAGACTTCCAATCTTTACTGTTCCGCGTCCGACAATTCTGCCTTTACTATTTCCTCCAAATGAAACTTTTCCACCATTAACTTGCATAAGCTTTATGAAACAACTTGAGTCTCCTGTCATATGTCTTGAGCATCCACTATCCAAGTACCATTTGACCTTTTTCTTGATAGTGACCTGCATTTAAAAGGAAAACTCAAGCCTTTTTTGGTACCCATATTTTCTTAGGTCCAATGGTGTTAGTATAATATACGGTCTTTGCCCAAACCTTCTTAACAGGTTTCCAAACCATAGGACATTCTTTCTCAAAATGTTATGAACTATTACACTTAGAACATTTAAGAGCATTGCGGCCTACAGGTTTTACAAAGGCTTTTTGAAAGTGAGTTTTATAAAAGTCTTTTGTATGTCTTTGTTTGATTCTTTCCTTCACTTTTGGAAAATCAATTAGAGGAATGGTTTCAGCAGTCATTCCTAAGCCTGATTTGTTAAAGTAAGGTCTTTGTGCTAAAAGAATCTTTTCCAATTTCTCAGATCCTACAGAAAACTTTTTTGAGATGCTTGAAATATCATTTTTCAAAACTTCATTTTCTTTAGAAAGAGAGTCTGCATTTTCTTTCAAGGTAATGACAATTTTATCTAAATTTTCGACCTTTTCTTTCCAAACAGTCTCCTGTTGCTTCAATGCAGAATTTTCTTTTTTCAGTTCGGAAATCCTCTTGAGAGAGGTTTTGAGACTAAGACACGGTTCATCAATATATTTAGAAACTTTAGTAGGAATCTTAAAATTACTTACCTTGATTTCACTGTCTGAGTCTGAGTCTGAGTCTGAGTCTGTCTCAGAGTCTGAGTCTGATTGTGCCATTAGACAAATATTGGCATAGTCATCATCACTCTCTTCGCATTCGGTATCACTCCAAGTTTCTGCTTTGAGAGCCTTTCTGTATTTCTCAGCTTTTCCTTTCTTTTTCTTTAGTAAGGGACAGTTGGGTCTGATGTGCCCCTTTTTCTTGCATTCAAAACAAATCACATCTTTATTGGATTCATCATCTTCTGCTGATTTGTTTTGAAACTTTTGAAAGCTTTGTTTCTTCCAATTGAATCTTCTTCCCTTTTTGTTCAGTTTTCTGAACTTTCTTATCATGAGAGCAAGCTCTTCATCGTTCATATCATCTTCAGAATCTGTAACATCAGAGTCATCGTTAGATTTTAAAGCAATAGATTTTTTACCTTTGGGATCTTCATCTTCGTTGTTTTGCTCCACTTCATAAGACTGAAGAGTGCCAACCAATTCGTCAACGTAAAAGTGGCATGATTCTTTGTGTCTCCCTTATTGAGGTCTTTACGTGATTCCAATCTTTGGAAAGTCCACGCAGCAGTTTGTTGAACTTCATAGGTCCAGAGATTGGTTGACCTTGATACTCAAGACCATTCACGATTTATGTAAAATGACTAAACATGTCAGTGATAGATTCTCCTGGTTTCATCTTGAAGGCTTCGTATTGACTGAGCAGAATATTGATTATGGTTTCTTTCACTCGATCAGTTCCTTCATAGGTGATGTTCAACCTATCCCGCACTTCTTTAGCTGTTTCACAAGAAGATATTCTGTTATATTCAGTAGGAGATAATGCACAATATAAGGAATAAATTGCTTTTGCATCGAGAGCTTGTCTCTTGGTTATCTCTTCTTGAGTCATCCCGCCGGACTCAATAGCTTCCTTTCCCCTTTCGAGACTCGTTGTAGCTTTAGGAGTGATTCCTTTGTCTACCACGTCCCATTCCATAGGATCTTTAGATCTTAGGAATGCCTTCATCTTGTTTTTCCATATGCTGTAATCCTTTCCATCAAAATAAGGTGGTCTTGTGTTGCTTTGCCCTTCAACCAGACACTGAGCTAACATACTAGCCATGGATCGTTAACTCAAGTAAAAACACTTCAATTTAAATGAGTACACGAGCTCGATACCAATTGTAAACGCTAGTACGAGCACCTAGAGGGGGTGAATAGGTGCGAAAACAATTTTTGCCAAGTAAACCAGAAATTACAATTTCAAATCTGTTTAGCAATAGACTTTAAAATGGAAATTAGACTCGAACAATTAAATAGAGTTACGATCAAGGTAAAAGGGTTCAAGGAAGAGAATAAGAACACAAGGTTTATAGTGGTTCGGCTTAATCCAAGCCTACGTCCACTCTCCTGCACTGACAGCCCACCGGCTGGATTCCACTATGAATCAAAAGAGTCGTTACGGATCACTTCCTTGATTCCACAAAGGTGTAGAGACTCTACTACACTTCCTCAAGGCTTCACAGAATTATAAACTCTCTTTGAGTACAAGTTTACGCTCAACAATTGAATTGACAAAGAACAAGAAGCTTCGTACTTTGGAATTTATCTATCTCGCACACACTCAAATAACTAGAGCGTCTTCCTTATATACTCCTCCATGCCTTCATAACCGTTGGCACCTTCCAAAGGAGTTCTTCCAATCTACTCGTTGGACGTAATCAATTAGGGAGATCTCGAGTTACTTAAGGAATGTGAAGATAGCCCACCAATCCCGCTCGCCCATACAATCGGGGTCTAGGTTTCCATAAGTAGAACCTTCCAAGTATACTTCGCCAATCAACGAATCCAATTTATTCAAATTTGAATCAAACCGAATAATCGATCTTTGAGGTGCTATCTCCAGCCGTGAGATCTTCTATAACCGCTCGAATCAAATCCCTAAAGAAATACTTGAATCTGGATAAATCTTCTTCGTCGATCTAGAAACCGTCAATGAGGGCGTACTTTACATCTTGAGTCCGGTGGTCCGGCGATCTTCGGACTTTGACGATCTTCGACTTTGACGGTCTTCGACTTTGACGGAAGAGTCTGCGAGTCTTCAGACTTTGTTGAGTGAGTCTGCAAGTCTTCAGACTAGACTGAAAAATGTTTTGTCGACATCAAAACAAGTAAGGAAGTTTTCTCCAACAACCATCAGGGGGATTACCTACCCCCTCACCTGCTGTGGCGTTGACCGCAACAACAAGGATGTCGGAATCCTACAGGGATCCTTCCTCGATCCCATTGATCCCATGGCGAAACCACGCCCTAAATTGATGAGGTACCAACTAAGGTTGGTCCTCATTAACCAAGATTATGGTCACCATGAGCTCATGGAGCCAGGGACTCCTGGGGACAGGGACGTTAGTACTCTGCATCGTATAACCCCTTGGCTGCCCAAGATGCAATGGAGGGACAGCCATCTACAGACTTGAAAAGGTTGAGCCCACGATAGAGTGAGACAATGTCTCAGTAAGTTCACCCCCTAAACCCCGAATAAGAAGGAGATACGCCTAGGGGTAATCTAACCACACATCACAGAAGACTTACCTCGCCTTAGTTCCTTCTTGCATGTTAGTACAATTCATATCACATATAAATGCATTAAAAGCACTCATCAATCAGGACGTCTTTGCTTATAACCCAAAGAATTATAGGGGTCTCGATTATAAGGCCAAATCGTTATGACACGTCCATTCCGTACCACACAATTTTGTCCCATAACCAGGCACGTCAATTCCAATCAATCATGTGTCCCAATTGATTACGACCCAACGGCCACGGCCGACTCAACAGTCAATGGTCTTCTAGTGTAGCCGAGTGTCGTCTCTCACCATCGAGCACGGCAACGTCTACATCTAGACGGCATTCCATATAGGAGCATCGGCTTAGCCTCCACTGCAATTGGCATCCGTTGACTTAGGGCATTACCGAAGGAGCATCGTCCGACCGCAAAGGCTCGTGATGGGTTCTCATACCATTCATGCACCCATCCAATCCCGGCCCAGACATCGTGCTTTGCACTCAAATGTCCTAATTAAAATAATGTACTTGGCACATTTTCTTCGTGAGTGATCAGTCAGAGAAAAAGACTATGGGTGCATCGATGAAAAGCCCAACTCATTCAATCGACAACAGAATCAGAAAATCAGGATGTCACATAATGAATCATCATAACTATGGACTACATCAAATATGGCAGCATAAGGTACCAATGATATCATGCGAACTAGACAAGTTAACATGAGTATAATGCATGAAGACTACACCGCAATATGCATACGAACACCATTCATGCAGCACACGGCACATGCAATCCCATTCATGCATCTCCTGGCACACGGCAACACCATCACACGTACTCACACGCCTTGTTGATTAATTTCAATGTGTGATCATTTCATATCCACCCTCGAAATGAATTGCACCTGGGACGCTAGCCGGATCCGTTCGAGTCACTTCCGAGTTGTTGCCCGGACTTCCCAAGGACGCTGGCCCCAGGGCATCTCCCTCCGAGGCATCCCGGTGTCCAAAGGTCATTGCTCTTGTGACTTCAACCGAGACATCCCAAATCTCGCTGTTTGGGGCATCCCCACTCCCCGGGGTCATCCCGGTGTCCAAAGGTCGCTGCCCTTGTGACTTCAACCGAGGCATCCCAAACCTCACTATTTGGGGCATCCCCACTCCCCGAGGGCATCACTGGAACGTTGTCCAGTGGAACACCTCTTAATTGGATTCATTCACACATTTCACCACATCACAATCTTCCATTAGGGCACACTTTCAACACCACCAGCACACACATGTATTACCACACAGCATGCTCAGTGCACTAGGATCACAATGCATCAATATGCACAAAATAGAATTGCCCTTTTCATCACCTTACAAACTCATCACACATGATTCCGCACATATGCTAAGCACCTCACATGTACAACCATCACGCATAAGTTCTCAGCATGCCAAAATCATCCAAAACCACGAAATAAACATTTTCCAGCAAGCAAGACACGAAGAACAACAACCAGACCGTATCTAGCTCTCACTAGCAAAAATTGAGTCCACATGCACGTCTCCAAAATTAAATCTAGAAACATAACCAAACGAGTTCAGAAAAAATTAAAAATTTAAATATGTTGTAAAAAAACACTTAAATAAACACCTTTTATGAAGAAACTTTGACCCGGACTTTCTAGAATAGGAGCAATAAATCACTCAAATTGTTACCAACACTGTGTTCGTGTCCAAAAATCACGTTTTGGCAAAACCAGCTTGGTTCGAAGTCCAAACCTCATCCATTTGTTCTTAATTTTGACTATGTTAAACTTTAAGATGTGCTGAAAAACTTTTATAAAGAAACTATTTTGAAAATCGAACCCCAAGAGTTTATAAAAGCTCTTTGAACACCGAAAGGTCACGGATTCCAGCATAAAACGAGATTTTGTGTTGCATGCAACGAAACTGAAATCTTGTTCCTTTAAATGTAGAAAATCCTGAGTAAAATATATGTCATAAATAAGGATGTTTAAAACAATTTTTAAGAAGAAAGCAATCTCAAAGTCGTAGCACATTTTAACCCACAAAAATAGCAAACAGCAAGTGTCCAGTAAACATATCTGAAGAAAAATCCAAACTGAGCTCCTTTGAGCACGTCTCTTGCAATCTTAGTAACCATCAACCTTCAAGAAACTCAGATGCAAGACTTCCCACACATCACAGCATACATGCAAGCTAAAATTATACATAGATCTAACTCCTATAACCCGAAAATCCACTAGATTGAGCTAAACCACCCTTAAGCAACGAGAGGATGTCTAGCTTATTCCCTTACCTAGTTTAGGACTCAAAGACTACTTTCTTGGGCTCTCTTGAAGGTTGGCTGCTCCCCTGGTCGCTGGTCCTTCAAAGAACAGCAAGGAAACAAGATAGAAATAAGAGAGGAAGGCGTCATGCGTGTGAGGGAAGAAGGCAGAAGAAGAACAAATGGGAAGCGGAAAAATAGAAGCAGAAATTGGGGGAAATGATTAGTTTCTTGGGAAATTTCCCTTGCTGCAACCATGCAAGGGAGGAGATTGGCTGGAGAAGTTTTAGGGCCATCATGAGGTTTAGGGGTTGAGGTTTTTGGCTGGCAGGAAGAGGGTAGAGCTGAAACTTGCATGGGGAAGCTAAAGCCAAATGCAGAAAATCATAGATTTTGTCCTTTTCCCCTTCGCTTACTTGCCCTAACAAAGTTTAGTTCAAATGAAGTAAAACTAATCCTCTTCCTAGTCCAAAGATTTCGACCACCTTTGGCACTAGGCACGAAGAAAACTTTATTCTAAGATCCTCCATTATTAATGTGACCAGCAACTTAGTAGGATGGCACACACCTTCAAGTCACGATTTCTAATATCTAAGGATCTTACGTCCACAAATAAATTTCACATTCATCACAATGTCACTAATTAAGTTAAAAGAATTATCGAACGAAAAATTGGAGACCGGAAAAGGAAAAAATCGGACCCAGTGGCAAGGTTGTAAGTTTTTGGCCAAGATTTTGGTTTGAAAAAAAAAAGGATATCCAAGCCCCACTCACAATGATATTGTCTATTTTGTGTTAGAGCCTGCATGGTTTTGCTCCTCCGGGGTTCGCCCAGAAAAGATCTCATTTCAAGTTAAGACAAGTATCACCCATATATAGCACTTCACCTCACTACATATAGGCGATGTGAGATTTGGTTTATTTGTGTGCCCTTAGCCATCCTCAAGATGAAGCTACATTTCATCTGAGCCCTAGAGCTCAGGCGATCACTCCCGCCCCCAAGGAATCGGGTTGTTACAGAGACTTGCCATCACTAGCTAGTAATATTTTCTTGATTGTGACAAAAGATGGCTCAACCCGTTCACAATAAGAAATTAAACCAGGGCATCGTTTGATTGGAGGCTGGCAAGTGTTGAGAAAACTCTTATCTGGTTTTGAAGTTGACAAAACTTTCCTTATCTTATTCTTATTCTTGTTTTGAGGAATATTGGACTTATGTGTTATATCATGGAATGCTGTCAAAGTCTATTTTACATTAGAAGTCTTTCCCACTCTGACGAAGATCCAGACTGAACCAAGTCTAGAATGAAGACATAATCAAACTCATGTTTATTGATCTTCCAGCTAGGATTTACGATCAAAGACATATTTGGCTTTTTGGCGAAGATTCTCATATATCTTTTCTATATATATTTATGAAATCAATCATGGATTGACGATATCAATTTCGAAGACAGATTCCTTTTTGGGAAGCATCTACTTAGGGAAACCTAGATTCTGATTATATAGGTGACCAGGATCATCGGATCTTCACCTCAATCTTTAAATGGCTACAAGAATCACTTAATTAATTATGTCCAACGGATTGATTGGAAGAAATTCCTCCGGAAATTGCCAACGGATAGAAAGGCATGGAGGAGTATTTAAGGAGGTCATGCAGTTCATTTGAGTGCGCACGTGAGGATTAAATTCCAAAGTCTGAAGTTATCAAATCACTTGTTTTTAATCGATTGCACTTACAACTATACTCAAAGAGAGAAAAAACACAAAAGAGTGACTTAGTGAGAGAGAAAGAAACTCTTTACTGAGTGATCTCATTGTAATTCTCTTCTGATTTAATAGTGAAATCCAGCCAGAAGGTTATCAGCGTGGGAGAGTGGATGTAGGCTTGATCTAAGCCGAACCACTATAAATTTTGTGTTCAATTTTCTCTTTCCTTAACTTATTTAATTTGGTTGTTGCAATATTTTTCTGCGTCCTGCTAAATTCTAGAATATCTTATTTGAGTCTGAATTGAACTTAGAGTCTGATGTTAATCAAACATTGTTTGAGAAAGTAACTTTTATTGTTGTTATTGGTTAAATTTGTCTTTACACCTATTCACCCTCCTCTAGGTGGTAATAGTAGCACTTTCAATTGGTATCAAAGCGACGGTGCTTATTTTATTGAAGTGTTTTTACTTCTAAGTTAAAGATCTTCTATAGCTAGTATCTTGGCTCTAGGATTGGTTGAAGGACAGAGTAACACCAGACCACCATACTTCGATGGAAAACAATACAATGTGTGGAAAAACAATATGAATACATTCCTTAGATCCAAAGATCCTCTAGAATGGGATGTTGTTGAAAGAGGAATCAATCCAAAGGCAGCATTAGCTTCAAACAAAGGAAAAGAAGAGATAGAAAAAGATGCTGAAGAATTTATTCAAGCTGAAGTTACCAAGAGACAGACTCTTGATGCGAAAGCTATTTATTCTTTATACTATGCATTGTCTCCCACTGAATATAACATAATCTTTTGATGTGAAACAACAAAAGAAGTTTGGGACAGGCTTCACGTCACCTATGAAGGGACTGATCGTGTGAAGGAGACAAAGATAAACATTCTACTTGGACAATATGAGTCATTTAGAATGAAACCTAGAGAGTCTATTGGTGATATGTCCAGCCGCTTCATAGAAATTGTAAATGGCTTGGCTTATTAAGGTCAACCAATTTCAGGACCAATGAAGGTCAACAAATTACTAAGTGGACTCTCAAAGGACTGGAATCACATGAAAACTTCAATCAGAGAGACTCAAAGGATCATGCCTCTTTTTGTTGACGAACTGATTGGAACGCTTCAATCATATGAAGTGGATCAGATTAATGATGAGGAAGATCCAAAATGTAAGAAATCAATTGCACTAAAGTCTAATGTTGATTCTGATGACACAGATACAGAAGATGACATGAATGACAAGGAACTTGCCCTGATGATAAAGAAATTTAGAAAACTGAATAGAAGAGAAAGAAGGCTGAATTGGAAGAAGCAAAGCAAGCAAAGTTTCCATAAAGACCAATGGAAGATGTTGAAACTAGCAAAGATGTGATTTGCTTCAAGTGTAAGAAAAAGGGACACATCAAGCCTAACTGTCCCTTGCTGAAAAAGAAGAAAGGGAAGTATGAGAAGTTCAAGAAAGCTCTCAAAGCATAAACCTGGAGTAACATTCAATGTGAGAAAAGTGAAGAGGAATTTACAAATATTTGTTTGATAGCTCACTCAGAATTAGACTCAGATTCATAATCAGATATAGATTCAGATTCTAACAGAAATCGAGGTAAGTCACTTAGAAACTCATGTTAAGGTTTCTAAGCATATAGATGAACTTTGCATCAACCTCAAATCTTCTCTTGAAAGGATTTCCAAACTAAAAAGGGAAAATTCTAAGCTCAGGCAACATGGTGATTTTTGGAAAGAAAAGTTTGAAAATCTGAAAAGTGATTTTGATAGTTTGAAAGAAAATATTGACTCTCTCTCAAAGGAAAAATGTCTGTTTGAAAAAGGAAATTTCAAATATTTCAAAAAGGTTTTCCAATGGATTAGAAAAGTTAGAGAAAATTCTTTCAACTCAAATACCCTATTTTAATAAATCTAGTTTGGGAATGAACAACGAAATGACTTCTCTAATTGATTTTCCCAAAGTGAAAGAAAGACTCAGACAAAGACCTCCAAAATTCTTTTACAAAAATCATTTTTTAAAAGTTTTTGTAAAATCTATTGGTCGGAGTGCTCTCATATGTTATCGTTGTAATAGCTCAGAACATTTTGAGAATGAATGTCCTAAAGTTTGGAGGCCTGTTAAGAAGAATTGGGCAAATGCTGTCTTTAACACTAACTCCCCTAAACCTAAGAAAATTTGGGTACCAAAGAAAGCTTGAGATCTCCTTCTGACTGCAGGTCATTATCAGAAAAAAAAAAAAACAAAACAAAAAAAATGGTACTTGGATAGTGGTTGTTCTAGGCATATGACAGGTGACTCGAGCAATTTTGTAAAACTTGAAAGACAAAAAGGAGGAAATGTCTCATTTGGTGGGAACAGCAAATGAAAGATTATTGGATTTGGAACAATGAAGATTGGGAGTCTAATCATCAACAACGTTTCACCGGTAAAAGACTTAAATAATAATCTTTTGAGTATAAGACAGCTATGTGATAGAGGTTTCATAATCAATTTTCAAGAAGATATTTTCTTTGGAGTTAGTCAAGATCTATCACAATCCTTTACTGGGAGAAGGCATGGCAACATTTATCTTCTAGACATAAGTCCAGAGAGCTCTCAATGCCTCTTTTCTATTCAAGATGAAGCAAATCTCTAGCATCATAAGCTTGGACATGTTAATATGAAACAGATTGTCAAACTTTCTTCTAAGAAGCTGGTTCGAGGTCTTCCTAAAATGGCTTATCAAAAGTCTGAATTGTGTACTCCGTGTAATTTGGGAAAATGGGTAAGAAGTTCCTTTAATTGAGTTTCTACCAATTGTATTTTGCATTCTTCATATGAATCTTTTTGAACTAACAAGAATTCAAAGTATCGGTGGAAAGAAATACTGTTTAGTAATTGTGGATGATTATTCAATATTCACTTGGGTCTTCTTCTTAGCAAGTCTGAAACTTTTACTTACTTTTCAAAGTTTGCTAAGAAAGTTCAGAATGAGAAATGTTATGTTATCTCAAGCATAAAGACTGATCATGGAAGAGAAATTGAAAATCAAGACTTTGCAAAGTTTTATGATGAGTCTGGTCTTCAACATGTTTTCTCCTCTTCGTATACTCCAGAACAAAACGGAGTTGTGGAAAGGAAAAATAGTTCGTTACAGAAGATGGCCAGAACTCTACTAATAGAAAGTAAAATCTCTTCTCATTTTTTGGTAGAAGTGGTTTCCACTGCCTGTTATATAATTAACAAGGTGTTTTTAAGGCCAATCTTAGAGAAGACTCTCTATGAAGTATATAAAGGGAAGAAGCCAAACATCTCCTACTTTCATGTATTTGACTGTAAGAGTTTCGTCTTGAAGAATGCAAATGATCGAGCTAGAAAATTTGAAGAAAGATCAGATGAATGAATATTTCTTGGGTACTTTACATCAAGTAAAACTTATAGGGTTTTCAACAAGAATACTCAATCTGTCGAAGAACCTATGAATGTTAGATTTTAGGAAAATATTCATATTCAACCATATCAGACTCAACTTGAAGAGTTTGAACCAGTTTCAGACCTAATAAAGTCTGATTCCCCAGGAGAACATCAATCTTTTAAAGATCAAGGTCAAGCAGAACAGGAGTCAGAAGATTGGAAGGAAATAGATGATCGGTAGATTTCAACAAGACATGACAAACTGAATAGCAACTGGAAGCACAAATCAATTCATTCCAAAGAGCTCATTATTAGCAATATAGAAGAAGGAATCCGCACCAGATCCAAGGCAAAAGAAGATTCCAGTGCAATAGCACTTATTTTAGATATAGAACCAAAAGGAGTAGAATAAGCATTGTCTTATGAAAGCTGGATAGAAGCTATGCAGAAAGAACTTAGACAATTTAGTATTAACAACGTCTAGGAACTGGTTCCTAAACCAAAAGGTAAATTTGTGATTGGAACGAAGTGAGTTTTCAAGAACAAGATGGATGAAAAGGGCAAAGTAACTAGAAACAAAGCGAGGCTTCTTGCAAAAGGGTATACACAGGAGGAAGGAATAGACTATGATGAGACTTATGTATCTGTAGCTAGAAGTCTATGTGGAACAACCACCTGGATTTGAAGATCCCAGAAAACCAAACTTGGTCTATAGATTGAAGAAGGCGTTCTATGGTCTGAAACAGGCACCTCAAGCTTGGTATGAGAGGCTGAGTAAGTTTTTGATTAATAATGGTTTTGAGAAAGGGAAGGTTGACACAACCTTGTTTATCAAAAAGGAAGAAAAAGATTTTCTACTTGTTCAAATATATGTAGACGATATAATCTTTGGATCTTCTAATGAAAATTTGTACAAGAAGTTTTCAAAGTCTATGCGGGAAGAATTTGAAATGAGTATGATGGGAGAGTTAACTTTCTTTCTAGGTCTACAATTCAGACAATTGAAGAAAAGAACATTCATTCATCAAGAGAAATATGCTAGAGATGTTATCAAGAAGTTTGGAATGGAAAACTGCAAGAAAACAGAAACTACCATGTCAAGTTCTTCAAATCTTGACAAAGATGAAGATGGAAAGAAAGTCGATCAAAAGCTATACAGAAGCATGATTGGTTCTCTTCTTTATCTAACTGCTTTTTGACCAGATATTTTATTCATTGTGTGTATATGTACTAGATTTCAATCTAATCCCAAATAGTCACACCTTAGTGTTGTTAAACGTATCATAAGATATATTGCAACTTATCCAAAGCTAGGTCTATGGTATCCAAAATGAGGAAACTTTAATTTATTTGGTTACTTTGATGGTGATCTGACTGGTTTAGAGTTGATAAGAAAAGTACCTTAGGAACATGTCAACTATTGGGACAAATGTTAGTGTCCTGGTTTTCAAGAAAGCATAATACTATGGCTCTTTCAATAGTAGAAGCAGAGTATGTTGCTCTTGGAAGTTGTTGTTCACAAATTTTGTGGATCAGACATCAACTAAGAGATTTTGGAATAGAAGAATCATGCACTGAAATCAGATGTGACAACACAAGTGCTATTAATCTTACCAGAAATCCAATTCTTCACTCAAGAGCAAAGTACATCGAAATTCGTCATCACTTCATTAGAGACCATGTTCAAAATGGCAAGATCAATGTTCAATTCATTGATTCGAATAATCAACTAGCATATATTTTTACTAAACCATTGGAAAAAGGCTTATTTGAGTCTATTCGTGAAAAGATGAACATCATTCTTCCATCTGACTAAAGTCTATGATCATGCAAACTCAACAGATTAGCATGAGGTATTTGCATATATCTCAAAATCCTCCAAACCCAGGTAGTTATATTTTAAATTTTTGGCGCGTAAGTTTCTTTCCAAAATAAACGGGTATGTTTATTTTTAATTTACCGGTTGTCTTTTTATTTTTGGAAATTGTAATTTCCTTGCTGATTTTTTGAATTTATAATTGGCAATTATCTTTTTAAATTTTTGAAAAGGCACTTTCCTTTATGACGATTTAGTTGCCTTATTTCAATTTCTTTAAATCTTTCTTACGATTGCAATTGTTTTTCAAACCCTAACTCTCAAACCCTCATCGTTCTTGAATCCTCTCTCAAACTATCTGCAAATTTCCTACTCAATCCTACATAAACATGTCGTTGAAGTCCTCCAAGTCTGCTTCAATGTCATTCTAAAGGAAATCCTCTCGCATTGCTAGTCGCAGGCCTCGGAATGTTCCTGAAGGACCAACACATTTTGATCTAACCGGAGAAGATTCACCTCGGAGTTCTCCTCGCCATTATGTATATGAAGAAGTTACTTAGGATGCAACCCCCATTTCAGTGAGAACGCCTAAGGTACTTCTTAAACACTAACTTTTTGTAGAAGGGAGGAAGCCCTATCGACTTCATAAGTAACTTTCTAAAAGAAAATGGCTATGGGAATGAAACCATATTTTTGCGAGCCATGGAACGGTTAGGATTAGTAGAACCTGAAACCGCAGATAAGGAGTGTTCGAACTTTCCTTCTAATCCACATTTTGGGTCAGAAAATCAGCCAAAAAACAAAGTTGATGATGAAAGGATCTTTAATAATTTCCAACCCAAGATTGGAGTTGCGACTGAAATCCCTAAACAAAGAATGAAACTGTTTTGTTCAAAAGAGCATAAGAAAGTTTTTGCTCAAATGCTGAACAAAGCAGTTATCCACCCTCTATGACATCTTGATTTTCGGGTCCCGTTTTCGATTGAATAAGCTGGACTTTTCATCAACGCGCCTATAGTTCTTTTCTCTGAGTTGGCCACTCATGAGATAACTAGTCTATTAGGTGAAGCCGTTAAGGGATTTTAACGCAATAGACTTAAGAATTCGACCAGGAATCGACTGCTCGACCGTGCTAGTCTACAAGGGTCATTACGGCACTATCGAAATCGATCAGAGATCAGAGATATGTCGACGAGATATGTGATCAAAGCGTGGGTGATTCCATCTGATTGCAAAATTCTCGTTGATCGGCACTAGACAGATTTTTCTGTTGTTTTGGTACCTTGTGCCCGTATTTGAAATCTCGAGATTTTCACGACAACAAAGAGTCGCCAATAGGTTGAAGATGTATATTGTGACTCGAGAGAAATCGATCACGGCTCAATTGCACCAAAAATTCCGGAAAGCTACCCAGTAGGTTTGGTCACGCTAAAATCGCGTCGGATTGAAATTAACCGCGAATTTGAACCCGATTTCAGTAATTAAAAGTTCTATCATGTCACAATTTCTTTTAGGAACGTCGACTCATCTTTCGAGGAATTTTCGGCGAGTTTGGAAATTTTACGGAAAATCAATTCGGACGATTCGGAAAAGAACGGAAATTCGGATTGGTCAAATTGAAGGGATTTTTGGCCTTCAAAAGGGACTAGTTGGTGAGGCCAAGTGTGGAAAAGAGTGTAGGCTTCCTCCGCAGCAAAATTGGAATAGGATAAATTGGTAAATAATTGAAGCTTTATTGGATGAAATTCGTAGGTCCAAGGGATGTGCAACATTTGGGCATCAAATTGAGACTTATTGAGGAAGATTGAAGAGAAAAGAGTGGTTATGGGTGAGGCTTGGCTGGTGGAGCCTTGTGATGATGTGAAAATGGATAATTGGAGATAAGTTTATTTGATTTTAGCCCCCACCCGTAGTTCCTCTCTCTCTCACACGTTCGGCCGCTTATCCCCTCTCCTTCTCGCGCACGTTTCTCTCTCTCGCGCGCGTCTTCTCTCCATCCGACAATCCCCTACAATTCTCTTCCGTTGTTTTCTTTCTTTTGGACTTAGTGGGCCCATTCTTATCTCCCTCTCTCTCTCTCTCTCTCATTTCCCCCTGTTTGGCCGACATTACTTTCTCTCTCTCCCTTATCCCTTTCCCCCTCTTTCCCTTCACGTACAGCCCCCCGACCCTTCTGTTTTTTGGCTTTTCCTCTGTTCAATCAAAGAAGCCAGCTCACCCCTCCAGTCAATGCTAGCAGCTCCCTCCTTCTTCGTGCGCCCCTTTCCCCCGATCCCCTTTTATTTTTCAACCTTTCCTTTCTTTCATTCGGTCGAAGACCCCAGCACTCCCACAATCTCTTCTCCTCTACCACGTCCGAATTCACTCACGCCAGCACATCCGCAAGACTCCCCCAGCAACGACCAATCCTGCTGCTCCATTCCTTCTCTCTCTCTTGCCACCGTTGCCAGTTGCCCCACATCCAAAGCAGTCCCGCGAACCTAACAGCTTCTTCAACAACCCATCTGCTCCACCATTCAACCCAGCAAAGCCCAACATTGTCGTCCACTAGCTGAATCCACAAACCCTCCATTTCGCAGCCTCAATCCGCGAGAAACCGTCCATCGGGTCAACCCCTCCCTACCGCAAGTCCCCAAAGTTGACTCGAACACCGAAGATCCGTTCCAACGTCTCACTCCACCGAAACCAGCCCCACCATTCGGTCACGTGACTAGTCCAAGTTCAGAAGTAGATACGGCAGCCCAACCATGGGCTTTGTGGCCGATTTTGGTCCGGTTCGGGCTCCTGTTGGTGCCGCCGTAAGTTCGAGTTTCGGCCGCCGTCACACTGCCGTCACCGTGGACTCACCGCCCCGTAAATCCTGTGAGTTTACTCACTAATCTCCGCTTAGGGAGTTAATTATGCTTAAGGGTTGATTAATTTGAGTTAAGCATGGATTATGTGGTTAGTTAGAATAGATTAGCAATTTAATTAATTGTTATTGCATGTTAGGTGGTTAGAGTAGCATAATTAGAGCCTAGATAAGCTGTAATATTTATCTAGAGTGGTTCGAAATTTTTCCAGGCCCGTTTCGTTATTTAATTAGGCTTTTCCGGCCTAAGTTTGCATTTTTGGTATTTATTGGTATTTATTAATTAATTTTTGTAATTATTTAAATTATTACTTTTCGAAAATTAGACCGGGATAGCCGATGACCGGAATTTCGTGCTGATTGCAGTTGTGGATTGGTTTATTTATTTGACTGCTATTTTGTGCAATTTGAGCATGAATTATGATTTTGGGGTATTTATCCCAAAATTTAATCATTTCGGTATTTAATTAGAAAATATCAGGCGTCAGTTTACAATGCCAAAAATGCATTTGTCGACGATTGGAATAAGTGGGATTTTCAAAACAGAAAATATTGTATTTTGGCTAAGGCCGACCGTGTACCCTCACGTTTATTTTTATCGGGTATGAGTGGTGAAATGGGTGGTTGAGTAGAATGGTATATTATATCAGCCTGAGGGCTTCGATATATTAGCTTAGAGTGAGCAGTATACCCTAAGTATTGCACATCTTTGGTGAGAAATTAAGTACTGCACAGCTTCAGTGAGCAATTGAGTATCGCACAACTTCAGTGAGCAATTAAGTACTGCACAGCTTTGGTGAGCATTAGTCATATACTATACAGCTTGAAGGTTTCGATATATCAGCTTAGAGTGAGCAGTATATGTTGTTATCAGCTTTTGGCGAGCATTTCTATCTATCTTCAGCTTAAGGTGAGAGTCATTAATGTGATTGGACTTTATAGATAGTATTGATTGGATTGACCGAGAGATGGTCTTGATGACATGGAATCGACTGGTTCGATTGATCGATGGCTCAATCTGATTTGATGAATTGATATGTTGAATGATTGCTTGATTGAGTGGTTGAATCGTACTGACTTGCAGGAAAGGACGAGGGCAAAGGTAAGTCCTCTGACTCGTGCTTGTGCTTAGGCAGCCCTTGGGGCGTATTTTCTTCCTGGTCGGGACTTGGGGGTGAATTTGTTGAGACATCGTCTCACCCCATTATGGGATAATATTTTCAGGTCCCTAGGGTGAAGAACCCAGAGCTTTAGGTGGTAGGGTCAGAAGCATGGATGACTCAGAAGTTCTTTTGAAGATAAACTTCCTATACTTAGATTCTAGAGTTGACCTCTATTTGTAAACAAGAGTGTGGTTTTAATAATGTGTTTGATTTGAAATTTGTGGTCCTGCTTTTCTATCCCATCTTGTTATTGTCTAGGGATTTATTTATTCACTTCCGCATGTGCATTAAAATGAATGGGTCGGTGACGCAACCTAGGACACCGCAAGTTAATTGACCACCGAGGGATGAGCACAATCTCGGAGGATCGAGGCATGACACCTTCGAACTATGAATTTTGATTTCCTGGATTCCATCAAGGTTAACTTGAGGGGAAAGTTTGCTAAACTTCAGTTGGAGAAGTTCTGTGTATAAACTTCGAAGGCATACCCTGAATTAACGGCATACTTTTACTCTAATCTATCTGTTTTGGATTCCACTCATATTCAGTTTACTATGTGTGACATAGTTTTTGATGTGGATGTGAATCTCTTGGCTGACTTGTTGGGTGAAGAAAGGAGTGGATTCCCACCTATTAATGTGTCAAATGCGCAAGCCACAGGTTTCTAATATGTGACAGGATTTCTAGTGGCAATATTACTCACTCTATAATGCCTGCTTCGAATATCTTGCTACACAAGATAGTTATCAATTGTAACAGACCCAAGGCAACCTCAAAAATTGATGTATCCAGATTTGAATCAAAGATGATGTGGGCGATTTGCAATGGTGTCACTTTTTCACTTCCTCACACCATCATTCTGCATATGTACAGAACAGTCATGAAAGAAAAATGACAATTGCCGTACTCTGCATTGATAACCAGACTTTTTAGACACTTCCAGATATAACCACCATCTCAACTTCGCTCCAAAACTCTTACTCCAATGCAAATTGGACTAAATATGATCTCAAAAATGCGATTGAAAGATCTCTCTGGAGCACTAGATCGTTTAAAGAAAGAATCTACTAGCAAAATCAGGCAAGGAACTGTTGTTGAGAAGAAACGCAAGGGAAAGAGTGTTGTTTCAAATTCACCAAAGAGGAAAAGATCTATCCTTTTGCAGGATGAAGAAGAGGAAGATGATGATTTGACAATCTCTGCTATGGCCTTGCATAATCTTCAAGGTTTTACTGAGTCAGAAGAAGAAGATGAAAGCGATAAGGAATCAGAAGAAGAGAGTGATGCTGAAGAGACTACATTAAAAGAGACTGACGGTGATTACTCAGATGGAGATGCTGGTATGAACCTAGAATAGAATGAGACTGAGAAGGAAGGAGAAGATACTAGGGAAGTTGATGCCCTATAAATTGATGAGACTACAACCATTAAGGAAACTCGTCCTAGAAAAGAAAAGGTTCTAGAGGAAGAAGTTACCTCTTAGCCTGAAGGCATCCAAACAGGGGGAGTAAGTGAGAAAACTCCCATTGTTGAATCTACTAGTGATGGCATTAGTCAATCCCTGCCAGACGCTAAAAATGTATTCGCATCTCATTTTCCTGAAGTATCACCTAAAGGTCTAGCGCAAGGAACTACTATTCAGGGGGAGCAACAAACTACACACGTTCAGGTTGATGTTCCTTCACTTATGGATACTCCACAGGTACAATACGTTGAGGCTAGTGCCCAAACAGAATCGGAAGCCAACTATCCTCGAATAGTAGAACTGCTCTTGGAGATTAAGGCACAGCAATATGCTGTGGAGTTTGAAATTCGGAAGTTATATGCTGCTCTCGAATCTACCTCAGAATTCCTTACAAGCAAGGTACAATCTCTTCACACTCAGGTTCAAACTTTGAATCAGCGAGCTTCCCAGACTATGGCAAAAGTGGAGGCTGTTTATCATTAGTGCTAAGATAAGCTTGAGGAGACTGTGCAATCTTTCGAGGATTTCCGACTTGTTCGTGTTCCCAAACATCCTTGATCATTTTCGACTCAACCTCTTTTTACACCTCATTGACTTTATCTTTTTGCTGCTGATAAAAAAGGGGAGAGCTTATGCAGATTTAAAACTTTAAGTTTTGGCATATTGAATCTTTTATGGTTGTGTTTTGAACTTAAAATTGTAGTGCTTGAAATTGTGTTTGAACTTTAATTGGTATTGGCATGTGTTTTGTAGTTCTGATGAGACTGATGTGTTTTGTGGATGCAGACTCTTATATTATTCATCTGTTCTTTATCATGTGCTACTAAAGTGTTGTTTTGCAAGTTATAATTTCTTATTAAATCTGCATGAACGTTTTGTCACTATCAAATAGGGGGAGATTGTTGAGAAAACTCCTATTTGGTTTTGAAGTTGACAAAACTTTCCTTATCTTATTCTTATTCTTGTTCTAAAGAATATTAGACTTTTGTGTTATATCATGGAATGATGTCAAAGTCTATTTTACATCAAAAGTCTTTTTCACTCTGACGAAGATCCAGATTGAACCAAGTCTAGAATGAAGACATAAGCAACCTCAGGTTTATTGATCTTCCAACTAGGATTCACTATGATCAAAGACATATTTGGCTTTTTGGCGAAGATTCTCACATATATTATCTAAATATATCGATGAAACCAATCATGAATTGATGAAATCAATTTCGAAGACAAGTTCCTTTTTGGGAAGCATCTACTTATGGAAACCTAGATTCTGATTGTATGGGTGACTAGGATCATTGGATCTTCACCTCAATCTTCAAACGGCTACAAGATTTCCTTAATTGATTCTATACGTAGGCTTGATCTAAGCCAAACCACTATAAATTTTGTGTTCAATTTTCTCTTTCCTTAACTTCTTTAATTTGGTTGTGGCAATATCTTTCCGTGTCCTGCTAAATTCCAGAATGTCTTATTTGAGTCTGAATTGAAGTTAGAAGTCTGATATTAATCAGACCTTGTTTGAGAAAGTAACTTTTATTGTTGTTATTCGTTAAATTTGTCTTTACACCTGTTCACCCCCCTCTAGGTGGTAATACTAGCACTTTCATCAAGCCACATGCACACCTATTACCTCAAAGAGCATATTATGCATATATAGCTTTGGTCATTAAGCGAACCAACAATACACAAGAAAGTCATTTTAATTATCAAATTGCCGATGCCCTTTTGTAACACTATTTATAATCAACGCCAGCAAGCCCAAAGTTCCAATTGTGCTGAAGAACAAGCATCAATCGAACGAGCAATGCCACATATCCAATCTCCTCCATCAACACGAGTAAGATCTTCTCCATCCGCTGCTTCCTTTAGAGACCCCACCTGTTTTAGGTTTAAACCATTTCAACGGAGAAGGATACCAAACTACTGAGACATTTGTACTAGCACGGAAGAGTTAACATCATGAAAATAAACTCTTTGAATTTAATCATAAATTCACGGAATATCTCTCGCCGCACTATTCGGAAAAATAAATTCATTTTGAAATAGAGTCTTATGACACTATTACTACCAGAGCAACCATACTGTGATAACGATAATGACTTCCCCCTTTCTAGTCCGACAGGGATTCCTTTTGAAGATAGTACTAGTCTTTATCGAATTCTTTTAATCATTCTCTCATTGAATTCTAACACATGAAATTATTCGCATATGAGATGTCGACAAGCATAGCGTATGTTCAACCAAAAGTAGTAATGGAGGTTTTGGAGTGCTTAAAACGAAAAAAAAAAATGGGTTAAAACGGCAACAACAAAAATAAAAATAAAAAAGGAGTGCTCAAAACGGCACGACTTGCTAGACATGGATCACACTGCAGACATCACGGAGGTGATTACTGGGGGAGTATCCAATGTGGTGGTGGCGGTGGATGTACAGGAAGCACTCGTGCTCTCCACGGCTGTTCCAAAGTTTCGCATGTTCAGACATGAACGGCTTTGTTACGGTTATCTCCGCAGAGTGTGGAACCAAATTTTCCACCTTACAATTAACGTAAACCTTTTGCATGGCTTACGCAGTACGGCTATCACAAGCAAGACTATATATTCATGTCCAGCGCCGGTATCTTATCATCCACTTCTGAGTATTCAACTGAGAAACACACTCACAATTGTGCAATGGCATTTTCTCTCAAGAGTGAATTCATCGTCGCCCTTGTTCTAATTCTTGACACTTGGGCATGGCATGCCACTGCAGTCCGCACATTGCATGAATCCAATATTGCCGAGCAGCACGAGCAATGGATGGCCCAATATGGTCGGACATACAAGGACCAAGAGGAGAAGGAGAAACGCCAGGCAATTTTCAAGAAAAACTTGCAGTTCATTGAGGAATTCAATGCATCGGGAAATCGGACTTTTAAGTTAGGCATCAATCAATTCTCGGATTTGACCAATGAGGAGTTTGCTCGGAGCCACACAGGATACTTGGCGTCTAAGCAACTGAAGTCCCACAGAAACACATCATTGAGGCAACAATATCCGGCTGGGGATGTTCCTGAGAGCATCGATTGGGTGGAGAAAGGCGCCGTAAATCCGATCAAGAACCAAGGCGAATGTGGTAAGAATCTAAACGTCCTGTATGCATCCAATTGTCATATCAAGTTTGACTTTTATTTAGAAATAAGTTTTGGAGCCTAGCTTTGTCGAGAATTCAGATACCAATGGTAAATAAACGTGAAAAATACTTTGTATTTACTGTGTCGACAACTTTTATGAATGCAGGATCCTGTTGGGCATTCTCAGCAGTCGCAGCAGTTGAAGGAATCACGCAGATCAAAAGCGGTAAACTGCCGGTACTGTCCGAGCAACAACTAATCGATTGTGATACCGAAAACAGTGGCTGCGAGGGCGGTCTTCCTGACAATGCTTTCCACTACATCATCCAAAACCAAGGAATCACCTCTGAGGATACATACACCTACCAAGAGACGGATGGGACTTGTGACTCAACGAAAGAGGCCCAACAGGTGGCGCAGATCACGGATTTTGCAGACGTGCAGCCTAGTGAGGACGAGCTCCTGAAGGCAGTTGCACAGCAGCCGGTCTCAGTCGGAATTGCCACAAGTGGGCAAGAGTTCCAGAGCTATAGCGGCGGAGTGTTCAATGGGGATTGCGGCGAGCAGCTGGACCATGCGGTCGTCGTGGTCGGGTATGGGACTAGTGAGGAAGGGAAGTTCTGGAAGATCCGGAACTCCTGGGGCTAGACTTGGGGTGAAGATGGTTACATGAGGATTCAAAGAGGTGGTGAAAGTTCTAAAGGATTATGCGGGCTCGCATCGCAAGCTTCTTATCCGATTGCATGAGAATGATCAAAGATATATACAGAAAGTACGACCATCGTGAGATTACGAGTTGCTTCTTTTCTCCTAATTATCTATCCGTGTGTTTGGATTCGTTGTTTTGCTATATAATGTGGCACTTGTAAGGAGGCTATTGTGTAGCCACTAAGTTATGTGAAGGATCACATATTAAGTTCCCATTTTGAATCAATTTCCTGTTTTACGTCCAATTCTCTTTCTCGTATATGCACACCAGCATATCTATCTATCTTTGCATCTATTCATCTATCTATTAATATAAGTGGCTAAACCACGCGTCACATGTGGCTCGACAATGTACGAGCTTTACCTACTAATTGACTTTGTTGAAATGGAACAAACAAAATGAGAGGATTTTCTGATCATATGCACAGCCAACCGTTCCAACAGTTGTCTTCGGGAGACTCTTATACATCTCCCTTCATACCCTTTCAAGAGATTTATTTACATCGTAACGTATCAAGACGATACAGTGCGATCCAATCGCACCCCATCATGGACATACTAGCTAAAATACTGTTGGAGAAAGCTTCCTTATTTGTTTTGATGCTGACAAAACGTTTTCATCAGTCTAGTCTGAAGACTTGTAGACTATTTCGACAAAGTCTGAAGACCGCCAGACTGCCAGACTCAAGATTTAAAGTCTGCCCTCATTGACAGTTTCTAGACCGGCGAAGAAGATTTATCCAAAATCAAGTGTTTCTTTAAGGATTTGATTCGAGCGGTTGAAGAAGATCTCACAGCTGGAGATAACATCTCAAGATCTATTATTCGTTTTGAATTTAATTTAAGTAATTTGGATCCGTTGATTGGCGAAGTATACTTGGAAGGTTCTACTTATGGAAACCTAGATCCTGATTGTATGGGCAAGCAGGATTGGTGGGCTATCTTCACATTCCTTAAGTAACTCGAGATCTCCCTAATTGATTCTGTCCAACGGGTAGATTGGAAGAACTCCTTTGGAAGGTGCCAACGGTTATGAAGGCATACAGGAAGTATCATTGGTTCACTTCTTTATCTTACTGCCTCTAAACTTGACATTTTGTTTAGTGTTTGTATTTGTGCCAGATTTCAATCAAATCCCAAAGAATCTCATCTAAGTGTTACAAAACGCATCATCAAATACGTTGCAACAACCTCTAATTTGGGTCTTTAGTATCCTAAAGAAGGAGATCTTACCCTCCTTGGATACTTAGACGTAGATCTAGCAGGATGCAGAGTTGATAGAAAGAGCACCTCAGGCACTTGTCAATTGCTTGGTAACAGGACAGTATCTTGGTTTTCGAGGAAGTAAAGCACTGTAGCTCTTTCAACAGCAGAAGCAGAGTATGTGGCTCTTGGAAGTATCTTGTGGATAAAACAACAGCTAAAAGACTTTGGAATCGAAGATTCATGCACTGAGATCAAATGTGACAACACCAGTGCGATTAATCTCATCAAGAATCCAATTCTTCATTCAAGAGCAAAGCATATAGAGATTCAACATCACTTTATTAGAGACCATGTTCAAAATGGAGAAGTATTGATTCAATTCATTGACTCAAAGAATCAGTTGGCGGACATTTTTACTAAACCACTGGAGAAAAGTCAATTTGAGTTTATTCGATCCAGACTTAATATCTTAAAGTCTGAAGAAGTTCAGACTTAGGGATAAAAGTCTAAAGATGCTCAGACTCAGGAGATCAAGATTCACTACTGTAAGTTATTTCTGTTTTTAGAAATTCATCTTTCGGATAAAATCTCGAAAAGGTACGTTCATCTATTAATCTGTAATTGATTGATGTTATCTTTCCAAGTTTTCGTAATTATAGCAATCATTCCTTTTCGAAAAAGAAGTTATCTTCTTGACAGTTATATATTTTTCAAAAAGGTAGTTATTTTTGAAAAGGCATTTTTTATTTTTCCTTTTACGGTGATTCGTATACCCCGTTTCGATCGCCTTATATACTGATTGTCTTCTTCACAAACCCTAGAAGCACAAAACATCACTTTCTCACTTTTACTCTCTAGTTTAATCTTCAAAGTTTTCATCTTTCTCGCGAATCAAGTTTGGAATCTCTTAAAGACTATGATAATGGCTTCCCAAAGAAAGTCTTCAAGGATTGCAAGCAGGGGACCACCGCATATGCGTGAGGGTCCTACGCATTTTGACATCACCGAGGAAGAAGAATCTCCAAGGCAACAGCAGAGCCCACAACATTCTCAACCGCGCCATTCTTCTCAAGCTAGACCACAGAATGTTCAGCAACAACAAGCGGAGGAAGAAATCATTGAGGATGCCGAACCTGTAAGGTCTCTAAAGCTTGCTTTTACCTTCAAACTCTACTCTGTCTTAAAGGAAGGAGCATCTGCATTGAACTTCATTCATGAATTTTTGATAGAAAAAGGGGTACCGAAATGAAACCCACTTTTTACGAACGATGGAACGTTTGGGAATCGCTCCTGCGGGCTTGGCAGAAAGAGCCTTTGCAAATATCCCAAGCGATCCACGTGTTGGAGGACTTAGTCAACCTGATGGAAATGATGATGAAAAGATGTTCACTCATTTTAAGCCTAGAATGGGTGTTGCTGCGAATATTCGAAGCAAAAGGACAGATCTGTTTCGTTCTGAGGAACACAAGCGACTTTACTCTAAGTTGCTGAAGCGAGGGGTGATGAACCCAAGAAGTGTGGATTTTGATTTTCTCGACTCTCTAAATGTGAATTTGCGAGAGAAATTTGCTTTACTTCAACTTGATCGATTTTACTCTGAGACGACAGTAGATCATCCAGAACTTACTGCGTATTTCTATTCAAATCTAAGCTTTTTGGAAGTGAATAGATTCTCTTTCAGAGTTTTAGATCAGGACTATGTAGTTGATATGAACACTCTGGCTAATGTGATTGGAGTAGAAAGAGGGGAGTTTCAATCAATTGGTGTGTCTATTGGTCGTGCAACAGTAGAGCTTGTTCGGGATGGAATGGCAGAAGGTCGAATTTCATACTTGAGGATGAATGCCTCAAATGTCTTGCTTCACAAGTTTGTGATCAATTGTCTTAGACCCAAATCGACTTCGAAGAGTAACATCTCCAATTCAGAAGCAAAGCTGATGTATGCTATCAATGCTGGCAAAAAGTTCTCTCTGCCACACACTATCATGTTTCACATGTACAGATTGATGGTGAAGGACAAGGGCCAACTTCCATGTTCAGCACTTGTTACTAAGCTGTTCAGACATCTTAATATTCAGCCTCCCAAAATTCTGTGTGTTCGAACCTATGATCAAATGGTGGTGGGACTGAAGATGGTTTTCAAAATGCATCTGAAGGAGCTGAACAAGGCTTTGGAGCGATTTAAGGAGAAAACTCCTATCAAGACTCACCAAGTCTCTATGGCTGCAAAATGAAAAGGAAAGGAGCCTATGACAGCTCTATTCAAGAAAAGAAGAGCACTCATCTTGCAAGATGAAGAAGGTGAGGAAGATGTGACCATTTCAGCTCTTGCCTTAAGGAATCTTCAGCATTTTGTTCTAGAGACAGAGGAGAGAGAGGATCAAGACAGAGAAGAGACAGAGCAGAGGAATGAAGAAAGGGAATCAATGAGGAAAGAAGCAGAGGAAGAAAGAACTCCAGAAAAAGAGGAACAAAGAGAACAGGAGCATCATGTCACTGAAGATGAGACAGAGCATGAAGAGTACTTCTCTCCACCTGAAGGCATTGAAACAGGGGGAGCTGCTGAGAAAAGAGGTACCTCTTCAATTGCTTTTACTAGTGAAGATGTTAGCCGTTCACCTGCAGATCCAAAAGATGTATATGCCTCTCAATTTCCTGAGGAAGGTCATGAGGTTCATCTCCAAATCTGGGTGTTCATGCTGAAATGTCATCATCTGCCAATACTCCTCACACTGATCATGCTGAAGCAAGCACTCAGACTGACAACTCGGCAGACTTTCGAAGAGTGCTTGATGTTCTTATGGAGATGCGAGGCTAGATTTATGCCCTGGGATACGAAGTTCAGAATTTTCAAAATGCCACTCACGCCTCTTCAGTTTCTTTGCATGATCAAATTTAGGCCCTTAATCTTCAAGTTCAAGCAACTGCCAAGGGTAAAGAAGTAGAACAACTGAAGGAGGATTTGAAAAAGCTGGAAGAGACTGTCCAGTCAATGGGAGATTTCCAGCTTGTTTGCATTCCAAAACAATCATAATTTTATTCTCTTTTCATATCTACCTTTTTAATGTTGACAAAAAGCGGGAGAAGCTGGGTGCAGATTTGACTTCTGTTTGATTTTTGTTTGACTTTACTTTTGTTTGGTTGTGACTGGTTTGGATTTGGATTGTTTAATGCTTGCTCGCAGTATTTTAAGCGTTGATGGTATTCATGGCAAAGATAGTTATTTTAACAGGACTAACACATTTCCTGTGGATGTAGATTCAATACTATCTTTATCCTAATCCATTTATCTTTTATGAGATATCCTTGTTTGCTTAAGTATTGTCTTGCAGGTCAAAAAATATCCAAATCTGCAGAAAAATTTTGTCACCATCAAAAAGGGGGAGATTGTTGGAGAAAACTTCCTTATTTGTTTTGATGTTGACAAAACGTTTTCATCAGTCTAGTTTGAAGACTTGCAGACTCTTTCGACAAAGTCTGAAGACCGCCAGACTCAAGATTTAAAGTTTGCCCTCATTAACAGTTTCTAGACCGTCGAAGAAGATTTATCCAGAATCAAGTATTTCTTTAAGGATTTGATTTGAGCGGTTGAAGAAGATCTCATGGCTGGACATAGCATCTCAAGATCTATTATTCGTTTTGAATTTAATTCAAGTAATTTGGATCCGTTGATTGGCGAAGTATACTTAGAAGGTTCTACTTATGGAAACCTAGATCCTGATTGTATGGGCGAGCAGGATTGGTAGGCTATCTTCACATCCCTTAAGTAACTCAAGATCTCCCTAATTGATTCTGTCGAACAGGTAGATTGGAAGAATTCCTTTGGAAGGTGCCAACGGTTATGAAGGCATGGAGGAGTGTATAAGGAAGATGCTCTGGTTATTTGAGTGTGTGCGCGATAGATAAATTCCAAAATCTGAAGCTCATTGTTCTTTGTTGATTCAATTGTTGAGCATAAACTTGTACTCAAAAGAGAGTTTATACATTTGTGAAGCCTTGAGGAAGTGTAGCATAGTCTCTACATTGTGGAATCAAGGAAGTGATACTGTAACAACTCTTTTGATTCATAATGGAATCCAGCCGGTGGGCTATCAGTGCGAGAGAGTGGACGTAGGCTTGGATTAAGCCAAACCACTATAAACCTTGTGTTCTTATTATCTTCCCTAAACTCTTTTACTTTAATCGTAATTCTATTTGATTATTAGAGTCTAATTTCCTTTTCAAAGTCTATTGCTAAATAGACTCGAATTAAAAGTAAAATTTTATACTTTACTCTACAAAATTTTGTTTTCGCACCTATTCACCCCCTTTTGGTGCTCGTACTAGCATTCACAAATACAACATCCTTAGTCAGCATATCCAGGTTATTGAAAATTTGTAAGACCCAGTCATCCAGTATTGTCACGTTGAGAGGGCAGATTTTGATGTCTAGGCGTAGATCCGGCCACACTTGGCTCGTCCAACCGCAAAGGAGGAATTGCTCGAGAGGAGAGAGGACACATGGGGTCAGGCAAGAGCTTTCTTATGTACAAATTTTCATGTGTAAGGATAGCGTTTTTGCATATGCTCCAAAGGAAGAAATGTACTTTTTTTGTGGGGAAGGGGTATGATGTTGTTGCTTGGTTAGAATTGGTATTCATAGTTGTAGAGCTCAACATGTTATACCTACCTTTCACTGAATAAGCCCCTATTTTATTCCCATTCCACGCTAGGCAATTGTGGCATCCCAAAAATTTCATGACTATATCTAGAGATGTTACGATCTATGGAAAAGTGAATGGGTGTGACGTTGATTTGTGTTTTGGCCATTAGACTAAGGCCGAGTATATTAAAGGAAAAGTGTCTTATATTCTTAGGTTATCAAAGTCGATGCTATAGGATAATTTGATAATGAGAAGTTTGTTCTTGGCTATGCATTTTATAGATTTGATTTTTACGGATCAATGTTGCAAGTTTTTGGCCAAATTATTTTGCAATTAGGTAATTATTTAAGTGAAAATAATAGTGAATTATTAAAGGAGGAAGTGGGCTAATTTTTGGGCCAAACCAGCCCACAATCCCCCACCCTTCGACCGGTGAAGGCCCGGCCCAAGAGGCCCAATGGGCCGTCGACCAAGGAAGGCCGGATGGAGAAGTCGGCCCAAGGGCAGGCCCATGAAGCCCAAGAAGAGGCTGCCATCAACCAAGGGGGAGGGAGAAGCCGGTTTGCATGAAGAAAAGCCAAGTGTCAAGCATGCAATCTAAATGATTGCTAATGATGAAGGGGAAGAATTAGAGGGCAGGCAGATTGAACGAGGGGGGGTTATTGACCGAGAGAGAGAGAGAGAGAGAGAGAGAGAGAGAGAGAGAGTTGTCGCACGAAGAGAGAAAGGAGAGGAAGAGAGAAAGAGAGAAAGGGAGATCCGTGCGTGCGAGAGGGAAGGAGGAGGTCCGTTCGCTGCCGTGCGTGCGCCCAGTCCCGCCGTCGTGCCGCCTTGCCCCTCTGTTCGTTTGCTTGCTGTGTTCGCTTGGACTAGAGGCAAGTAGAGTCTGTTTCTCTACCCTTTTGCTAGCTGTTATGTGTGTATGTTGGATGGTGAATGTTGGATGTGGAAGAGGTAAGGAGATTTCGAAGCAATGGGAAGAAGTTTGTTGGCTGTGCATGCTGTTTCTAGAAAAATCAGTCCGACCCTCTATGAGATTTTGAGCTGCATGCGACCTTTTAGTGGGAATATCACTTCAATTCCTTAAAAAAAAATGGTAGAGGACTTCATGAGGTATAACATATCAAAAATTGAGATGAAACAAACAAGTATAAGTAGGTGAAATCGTCTTTCCTTGAAGAAACTGGATTTGGAAAACGTTATCTCGACTTAGCATGATTCTGTGATTTTTATAAAATCGTACAGTTGAAATTTGATCTTTTGCCCTTAATGAAAGTTATATATGACCTTTTGAGGAACAACATACTAAAAATTGAGATTAAATGGACATGAGTAGGTTGGTGAGTCGAATTTTCTTTGAAAGGACTTTAGCTGGAAAAACAGTACCGAGAATAGGAAGAACTAAATCGTCCATAGCTATTAATCTAAAACGAATTGGATTCGGATTTTTTCATGAGATATTTACCTATAGGTGTTTTCTATAACTTACCAAATTTTCATAATTTTTGGAGTTCGTTTGGATATTTAATCGAAATTATTTTCGAAACTGCGCAAACTGTGATGCTGAAATATTGAAAGCTGCGATGCTTGGACCGTACTGAATTGTGTGAAGTTCTTTTAGTACAATGTTCTTCATGAGATATTTACCTTTAGGTGTTTTTTATAACCTTGCAAAATCTCATAATTTTTGGAGCTCGTTTGGGTATTTAATTAGAATTATTTTCAGAACCGTGTAAACTGTAATGCTAAATTTCGAAAGCTGTGATGCATGGACCGTACCGAATTATGTAAAGTCCTTTTGGTATAGTGTTCTTCATGAGATATTTACCTTTAACTGTTTTTTGTAACATATCAAAATATCATAACTTTTGGAGTTTGTTTGGGTATTTAATCGAAATTATCTTCGGAATTGTGCATACTGTTTCACCCGAATATTGATGTATTTTCAAAAATAAAAGGATTGGTTCTATGTGATTTCTTGAGTGATGGATTATGTTGCATTTGTGGTGTCATATGGCATGGTACATATTGTCAAAAGTTGAGATAGACCTTTGTTACTATCACATCGTACATCATGTGGAAATGTGGTGCATATATGAAAATAAATTATGATGATAAGTATACCATCGAAGGTGTGAGCCGACGATGCCCCGGGAGTGTCGGGATGCCCGGAGTGTGGGTGCCGGATGCCTGGAGTGTGTGAGCTGGATGTCCTCGGGAGTTTCGAGATGCCCGGAGTGTGGGTGCCGGATGCCGGGAGGTGTGTGCCGGAGGTTCCTCGCGATGCCAGGTTGGGTGCGAGCGATAAAAGAGGGATGCAAGTATTGATCCCTGAGAAGAAAGATTAAATGAGATCCCCTGAAATCTAAAAATTGAATCATGTGCATGGGTACGTGTATATGACATGGCAATATATGCATGATTGTACGGGGATGCTTGCATGACTGCATGGTGATGTATGCTCGATAGCATGGATGATATGCACTATACTTGTGACATTGTGATTGTTCGCCTTGCCGCAATGTGTAGATTAATGGATCTTTACTGCTGAGTGGTTGTACTCACCCCTTTGGGGATTAACATTTCAGATTAAAAGATGCCTTTGCCACCGGTCGCGCGTGGTACCTTCTACGGTATACCTTCTGACGTTGAGGTTGAGTGCGTGGAGCACATCTGTGTCAGTGTTCCCGGTTTGGTGTTTCTTCGAGTCCGTGTGCTGGTTATGTATGACGTAGGCCTAGCTGGGGGCCTTGTTGTCCAAGAGTTTCTATCTGTCCATGTTCAGCGAGATGGTGTGAATCTAGGGATGCTGCCGCCGCCACCGCCCGATGCACCGGGTTGGGTGTGATGGCACGTATGACTAGTGGGAGCTGATACTTTTTGGGATGGCCGACACTAGTTGATGGGTAGATGTACATGTCTGATGTATAGTCGGGTTCTCTTTTGGGTTTAGCTAAGCTTACGTAAAGTCTTGGCCTTTTGTTATACCGACTTGTGAAATCCATCTTAGTTATGTAAATAAAAGTGATTCGGCCCTATGATGTATATATATATATGAAAGGTCGTAGTTGGTGTGCATTGCATTATTTCAGTTTGTGTACGGGTTAGGGAGATGTTGAGTATCATTGTTATTGGTACAAGGGAAGGTGAGACTCATTTATGATTCCGTTGGTAAGCTGCGCTGAAACCCTTTTAAAAAAAAAAAAAAAAGATTGACTGGTATATTGATTTGAATAAGTGATAGGTACCTGTGGCACCCCTAATGGGTGGGGGAAAAGGGGTGCCACAGCAATCACCCCCACGGTTTTAGGCTGATCTTGAAAGACAATATTTCTGTCACTGTGTGGTCATCAAAGAGGTCGTTAAGCTTCTGTTCTTTCCACACCCTGGCCTCCTGATCAATCAAATCTTCCACAATTAAGGGGTAGTCTCCATTGGCTGGACCCCCAAACAATCCTGATGACAACCATTTATCTTCACGAATGTTGATGGATTTGTCATCTCCCACCAACCATAGTATTTCTGGACTAATGGTATCCCTACCAATTAACAGGCTTTGCCACCCGCCAAGGTGGTCGTTGCTAGCATTCCAAAAATCGCTTCTAGGGAAATAGATACCTTTGAGAACTTGGTACCATAGAGCCAAGGAGTATTGTGAGAGTTTCTAGGCTTGCTTTCCTAACATAGTTTTGTTGAAGGTGATCAAATCTCCAAAGCCTAGTTGTCCACTGTGTTTCCTATCATTCAGGAAGTCCCATTTCTTCCAGCACAACCCCTTATTCGGTTCATCGCTTCTCCACCAAAAGGAAGCCACCTTCTACTCAATTGCTTTACAAATAGAAATGGGAATCTTAAATATAGACATTACGTATCGAGGTAAAGCTTGTTAAACATTTTGATTAAATCTCTCTTTCTTGCTTTGGACATTAATTCTTCTTTCCAACCCTCAAGCTTCATATTGACCTTGACTAGTATCCAAGCAAACGTCTGTCTCTTGGATTAGCCCCAATCAGATGGTATTCCGAGGTATTTCCCTATCTTCTCAATGATCGATACTTAAATGCCTATGCCAAGTTCCTTTTCAAGTTCAGAGGGTAGCCACTACTAAGAAAAAAATAGCAACATCAGCAAATGATAAATGGGATAGAGAGTGATAGTACCTGTCTAGCTTAATGCCTTTGATACTCTTCTCTTCGGTTGCTGTGTCCATTAGTCAGGAAAGAGCTTCAGCCATCAAGATAAAGAGATAAGGTGATAATGGGTAACCCTATCTAATTTTGCATGTAGGTTGAAAGTAGTGCAAGGGTTCTCTGTTAACTTTCATATAAAAGAGACCGTGGTCACACAATGTATGACGAGGGAAATCCAACAATTGCAAAACCCCATCTTAAGCAAATAGGCCTTCAAAATATCCCATTCAATCCTATTGTATGCTTTCTACATGTCTAGTTTTAAAACTGCATGAAATCTTTTCTTTCTCTTTCTATCCTTAATTGTCATCCACTAACAAAGGCACTTTGTTCAGTAGTAATCCGATCATGAACGTAGGATTTCAAGCAATTAGCCATAACTTTATATATGCTTTTATAACTAAAGTTGAAAAGGCGACTAGGGTGAAACTGAGTCAAAGTTTATAGGTTTGGTCCTTTGGGATGAGTAAAATGTTAATTTTATTAAGCAAAGGATCAAAGATGCTTGATTCAAATAAGTATAATACCATGTGAACCACACCTGATTGGATATCCTTCCAATAGTGGAGATAAATTGACCACTTGAGCCATCTGGGCCAGCCCATTTGGTGCACTGCAATTCTCACTTCTTTAACCACTATAGGGGTTGTCAATTTCTTGTTCATCTCGTTACTTACCAAGCTTGAGCATTGGTCTAAGATTTGCTAGAAGTTCCTTGAACCCACTGGTTCATAAAAGGACTTGTGAAATTCAATAATATGTTGTTTTAGTTTAATCGATTCCCTATGGTGATTGTGGTATCAACTTTCAGCGTGGAAATCCTATTGCGCTATCTCCTTAAACCACAATTGCATGGAAGTGCTTGTTATTTCTGTCACGCCTCGAACCCCGGGCATGGGCACATCCCTCGGCGGTCGACTAAATTGCGACGTTCCCAGGACGTGTCATCGACCCGTTCTTTTTATCCACATGCGGAAGCGAAATTCAAACATATACCTGGACAACAAAAAACATGGACTAGAAAAGTAGAACAACCAAATTTCACAAAACACACATTATATACAAGCCAAGTTAGTCCTACAAGTTTGTACACTAAAGGTCTACCCCAAAAGAACTACCGGACAACCTATACTCTGGATTCCTTCAACTTTGGCTCGGGATCCTCCACGACACCCTTCGATATCTCTAGACTAAGGACCTGAAAAATTGTAAACCACAATGGGGTGAGAATAAATCTCAGCGAGTCAACACCCTAAACCCCGATTAGGACAATAATTCACTCAGAGGTGTCCTAAACATACACTACTCAGAACTTACCTCGCCTCAGCACCTTCCTGCACATTAGTGCATCTCATAAAATATATGCATACAGTAAATGCATTCAATAACTGGAACGCATCAGAACACTCATCAAACAATTCACAGGGGTCCCGATTATAAAGCCAAATCGTTATGACACGTCCCATTCCGTGCCACACAATTTTGTCCCATAATCAGGCGCGGATGTCTCATATCGGTGGTTCAATCCACACCCGATATTCACTCTCAATAATCAAACTCGATATTCAAACTCAAGACTCTAGAGGTGGCCCCCACGAAGTTACATTATCGTGTGGCACTTAGTCCTTGACCACAATAAGCAATAGCTCAAGGCTCTAGAGGTGACTCACACGAGGTTTCTTTGTCCCGTAGCACTTGGTCCTCAACTATTCATGACAGTAGTACAAAGCTCTAGAGGTGGCTCCCATGTGACTCAAGTCACCATGTAGCACTTAGCCCTTGACTGCAATAAGCAACGGTACAAGGCTCTAGAGGTGGCTCACACGAGATTTCGTTGATGTGTAGCACTTAGCCCTTTACTTGCTCACAACCCATTCAGTTTCCTCAACACAACAGATATCACCATTCATTAGCAATCCTTTGCCATGACCATAAACTATCACCATAGCATAACCATTTACATCATATCACACACAAGTTCCAAGAATATCATGAGTCAACCACATCACCAAATATGCATTTTCTAGTAAGCATAGCATCAAGAACAATCACAAACTACTACCAGTCCTAACCGGCAGAAACAGTCCACTCGCGCGTCTCCGAGTTTAAATCCAGAAGCCCAACCAAAAGAGTTTGGAAAATTCCCAAATTTGAATATGTTGTAAAGAAAACATAAAAGGACATTATTCATGAAGACACCTTAACCCATATTCTTCTAGATTAAGCCCAGTAAATCGCACAATATAGTACACAAACTGGGTCCATTTCCAGAAATCACGTTTTCCAAAACCAGCTTCGTTAGAGATCCAAAACTTGTCCATTTGATCTAAAATTTGAATATGTTAAACTAAAAGGTGTACTAAACAACTTTCATGAAGAAACCCTTTCAAAATTCGAAACTTAAGAGTTGATAAAAATCCAGTAAATCCCGAAAGATAACCAGTTCCAGTAAAAATAGAGGTTCTGTTTTCAAATAATGGAGCTGAAATATCCTTCTTTTTAAATCCCTAAAATCTTTAATAAAATATATGTCATAGCTGATGATATCTAAAACATTTTTCAAGAGGAATCAACCTCAAAATCGTAATACATTTCTCTCCACAAAAATGACAAATGGTGAGGGTCCAGAACCATATCTGAGTAAAAATCCCCTGAATTAGACTAATCCATCCTTATTAATGCTAATCTCACCAATTAGATTAACACTAATTCATCTTAAGGATAATCTCACTTAGTACTAATTTAACTAAGCTAATTAACACTAATCCACCTAACTAAGTGCAATTAACAACCTAATCAAGGATTAGGGAGTTAACTCACCGGATTAGCAAATAAACGGGTCCATGGTGACAGCAACTTGACGGCGGTGAGATCCTATGTCTACGGCGGCTCCAAGGGAGGCCGGGAAGGCGCTGAAAAACAACCAACAAGTCACTGCTCGAGCTGGAGTTTCAGTTCTGCCTCTGTGGCTGCTGGTCCTTGCTGGCCGGTGCGGCTGTGATGGCAAATCGGTAGCTGGCTGAGGCGGAGGAGAGGCGGACCGAGAGGCCTGGTCGAGCAGACACGGTTGGCGAGGCTAGCGTCACCGGCTCGGTGGGCTCGCGGGTGGCTAGAGCAGGACGCGAGCGGGCTGGCTGACGGTGCTGGCCTTGAGCTGGCTTTCTGGTGGCTGGTTACTGGTTTTTTGTGTAGGGTTGGGCAAGTGAGGTAGCAGCAGCAACAATGAAGAAGAAGGTGAAGATTTGAGGAAGAAAAAGGAAGAAGAAGTTGAAAAAGATGGGGCCGGTCTGCAAGGGCTTTCACGTAAGGGAGGGGAGAAGGAAGAGGAATAGGAGGGAACAAGGGGGAGACAAGGGATCAAGAAGTCTTGCTGCTGTCCAATGGGAGGCTTCAATAAAAATCAAGCCACTTGAGTGTGCAACCCTCAAAGTCTTCAGCCCTTAGCTGTCCAAGCTTCCTCCACAAGTCATTTCCTCTTCAAAACTTCACAAACATAGAAAAATTGAAGGCCAAATGCAACAAGCCCCTCAGCCCTACCAATTTCTTGAATTTCTTCTTCAATTTCACACCAATTGACTTCAATTTAATGGCCCTAAAAGGCCATGCAGCAGCCCACACAATTTCCCTTAAGCCTTCACAAAACAACTCAATTAGAAGGCCAAAACTACCACCCCTGCTGTCCATACGAATTTGCACCCATTATACTTCAAGTTCTTCACAAATCTCTCCAATTTGATGATCAAATTTGTTGAGGAGGAAGCCCATACCAATTTCCATAATTTCCTTCATAAAGTAGTCCCTTCTTAAGGCCAAAAATCCACTCAAAAATGCCCCTCCGAATTTCCACCATTTTAATTTGCCAAATATGACTTTCCGCCAAAAATCTCGGACTCGACGGAAATTTCCCGAAGGATGAGACGATGTCCTAAAAATGAATCATGACATGCTCGAACGTTCGATTTCTGAAACCGAGCTCAATTCGTGGTTAAAATCAACCAGACGCGATTTTAGTCCAATCCAACCTACCGGGTAGCTTTTAGGGATTTTACCGTGGTTATACCCCTTAACGGCTTCACCAAATAGATTGATTAACTTGTGAGTTATCAGCTCAGAGAAAAAGGACCATAGGCATGTTAGTGAAAAGCCCATTTTATTTTATCGAGACGGGGTCGAAATTCAGGACGTCACAATTTCTATCCCCACATTTTGGCTAGTTTATCCATGACCGCATGCCCCAATACATTTATTCTTGCTCCCATAGTTTTTTCAATTTGCTCCACAACTTGTCGATGATCATCTTTTCGAAAGGGCCCCAATGTTCTATTAGTAATTTTAGTAAGTTTAGCCTTCGATGCCTTCGAATGATAAGGAGCTACTTTGGAGTCATGGAAGTCACTCGGACAAATTAGAGGCTAGAGCTCTTGATCGTGATTCTTCGTTATCATTCCTTGTTTGTAGTAGACCTTGCCTTGGTTCTTGATGCTTGTACTGTTGGAAATTTCCTATAATATGAGCTTACATTAATTAATTGATTTTTATTTTAAATAATCAGGTTAATGGAAATTTCAATATTTGTTAAACCCTTAAGTGATCTTATTGAATTGGGTTTTGGCATCTATTAATAACGGGTCTAATTGAACAACAAAGTATGGCAATTGTGTTTAACTGAAACCTGTAATGGGAGGGGCTCCGTTGACACACTATTGATTTAACGTTTGCTAGGTCCCTTCTCTGGCCTATAAAATGGTAGGTTATGCCTATCAATTGCTTTTTCCCACTAAAAGCTGATGTACTAAAATAGGTCATAAAGAGGAAGATTTGACATTCCGATAGATCTTTGATTAAACAGACTGATCTATTTTTCTCCAAGTGAAGTAATAGCTCAAATAGGTACATTTTAATTGCGATGTGCATATTGATTTTAGTGTTTTACAATCATATATGGATTTGATTATTCTTGATTAATTAGTTGTTTACGTAGATAATTTTTTGCATGTGGTATCTGTCACGCCTCGAACCCCGGGCACGTGCACATCCCTCGGCAGTCAATTAAAATGCAACGTTCCCAGGACGCGTCACCGACCCTTTCTTTTTATCTTCCAATTAAGCACATGTGGAAGCTAATTAAACAAATACCCAGACAACCAACAAACACAAGGATAGTCAAAACATGCTAACGCCTTTCTCACAAACCACACTTTATACACATGTCAAGTTAGTCTTACAGGCCTATAAACATAAGTCTGACCCAAAAGAAACTACCAGATTACCTACGCTCTGGATCCTTCCACCTCAGGCTCCAGGTCCTCCACGACACCATCTGTGATGTCGATGTCCATAGGATGAGCTACCTCCCCATCCTCAGTTTCAACGGTGGGCCTATCAAAACCCTGCAAAGGACCCTCCCAAACCCCGTTAGGCTTGTTAAGGAACCATGCTTTCAAGCGATGATGCACCAAGTGAGGTAGGACCTCATCGACCCAAAAATTGGTCACCACTAACTCACAGGTCCAAGTGGTCCCAAGAATTGGGAAGAAAGTAGACTCAGAATCCATATGCCATGGACACCCAAAACGAACATCACGCCAGCACTTCATACTAAGGACCTGAAAATATTTAACCACGATAGGATGAGATATATCTCAGTGAATCAAAATCTTAAACCCCGATGAGGACACAAATTAACCCAGAGGCAACCTAAACAGGCGTCACAAACAAACTTACCTTGCCTCGGCACGTCCCTACACATTAGCTCATCACATATGCACTTATAAACGCAGCAATCATAATTTAATAAGTGGAACACGTCGTTTCATTCTCAAACAATCACATGGGTCCCAATTATAAGGTAAAACCATTATGACATATCTCATTTCGTACCACACAATTTTGCCTGATAATCAGGCGCGACTATCACAACCACTCATGCGTGTTCCAGTTATTTTTTACCCATCGGCCACGGCCAACTTAATAGTCGGCGGTCATTCGGCATAATCAGGCATCGTCCCGCTCCGTCGGGCACCGCAACGTCTGCACCTAGATGGCATTCCGTAAAGGAGCATCGGCCAAGCCTCCACTACGATTGACATCCGTTGATGTGGGGCATCCGAACTTAATCAGGCATCGCCTCCCTAACTCTCATTGGGTAACGATTTTCGATAGGGACCACACACACATTCATACTTGGCCAAGAACACCGTACTTTGCACTCAAATACCTCAATTTCAAATAATGGACTTGGCCAATTTTATTCATAATAAAAATTTCCGGTAAAGTAATTGTGTGTGGTCACACATTTAAATCGAACCGTTAAACACAGTACACTCCCAATTTAAAATTCTACGATTTTATATAGTACATAAAATTTGGCGTCAAAAATTGATAGCTGATATTTTTCTAATTAAATACCCATAAAATAAAATTTCGCAATAATAATCAATAATGACCACCAAGCACTCAATTGCACAATTAAGCAATCAAATTCGCATATAAGTCCAACCACGAGAATTAGCATAAAATTCCACAAAACGGCTATCTTATCACAATTTACGCAAATTATAATTAATTAAATAATTAATAATTAATTAAATAAATTCAACTTTATTAAACTAACCACGGTTAATTAAACTAACGATAGTTAATTATCCTAACCATTATTAACTACCATGGTTAACTAACTAACCCAAGTTACTAATCTAACTTAGGGTAGGATAACCTAACCAAACTAACCTAACTAACTAACCAACCTAACTAAACTTACCTAACTAACTAGTTACACTAACTAGGATTAACACTAATTCTAATTAACACTAAACTAACCACTAAGTGCAATTAATTATGTAATCCGGGATTTGGGAGCTAACTCACCGGTATCCAACGGCGGTAGGTTCACGGCAACAGCGGCATGACAATGACCAAGACTCGAGGCTACCGCATCTCCAACAGAGGATCGACCAGGGCTAAAATCAACCCAGCAAGTCTCAGCCAAGGGCTGAGATTCGGCTCTGTGGAGGGGGCTAGACGGGGAGGTTGGACGGTTGGACAAGGGTTGGCGGGCACCAGGACGAACGGTTGGATGACCAGGGGGCTGGTGGCAGACGGCTAGGCGGTTCGATGGGCTGGACGAACGGCGGTGTGGCCTAGACATGGAGCTGTTGTGGCCGGTGGCTGGCAGATGGACAGGGGTTCGTTGGACGATCAAATGGGTTGGCGGGTGGCGAGCTGAAGGTGGTGCGGTGCCGGACTGAAGATAGCGACGTGGTCTGGTTGGCTGCTAGAGGCTTGCGGTACCAAGGGAAATGGAAATGAAGAAGAAGAAAAAATGAGTAAGAAGAAGCAGAAGGTAGAGGGGTTCGGCTGGGGCTCATGCAAGGGAGGGAGGATGGAGAGAGAAGAAGGCAGCCAAGAAGGTCAAGGCTTTGGCCAATCAAAGGCAAAGCAAAATAGCAAGCCCACTCAAGTGTTATGCCACCAAAGTCTTCAACCCAAAGGTCAAGCTTCCACCAATGAAGAAATTACTCTAATATCTCCCAAAAAATTCAATTTAGCAGCCAATTCAGCCTTTCAAGCAGCCCATCTGAATTTCCAAAAATTCTTTTTGCCGAAATTCATTTTCTGCAAATTTCCGAGCTCGACGGAATTTCCCTGAAAAATGAGACGATGTCCTAAAAATAAATCGTGACACGCTAGAACGTTTGATTCCTAAAAATGAATTCAATTTCGTGGTTAAAATCGACCGAACACGTTTTTAGTACAATATAACGTAGCAAGTAACTTTTAGGGGTTTTAGCGCATTTGACCCATGGTAGATAATTTTCGATCCACGTTTGTGTATCTCTAACTCATAGGTGACTCTCGGTTGTTGTAAAAATCGCAAGGTTTCAATTACATGTCCCGAGTATAAAATCGACAGAAAATCGGGTTAGTGCCGTTAGACGTGAATTTTGCAATCCTATGGAACACCTGCAATTCAATTATGTGTTTCCATCAAATCGACCTATATCCGATTACTAATTGATTATAAAGGTGTCGTGTTGACCCTTGCCGATTATTACGGTCGAGCGATCGATTTCTGATCGAATTCTCTAGTGTACCGCGTTTATATCCCTTAACTATTTCACCTAATATATTAGTTAACTCGTGAGTGGCCAACTCAGAGTAAAATGACCATAGGCGAAATGCCTATTTCCTATTATCGAGACGAGGTCGAAATTCAAGATGTCACAACTCTTCCCCTCTAACACAGGTGTGGTAGTTAGCTTCTGCTTAAGCTTTTGGAAACTATGCTCGCACTTATCTTCCATGCAAACTTCTCTTCATTCTTCAACAATTGGGTCAAAGGCATGGCTATTGTAGAAAATCTTTCCACAAATCGTCTGTAATAGCATGCCAATCCCAAGAAACTTTTGATCTCTATCACTATTGTTGGTCTTGGCCAGTTTATCACAACTTCAATCTTGGTTTGGTGCACGGAAATCCCTTCACCAGAAATCATGTGACCTAAGAAAGCTACACAAGTCAGCCAAAACTCGCACTTACTGAATTGGCGTACAGCCCGTGTTCTCGCAAGGTCTGAAGCACTGTCTTTAAATGTCTTTTGTGCTCCTCTGGACTCTCCGAGTACACCATGATGTCGTTGATGAATACAATCACGAACTGATCCAATTACTCCTTGAACACTTGATTCATCAGAGCCATGAAATCAACTGGGGTGTTGGTCAAACCAAACGGTATTACGGTGAACTCATAATGGTCGTAACGTGTACGAAAAACTGTCTTTGGTATGTCTTCCTTCCTGATCCTCAACTGATGGTAACCTGTCCTCAGGTCAATTTTGGAAAATATTGACGCTCCATGTAGCTTGTCAAGCAGGTCATCAATCCTTGGCAACGAATACTTGTTCTTAATCGTCACCTGGTTGAGTTGCCGATAGATGATGCAAATGCGCAACAAACCATCTTTCTTCCCTACAAATAGAACCGGTGCTCCCCAAGGTGATGCCCTAGGACGTATAAATCCTTTGTCTAACAACCCCTGCATTTGCACCTTCAGTTCTTTCAACTCTGACAACGCCATACGGTAAGGAGCTTTAGAAATCGGCTCCGTCCTAGGGGCAAACTCAATCACAAACTCGATCTCCCTTTCTCAGGGCAAACAGGGTAATTCTTTAGGAAACACGTCATAATACTCATGTACCACGGTGAAATCCTCCATCTTTGGCTCCTCAACTGTCGTATCCACGACAGATGTCAAATAACCTTGGCAACCTACCTCTAACAAACGGGTTACCTCCTCGACTTTCGATAAACTCGAAACTTTCACCTGTTAACGGGTTAAACTAAATCAATTTACGATAACACTCTACTATAGCTCGTTGCTCGGTGAGCCAATCCATGTCAATAATCACATCAAATTCAAACATGGCTAGCACAATCAAATCTATCATATCCTCTTGCTCATCAATAACTAACTTGCAACCAGGACCCTATTGCAGACAACACCTTATCCTTTAACGGGATCGATATACTAATGACCGTCCCCAACGATTCTAGACTCAATTCTACCAACTTAACGTACTGCTTAGCAATAAATGAATGCGTAGCTCCAGGGTCAAATAAAGCATAAGCAACATGGTCGTTCAGCGAGACCATACCTGTGACCATGTCTGGTGAGTCATCTGCCTCTCGTCGGGGGACAGCATACACCCTTCCCTGCATTAGAGGCCTGTTCAAAACTCCCTACTATGCATTCTGCGGTGCACTCCTTCTGTTCTATCCCATATGTTGTAGCGACAGTTGTGATCCCATAGGCCTGCATGGATAATCCCTGATTTGGTGGCCATGCTGGCCACATCCAAAACAAGCACCCGTCCTAGTAAAACGGGGCAGATCCATGTCTCCTCCCACAAAAACAGCACACACCATTCGGGTTGGGTGCCGACTTTCCAATCCCACCCTTCCGATTGGGCGGAATAGGATACTTTCCACCTGTCATTGGCTTCTTCTTGAACCGATTACCATCTCTGCTAGGCTCGAACCGCAATCCAGATGCGGCAGCTCGCTCGTTAAGGTTCCTCTCAATCAATTGTGCCCTCTCATACAGATCATTACAATCTTTCAAATTTAGCGGTAGCAACAGATCCTTGATCTCTGATCGAAGGCTATCTCTGAACCTTCTCACTCTCTCCACTCGATCCTCTATCAGTCTTGGTGCGTACCTGGATAGCTCTACAAATTTCACCTCGTGCTATCCACAGACATCAACCCCTGACGAAGACGCAAAAATTTTGCCATCTTCTGCTCTTTGGCATAGTCAGAGAAATATTTCCCATCAAAGACTTCCTCTAAAGGCATTCCACACCAGAACCGTGCCTTTGGGAAACACTCTTCCCCTGGTGGCTTCCTAACATGTGCTTGCATTCCCTTGTAGCTGGTAGACCGCCAGGACTACCTTCTCTTCCTCAAAGCACCTTAGTAGTGCGAAAACTTTCTCTAGTTCCCTGATCCAGAGGGTTGCAGCCTTGGGATAGCCTGCTCCAGAGAATCTCGGCAGATTCAACTTCAGGAACTGTTCTACCAACTTATGCATGGGTCGATGAGCATTCCCATTTCCAAGTGGCACTTCAGCAGGTGCGGCGACAACAGCGACGATGGCATTGGTGGCAGCAATGGCGACGGCAGTAGCAGCGGCTTGATTTTAGGCCTGCTGCCCCATCATATACCCCAACGTCTTAAGCGCCTACACAATCCCATCTATTCTAGGATCGCCGGGTGCTACTCCCTTAGTACCAGCCTGCGATGGTACTCTTTCTCTCGCGCTAGCCAGAGCTGGTGCTCTACCTCGGGCACCGACCCTAGTCGGCGTCTTAACCAGAGTAACAGACACAACAATCCTCTTCTGAGGAGTCCTCTGCTTAGGATCACTCATTCGGTAGGATCTTTATGGAATCTACTTTTCCAATTCTAACTCAGAATTAGAAGTCTAAGCAACCCACACAAAACAATCAATCAATCACTCACATGCATCAGCATAAGGAAAACGTCTTTCCTACAAACTATCCTATGACCCATCGCACCTTATCACTCTAGACACTGACCAACTCTGATACCACTTCGGGCAGGGATGTCACGCCCTGAACCCCGGGCACGCGCACATCCCTCGGCGGTAAATTAAAATGCGACGTTCCCAAAACGCGTCACCAACCCTTTCTTTTTGTCTTTCAATTAAGCACCTGCGGAAGCGAATTAAACAAATGCTTGGAGAACCAACAAACATAGGTATAGTCAAAACATGCTAACGCCTTTTTCATAAACCACACTTTATATACATGTCAAGTTAGTCTTATAGGTCTATAAACATAAGTTTGACCCAAAAGAAACTACCAAACTAGCTACACTCCGAATCCTTCCTCCTCGGGCTCCGGGTCCTCCACGACACCATCTGGGATGTCGATGTGCATAGGATGAGCTACCTCCCCATCCTCAGTTTCGATGGTAGGCTCGTCAAAATCCTACAAAGGACCCTTCCGAACCCCGTTAGGCTCGCTAAGGAACCACACTTTGAAGCGATGAGGCACCAAGTGAGGTAGGCCCTCATCGACCCAAAAAGTGGTCACCACTAACTCATGAGTCCAGGTGGTCTCGAGACTTGGGAAGAAAGTAGACTCATAATCCATATGCCATGGACACCCAAAATGAAACATGACGCCAACAATTCATACTAAGGACCTGAAAATATTTAACCACGACGAAGTGAGAGAAATCTCAATGAGTCAAAACACTAAACCCCAATTAGGAGGCAAATTCACCCAGAGGCAACTTAAACAGGCGTCACGGACAAACTTACCTTGCCTCGGCTCGTCCCTACACATTAGCTCATCACATATGCTCTTATAAACGCAGCAATCATAATTTAATAAGTGGAACATGTCGTTTCATTCTCAAACAATCACATGGATCCCGATTATATGGTAAAACCGTTATGACATGTCTCATTTCGTGCCACACGATTTTGCCCGATAATCAGGCGCAACTACCACAACCACTCATGTGTGTTCCAGTTATTTTTGACCCATCGGCCACAGCCAACTTAATAGAGTGCGGTCATCCGGCATAACCGAGCGTCGTCCATGGCAACATCTACACCTAGACGACATTCCATAAAGGAGCATCGGCCCAACCTCCACTGCGACCGGTATCCATTGACGTGGGGCATCTGAACTTAATCAAGCATCGCCTCCCCAACTCTCATCAAGTGACTAGTTCCAATAGTGACCACATGCACATCCATACTTGGCCAAGAACACCGTACTTTGCACTCAAATACCTCAATTTCAAATAATGGACTTAGCCAATTTTCTTCATATAAAAAATTTTTGGTAAAATAATTGTGCGTTGTCACACATTTAAATCAAACCATTAAACAAAGTATGCTCCCAATTTAAAATTTCACGATTTTATATAATACATAAAAATTTGGCGTCAAAAACCGGCACCCCATATTTTTCTAATTAAATTCCCATAAAATCAATTTTTTCAATAATAATCCATAACGACCACCAAGCACTTAATTGCACAATTAAGCAATCAAATTCACATATAAATTCAACCGCAAGAATCAGCATAAAATTTCCCGAAACGGCTTTCCCGTCACAATTTACGCTAATTATAATTAATTAAATAATTAATAATTAAATAAATAAATTCAACTTAATTAAACTAGTCACAGTTAATTAAATGAACCTTAGTTAATTATCCTAACCATGGATAACTACTCATGGTTAACTAACTAACCCAAGTTACTAATCTAACCTAGGGTGGCATAACCTAACCAAACTAACCCCTAACCAAATTAACCTAACTTACCTAACTAACTAGTTACACTAACTAGGATTAACACTAATCCTAATTAACACTAAACTAACCACTAAGTGCAATTAAATACCTAATCCGGGATTAGGGAGCTAACTCACCAGAATCCAACAGCGACGGGTTCACGGCGACGACGGTGCGGCGGTGACCAAGACTCAAGGCTACTACATCTCCAACAAAGGACCAACCAAGGCTAAAATCAGCCTAGCAAGTCTCCGCTAATGATGCTTAAGAGTTGATTAGTTTAAGTTAAGCATGATTAGGTGGTTAGATTATAATATATTAGCGATTATTAGTTGATTGCAATGCATATTAAGTGGTTAGTCATAGCCATTAGGGAGTAGAAATGCTCTATTATTTATTGAATGCATCTCAGGATTTTTCCCGACCTGTCTCAAGCTCTAGTTAGGCATTACGGGCCTAAATTGGATTTTTAATAATTATTTATTAATTTTCAAAATTAATTTATTAATTATTTATTTTTCCGAAATTAAGCAAGGATAGCCGACGACCGAAATTTTATGCTGATTGTCGTGGTGCAGTCCATTTATTTATTTGAGCTCTACGTTGTGCCGAATTAAATTGTTTGTGGAATTTTAGGAATTTTCCTAAATTGATTGAAATTGAGTAATTGATTGGTAGATAGCCGAATGTGAGTTTATAGTGCCAATTATACGTAGATGGGCTATAAAGTGGAGAGAATTGTGAGAGTGCACTAGAAATATTCTTGGCTGAGACCAATCAGGTACAATGTTGTCACACCCCGACCCTCGGTCACGTGACCATCCTTCAACTTTGGTCGATTTTATAATGCGATATCCCAGGACTACATATCGCCGACCTTTTTCTTTTTATATGCACATGTGGAAGCAGTTATAAATCCCCAGACAATAAAACAATGGGATAGAAAAGCAGGGCCATAATTTTCATACTGAAATTCACAACCAAATTTTTATACAACCACCCTCAATGTATTTTACCATACTATTAACAAAGGTCTAGTCTCACACTCAATCACCTATAAACAGGGTTCACAAAAGAGGGTGGGATCTCAATCCTGATCCGGGTCGTACTCGGGATCATCATCGGGGTTCTCTTCCAGGTACTCCTCTTCGGCTTCTTTCTCCTCAGGTTTTTCATCAGCGTCCTGAAATGTTATCCCACAACCGGGATGAGACTATGTCTCAGCAAGTTCTACCCCCTAAGACCCGATTAGTAAACTAATACACCTTAGGGCTGCCTATGCACAACATGAGTCAGAGGACTTACCTTGGCCTCAGATTCCACCTGCATATTAGCACAGATCAAATAGGCACCCAAGCAATCACATCACTGATCGAAGCATCGATCAAATCGACATAGTCGATTACACACCAACAAGACCACTCACGGTCATTTCCATTCAATCAATCAATTCACAACATCAGATCAAAACAATGATTAATCGACCTAGTCGATTACCTATCAAACAGACCAATCCTAGGTCATTCCCAAACATCAATCACATGTACTCTCTCGGGCGTCTTTTTCGCCAACTGCCATACCATCACCGATCACGTGCATTCTTTAAGGCGCCGTTTTCGCCAGTGATAACCCAATCACCGAATCACGTATCATTTCTGTGGCATCGTTTTCGCCAATGACATACCGATCACCGACACCGTGCGTTCTTTAAGGCGTCGTTTTCACCAGTGATATCTTCGATCACCGAACCACGTGTCCTTTCTAAGGCGCCGTTTTTGCCAAGGTGACATCGACAACAGACATCATCATGTGTTCTTTATGGCGTCGTTTTCACCAATGATATTTCCTTAATCACTGAACCACATCTGTCTATAAGTCATTCACGTGCGTTCTTTAAGGCGCCGTTTTCGCCAGTGATACTTCCAATCACCGAACCACGTATGTCCAAAAATATCGTACCTGATTAGTCTCAGCCAATAGAGTTCTCAATTCACTCTCACGACTCTCTCCACTTTACAGCTCATCAAAGCATTATAAATGCTAAATAGCCATACTCAGCCACCTACCAATCAGTCATTCAATTCCACTCAATTTCAATCAATTAAGGAATAATTCCTTAAATTGCACAATCAATTTAATTAAGCACTATGTAGAGCTCAAATAAATAAACAGACTGCACCACGGCAATCAGCACGAAATTCCGATCACCGGCCATCCCGGTTGAATTTCCGGAAAATAAATAATTAAATAATTAATTTCGAAAATTAAATAAATAAATACAAGAAATTCAATTTAGCACAATACAAAGCTCAATTAAATAAACGGACTGCGCCACGATCATCAGCATAAAATCCCAGTCACTGGCCATCCCAGTTGAATTTTCGAAAAATAAATAATTAAATAATTAATTTCGAAAATTAATATTTAATTCCCAAAAATTCCATTTAAGCCCGAATTGCCTAATTAACACCCGATAAGGGTCGGGAAAAATCCCAAGAAGCATCCAATAAATACTACGGGCAAATCTATATCTAAGTACATTAACTATTTCACTAATATGCAATGCAATTCACTAATAATCGCTAATCCATTCTAATCTAACCACCTAATTACACTTAACTAATACTAATCAACCTTTAAGTATAATTAGCAAACTAAGAAGGCATTAGTGAGCAAAACTCACTCAAAACGACGGGATCAACGCGAGGATCGACTTTCCTCAAGGCGGGCCGAGCATCCGGGCTCGGGAAGACGGCCAAAACGGGCCAAATAGGTGCTGCCATACGCATTTCTGCACTCTCGGCTCACTGCTGGTTGGGGCCGGATTAGGGGCCGAGATGGCGAGGCAAGGTCTGCGGAGGGTGAGCAGGGCTCCAGTGAGGCCGAACGGTGGCCGGACGGAGCTGGGTGGTGATCCGGCGGCTTCCTCAGCCGCTCACCAAGCTGGACAGAGGCCGAACAGGGGCTGGGGTCGCGCGGCTAAACGGCAAGGGCACAAAGGGTGGGCGATCGATGCGCGAACGGCGGCGTGCGGTCGAGCAGGCGGCGGTCCGACGTGGCTGCGGCCCTTCAGGCGACGCTGGTCGCTGCCTCTACTTCTGTCGGTCTTCGCACAGAACAGAGAGGGAGAAGGAGGCGTCGACGGCGGCTGAGGAGGGTGAGGGAGAGGCGAAGGGCGTTCGGGCGGCAGCGGGGTGTGCGGGCGACGCGCGGGTGGCGGCGGTGCCCCGGCGCGACGGCGAGCTGCTCCCGATTTCTTCTCTCGGTGCTGCTGTTTCTCCTTCTGCTTCGGTTTCGTTCCACCAAGAGGGGGGAGAGAGAGTCGTGTGGTTGAGGTTACCGAGAGAGAGAGAGAGAGAGAGAGAGAGAGAGAGAGAGAAGAAGAAGAAGAAGAAGAAGAAGAAGACAAGAGAGGGAAGATAAGTGTTGAAAAGTCAAAAGTAAAAAGGCAAAGGAAGAAGCAAAGTTGAAGACAGCAAGAGGGCAGTCGGTGGAATGGGGGGGGCATTTCGCACGAGGGGGAAAAAGAGAGAGGGAGAGAGAGAGAGAGAGAGAAAAAGAAAACGAAAAAGAAAGAAAGAAGGAAAGAGAAACTTGTGGGAAAATTAGGTGTTTGGCCAAATGGGGTAAAAGAAATGGGAATAAATTCAAAAGAAAAGAATTTCCTCAAATAGAAAATTCTGATTTCATTTTCTTTTGAATAAGCTCAAAGATTCCCAAAAGGAATTTCAGATTAGAGTACTCGGTTCCTACTTGCATTTCTGCATCCAATTTCTCTCTTGAATTTCTCTCAAATGACCCTCATAAAATCAATTGATGTCTCACTTATCAAATTGATTATTTTCCTCATCCAAGTATCCTTCATGCTTCTCAATTTCACAATCCCCGGCTTCAACTGAACGAAAATGGCCCTAAACTGACTTTTCCCCAAAAAGTCTTGATTGTCAGAAAAATCTTCTGAGACTAATTCGACGTTCCTAAAATGACCTGTGACATGACAGAACTTCCAATTTCTGATATCGGACTTAGATTGGCGATTAATTTCACTCGGACGTGTTTTGAGTGTGACCTAGGCTACTAGGTAATTTTCAGAACTTTTTAGGACAAATGACCCGTGGTCGATTTTCTTCGAGCCACGATGAACCCACTTGACCCATTGGCGATTCTCGGTTGTCGTGAAAATCTTAAGGATTCAAATATGGACACAGGGTACCAAAACGATAGAAAAAATCAAATTAGTGCCGGTCGATGAGAATTTTCCAATTTAGTGGAGTCACCCACGATTGGTCATTCATCTCATTCGAACCGACCTATCTCTGATCTTAATTCGATTTTTAACTGTGCCGTAATGATCTCTAAAGATGAGCACGGTCGAGAAGTCGATTCATGGTCGAATTCTCAAGTCTAATTGCCCTAAAGTTCTTAATAGCTTACCCAGCTAGTCTAGTTATCTCGTGAGTGACCAACTCAGAGAACAACACTATAGCCACGTCGATGAAACGTCCAATTTATCTAATCGAAATCAGAACCCAAAAATCTGGATGTCACAAATGTTATGGACCAACGTGGTTCGGTTATTAAGGATATCACTGGTAAAAACGGCGCCTTAAAGAACACACATTGTTGTCCATTATATATGTCACGTTGGCGAAAATGGCGCCAGAGGGAAAGAATGTACGTGACTGATAGACATACATGGTTCGGTGATTGGGATATCACTGGTGAAAACGGCGCCTTAAAGAACACACGTTACTGTCTACTACATACATCACCTTGGCGAAAACGACGCCTCAGATATGACACGTGGTTTGGTGATTGGGAACATCACTGGTGAAAACGGCACATTAAAGAACGCACAGAGTCGGTGATCAGTATGTCATTTAGCAAAAACGGCGACCGAGAAAACATATGTGGTTTGGTGACTAGGTATACCATTTGGAAATCATGGTATGAGTGGGAATGACCCAGAGATGGTCTGACTAACATGTAATTGACTAAGTCGATTGATCATTGCTTTGATCTGATGTCGTGAATTGATTGCTTGAATTGAAATGACCAAGAATTGGTCCGTCTGACATGTGATCGACTAGGTCAATTTGATCGATGCTTCGATCTGTTGAGATTGTTGGGTGCCTATTGAACTGTACTGATTTGTAGGCTGGGACTGAGGCCAAGGTAAGTCCTCTAACTCGTGTTGTACATAGGCATCCCTAAGGTGTATTGGTTTACTAATCGGGTCCTAGGGGGTAGAACTTGCTGAGACATAGTCTCATCCCGATTGTGGGACAACATTTCAGGACCCTGATGAGGAACTTGAGGAGAAAGAACCCAAAGAGGAGTATCTAGAAGAGAACCCCGAGGATGATCCAAAGTAGGATCCTGATGATGATTGAGACTCCACTCCTATCTGATGACTTTTGTTGTGGAACCTGTTTGAGTAGAAACCAACCTTTTAATATGGCTTGTTTATGTATATGTATGACTGAGTTGTTATATATGTACATAAGGGTGTTGGTTTTTAGGTTCAAGTTTCTAGTCCTACTTGTATATCACATTGCTTTATTGTCTGGGGATTCATATTATATGCTTCCGCATGCGTAATAAAAATGAAAGGGTCGGCGATGTGTCTTGGGACGTCGCTATTATATCGACTAGGTAAGGGATGGGCACGCGATCGAGGATCGGGGCATGACAATCAAGTCCCTCAATTAACTCTAATTTGCGAACAAAAAATGCTAATGTTGCATTTTTTTTTCTCCAGTTTCTTAAGACATGTGGCACCTACCAAGTGTTAATCGGAAAACAAAAAAACAAAAAGAGGAAGTTCCAAAATTTAAAAAGAAAAAAACTTGAGATAATTAGACCGTTTATCTACTTCTTTCCTACATTGATGCGCAAGATATAAAAAATTACTCTTCTTCTTTTGTTATCTACGTTGATGATTGGAAGCGCAAGTGGTCATGGCTGAGTTCAATGAAACTCAAGTAGCAATGGCAATGCTTAGAGAGTTGACAATTGACGGAAAACTCAGTATTCCATGAACGAACAAAGCACATTTAGATCGACTGCCACTTTGTTCAAGAACATATGTAGCCCAAAAGACCATCAGAATTTAGCACATACCACCAATAGGCATGCAATCCTGTTGGTGAAGGGATGTTTTATTTATTTTTTTTGGGACGGTGGAGAGTGGCAAATCTATGGCTTGATTCTCGTCAGCATCGCACGCACATATACATGATAGAGAGGAACGAGACAAAAGAAAAAAGCACTGAGCACAAATCCACTAGACTTCAATTGGCAATCATCTTTACCTAGCTTTGGATCAAGCCATTTTACATTTCTTGTTAGCAAATTGGGCATTCAGGACCTCTATGTGCCAACTTGAGGAGGAGATTTAGGGAAATTTTACTTCTTATTTTTTAGATAGCATAATAGTTGGCATATCTCTTCTAATTCATTCCTATTATTTAATCAGCACTTTTGGTGTATATTGTAAATCATATGTTAGGGAAGATTTGGCAGATTTTTCCCTTTCATTTTCTATTGAACGATACCTTATATAAATATTGCATTGGACGTTGAGTAATACAAGCCAATTACAAATTCTCTTAGTAAATCCATTCAATCGTATGATTAAAAAGATACCTCGTCTTTTTCAATTTAAGATATACACACGGGAAAATTCGAGTCTATCCAATTGATTGTTAGCTAGACCTTTTACATCACACATGCTTTAAGTATTCATCTAAAAGCCTGCAATTTTATTTCAATGGAATTAATAAATAATTGGGATAACGACACAAATGATCTCTAAATTTTGACTCAATGTAATTCTTGAACTTTTAATTTACTTAATGTGGTCCTTGAACTTCACCCCCAATGTGCAATGTGGTCCATGAATTTTTAAGTTATTCAATGTGATCCCTAAATTTTTTGTACAAGTTCAACTTAGTCCATAAATTATATGAAAATGTTTTAATATTGCATTTCCATTGATTCAAATTCAGAGACAAGTTGAACATTTTCCTATAGTTCGAGGACTAAGTTTAATATCATAGACCATATTGAACAAATTAATAGCATAGGAATCACATTGCGCATTATGCCGAAATTTGGGGATCATTTGTGTTATTTTCCTTAAATAATTTCTAGTGCAAAACATTCACTTTTAAACCTAAACAATAGCATTCATTTAAGAAAGAAACGAAGAGGTCAGAAGCTAACCTACACCACTGGGGTTTACCCCAGCGGCCATTCTTCCCACATGGAAAGGAAGAGGTGGGGGATTCGAATTTTTACCTACTCAAGAGGGTTGGGATGTGGATGATTTAGTTTCAAATGTGAGTTTTCTCTCACGCCCTATAAAGAGATAGGGCAAAAGTCTAAAAGTGAGTGATAGAGCAGGACTGACAAAAAAGGAGGAAATGAATATGACCGGATCATTAAGAAACTTCCATGATTCATTAATTTGATCATGTGGTTCTATAAATAGACATAGCTTGCTCATATTTCTCTACATTGCCCAAAAGCGCACAGCCGATCTATCGATCCATCTTTGATACGCTTCAGCACCCGACAATGGCTCTGTGGCTCGAGGGGCAAATTAAGGTCTACATGTTGATAGTATCGTTATGCGCAGGGGCTTGGACTTCGGCCCCGACGTCCCCAAATTCCACATTAGCCCAGTTCGAGCAGTGGATGGCCCGCCACGGACGGAATTACTTGGATAATCGCGAGAAGGCGAAGCGGTACGAGATCTTTCTGGAGACTTTGCGCTTCATCGAAGACTTCAACTACAAAGCGGCTAATCGGAGCTACAAAGTGGGTCTGAACCAATTTTCAGATTTGACCACGGATGAGTTCGTCGCGAGATACACCGGGTTCCGAGCGTGGTCTAATAGCTCAAATTCATCTGCGACTGCTACTTTCAAGTACCGAGGTTCGACTCAAGTCCCGTCTAGCGTAAATTGGGTGGATCGAGGAGTTGTGAACAGGATAAAATACCAGCGCGCATGCGGTAAGGCAGAAAAAAACTCGTACTACATTGTTGTCCAAAGAAGCTTTATTTTCTTGTCTTGTGATTTTCTTTTCTTATTTCAAAGCAAGTGAAACAATATAATCCTCCCATGTCCTCAACTCAATATTTTCTTGTCTTGTGATTTTGTTTGCATACATTTTTTAATATGAACGAACTAAATATTCTTTATGGCCCTTGAAAACAATCAACAGACATGTATTACTTAAACCCACTAAAGCAATTCAAACATTAATGACGTAATACTTAGATGAATAGGGTGACAAAGGCATGATCACAAGCTTCATACTTTTCCAAGAGCCATCACTCTAGGTGTGTGCAAAGAAACCGGAAACCATCCGGACCACCCCAAACCGAACCGAACCGGTCCAAACAAGTAGTTCCCATGGGAATCAGTCTGGTTCTCAATTCCAATTTATTGAAACCGATGAGTACTGGTTAGGTTTCTAGTTCTAAGCATGGAACCGCCCACTTGTCCACCCGAACCGGTCCGGTATGTATATTTTAAAATTTCAGCTCTTTTCTCAAGTCTGTCACCTTACTTGTCAGTCCTTAAAAAAGAAACTGAATAGCAATGAATGGATTGCAGTTACACACCCATAATGGATATTGACTGCTATAACGTTAACTTGGTAGTAGTGAATAGCACTCTGAGAAACTGAATAACATCAAGTATTTAATGAACACCAAAGTGGTACTTAGGATTTTGCAGTTGCACACCCAAAATAGCACTTGAGAAACTGAAATACTTAATGTTGACTTCTATTCACTATGTAGTATTTAATGTCACAGACCTAGAATGGATTTGCAGTTACATGCCAATTACTCAATAGTGAGCAGTCTAGTTCCCAAGTAGGTTCATGGAACCAATGGGTGGTTGCCAATTTGTGTTACCAGTCTTTAGTGGGCAATTTCAGAATATGACCACCCACCTTGGAACCAATCACCCCTACTCTAAATGATAATGTTTCATATAATATAGTGGATAAGAGAGAGGTTCAAAAATTATATTTCACTATGTCAACACATTTAAATGTTTCTGTAAGTGGCTCGGAACCGTGAAAATTCATTGGATTATTGGTAGAAGAATTATTACAATTTCATATCTTGTCATGTAAAGCTAGTGAGTCCTCGTTCCTTTCCATAAAACTCAGCTATATTCCAATTCAAAATTGTTCATCGCATACTGCGAATTGAATCACATTACCGTAGCACTCTCCATGCGTAGTATGTGAGAAATATTTTGGAATGTAACTTCAATTCTAGTATGTTACACCATTATTACAAAGAGAAATGATTGCGTGATAATCTTTAATTTACTGTGAAAATAACCGTCTATTTTGGACCACAAAAAACTAAATCACAAATAATCATAAATTATTGCGAGACCCATTTCTTTAAGAATTTGTGGCTCATAACAAACTGTTTTTCTCACAGTACTCAAAGATTATCATACTAGCAAAACCCTATTACAAAGCAAGTATTCTAATTCTGGTATTTAATCCATCTACATACATACAAAGGCCATAACCTCCGTAGCACTCCTCGTTTTATTTCTTGTGTAGAATCTTGCTGGGCATTCTCAGCAGCTGCAGCTGTGGAATCGATCACTGCAATAAAAACCGGTAAACTACTCAGCTTGTCCGAGCAACAGCTTATTGACTGTGCCACAAACGGGGGAAACCATGGATGCGAAGGCGGTCAGGAGGACGATGCCTATAATTACATTGTCCAAAACAAAGGCATAAACTCTGAAGACGCTTACCCTTACATAGGCGCTGATAATGCTTGCAACACACAAGCCGCCTCCTTTGCCGCAGCGCAAATATCGGGATATGAAGACGTCCCCATAAGTGAAGACGAGATATTGAAGGCCCTGGCAATGCAACCAGTTTCAATTGCCCTTGACTCGAGCAGCGCCGGATTCCAGCATTACACTGGGGGCATCTTCGAGGGCCCTTGTGGGGCGAACTTGAACCATGCGGTCGTGATAGTCGGATACGGGACAACCCCGGACGGTGTCGACTATTGGCTGCTTAGGAACTCGTGGGATGTGACGTGGGGCGAGGAAGGATACATGAGAATTCTGCGGAACTCGGGCATCGAAGGCGGTCTTTGTGGACTCGCTATGCAAGCTTCTTATCCAGTTGCATGAGTAGCGCAGTTCAATGGTGCTATTCGGTTTGCTTCTACAGATTTAAGCAGTATAGTTTCACCAGCGTGGCTGTGGTGCTGTAATTTCCACTAGTGGATAAGACACTTGGGTTTCGTAATAAGTTCGAGCCGAAGCACCTGGTCCTTTCTCTTTACACATTGAACAAGCTGTTGAGGTCGTTCGGTGGTGGACGATGTTAGTAGTCTTTATCTGTTTTTATGCTAGCGAGAGAGTGATAATAAAAACCTTAAATTACGGTAGAATATGGTCGTTCATGTTACGATTTCTTTGCACTGACTGCGTGTGCTCTAAGCTTCCTTTCACTTTTGCGCGATCGTGTCGATCTTTTGGGATTGAGTGGGAGGCTGCGACATGCCCACCTTAATGTGCTAGCCCTCTATGACATTACTGCACGATACATGTGCTTGTGTTGATGATGAAGAGGTTGTCCCTACTGTTCTCAACATCGTATCTCGTACAACAGACCAAGGCCCATTTTTCGCCCTATCTAGACAATTCAATTATTATTAGTAGTAGTAGTTTGTGACCAGCTTTCATAAGATGAAAATCCAAATTCTTAGATTGGATTCATCACTCGGGTGTCTTAAATGTTGAATGGCGTCTTCACTTTCGGTATCATAAAATAAAATAGAAGGAAAATATTTTGGTCCCCTTTTTTTAATATAATTTAAACTGTTGCAAAGGAAGAGATTTGTGGGATACTTGACAATTATTTTGATTTCACATATAAAAGTCAAAAGATTCATTGATTTTCTTCCCAATTATCCAGATTATCCTTGGATATCGTAAGTTAAGATTTTGTCCATTATAATTTCATGTGGTTTGGGGTATTTTAACCGTATGCATCGATTTTTATGAAATTACTTATGCAAATTTGAGGTTGAAGTGGCTGTTGAGGTTGCTTAATTCATAGAAAAGCTTAGATACTTGTAAGTACTACACGGGTGTGCATATAGTAAGAACCTCACCAGATTTGTATCAAATTAATGACTCGTTTTCATTTATGGAAAAAAGAATCAACAAGTTAAGCTTGCGCTAAAAGTACAAGAAAAATGGTCGACACCATCTATTTATCCGATTCCTACCCCTTCATGCGAAATATTGATACCTATTGTGAAGTCAAAATTGAAGTAGGTAAATTTTGTATAATAGTATCATATAGACAATTAAGTTGTTTTATTCTTCTTCTTTTTTGTGTAAAATGTAAGTATTATAAAGCAAATGAAGTACAACAAATTAAGCGCATCCCTAGTGTTACAAATATAGCTAATAATTTAAAATGATGGAGGTAGGAAATCTCCATATAGTAGCTAATACAACACTACTCTAGGAAGGTTTGATTTTATTTTATTTTCAGAGCAAAGCTCTACCTCTTATATTTTTACACACCTTAGTCAAAATAATATGGACGTCAGAGGACTTGTTTTTAATCCATCTACTATTGCACTCCATCCAAATGTAATATATGGTTGCTAGGAAGGATACCTTAAGGAGTCTAGCCGGCAAGTCATTCCCCCTTGTTGCCCTAATCATCCATTTGAGTGTCGTTCCATCCTCCTAAAGGGCATCTAATCTCACGTTGTGCGTGGATACAATGCCATATGCTGCTTGTCCACTCACACCGGAAGAAAAAATGTGTTTTGTCTTCTATACCAGCCTTGCAAAAATTAAACTAGATATCAACTAAGGACATCCATTATGTGACAATCTCTACTGTCGGTACTCTATTCCTACAAACTAGCCAGCCAATAAAATTATGTTTACTAATGTAACTGCTCCAAAGTAGGTGATACCACTCCACCACCAATCCCACATGTCTGAGTTCGTCATATATATCTTGACAAAAATACCTTAAGCTAGGGATAACCGCCAATAAGAGGGGTTGCAGTTCAAGGAGACATCGCCAACTCTAAGCCATACAGCCTCTAATTTCAAGCCGCATAATTGGGGTGCCTCTGCATTTGGTGTTGTGAACCCATATACTCCAAAGGGTAGAGGATGAACGATTGATGAAGTTCCACATTATGCAACTTAACAATACCTCATTCCATATGTTCAAATTGGACAATCCTAATCCTCCTTCCCTTATAAGGAGCAAACTACCAGCGACAAAAATTATTGTCTTCAAGGATAGAAGGCACGACTGGGGTTTGGTTAAAGAGTATTTCATGAACAAACAAAGCATATCGAGATTGACGGTCACTTTGTTCGAGAACATATATAGCCTAAAAGGCCATCAGGGCTGAACAAGTACCCACAAGACTTAAATTGGCAGACATCTTTACAAGGCGTAGGTTCAAGCCAGATTATGTTTCTCTTTGGCAAGTTGGAAATCCTGGACCTCCATGCGCCAACTTGGAAAGGAGTATAAGGAATATTTACTTCCTATTTTAAGTTAGTGTAACAATTGGCATATCTCTTTTGATTAGTTAGCAAGATTTGATTACTATTATTTAGTCAACATAATATTTGGTGTATCTCTAAAATAATACCTTATATGCATTTTTGCATTGTACCTTGAGTGATACTGTGACATCCTAAATTTTTAACTCTGTTTTCTATTGAATGAATCAGGCATTTCATTGACGCGCCTATAGGGTTATTCTCATAGCCGATCACTCTCGAGATAACTAGACTATCTGGGGAAACCATTAAGAAATTTAAGGCAAATAGACTTGAGAACTCGACCAGGAATCGGCTTCTCGACCGTGTCTATCTTTAGAGACCATTACGGCACAGTTAAAAATCGATTTGAAATCAGAGATAGACTAGTTCGACAGAGATGTGTGGCTAATCGTGGGTGACACCGTGTGGCACCCCCGAACGACCCCCGATCCGTTAGGGTTGCCACAGTCTACTTGACTCTCACTTGTCCTGATAAAATAAATCATTCTAATATCATAGAATTATAATAGGTCCATAAGTCCTGGGGGTTTATATCTTTGAAGTCGGTCCCTGCGCAAATTATAAATGTGTAGCAGAAGCGACATCGCATCTCCCTATTCCAAAAATTTGAAATGATGCATATTTACTAGACAATTTTATAAGTTAAGCCGGACACTTTTATTTACATAGGTCTGATAGATAACATCGGTCAGTACAACAAAATTTGCCATGGTTTTCTAAACCCGACTTCATAACATAAGATAACCCGACCTCCCTCTGGCTTTCCTTTCCATTCAGCCCTATACAAAAGTCTATCAGACAGTGCCGGCAGTCTAAAAAGTTTCATCTGCTACCCGTCACACACGATCACACACAGCCGGTCCATCGGCTGGAGGCGGCGGCGGCGGCAGCATCCCCAACATGACCCCATCACGTCGAACGTGCACCGACAGAAACTCCTGGACTACGGGGCCATCAGGTAAACCGACGTCGTACAGGACTAAGACTCGTACTCGGATGAAAACCAATCCTCTAATCTCGTCATGAGTGTGCTCTGAACACACGCACTCAACGTCGACTGGGACACCGTAAAAAGTACCGCGAGTCACAGGCAGCAGAGGCATCTTTTAATCTGAAATGTTAGTCCCCAAACGGGGTGAGTACAACCACTCAGCAGTAAAAGATTCATCAAACTATGTCAAAAATGACTATCAATATCTAGATTCATACAAGATAGGCAAAAACAGGAAATCAAGGAATAAATATGCATTAAAATCATGGAATTCTTTAATATAATGGTAAATGCAATTTAAAAGAATCATAATGCAACATAACCAGTTACACAAGTCCCGATCATAGGGCCAAACTGTAATGACATGTCCCATTCCATGCCATACAACTTAGTCCTATAACTAGACCACACACACACATAGTAGAATTATCCATTTTATCATTCAAAAGGTTTCATCCCCTGGAGGACCAATGTTTGCGTCCTTCTAGGCATTCGCATCCACCCTGGCATCGCGAAAGCCTCCGACATTCAGCCACAAGGGCCACCGGGCATCCGGAGCATATCACGCCTCCAGGCATCTCGTACCCCACCTGGCATCATGAGGAAATCCTCCGAGGCTCACCATGAGAATGGTTACCCCGGCCCTCCGGATTTACATACCGACTAGCATACAACCGGGCATCCCGAAACTCCCGAGAAAAAACCCCCGGCATTCAGCCACTAAGGCCACCAGGCATCCACAAGGCATCGACTCATTCGATCCTTTGGGCATCCCAACTTCCGGGGCATCGTTGACCCGAGGGTTCAACGGCAACCATTAACATTTTAATTTACAAAAATACTTTCAAATGCCAAAAACAAGATGTCTCATGGACCCTCTGTCTAATCTCAATATTGCACAAATATCCACAACCAGTACCATCATATCACATAACCATTCGAAACACATTCACCTTTGGGACACTTTGTGAAAATTCGAAAACAAAATAGCTCGATTTTTACAATGCACAGTTCTGGTAAAAATTTCGCAATAAATACTAAATGGACTCAGAAAATTATGAAATTTTGACATGTTATCAAGGAGACCTAAAGGAAAAATTTTTATGAAGAACACCAAGTCAAATTCCTTACATATAGAGAGCAAAAATTTCGGTATTCCTTGCTAACGTTCTGTAAAATTTCCAGATTTAGTATTTTCATAGAAAAATCATTTCGTCAATCAAACCTTGTCCATTTATCCTAAATTTTTTATATGTTATTGCTACAAGTGTGCTCTCCCACTTTCATTGAGGATTTGAAGTCAAATTTTGGCTATAAAATTACAGAAAAATCAAGAAATCGCCGATGGTCATACTGTCCTTTGCAAAAACAGTCTACTAACCTAAAGAGAATTACTCCTACTCCTTGAATATCGGCATCCAACGCCCACAATCAAGTGTATACAAGTGTATTACACTACAACACACCCTCTTCACTTCCAAAAATCCACCATAGTTAGATCTTTAAATTTTTGTTCCAATTCAAAATTCGAAATCCACAATGCATGCCCTATTTTTACTTAGCTTCTAGATCTAGCTTCATCTTATATGTCAAAAATCAACATGCAGCTCTCAATTCCACATTTTCTCACTTCTACCAACTCCTCACTAGATAATAACAGTGAGCAAAACATAGATTAAAGAACTTCTACTTGCCTCAAGTCTTCCTACTCGGTTACTAGCCAAAAATAAGGGTTCGGAGATCTCGGCTTGGCTCAATCGGCAACGGGGATCGGCGGCGTCGATGGCGGCAGCTCGGACACGGCACGGGCGGAGGTGGCCTTCCTTCTCTGCCCTCACACGCTCGGACCGCTCACTGCTCACCCTCTCTCTCGAACTCTCACTCTCTCTCTCTCTCTCTCTCTCTCTCTCTCTCTCTCTCTCTCTCTCTCTCACCTGCTCGCCCGCTCACTCTCTCGGCCTCACTCTCCCTTGCCGAAAGCTTTTGCTTTCTTTTGGTTGATTAAATTGCTAATTTTTGCATGCAGGTGACAAGTGTTTTCATGGAAAGGACAAGTGGAAGATGGTTGAGGCAACCATGGACAAGTGGTGAGTGGCAATTTCCCTTGTCCAGTTCTCTCTTCCCCCCTCCCCCTTTTCGGTTGACAGCTTTGGAGGCTCCTTAGGCCTGCTTGGGCCCGAAAAATTTGAGGCCAAAAGTCCAAACTCAAAGGCCCATAGTCTTTAAAATATAAGCCCATAATTATGAAGCACTTTATTTTCTAAATGAATCAATTTTTATTCCCATAATTCAATTGCTTCATATACAACTGCATAACCGAAGTTCTTGCATGGAGAAAGGATTCGATCAAGCGACAAGATGACAAAATTTCATTTCCTTACTTGTCGAATCGCACAAAGAAAAGACGTACATGATCCTCATGTTCGGTCCAATTCCTCAAAATTTTATTCTTAAATTTCAGCATGCATGTTCCTCATGCATGACCGAATTCCATCCCTTCGGATCTAAAAAAAATTATTATTCAATCATAGTCCAAAGATTTTCTCTTGTCGCACGGTTGATTGGTCCATTGCTAAACGTATCATATCAATCCAACAAATAAACAAATACGGATTAATGCCTGTAATTGATACCAATGCCATAGTTCAATGATACTTCTATCGATTTGTCATGACCGTCACCCATCCGAGGATTGTCTAAATTTTTGGGATACCACACACCGCTTGTCACGCCCCGACACCCCTAGCACACGAACAACCCGCCATGGTCATGCAAATGCGACATTCCCAAGTAGTGTCGCCGACCCCATTCATTTATTAATGCACATGCGGAAGCGTATTATAAAACCCCTAACAAAAACTCACGAGATAGGAAAGCAAGAAAACAACTCACTCATAAACAAACATGCTTTCAAAGGTAATCACAATAGGGTTTACACATATACCAAAAAGGGGCAGTCTACAAAAAGGGATCAGTCCTATGACCACTAGTCAGACTCGTCCTTCGATCCCACTTCTGACTGATCAGCCTCCGGGGGGTTCCGCCATCTACGGTCCTGAAATTTTGGCCCACAACAGGGTGAGACATTGTCTCAGCAAGTTCAACCCCCTAAACCCCTATTAGAAAGAAAATACGCCTAAGGGTGACCTAGCCACATCACACAAAAGACTTACCTCGCCTTATTTCCTTCCTGTAGGTTAGCACAGTTGGTAATCACAAGTAGTAATAAGAACTTAAACAACTGGAACGTCAACAATTTCATTTCAAACGACCACAAGAGTCCGGATTATAAGACCAAACCGTTATGACACGTCCCATACCATGCCACACGATTCCGTCCCATAATCCGACCCGTCAATAACACTCAGCATGCGATCCAATTGTTATTCACTGCCACACAAGAGCATAGCCTACTCGCAGTTCGGCTATCTACTGACATTAATGCCAGACATCGCCTCCCCCCTTGGAGCGTGGCTTCGTCACTACGTTGACGGCGTTCCCGAAGGAGCATAGGCCCAGAATCAACTGCAACCCGAACCCGTTGTAAGGGGAAACCCATATAGGGTCAAGTCCGGGTCAATAGCCCAGGACAAATTCCTCTTAATTATCACACAACAAAATCATACTCGGCCCCAGGACACTTTGCATTTCACTCAATGCTTCCAATTAAAATAGTGATCCCGGCCATTGTTCTTCATATTAAAAATATTCCAGAAATTATTCACGTGTGTGGGGACACGTTAATTTCGAACCAGAAAGCCAATATCTCACTTTTTCAAACCCCACCATTTAATATAATCCTTAAAATCCAATTTGGGTATCAAAACCCGACACCTGTGATTTTCTGACTAAAATCTATATTTTTCACAATCAACACTCAATTTGCAATATCCAATCATCAAATTAAAAATCTGAGTACACAGCGACGATAAATATGAAATTCTGAGAAAATAAAGTCCCGAAATAATTTTCGGAATTTATTAAATAATTAATTTTATTCCGAAATTAATTAAATAATAAATATTTAATAATTTCGAATAATAAAATGTTATTAAATTATTAAACAATTTCGAGACATTTATTTAATCCAAAAGTAATTCATTTATGTCAAATCACCATTATACTAATATAAACCTCCACTTAACCCTAATTAAACATACTTTAAACTAATTAAACTTCTTAATCCAAACCACACTTAATTAAACTAATCTAACCACCTAAACTCACTTAACTTAAACTAAGAACACCCTAAGCATCATTAACCCTCTAAGCGAGGTTTAGTGAGCTAAACTCACCGGAATCATTTTCCGACGAGTCTCCGGCGAAGAGGACGGCGAGGCCGTTGACAAATCTCCTCGGGGCGACACCAAAGGAAGACCGGAAGGCACCCGAAACGGGCCTTGAAGTTCTAGATCTAGGGCTAGAACTTCCGGTGCTGGTCACGGGCCGAGGAGGGCGGCACGACGGTCGGACGGGCGCGAGACCGGCGGGAACGAACGGCGGCAGCTCGGGCGATTTCTGGTAGTGGCTCCGGCGGCCTTGGCGATGGCGGGCAGCTCGGGACGACGACGGATGACGGCTGCTGGATGCGCGGACGAGGGCGGTGTGCGGCCGGCGAGCTGGCCGACGAGCTGGCGCGCGGGTACGCGCAGACGAGCGGCGACGGCGACAGCACCGGCGACAAGCGGCAGCGTCGAGCAGGCGAAGGGGCGGCGTCGGGCTGGGCTGGTCCGGTCGAATCTCCACTCTCTCTCCTCTTTTCAAAATCCAACAACCTCCCTTGATTCAAGGAAGAAGATGATGATCGATAGCCCACCTTTCCAAGAACCAATATCCACCCTCCACTTGTCAAGATCCTAGCCACACAAGCCCCACCATGACATCACTTGATGATGTCACACTCCACTATCTCCAATCTCCCACAACCTTACTCCAATGGGTCCAATTTCTTTTTCTGCCGTGGCACATAAATTCAAATTCTTGTACATCCATTTCATTCAATTCTCTTCTAATTGAGCCAAATTGAAATCCATAAAATTAATCCAATGTCACCACACTTTAATTCACATATTTACTTGACCATAGAACCATCTTGATCTCAAAAATACAACCAAAAGTGGGCCTACCAATTTCCCAAACCAAATTAATCATACCTTGATTATTTTGCTGAAAAACTTGGTTTGCATGAAAAATCTTCCGAATATGAGTCAATGTTCCTAAAATGATTTGTGACCCACCCGGAATTCCAATTTTTGAATTCGATCTCAATTATTTTTAATTTCACTCGGCACGATATTAGCGCGTCCTAATCTAACGAGTAGCTTTTAGAAATTTTCGTGCATTTGACATGTGGTTGATCAAGCCACAATGTACATTTTTGACACATTGGCGACTCTCAGTTGTCGTGATAATCTCAAGGTTTCAAAAACGGACACAGGGTACCCAATCGACAGAAAAGTCGGTTCAGTGCCAACCGACAAGAATAGTGCGATCTTGTGGAATCACCCACACTCGATCACATGCCTCTGTCAAGTCGACCTATCTCTAATCAATTTTTAACTATGCCGTAATGACCCTTGCAGATTAGCTCGGTCGAAAGGTCGCTTCCTGGTCAAATTCTTGAGTCTGATGCATTAGAATCTCTTACCGACTTCTCCTGATAGACTAGTTTTCATATGAGTGGCCAACTTAAGGAAAAGAATTATATGCGTGAAGATGAAATGCCCGTCTCATTTTATTAAAAACAGAATTAGAAAATCAGGATGTCACAACTCTTCCCCTCTTATAAAAATTTCATCCTCGAAATTTAAACATTTACCAATTCTTAAACAAAAAGGTGGGGGTACAGTCGTCTCATTGAATCTTCTCTTTCCCTAGTTACTCCTTCTGTACTGCACTAATGCCAGATCACTTCCAAACTTGTCCAAACCATTACGGATTCAAAATGCTGAACAGTTGCCCACTTTTGCAAAAATAAAAGCTACAAAATTTGATTCTTTTTCTTTTTATTTTCTTCCCTTTTTGAAATTCCAAGGTCTGCGATACTAATTTGCGAAGCTAAACTGGCGATTCTGAGCGGTCTCAAGTCTGTCTCTGATAACTGCAACTGAATCACCAATTTCTGAACCAACTCTGGACCTACGATTTTTTGATCTCTGACCTCAACTCAACCAACTGAAGTTCTGTACACTCTGCTCTGCTCTGCTTCAAAAGGAACCATCTGAAAACTCGGCTGGCAACTGTTGCTGTAAGTGAACTCAACGAGAAGGAGTTGTTCCTCTCCACTTCCTTTGAAAACCAACCCACATCGTCAGGTACAACCAATCGTCCTTAGAACCTCAATGTTCCATCTTCAGAAATCTGAAAGTCAACTTTCCCTTCCTCTATATCCCCTTGCAGGATTTTCTGAACATCTAGATCTGTCTGCTGAAGTGTTCTGATTCTGACCTGTACTTCCGGCTCAATTCTGAGGCTGGCCATAAGATTCGAAAGGTGGCCTACCTCAAATTTGAAACCCGAATCTCGTGCTCTCTCAAGTAGACTCCATTCCTTGAGTACTAACTGCGCAACTGAAGACTTCCTACTTAGTGCATCGGCGACCTTGTTCGCCTTTCCGGGGTGATACAAAATCTCACAGTCATAGTCCTTCAGGAGTTCCATCCATCGGCGCTGTCTCATATTCAACTCCTTCTGAGAGAATAGGTAATTGAGACTCTGATGGTCGGTGAAGATCTGGAATCTTTCTCCACACAGTTAATGCCTCCAAATCTTCAGGGCAAAGGTGATCGCTGCGAGTTCTAAGTCATGCGTCGGATAATTCAGCTCGTGAGTTCTCAACTAACAGGACGCATATGCAACAACCCTACCAGGCTGCATTAACACACAACCCAGTCATTTAAACGACGCATCACTATAGATCTCATACTCTCCTGGACCAGATGGAATAGTAAGCACAGGTGCAGTAGTTAGCTTCTGCTTAAGCTCTTAGAAACTACTCTCGCACTTATCTAACCACACAAACTTTTCTTCCTTCTTCAGTAGTCTTGTCCACGGCAATGCCAACACTGAAAACCCTTCTACAAATCGTCTATAATACCCTGCTAAACCCAGAAAACTTCTGATCTCTATCACTGTAGTCGGTCTCGGCCAGTTGATTATTGTTTCAATCTTGGCTGGGTCCACTGAGATTCCCTCTCCGGAAATGACATGTCCTAGGAAAATCACACAAGTTAGCCAAAACTCGCACTCACTGAATTTGGCATACAGCTCGTGATCTCTCAAAGTCTGAAGCATTATCCTTAGGTGCCTTTCATGATCCTCGGTACTCCTCAAGTATACTAGGATGTCGTCGATGAAAACAATTACAAACTGATCCAAGTACTCCCTGAACATATGGTTCATCAGATGCATGAAAGCAGTTGGGGCGTTCGTCAACCCAAACGGCATTACAGTGAATTCATAGTGACCGTATCGAGTGCAAAACGACGACTTCGGTATATCTTCCTTCCTGATTCTTAACTGATGATACCCTGTCCTCAAGTCGATCTTAGAAAATATCGACGCTCCTTGAAGCTGGTCAAACAAGTCATCGATCCTCGGCAACGGATACTTGTTCTTGATCGTCACCTGATTGAGTTATCGAAAATCGATGCACAAGCACAATGAACTATCCTTCTTCTTCACGAACAGAACTGGTGCTCCCCAAGGTGATGCACTAGGACGAATAAATCCTTTATCCAACAACTCTTGCATCTGCACCTTCAATTCCTTAAGTTTTGACAAGGCCATCCGGCATGAAGCTTTAGAGATTGGCTCGGTCCCGAAGGCTAATTCAATCACAAACTCAATCTCTCACTCTAGCGGCAAACCTGGCAATTCCTTTGGAAAAACGTCCGGGAACTCTTGAATTACAACGACATCTTTTAAATTCAGTTCCTCTACTGTCATATCCACAATGATCACCAAGTAACCATGACAACCCCCGTCTAACAAACGGGTTTTCTCAAGCAACAAGATAAAAAGGGATCAAGGGTCTTCCTCAACTCCCAGTAAACTCAAAACCTTTATCCATCAATGGGTGGAACTGTACTATATTACGTCAATAAGTCATTACAACAAAAAGCTCCTTGAGCCAAACCTTTTTATATATGATATCAAGGTCATACATAAGCAAACTAGTCAAGCACAATTCTAGTTAACGATTCTTCTTTCTACGGCCGCATTACAACAACTGAGGTTCTTTAAACTTAACCAAGATTCCGCTGTGCTACCCTGATAAATTCACCTCAAAACATTCTTCCTCTGATCGGTGCATGGCTCAATTCATTCTTGTTCCTTTCGCCATCCTAATGGCGCCCTAACTGCGGTAGCGGTGCTGGTGCTCTTCTGGACCTACGAGGACAGTTCCTCACCTGATGGTCGTGCTGGCCATATCCATAGCATGCTCCCATTGTACCTAGACACTGAGTCGGTCCATGCTTCCTTCCACAAACTCGACACCTGTCTGGTGAGTCCTCTACCTCCTGTCGAATGACAGCATGCTCCCTTTCTTGCACCAGGGGCCTTATCCAAGTACCCCATGGTACGTCTTGTGGCGCATTCTCTCTATTCTAATCCATCGGTGGTGGTGGTAGTAGCAACTATTGTCCCATCTGCCTACACGGACAATTCCTGGCCATGTGACCCTGCTGGCCACACATAAAACAGGCACCCGTCCTAAAATGGCACTGGGAAGACCCGTGCCTTTTCCTACAGGCAAGACACACGCCCTTCAGGTTGGATGCTGGCTTTTCCATAATACTCCTTCGAGTGAGACGTTTAAAGTGTTTTCCTTCTATCATTGGTCTCTTCCCAAACCGACTTCTAACTCTATCTGAACTAAACTCCGACCTAGATGGGGCGGCTCGCTCCTCGATCACAATTCCAGGTTGGGTCTCAACAGGTGCAGCAACAACGGCAATTACGGCATTGGCGGCAGCAGTGTCAGCGGCAACAGCGGCGGCTTGATCTTGTGCTTGCTGACCCAAAAAGTTTCCTAAAGACTCTAGCGCCTAAACAATCCAGTCAAACCTAGGATCGTTCGGTGCTGCTACACTCTCAGTACCAACTTGCAGCGGTACTCTCACACTCACGTTGGTCTAAGCCTGCGCTCTACCTCGGGTATCGACTCTTATCAGCGTCCTACCCCGAGATACAGGTCCTACTGACCTCTTCCAGGGAGTTCTCCACTCCTGGCCACTCATCCTATAGGCTCTTTATAGACACCTGTTTTCCAATTCCAACACCATATTAGAATTTGAGTGACCCCACAAACACACTACCAAACAACTATCATCCACATGCATCAGTATGAAATAAAGGTCATTCCTACTAACTATCCCATGACTCATCGCACCTTATCACTCCATACACAGACCATGCTCTGATACCACTTAAACGGGGTTGTCACGCCCCGACACCCCGAGCACATGAACAACCCGCCATGGTCATGCAAATGCGACATTCCCAGGTAATGTCGCCGACCCCATTCATTTATTAATGCACATGCGGAAGCGTATTATAAAACCCCTAACAAAAACTCACGGGATAGGAAAGCAGAAAATCAACTCACTCATAAACAAACATGCTTTCAAAGGTAATCACACTAGGGTTTACACATATACCAAAAAGGGGTAGTCTACAAAAAGGGATCAGTCCTATGACCACTAGCCGGACTCGTCCTTCGATCCCACTTCTGACTTATCAGCCTCAGGGGGGTTCCGCCATCTACGGTCCTGAAATTTTGGCCCACAATGGGGTGAGACATTGTCTCAGCAAGTTCAACCCCCTAAACCCCTATTAGAAAGAAAATACGCCCAAGGGTGGCCTAGCCACATCACACAAAAGACTTACCTCACCTTATTTCCTTCCTGCAGGTTAGCACAGTTGGTAACACTCAATCACAAGTAGTAATAAGAACTTAAACAACTGGAATGCCAACAATTCCATTTCAAATGACCATAGGAGTCCGGATTATAAGACCAAACCGTTATGACACGTCCCATACCATGCCACACGATTTCGTCCCATAATCCGACCTGTCAATAACACTCAGCATGCGATCCAATTGTTATTCACTGCCACACAAGGGCATAGCCTACTCGCAGTTCGGCTATCTACTGACATTAATGCCAGGCATCGCCTCCCCCCTTGGAGCGCGGCTTCGTCACTACGTCGACGGCGTTCCCGAAGGAGCATAGGCCCAGAATCAACTGCGACCCGAACCCGTTGTAAGGGACAACCCATATAGGGGCAAGTCCGACTCAACAGCCCAGGACAAATTCCTCTTAACTATCACACAACAAAATCATACTCGGCCCCGGGACACTTTGCATTTCACTCAATGCTTCTAATTAAAATAGTGATCCCGGCCATTTTTCTTCATATTAAAAATATTCCAGAAATTATTCACGTGTGTGGGGGCACGTTAATTTCGAACCAAAAAACCAATATCTCACTTTTTCAAACCCCGCCATTTAATATAATCCTTAAAATCCAATTTTGGTATCAAAACCCGACAGCTGGGTTTTTCTGACCAAAATCTATATTTTTCACAATCAACACTCAATTTGCAATATCCAATCATAAAATTAAAATTCTGAGTGCACAGCAACGATCAACACGACATTCTGATAAAATAAGGTCCCGAAATAATTTTCGAAATTTATTAAATAATTAATTTTATTCCGGAATTAATTAAATAATAAATATTTTAATAATTTCGAATAATAAAATATTATTAAATTATTAAACAATTTCGAAAAATTTATTTAATCCAAAAGTAATTCATTTATGTCAAATCACCATTATACTAATATAAACCTCCACTTAACCCTAATTAAACATACTTTAAGCTAATTAAACTTTTTAATCCAAACCACACTTAATTAAACTAATCTAACCACCTAAACTCACTTAACTTAAACTAAGAACACCCTAAGCATCATTAACCCTCTAAGCAAGGTTTAGTGAGCTAAACTCACCGGAATCGCTTTCCGACGAGTCTCCGGCGAAGAGAATGGCGAGGCCATCGAAAAATCTCCTCGGGGCGACACCAAAGGAAGATCGGAAGGCACCCGAAACGGGCCTTGAAGTTCCAGATCTAGGGCTGAAACTTCTGGTGCCGGTCGCGGGCGGAGGAGGGCAGCACGGCGGTCGGACGGGGGCGGAACCGGCGGGAATGAACGGCGGCAGCTCGGGCGGTTGCTGGTGGTTGCTCCGTCGGCTTTCCGGCGGCCTTAGCAACGGCGGGCAGCTCGGGACGACAACGTACGACGGCTGCTGGACGCGTGGACGAGGACGGCCGCGAACCGGCGAGCTGGCCGGCGAGCTAGCGCGCGGGCATGCGCGGACGGCGGCGATGGCGACGGCACCGGCGACAACCGGCGGCGGCGTCGAGCGGACGAAGGGGCGGCGTCGGGCTGGCTAGTCCGGTCGAGATCTCCACTCTCTCTCCTCTTTTCAAAATCCAACAACCTCCCCTGATTCAAGGAAGAAGATGATGTTGATAGCCCACCTTTCCAAGAGCCAATATCCACCCTCCATTTGTCAAGATCCTAGCCACACAAGCCCCACCATGACATCACTTGATGATGTCACACTCCACTATCTCCAATCTCCCACAACCTTACTCCAATGGGTCCAATTTCTTTTTCCACCGTCGCACATAAATTCAAATTCTTGTACATCCATTTCATTCAATTCTCTTCTAATTGAGCCAAATTGAAATCCATAAAATTAATCCAATGTCACCACACTTCAATTCACATATTTACTTGACCATAGAACCATCTTGATCTCAAAAATACAACCAAAAGCGGGCCTACCAATTTCCCAAACCAAATTAACCATACCTTGATTATTTTGCTGAAAAACTTGGTTTGCATGAAAAATCTTCCGAATATGAGTCAATGTTCCTAAAATGATTTGTGACCCACCCAGAATTCCAATTTTTGAATTCGATCTCAATTCGCTGTTAATTTCACTCTGGCACGATATTAGCGCGTCCTAATCTAACGAGTAGCTTTTAGAAATTTTCGTGCATTTGACATGTGGTTGATCAAGCCACAATGTACATTTTTGACACATTGGCGACTCTCGGTTGTCGTGGTAATCTCAAGGTTTCAAATACAGACACAGGGTACCCGATCAACAGAAAAGTCGGTCCAGTGCCAACCGACAAGAATAGTGCGATCTGGTGGAATCACCCACACTCGATCACATGTCTCTGTCGAGTCGACCTATCTCCGGTCTCTAACCGATTTTTAACTGTGCTGTAATGACCCTTGCAGATTAGTTCGATCGAAAGGTCGCTTCTTGATCAAATTCTCGAGTCTGATGCATTAGAATCTCTTACCGACTTCACCTGATAGACTAGTTTTCACATGAATGGCCAACTCAAGGAAAAGAACTATATGCGTGAAGATGAAACGCCCGTCTCATTTTATTAAAAACAAAATTGGAAAATCAGGATGTCACACCGCTAAATTGGAAAATTCTTGTCGACCGACACTAATTTGATTTTATTGTCGTTTTGGTACCCTGTGTCCGTATTTGGATCCTCGAGATTTTTACAACAACGGAGAGTTGCCAATGAGTCGAGTGGGTTCATAGTGGCTCGAAAAAAATCGACCACGGGTCATTTGCACTAAAAATTTCTGAAAGTTACTCGGTAGCCTAGGTCACGCTAAAAACGCGTCGAGTTGAAATTAACTGTGAATCCAAGTCCAATTTCAAAAATTGAAGTTTCTGTCATGTCACAATAAATTCTAGGAGTGTCGACTTAGTCTCAGAAGATTTTTCTGACACCTGACAATTTTTGAGAAAAAGTCGTCACCGGGTCGTTTTTGTGCGGAAAATGCCAAAGATGGTTTTCGATCTTAAAATTGGAAAGCATGATGGATTCTTGGGTGAGGAAAAATGTTAAGATGACCGATGGTTGACCAATTGATTTTATGGAAGCCGAATGAGGTTGTTTTGAGAGAATCTAAGTGTCCATTTGAGAGGAGATGATGCCAATTTCGTAACTTCCCCTTAGCCTAGCCAAAATGCACCATTTGAGAAGTTGTGAGGAGTGTTGGTGTGGCTCAATGGAGGCCAAGGGATTATACTTGGCCAAGGAGGATTTTTGGAAGATATTTTGTGAAAATATCCAGCAAAGGGGCCCTCCATCTCACTCATCTCAATCCTCTTTCTCTCTCTCCCATCACTCCACTGTCCCTCTCACCCTCTCCTCTCCATTCCCGACACCACCAGCAAAGAAGAGAAACGGAGCAACACGCCGCCGCACGCCGGAGCCACACGCCGCCAGAGTCGCGCCGTCCTCCTAGCCGCACCACCCGCGCACGCCGTCCGCCCCTTGGCCACTCCCCTCTTGCCATCCAGCGACTATTTCGGTGCTGTGGAAGCCTAGCCGGGGCTGTCCTTGGTCGTTTCTTTGCCGGTGAACCTCCCTCTAGGCCCGGTTTGGCCTAACCTTTCATTCCCGAGCCTCACCACGCCAAACCAGCTCACTTCCTCCTATTTTGCAGCTAAGATCAGCAAGTTTCGGAGTGGGTATCGCAGCACCTTGGTGGCCCGTTTTGAGGTGCTTCTAGGTCTCGTACCTTAGGCCCGCTTCAAAGAAAAACATCCCTAGCGACGTTCCCGACGTTTCGATCCGAGCGGATCGTTAAACGGGTGAGTTTAACTCACTAATCCCTGCTTAGTTTGCTAATGATGCTTAGGGGTTGATTAGTGTTAATTAAGTATGATTAGGAGGTTAGATTAGTTAAATTAGTGACTTAATGATGCATGTTAGGTGGTTAGATATAGCCATTAGCTTGTAGACACGTTGTAGTATTTATTAAACGGGTCTCGGGATTTTTCCCGGTCCGTCTCAGCCTCCAATTAGGCATTACGGGCCTAAATTGGATTTATTTCTAATTAATAATTAATTTTTGAAATTAATTATTTATTTATTTATTTTTCCGGAAATTCAACCGGGATGGTCGGTGACCGGAATTTCATGCTGATTGTCGTGGTGCAGTCCGTTTATTTAATTGAGCTTTAGTTTGTATGGAATTGATTAAATTGTGAATTTTAGGGATATAGTCCTATCGAGTTGTTTTGATTATTTGATTGAGAAATAATTGGGTATCGATAGTAGATTGGCGAACTATAGAGAAAGGCGTTGTTTCATAGTGGAATCATGGTAGAAAGTAAATCACCTGGAGAAGGGTACGTTGGCTCGGTGATTAAGTATTGGCATCTAAAAAGACACGTGGCTCGGTGATCTGATGTGTTACTTTAGTGAACTAGTACCTTAGAGAATGCACGTGGGTCCAACGATTGAGTATGGCATCTAAAAAGGACACGTGGCTTAGAGAATGCACGTGGGTCCAACGATTGAGTATGGCATCTAAAAAGGACACGTGGCTCGGTGATCTAATGCGTCACTTTGGCGAACTAGTGCCTTAGAGAATGCACGTGGGTCCAACATTTGAGTAAGGCATCGTGAAAAGGGCACGTGGCTCGGTGATTTGATGCATCACTTTGGCGAAGAGGTCGCCTTAGAGATTGCACGTGGGCCCAATGTTGAATTATGTCACCTTGGCAAAGAGGTCGCCTTAGAGAATACACGTGGCTCGGTGACTAGATATTCCACCTTGGAAATTGTACTCGGGTTCGATGAGTAGGTGCGTCGTCTTAAGGAAGGCACGTGACTCGGAGACTTGGTATGTCATCCAGGAGAATGCACGTGGACTCGACGACTAGATATTCCATCGTGGGAAATGCATGGTATTGATTGAATGACCGGGGGATGGTCCAATTGACATGTAATCGACTAGGTCGATTGATCGATAATTCGATCTGCATTGAATTGTTTGGGTGCCTATTTGAATTGTACTGACCTGCAGGTGGAATCTGAGGCCAAGGTAAGTCCTCTGACCTGTGCGTGTTTAAGCAGCCCATAGTGTATTAGTTTACTAATCGGGTCTTAGGGAGTAGAACTTGCTGAGACGTAGTCTCATCCTGATTGTGGGACAACATTTCAGGCCCCTAGATGGCAGCACCTCCATCTCCTCGTCCTGCGATGCATTTTCGCATTCCTCAAGAGATGACTGAGTTAGAGATCCACTTCCACATACACCCTCATCCAAAAGGTTTAGAGTACATTTTAGTTAAGTCGACCATCTGGGTTGACGTGGGACAGACTGACCTGAGGCCTCATGAATATCGGTCGTGGTACCGCGAATATTTTAATGGGCCAAGAGAGGACCCCATTCCAGAAAGTAACGTACATGTGTACGTGCTGGAAGAGGCATTTGGGGAGGATACAGCAGACCATAAGGATGGGTCGGTTGTGGATCTTAAGGATCCGACACTTGAGGATGAAGCTCATACTCCCGTGTACTCTGTCGACGATGATAACTAGAATGGAGATGACGGCGAGATTGTGGAGCAGGAGGAGGAGCGGCAGGAGGAGGAGCCCATGGAGGAGGCACCTAAGGATGAGCCGGCAGCTGCAGCCGAGGACGAATCTGAAGATGAAGAAGAAGAGCTAGAAGAAAATGAGCTCAGTGAAGAAGAGACAGAGGAGGATCTGGATGATCTTGAGTATGACCCGAATGAGGACTGAGGTCCCATCCTATTTTGCAAACTATGAGTTTGGGTTGGATGTATAGTGGATCGGACTTGTGAATAGTATTGAATTATATACTATCTAGTTTGCTTGTGTAAAAGTGTGGTTGTGACTTTCAGTTGTGAGAAATATAACCCTTCTTTTCTATCACATTGTTTTATTGTCTGGGGATTTATTATATGCTTCCGCATGCGTATTAGAATGAAAGAGTCGGCGATGCGTCCTGGGACGTCGCTATTAATCGACCAGGTGAGGGATGCGCACGTGTTCGAGGATCGGGGCGTAACAGATACAACCCAACAATGAATTCTCCCAATAGATCCATTCAGTTGTATGATTAAAAAAGGGGCAACGCTATTTCCACCCCCTAAATGACTGCATTCATCCCCATTTATGCTAAAAAGACAAACCTGCCCAATCTTTCAATTGCAATAAAGTAGTGGCCCTACTCCTTCTCTTTTCTTTTTTTTTTTCCTTTTTCTATTTATGATAGTTACTATAATTAAGCATTTTAAATATTTTATTTTTTAGCATTTAAAAAAAAAAAGCATTCTCAGATATTCCTATAACGTTTTACATACCCTGTATAAGATTATCTCGCTAATAGTAAGGAAAAAAGATATTCTTTGATATAGTATAAAACTAAGAAGTCTCTTCTTCATCATTTATCTTATAACAGATTATCTATTTTTTTCTCCCTCTTATCTCAAAAGCACACTTTCTTGGTAAACTATGTATAAATTGCATTTCTAAAATATATATTAAGTCTCTTTATTTACTATATCAAATAATTAATCTTTTTTTCCTTATTATACTAATGAAATGCTTTTATACAAAACATTTAAGACATTAGAGGAATATATAGAAATACACTAAAAATATACACAATGAGATATCTTGATCTTTTTCTATAAATAGTTCATAGATGATTTTAATTTTTGTCAATAAAAAATAATGATATATCACTACCAATTTCAGGAAAAAAAAAATCTTACTTTATGCAATATTTTGATTTAATAAATTCAATTTACTTAACAATTTATCCATAAATATGATTGACAAGGTGGAAAAGAAATAAATTTCTTTGATATTTCTTGATATTTCTCTTTTGACAAAACATATTAGTATGGAAGTAATGTCTAACAATAGAAAAACATAGTGCCTTTAATACATATGGAAAATTTGCTGTAAAAAAAATTAAACATATGAAATTATTATTTATGGTAAGTTAATCCTACATAGATGTAGAAATAAATTTAGGATCGTTAATTTAAATTGGAATTGAATAATAGAGGGCAATTTTGTCTTTTGGTAAAATGGGTGGACTTAGTCATATAGGGATTGGAAATAGTGCGGCCCTAAAAAAATACTTAAGCTATACACGCTGGGAAATTTGAGTCTATCCAATTGATTGTTAGCTAGACCATTCACATCCGATGCGCTTTAAGTATGCATCTAAAAACCCACAATTTTATTTCGAGTGGACATATATAAACAATTTACAAGTGCGAAACATTCGGTTTTTAACCTAAACAGCAGCATTCATTTGGGAAAGAAAACAAAGAGGTCAAAAGCTAATCAGAGAAGGAAATGAATCTGACTGAATCAATTGCAAAGTTCCATGATTAATCAAGTTGCTCATGAGGGTCTACAAATAGACATGGCTTGACATGTATAGACAATTTACAATTGCGAAACATTCGATTTTTTACCTAAACAATAGCATTCATTTGGGAAAGAAAATGAAGAGGTCAAAAGCTAATCAATGAGGGAAATGACTGACCGGATCATTAGCAAAGTTCCATGATTTATTACCATGATCTTGAAGATCTATAAGTAACGTGGCTTGCTCATGTTTCTTTACATTGGCCCAAAGCACATTACCAATCCATCAATCCATCGTTGGTACGCTTCGGCATTCGACAATGGCTCTATGGCTCGAGTGGCAAATCAAGTTCTACATGTTGATGGTATTGTTATGTGCAGGGGCTTGGACTTCGGCCGTGACGCCCCCGAATTCCACATTGGCCGAGTTCGAGCAGTGGATGGCCCGCCACGGACGGATTTACAAGGATAATCTCGAGAAGGCGAAGCGGTACGGGATCTTCCTAGAGACCTTGCGCTTCATCGAAGACTTCAACAGCAAAGCGGCTAATCAGAGCTACAAAGTGGGTCTGAACCAATTTTCGGATTTGACCACGGAAGAGTTCGTCCCGAGATACACCGGGTTTAGAGCGACGTCGATGAGCTCGAATTCATCCGTGGCCACCACTTTCAAGTACAGTATGACTCAAGTTCCGGATAGTTTAAACTGGGTCGAGAAAGGAGTTGTTGGCAGCATAAAAGATCAAGGAGCATGCGGTAAGAGAGTAACAAAATCATACTATATTATTGTCCAAAGGCACGTCATTTTCTGGTCTTGTGATTTTTTTCTTTTTATTTCAAAGCAAGCGAAACAATATAATCCTCCGAGGTCCTTAAGCCAATATTTTCTTGTCTTGTGGTTTTGTTTGCGTACAATTTTTTCATATGAACCAATGAATATTCTCTGTAGCCCTCGAAAACAATCAACAGATGTGCTACCTAAGCTCAATAAAACATTTTTAACAATGATGATGTGTAATATATTATATATGGTGGTGGATAAGAGACGGGTTCTAAAATGGGTTTTTCACTACGTCAACACATTTCTCTCTGGGTGGCTTGGGACTGTGGGATTCAATGGATCTATTGGTAGAAGAATTATACCATTTCATAATTGGTTTAATTCAAACCGCATAATTGGATCCATAAAACTAAATTATGTTCCAATTCAAAATAGGTCATCTAAAGTAGTTCGAACCACATAGTTGCATGCTGCCAATTGAATTACATTATTGCGGCACTAACCGCGACTAGCATGTGAGAAATATTTCGGCATAACTTTAATCCTAGTGACTCCGAATCATACACTATCAAGCTACTTCCGGTGTTTATTCCATCTGCATCCATACACTAGCCATAACCACCGTTGCGCTTCTCATTTTAATTCTTGAATAGGATCTTGCTGGGCATTCGCAGCAACTGCAGCTGTGGAATCGATGCTAGCGATGAAGACCGGTAAACTAGTCGACTTGTCTGAGCAACAGCTTATTGACTGCTCCAAACTAAACCACGGATGCGAGTGGGGTTGGATGTACCTAGCCTACGAATACATTGCCCAAAACCATGGCATAACCTATGAAAGCAATTACCCTTACAGTGGCGTCGAGGGCACTTGCAGCGAGCGAGCCTCCTCCATTGCTGTAGCGTGGTTAAAAGGGTATGAAAACATCCCCGTGAGTGAGGACCTGCTATTGCAGGCCGTGGCGAGGCAACCGGTCTCGATCGCCATCGAGGGGAACAGCCCTGAATTCAAGCATTACAGCGGGGGCGTCTTCAATGGCCCTTGTGGGGAGAGCACTAACCACGCCGTCACAATCGTCGGATACGGGAAGACCCCCGACGGTGTCGACTATTGGCTGCTCAAGAACTCGTGGGGCGAGACTTGGGGCGAGAAAGGATACATGAGAATTCTGCGGAACTCGGGCGTCCAAGGCGGTCTCTGTGGACTCGTCACGCAAGCTTCTCTGCCAGTTGCATATTAATAGCGCAGTTCAATGGTCCTATTCAGCTTGCTTTCATAATAAAAGTTGATGATTAAAAGAAAAATAAATTCAGTAAATGAATCAAACAAGAGTTGGTAACCCGTAAGTTACGGGGCCGTAACTAATGGCCGAAAAAGGGAAAATTTTGGTAATCGACTTTTCAGGTCGGTGATTTTTAGGGAAAAAAAAATGGGTAAATTTGATGTGTTGTGACGAAACGCGTGCAAAAGTTGATAAAAGGAAAAGAAAAGTTGGAAATTAAGGAAAGCTCGAATTGGAGCTGGTAAACCAGTACAGTTATGGAAGAAATTTTGATAATACGTACCAATTTAGATTTGTAACATTTAAAAAGCGTTAGTAAGGGGTTGCTAATCAAGACAAATAAAGTTGACAACTCAATACAAAGTAGGTAAAGTAGAAAATGGTCATAACTAATTTAAAGTATCGTTGGTAATCCAAAACTAGTTTATAAGCTTTTAATCTAAAAAAAATTGGTAAATTGCTATAATTTAGGTTTTTAAGTCCATATAAGAGAGAGAGAGAGAGAGTAAATTCAAAGCGTTAATAGCTTATGCAAATAAAAGTTGATAATTTAGCACACTAATTGGTAATGTCCATACTATGGAAAATGTTGATAATTTCATGAAAATGTTTGTAACTACCAACATGATACTTGGAAAAAAATTCACTGCTCACTCTTTTAACTAAAAGTTATGCAAGATCTCTTGTCATTCTTGATCTGTCCATCAATAGGCTAAATGGCACAATTCTTTTATGTCTTGGATATATCGATTCTTTGCCAGTTTAAAATTTTGGGAATAATAAATTTGAGGGCATGATTTCACGTGCTCACCTAAAAGGTTGTGGGTGGAAGGTTTTGAATTGGTGGCGCCGATCTAGAGAGGCCGACCAGCTAAGACCAGAGGCCGGGGGCAGAGGAAGGGTTTGTGCTCGGCTTTGTGCAGTTCTGTCGGGGTGTGGAGAGGAAAACTCGTCAGTCAACGATGACCGAAACGACGGATTCATATACCAATCCCTCCTATCTTCACCCATCCAGCTATTGGGTTTGAACCACGTGTCTCACCTCCAAAATAAATTCTCTATCTAGGTTAGTTGATTTTTTTTTAATCTTTTATGCCAAAAAAAATTTAAAATTTTCTGCTTTTCTGTTTTTTTTTTTTTTTTTTTTTTTTTTTTGAAGTGGCACCATTTCATTGCCACATTTGCTAAAAAGAATTCCGAATGTCACCTCAGATTTTCGCTCGTGTCTTGTTGGTAAAATTGGCTAAGAAATTATCGAAATGACTTAATTGCACCGAATTTTGAATGTTTAGGATTTAATTATATTTTATGAAATGTGAAGAAGATAATTACACATTGAATTTGGGCCTACGGTTTATGACTGCAATTTCTCAACATTTAAATAATAAATTACACGTTGCTCAAACAATAATTGAGTTGGTCATGCCCCGAACCCTAAGCACGCGAATATCCCTCGGCAGTCGATTAAATTGCGACGTTCCAGGACGCATCGCCGACCCATTCTTTTTATCTTCTGATCTTTTAATTAAACGCATGCGGAAGCAACTCAAATAAACAACACCCAATCAATCATCATAGTAGAAATAGTAAAACACACCAGACGATTTCTAAAATGACGATTTATTTATCAACTTGTTAACCCTAGGAGTTTAACATGTACCAGCCTACTATAAAAGGTAACTCCAACATAACCTATGAATAAAAGGGGTCAGAATGGTTAAGGTTAATCTAAACTTCACTAACAGCAAGGCCAATCAAAAAGTGTCGCATCTCACGCCCACCACAACAGCACTTAGCAGTTCTTCACACTACGGCCCTGAAAATAATTAACAACAACGGGATGAGAAAAATCTCAGCAAGTCAACTTCCTAAACCTCGATTGAGAAGCTAATTCATCTCGGAGATAGCATAAACACGCAACTGCATACAATCTTACTTCACCTTGGTATAAGCTTTCATATTAGTACACCTCACATGGCAATATTGGTGCAACATACATAAATAATAATCAGAACACAATCCATAACAGCCAAGCGCACTTTTAAACATACGTGTTCCAATTATTGGGACCCCTCAAGCCACGCTTACATAAGAGTCGATGGTCTTCCAGCTTGGCCAGGCATCATTCTGCCCCATTGGACACGACATTGTCTAGAACCTCCGCCTAGACGGCATTCCATAGAAAAGCATCAGTCCAACCTCAACCGCGACTTAGCATCCAGACTCCTGCCGGGCATCCGATAAGATTTGGGCATCACCCCTAAACTCCCGTTGGGTGACAGATTCGATTAAATGACCACTCAAGCACATCATCAATCAAGCCAATTCTTATTGCCATTAATTACCCAATGACAAAATAGTTTGTTTTTTAAATAATCAACTTTGACAATTTTTCACAATTAAAAATTTCAGTAAAATATTTGTACGTAGTCACGTATTTGAAATCAACCCGTCAAACTTTACACACTTTTATTTTAAAGCCCATGGTTTTATTTAGTACGTAAAATTCGGCATCTAAACCTAACACCTCATATTTTTCTATTTTCTTGCCCATCAAACCTCCTTTAAAAATAGTATATAAAAATCTATAATTGAGCAATCAATAGCATAGCATCATATGTGCAAACAACTGGAATTACCCACAATCTCATCCAAAAAAACGAGCATAAAATTTTTCTTGACGACTAATCAGTCATAAATTACAATAATCACGATTAATTAAGCTAATTATGATTAATTGTGCTAATTATAATTAATTAAACTAAACTAGATTAATTAGCCTGACTATAATTAATTAAAAATTAATCGACGTTAACTAAAATAATTACGATTAATTAAATAAATAATTATTAAATTAATTAATTAAGATTAATTAAATAAATCACAATTAATTCAACTAAACTCAATAATTAATCTAACCATGATTAATTAATCTAATCGTAATTACTTAAACTAATTGCACTTAAATTTTATCTAAACCATCCTTAATAGCAATTAAGACTAAAGCAAAATTAACTAATATTAATCGCCATTAATATCAAATTAATCTACCCCTAAACGTAATTAACACCCTAATCCATGATTAGGAGGTTCACTCACGGGTTTTCGATACAGCAAGCTCGTGGCAACGGCAGCACAACAGCATTGAGAACTCGAGTCTCACGGCACCAACGGCGGCTCCAACAATACGGCGAAGGCAGCGACTCGACACTTGAAGCCCACGGCCTCCTTGGATATGGGGTGTTTAGTGGTGATGGGGGCAGCTCGAGGAGTTGAGGACGGTGGCGGTCGAATGGGCGGCTCAACAGCGGCAAGGTGGGTGATGGAGGTGGTGGTGATGTGCGGGTGAGGATGGTGAAATGGCGAGGATGGTGAAATGGCGTGGATGATGATGGTGGTGATGGGGGTCGGCTTTTGAGGGGAAAAAAAAAGGAAGAAATGAAGAATGAGATGAAGAAAGAATGAGGGAGACGGGGAAATGGTGTTCGGCTGCAGCAGAAAGGGGAACGGCGTGAGTGGGGAAGAGAAAAGAGAATGAGAGAAGAGGGAGAAGAAAGAAAGAAGAAAAAGAAAATAAAAAGGAAAAAGGTGGGGTGTGGTAGAAAGTGGCGTGAGCGAGGAGAGGGAGAGAAGAGAGAAAACGAAGAAAAAAGAAAAGAAAGGGATGGGACATGGGTAGAATGTTAAAATATGTCTCGAGTTTGAGTCCAATATGAAATTCTGAATATTCCGAATTGGATATGTTGCGGATGTTCGAAATTGAGCAAAGAAGATCCGAAGATCAACTTCCCAAAGTTTGAATCTGCGTTGGAGAATTTGGCCGCTGAAATAGGAAACTTCAACTTTGACTTAGATTCGGATTTTGTTTAAAACATACATAGATATGTTTTGGATAAAATCGTTTTAGATAGGAAACAGAATCCTATAAGAAGTTGGCAAAAGAATAAGGGTTTCACTTATATATAGACTTGTGGCCGTGGGTGGTAAAGGTGGATCACAAATTGTCTTAAAGCACCGCGTGAGTGCTTGGTGTTCCGCCATTGTTGATGAAGAAGTGTTCTTGAAGCGCCGTCTTGTCGTCGAGTGCTTGGGAGGGATTTTCTTTGTCGTTCTTGTCCGTGAATTACATCCAAGAAAGATTAGTGTTTGTAGCCGATTTAAATCTTGTGGTAAGAATTGCGTGTTATTCCTTTGTGAGATTGAGAGATTATTTCTTGAGGAATTTCGGGGCTAAACATTACATGCGCTGTTGGGTGTAATTGGGGCTTGGGAAACACCGAGAGAGTGTTTGAGTGACTTGAGTGTATAATCTCCTTGTATCGCTTGATCCATAATGAAATTCGTTGCTGCTCTCCCCGTGGACGTAGGTCTTTACGACTGAACCACGTAAATCTAATGTCTGATTTATTTTCTTCTTCTGTCTATATATTGTTCGATCGCTCGCCTTTTCGCAACATAGAAGGTGGCGTGAGGGGGAGGGGAAAGAGGAGAGAGAAAGAGAAGGACAAAAAAATAATAATATTTTTTTCTCAAAAAAATCTTCCCTTATTTACTCTCCTCCACACCTATTTATTATTATTATTATTATTATTATTATTATTATTATTATTATTATTATTATTATTATTATTATTTATTTTAAAGGTCAAGCTTTTGGCCAAAATCTCAACTTTGCAAGTGGGTCTAATTTTTCCTTTTCCGGTCTCAAATTTCCATCCAATAGTTCCTTTTTTCGAAAATTTCAAATTTCCCGATAATTCGATGGAAAATGAGGCGATGTCCAATAAATTAGCCTTGCGACCTTTGAAAGTTCGGTACCCAAAATCAAAGTAAATTTCATGATTAAAAATCGATCGAACGCGACTTTGGTACGACCTAAACTATCCGGTGGCTTTTAGGGGTTCTCGCACGGTTGACCCTTGGTCGATAATTCTCGATCCACGTTTGTGCCTCTTCGAATCATGGCCGACCCTCGGTTGTCATGTAATCGCGAGGGTTCGATTACATAACCTAAATATAATATCAATAGAAAATTGGTTTATTGTTGTTCGACGGGAATATCGTAATCGTGTGGAATCACCCATGAGCCAACTACGTCCTTCAGTAGAATCGATTTATATCCATTCGCTAATTGATTTATAATAGTATATTATTGACCATTATCGATCCTTATGGTCGACCAGTCTATTCCTAATCGAATTCTCTGATCTTTCACGTTTTAACCCTCTTCGGTCTCGCCCAATAGATTAGCTAACTCATAAATGATCAGTTCAGAGTAAAGTAACCATAAGTGCATCAATGAAATAACAATTTCGTATATTTCAAAATAAGACCAAATTTCGGGATATCATAGAGTTATTATAAGGTTACCACGGATTTCAAGGTTGTGGCACTATAATGGCAATTCCGAGCGGGGTTAATTTAATTTAGAAGTGAAAAACCAAACTACCCGAAAACCAAGTCCGAAATCTGGTTCCCATTGAAATTGGCTTAGGAATAGGTTCCAAATTTTTGAAACCAACCTAGGAACATGTTTCGAATAAATACCTACCTAGGAACTAAACCGGACTGCCCTACGTTGAAATCGATTTTGGAATCGAATTTATAAGCTAAAAAGCCAAAACCCTAATTTCTTTTTCCCCTAAATTTTAACCTCGGTACTCCTTCATCTTTTGTCCTTCCTCGAAACTCCTCTCTGGTCTTTTCTGTTCCCCTAAATTTTTATGGATAAATGAGGAATGAAGTTTTATAATTTATGTTTTATGTTACATGTTTGGACATTTTATCGTTTTATAATTGTACGTGACTACGTGTTCATCTTATGGATTGTTGTTTTTTTATGGATAGGGATTTCTATTGTTATTTAACTTTGAACCATTTCATTACTCATAACCTCTTTTGATTTTGCTGTTCGAAAATAAAACAAAAAGGGAAATAAAGAAAAAGAAAGAAAACAGGTTCTTAGGTAGACCCTGGAATCGGTCGGAAAAACATGGTAGGTTCTAGAAAGGGTAGGTTCCAAAATCGATTTTAGGCAAACAAGATAGGTTTCAGGATCCAAAATTTGGCAACTAGTAATAATTGGGTAGATTTTAGGTTTTAGCTTTAGAGAATACTAGCTCTTGAACCTATCTACCTTGGAATTGATCACTCCTAATTTAATTATCACAAATTAGGAGAAAACGTATATAATCCAGGTGCCCAACATATGGAAGCTCTAGGTTGAGAGAACATTGTTGGCAGTATATATTGTTGTTAAATTCATGAATTCTTTAGATAAGTATAGTTTATTTAATTTTTTTAAGCTCTTGGTTTATTATATTCTATCAATTTTTCATTCCCGATAACCAACATGTCTATTACAATTGCTCCGCAAAACTTGGAAAGCTCTCAACCTTTTGCGCAACATTTTTGCGAGACTACACATGCTCATAGATACGACGAATTCTGATAAATTTGGGAAGATTATTTGGCACAAATTTCCATATAAGTTGATTTTTTTTTCTTTTTTTCTAAATAAAATCTTGTATGTCTTAGTTTTTCTAAGATTTTTTGCTTACTTTTTTTCTTTTTTTCTTTTTAATTTTGACTGTTTTTTAGTGGCGCCGTGAATCGCCACATTTGCTAAAAAGAACTCCACACGTCAACTCAGATTTTCGGCTTTTCTTGTTGGTAAAATTGGTTAATGATTATCGGAATAACTTCATTGCACCGACTTCAAAACATTTAGGATTTGATTATATTTTATGAAACATGAAGAAGTTGATTACACATTGAATTTGGGCTTACGGCTTAGGGAAAGTCTCAAATAAGGACCCAAAGTGTTCTCATTTTCTCAAAAGAGAACCTGAAGTGAAGTTTGTCTCAAATAAGGACCTAAAGTGGTCATTTAGTCTCAAAGAATGACCTCACTCGACAGCCGGTGAATAGATGCATCTCCGATGCATATTCTCAGTGGCCTAATTAAGGCATTTTCGTCCAATTTGTTTTTTCATTTTTTGTTGCCATGTTCATCATCTTCTTTGTCCCATGTTCACTTCTTCTTTCTCAGATCAAGAACACCGGACTTGGGGAAAGGCTGGCGAGCGCCGACCGCTGGTAAGGGCCAGCGAGGGCTTGACGCCCATCGCTAGCAGCAAGCAAGGGCCATCGAGCCCTTGCTGGCCGTGGGGGAGGGGGCCGTCCAAATTGAAGCCCTACAAGGAGGTCCTCGAGGGCAAAAGGGGTAGCTGGAGAAGTCGTCAATCTGGGAGCGGTGGTAGGAGGAAGGGATGAAGAATGCGACATGGGCGTCCCAATCGTAGTCCTGGCAGAAGACGAGGTTGTCGGTGGAGCGGCGAGCGGAGGCGGGGGAGGTCGCCCCTCGTGGCCATCAACGAGGTTGCCCCTAGCCGGCCCTAGGCGAGGGCTCGCCCATCTCATCGGCCACTAATAAGGGCTGGCTCGCACGTAGCCAGCGAGGGCTCAACAGCCCTTGCCGGCAGCGGCCAAGCCCACCCTCGCCAGATCTGGGGAGGGTCGGCTTGCAAGCCCTCACCCACCGCCAACGATGGGTTTCCAGCCCTCGCCGGCCCTCCCATCGCTAGCCCTCACCAACGACCGGCGCTCGCCAATTCTTCCCAAGTCCGATGTTCTTGAGAAGAAGATGGGGATGAAGAAGATGATGAACGGTGCAACTATTGACCCAAAAAATAAATAAATAAAGAACAAGACAACCGAAAATTTAAAAAAATAATAATAATTCTACAAAGATACCCCAGATCAGATCACCGAAATATGCATCGGTTATGCAACTGTTCACCAACTGGCGAGTGAGGTCATTCTTTGAGACTAAATGAAAGTCCTTATTTGAGATAGACTCCACTTCATGTCCTCTTTTGAGAAAATGAATGCACTTTGGGTCCTTATTTGGAATTTTCCCCATGGTTTATGACTTCAAGTGCAATATCCACAACATTTAAATAATAAATGACACATTAATCAAATTCAAGGGAGACTCCTTTGGCGATGATTGGTGATCCTCTATGAATTTCGCCCTTTTCCCTGCGCCCTTTCCTTTACTGCTTTTACTAATATTGCCTTGAACGTGTCCACATTCATTCACCATAGGCCAGCCCATTCAATATTCCATTGATTCCTCCCAATCATATTCGTATTATTTTCCTTTCTTTTTATTCGTCCCTTTGAGAATTGTGGTTTGCTTTCTAAATCCACCGATTCATGCCCGAAATTTTAGATCTTAGAGATGCCATCATGGAGGAATTGATGGAAAGTAAATATCAAAGAGAGTCAATTTCATGATCTTGATTTCTCTCCATCATATTTGTTTCTGTTCACCATGTGGACATTCTCGATTTGCTAATCGCGATGGCCTTTCTTTCCTTTTGAATTATTGATCGATATTTGTAAGAGACGATCCTACACACACGCTTGTCCGTGGAGGTGTTGTGCAACAAAGAGTGATCTTTTGTGCATCAGTCCGTGGTGGGTCATAGAGAAGTCATGCAACTAGGTCATGTATGATGATCCATGCAAATGTCAATAATGCAAGTGATATTTTTATTTAGGGGTTAAATTCAATCCCTAAATTTTTCATGCAATAAATGACTCAAAAAAAAATACTCTATAGTGGTTACAAAATTAATGCCCAAATAAGTGTCCGAAACAGTTTTAGAACTTATATCTAGATGCAACATCTGAAGCGAGCTCAGACATTGCTGTTGGGGCTAACAATACAAGCTAGAGAGCGGGTAAATAGGTAATTTGAAAACTATCAAAAACATTTGTGGAAGATAACAAGTTCAACTTCAAACATTGGTAGAAATAGATTGTAGAAATCATGTGCAGGTACTCTTGTTTAATAGAACGTAATAATAAACATCAAGTAATATAAATAATAAAGAGATAGAAGATTTACAAGTAGATATATAGTGGTTCGGTTTTCTCTCCATGCCTATGTCCACTCCTAACTTATGTAGCACCGACACGGACACGCGACATGCGACACGACACGAAACGACGCGCCGACACATTAGTTCTCAAAAAATAGAGAATTCGACACGTTCCGACACGTTATATATTAAATATATATTTTTATATATAAATGCAAAATTAAATAATAAATAGAACATTTAATTAATTAATACTAAAAATATTAATTCAACATTTGTTAATATCATTTATTGTTTTAATTTAACAAAGATTGATTAAGAAATTCAAAAATTGCAAACACAAAAGAGTAAATTTGAAGGAACGTGTCATGTTTTCTTACACTTGTCGGAAATTAGTGAGATTTCTTATAGTCTCCTACAGAGTTTGGAGTTCATGATATAGACTGGCTTGGAGCTCCTCTACAAAACAAGGTTCGAGAAAAATGAAAATCTAGAACAAGAACTCTCAAAGTACGACCAAAAGAAAAGGAAATAACTAAATTCGCCATGGAAAATGTAAGAGATAACTCACAAGCTAATGATATAGACCAAAAGGGATAACTCATAGGTGACGCCAACAAGAGGCAGAAAGAAGCAAAAGAAAAAAAAATTGCAACTTTAAGTCTGCAGGAGCGCGGCAAAGTGACGCTAGCAAGAAGAGGGGCGTTCTATCGTCACTCACAGGAATGTCAAAACTTATAAATGAAAAACTTGAGAGTGAGAATTTTCTTCTTCCCCTTTATTTTTGTTATTTTCATTATTTTTTTTATATATTTATATTTTGACCCCTCAAGTATTGAAAATTTTTAAAATTGACCCCATGCGTGTCGAAATCGAGTGTCTGAATTTCGAACTCGCGTGTCGGAGCGTGCCGAGAAGAGTTGACCACGTGTCGGATTTCCCGACACTCGTTGACCGCATGTCGGAATGTGTCAGAGCATGTCGGAGTGTCGAACACGACACGAAGGCTTTCGGAGAGTGTTAGTGCTTCTTAGCTCCTACCACTAACATCCATAACAAGGCCATAATCCACTAGTAATCTTCAAGACAAGTTGCAATCAACCAATACCGCCTTTCTAGTAGATCACACTATTAGAACTCACATACTACTATCACTCTTATCCACTTGCTCTTGTCACCAATTACAAATAATAGCATCACTCGGATATTGACATTAGGACTATACAGCAGCTAACAACTAAAACTGAGCAAAGAAAGAGAATCAAAGCACATGACTCATCCTATTTGATTTCTCCCATCCCACCTATTTCTCTTGGACTCAATATATAGCCACTCATTCTCAAATGATCGTTGCCCATCGAAATCCTCAAGTAACCATTGATTCTAGCTATTGCCAGCAACAGATCGTTATTAAAGATTGCCAGAACGGCTCATTGACAACGATTGTTCCTGGATAATGTCACTATACTTTTGTCAGACTTGCTCATAATGCCAAAACTGCTCCTGATCAACTCTGGTGATCTATTTACAAATCACAACCTTTGTAATAGCTATTTTATTCTCTTCAATGTTCTAGGTAAGTGGTCAAGTGACTAACACCTTCCAGTACTAAATATCCTCATGATCCCTTACTCATAATCAAGACATGCAGATCTTTACTAGTTTGTTGATGATATCCACTAACACACTATGTGAAATGACTTGTGATCAATCATCCAATGATCCTCTTGGCTTCTTCAGCATACAAAGACTTCCAAGGACATAAATATCCTCACTGATTCCTCGTCTTCACTAATTAACCATATCAATTTCCAAAGATCTCCAAGGACATCAACATCTACGCCAATTCGTCATCTTCACTGATTTAACTGAGTCAACTTCCGAAGATCTTCAAGAATACCACGTACACATGATGGTTCTTCATCTTCACTAAACTCATAAGGATCACCAGTATTGTCACAATCTTCCACATATTTGATACCAGTAGCTGCTCCTATGCTAACAATCTGCTGCTCTGATAACTATCTGTTGCACCTATTGCAACCTCCCTTTCTGGTGCCCTTGCGCACAGACACGTGCGAAAGCTAATGACTCGACTAAGTTTGGGCTCTCCCAAACCTACCAATTCATAACTTATGGCTCAAATTTTTTAAACCAGCAAATCAACTTCAAATAGAAGTTGCCACTAATCGATTTGGAGTGAGTCGATTAAAAACCCAAGTAAAATATTAAGAAAAACATTTCACTCCTACTCAACCAGATGAACTAGAATCAAAGACTTAATTACATTAATTAATCACCAATATCATTTTGGTACCTAACCTTGCTTAAACATCAAGTAATGTATCTATGTAGTATTTTATATCAATCACAAATTCAGAGATTCAATTCCTCACCAGATTAAAGAAATAGAAATCCATGCATTATAATGGCATAACTGGAATAAGACAATAAGTGCTTCCAAAAACTTAAATACGATTTCTTTTTTCTTTTTTTTTTTTGGATTTCTTTAAGGATATTCACACATTTTAAGGAAAAACACTCAAAGATTATTTTTTTGGAAAATAAAAGTTATTTTTCTATTTTTCTATTTTTTATTTTATATTAAAATGTTTTATATTAAAATTATTATATTATATTATACTATACTATAGTCGACCGGACCCGGGTCGGAGCTCCGGGTCCGATCAGGGTCGAACCTAGCTCAGGTGACCCGCGCCGATGGACCCTCAGCCGCACTGGGCCTGAGCCTAGTCCGGCCTCTCCCTTTTAAATAAAGCCCCCAGCAAAAGAAAAAGAGAGAGAGCCCAGCACATAATTTCTAAAAAAGAACAAAACAAACAAAACAAAACCGGCCCATTGTTAGTGTCTGGGCCCATCCCTACGGACAAACCCTAGACCCAGCCGGATCACACGCCTGACCCGGCGTACCCGACTAACACCTCCGTTCGCCCGCGGCAGAGGGGATGCCACGCGCTTCCGTCGCGGCTCTGGGGGCGGCGGCGGAAACGCCTCAGCCGTGCCGGCCCCCGGCGCTTGGCATTCGTCCGGCCGGCGGCGCCTCCACGATGGCCGCTGGCGCTTGCACCCCAAAACAGAGGAGACTCGTGGCCTCCGCGGATCGCCGTGACGGCGGTTGTGGGTCGGGTGGTGTCGGCTGCGCCCGGGCCACTAAAGGATCACCGGAACGCCTCAGCTAGGTGGAGCAACGTTTGGACAGCCCGACCCCGCCTCGGGATGACGAATCAAGAATCGGATCTCACTCAGGCATTTCGTCGAGCAGGTAGAGGGCGCTGCTGAAACAGAGGGGTCTCGGCTCCGCCAGGATACAAACCGAAGCCGAGGCCTTCACCGAACGACAACAACGCTACAGCAGCCAGCGGAGGGAGAAAACGGGGCCGGAGTTCGCGCAACAGGGTGGCCGCGAGCTCCGGCCCAGCATGCCCAAAGTGGGGCAAAAACAGATCGGGGGAGGCTCACTAATTTGGCTCAGGGGCGTTAGCTGGGCAGCAGGGACGGTGGCGAGCGGGCGGCGTGAGGCTCGATCCCGCGGATCTCTCTTTCTCTACGATCTCGCCCTCGCGACTCTCTCTCTTTCTCTCCCTCAGGTCTGGAACCGAACCCCCTCCGCCCACAAGCTCTCTCAGATCTCAATTTTCACCTTAGTAAAAGCAAATAAAAACTAAGACCTAGGTTATGCAAAATCATTTTTGTTAGGGTCAAATTAATCCCTAATTTTTTATACAATTTTTATCATAAATTTTTAATCAAAATTTAAGTGTCAACAGCACCCAATCTGTTTTACCCTTCCTAGCATATTAACAATCTCAATTCTATTAAGTTGTTCATCTTCATAGCCCTTTCAAGCTTTACCAAACATCCTCATTCTAGGCTTGTTCACCATTATAAGGTACATCCAACTGTTCACTTGACCTATGTACCTTCAAGCCATCACGAACATTCCCATTCTCAGCTTGTTCCCTCTCAATCAAGGACCTTCCAAAAGTTCACCTTATCTGAAGATCTTCTAGCTCGTAGACATCTTTATCACCCAATACATTATTCATCTCAAATATCAGCAAAGCACTTAAGACAACGGCAACGCACTCCTCATATCAAAATCTTCCGGTGCTATTTATGACAATATTTGCGTTTCAACCTAGGCATATATCACTTAGTACTACTCAACCAATACACACATTAGTAGCCTTTGATTGTCTTTATCATCTTTAGAACAACATAGGGATTTTCCCAACAATTGCGGCCGAATTAATTTTCTTAAATGGTTTTAAAGTTAATGAGCCGATTAAATGTGATATGGGACTAGTAATAAAAGCCGTTGAGAGAGAGGATCAAAAAATGATGGATGATATGATTAATCAAATAGTCACACATTAGAACAATTGGCAGCACAATTGTCATGGTAAGCTCTCTCAAATTTCTCTCTACTATTTGACACAAGTTGGTGGTATGTCTAAACTAAAGGCCCAACATTTATGGGGCTGGAACTAAAGAACATCATAACTGGAGTACGTCAGAACTTGCGTCTTGCGTCACAAGGAGATCAAACGCTCATAGTTAGGATCTAAAGAATGTCAAAACCAACACTACAAAGATACTAGGCATTTGCAGTGTGGATCCGAGCACATTTAAAGAACGTCATAATCAACGTTGTAAGGACATAAGATGTTCATAGTCAAAATCCGAAGAACATAATCAAACTTTTTGAACAAGCATCAGGGGTAATATAATTAGCCTCCTTCTCATTTCTATGTTCTTTTATTAAAATGTACGAACAATATTTTGGAAATACGTGTATAGGCATTTCTTTTTTTTGGTAAAAGGTAATAATTATATTGAGGGAAGGCCAACTGTACAAAAGTTCACAGCACCAAAACTTACACTCAAGATGAGGAAATCATTATGAGTGGAAGAATACCGGGATGTAAAAGCCACAAATCATTATGAGTGTATAGGCATTTTTAATTCCGCTACAAATCATTTTGGTTCAAATTTACCTTATCTATCAAAACAAATCCCAATAAGCTGCTAGCACCTGGCAAAGCAATGGCACGATTATGACAGATGGCGGCTGATCATATCCGAGAAAGGACACGGTAGGGCTTTGTTGAAGCTGATCTTTTTGTTTAGCAACCTGTTGAAGCTTTTATAGCATCTAATGATGGAACTTGAAACAGAGAAGACACTCAAGAGCTCATACGAAAAAATGTTCTCATCTCTGAATTCGTTTTCTTCATTTTTTAAGGGTACCTTTGACCTAAAATACTTTCCATTTGATCACTCATTTTTGGCCTCCGAAAAATCCAGAGGCAGTTATTGGGACGGTCAACTACTATCCAAAAGGGCTAATGCATGAAGAGCTACCTTTCAAAATGCAAAGGGTAGAGTTCTTGGATCTCACGTTCAATTACATGTGAGAAGAAAAGAGTGTTTGGTCCAACATTAAAAATGGACTTTGACACTTTAAAAATCCTTAACCAATTGCTAAGGTGTTTGGCAGAATTTTTTTGGACCAATTTAAACAAATGCCAACATTGACAAAACTAAAAGCCCAAGGGCAGGTGAGCTTTCAACATTTTCGAAAGGCAAATTCCAGGATTTAAGGACTTTTCCTCTTCCCATCTTGTACTCACTAGCTTTCTCAAATTTCATCTTTGCCCTTGAGGGCCAAATTTGAGTGATGTGACATTGGCCGAGGAGGAGTTCAAGGACACTGGATGAGGCCTCCCACGGTCATGTCTGAGGACACTTTGGTTTGTTGGGAATTCAAGGAGGACGTCATGGATGTTGGCCGAGAGTCAAGCAACGCCAGCCGATGCCTCGCACATCTAGATCTAAAGCCACTTTGAGCCCTAGTCGAGCACGGCCGAGTTTGAGATGGAGAGATCTCGAGACGTAGAGGCAGGGTTTGAGAGGGCAACGATGTGGTGGGCTGATGGTGGGGATAGTTGGGCTATCCTTGTTGGGGTGGCCCGAGATCGCCGGCTTTGATGATTCACAGTTGAGTTGTTGGGTGCTTAAGAATCTCTTCAGTATTTTCTCTCTTTAAAAAAATGCTATTTGCATTTGGTAAAAATCTTTTACCCTAAAGTCTTTACATTTCCACAAAGAATTCTCCAAACGCAGAACAACTCAAGGCTCCCTTCGCTTACTACAGCTCTAATTATGTCTTACCTTGCAAATGTGGAATGGTTTCCTACATTTTGAAAGCATAATAATGTGATCTACTGGTGTGGATCTTGAAAACATCATGTATTCATGATGCAACACAGTATGGATGACATGGCAGAGGATGTATATAACATGATATGCGGTATGATGTTGTACAGTAATGACACGAATAACTGCAAATGACATGGCAAAGATGCATGACGACGGGTCTTTAAGGGCATACGCATGATCATTAGCACTAGGACAAGAACATGATATTGTGGCATGATGATATGGCAAAAATGCAAGATGGCATGGCGTGTGCTGTGATCAGGTGCGATCAACTATATATATTATGTATACATGATTCTGAAAATTAAGTTGTTTTTACATATTTGGCGTTTCAAGATGCTACAATATTTCTATGAAAGAACTTCTCCAAAAATGACAAGTACTAGGTTTCGGTTCACATAACCAAGTTAGACTTTCCACGGCCTTTGGCTATCTATCCTCATCCACACTAGAGAGCTGCTGACTTTTTGAGTATTGATATCATCGGTATTACGAGCCAGGCATAGTCCGTTATTACGCCGGGATTCTTTAAATGTGAAGCTAAAATGAGCATGAAATTGAATTTTTATTCATTAATACGCGGGGATTATGAAATGAATTTCTAACATTTCAATTCGGCATTATGCTGGCTAATATGGCAAACTTCTAGAATTCAAATTCAATTTAATTAGGATGATTTAGGAGCATGCGAATCCAAATATCCAGTATAAAATTTCTGTGGTTTAGGAATTTAATTATATAACGAATTTGGAATTATAACATTAAGACGGACTAGGAATTTAGTTAGAGAATGAAGAGGAGAGTCTAACTCAATTTATGATGATGAAAATATGTCAAGATCACGAGTTTCCATCTTTTGGGCGCCTTCCTCGAGAAAGCATATTTATTATTTAAAGTATTTGTCCAATTCTATGTATTAATGTCTCTACAATGTAATGGATTTTAGACGATTTGCACTTCCAAATACAAAATCAAACTCTGCAAGCAAAGGAATTTACAGAAACCTATAAATCGAAAGTGGAAACCACTCCAAACAAAGAAGTGTTTACTCGAATTCTCGGATAGGATTTCCTTTTCCTAACGAGTAGAGCTTATAAGGCATCTCCTCTCCTAATGTCCGCGCCATCCTTTTTATGGAGAAGAGCTTTAGTTTGAGGATATCTCATGATGAATGATCTTGACTTAGTAAATTATACCTTCTAAAAGAAAAGGCGCTCATTCCTTGGTATCTCAAGATTTATCAGCTTTGAGTGGTGTTTCTCCGTTAGTAGGTCGCTTCTAAGGTCCCAATAATTTAGTTTAGATGGCAATGGGAGAGGAATCCTTCCAAAAGGAAAGAGAGGCGAATTCAAGAGGCTAAGGAGACCCCACAAGCCGCATTATCGTTGTTATTGTCAATCATGACATGAAGACCAATGCGTGGACTTTGCTTTTCGATTGATGGAACCCAACAACGAACAATGAGTTTGCCCCGACAATTGGTGCATTTTGGAGGAACCCCACATGCCCTTTTTGGAGGCTGCTCGAAGATTACAAATCATAACGAATTTGGACCCACCATGCGTCACCAAAGGGTCATCAAGCACTAAGCTAATGATAAGCCTTATATGGAAAGACATTTGGCCTTCGTTCGAGTAGGCGCTACGCAAGGGCTTGAGTAAAGGCCCATGTTTTGGGGGGGGGCCAATTCATCATTGAATATCATAAGCGGGAATCAGCATATGGAAAATGCAATGGAGTACGAATTATCCACTCAAACAGGTGTTCCCAGTTACCCATATGTGGAAATTGAAGAATAAAAGATTTCTTTGTGAAAATGAGAGTTTGGCTTGGCAATAGTTCCGTGGATCGTCCATGTGGCATGAAAGGTAGAATCAAGCCTCACTTAGTCTATCACCTTCATTTCAAATTTGTTAAGGTACAGCTGACATTTTCTTGAAAAATTATCAAAAAGTCATAAATTTATTTTACAACAGCTAATTCAGTCATAAATTTTTCAATTATACCAATTTAGTCCCGAACCTTTTGATAATTTACCAATATAATATTTTTAACCAATTTTGATTATGAATAACTAACATGAACAAAGGTCATCCTACATGGTATGGTCGGTGTAGACATAGACAACTTTTGTAATTTTTTTTTATTTTCTTTTATTATCTTTCTTCTTTTCTTTTTTTTTCTTTCGTATTTTTTTTTTCCAATTATGGGCTGGCAAGGTCATCAGCTAAATTAGTATAATAGGTTCAATACTTTTTCAGTAATTTTTCCCATTCTCTTGTTAAAAAGTTTATCCTATGTTACTTGTTAAATAAAGGATGTGAGGTAAGAGAGAAATTCCGTATTCTTCACACCTTATTAACCTCTCATTTGGTACGTAGTTCCTTCTTCGATTCGTTCTTGGCTTCTTTTATTTTGCAGTTGCAGGAGAATTGTCGCGCCATTCTTCATTTCGACCTGGGAGATTTCAAAGTACACGCATAGCCCCTTAGATACACGAGATTGCAGGGGGACTTATATCGCGAATCGTGTGGAGCAGAAAATCATGAAGAACAGTCACAAAGTTTCGTGAACGGTATCTTCTGCGATGAATCTAAGTTGACAGTCTACCAACCACGAGGACAAAACAAATCCTCCATAAAGAGGGAGGGCCTCTGGTTCTTGTCCTGGGGACCATATGGAGCTGGTGGCCAAGGCAAAGAAGCCATTGTGGACTTAGCCTTCTCGCTCTGGGGACACTGTCTCAATCTCTGGTGCAATCATTCCATTAATGAAGTCCATATAAGACCAAGTCGAGCAACGTTATCCGTTAGCTGGAAGAGAAAGAACGACAGGAGAGCTGATCAGAGACGTGTTAAAAGTTTCATTATTTGTCTGCCTGGTGAAAGTAACAAAACAAGGAAAAATCAAAACCATGGAAGGAGGAAGGAGAGAGAGAGATAGAGAGGGAGAGAGAGGGAAAGAGGCGCAAGTGGTGCGGCAACCAAGTGAGGGTATCGGTGATGGCACGGTGGTGGATAGTGATGTCCGGAGGTCATCCGTTGTCCACTCCCGACTAACAAAAGAAGAAGATAGGAGAACGAATTTTGGCCGTTGCATCTTTTCTATGCCACTCGTTACGCCTTCATATAATAGAGGTCAAGTCATGAGATAACCGAGAGAGATACTTATTAAGTTTTGAAGAGAATACCAAATTTCATCCCTACATTTTATTAGGGGTGATCGGGTCCAGGGTGAATAGGGTCTAGACCTAGACCATGTACCCGACCCTATTATAACTGGTTCCCATTTTTTGGATCATGTACCCGACCCTGTTTGTATTAGACCTTGTACTCGACCTACTATTTTTTTCTGGTCCGGTTATAGGGTCAACCCTATTTCCATTGGAACTTGTTTTGCAATCTCTCAATATCTTATACGACTTCGAATTTTATATTAATACGCGAGAAAATAACGTAATCTTCCTAATTTGTATTGAAACATTAAGCACTTATAATAAATAAATATATGAACTTTTTGACTAAACGAAAAATTAGAAATCTATAGGGCTAATTATAATAAATAAAATCATAAGGCAAAGAATTAGTAACAAACATGGGTCTAATATTAGTCTTATTCCCACAACTATTACATGAAGCTACTCATTTATGCAAGCATCAATCTTCCTACAAAAGAAAAATTAGTCAAATCAATCCACGTGGTACACAAGAATTTGGCGGCGACGAACACTATCTGTCCGTCGAATAGTGCGAGAGGGAGTCAATGAGGGAGGGAAACAAGTGAGGAAGAGGAATGACAAAGGATAAATGCCGTGCATGTTTGAGAGAGCCAAGAGGAAAAACATCATGTGATTGCGGGAGTAAGAATAGAAATAAGTGAAAAAAAAATAGGGTTTTGGACCTATACTTATAAAATCGGTTCCAAAACCGATCCGGGAACCAGTTCCTCGATGGGTAATCAATCGGATGCGGTTCGCGGACCAGTTTAAACTGGTTCCAAATTTTGGGAACTAGTTCCTGACCCTGTTTTCCAGGTGGGCCGGTCCGGTTCTTGGGTATACCCAGTCCGATTGCACACCCCTACATTTTATCAGATTGCCATTTCCTAGCGCAGTAAACACAAAATAAATGAAACTAGATCAGCTAGATTCACATAACATTCTCTAGAAGATGCTTAAAGCACATAATAGAAAAAAAAATTCAAATTAATTAATTCATGGAAGAGGGCAAGATGTCCAACAGAAATGAAGTAACAAGTATAATACTAAAAATCTTGAATAAACCAAAAAATTTCCCCAAAAAACAACTGTATTCTACTTTTTTTTAATCGACGAAAAGATATCGTAAGAATGGAAACAATAAATTAACATATTGTATAGTAAAAGAGTATCCTAAATTTATTTGATTAAAGAAGAAATACCATATTCAAAAACAACAAAATCTATCAAATAAAGATGATGATCAGATCTTTATGTGCCCCACATCACTTACGCTCCTCCATTTTTAAAAGCACTAGTTTGCACATTGAGTTTGTCTGCGGATGCACATTGAGTTTGTCTGCGAAAATCTTTTTGCACTTTCACATCAGTTATTATTACATCATATTTCGGAAATACTACTAAATTCATAATTACTGACGACTTTTTATAAGTAACCGTATAATAATGAGCAACTCTAATAAGATAGATTGCTTGTATTCTTTAATTTGTATTAAAGTATTGATAGAAAAGTTGTATATCAACACAAAAAATTAATGTCACATATTTTACAGATAAAGGAAGATCATAAGGTGATGAAAGATAAATATTAGCTAATCAGCGCAAAAAAAAAATATTTACTGGTGATTTCCGAAAAGTTATAAAAGAAAATATATCTCTAGGGTATGTTCTTGTTCCCATTGAAGGAAAAACAAGATGAATAATGTTAAATCAGCATCTAACCAAACTAGCTATTTTTGGTAATGTTAACTAATACTAATTTTCACCAGAGGTGTTGATTCACCAAGAATTATCAAATGGATGGGTAATTTCTTTTTTCCATTGAAGGAAAAATAGTGAAATTCGGTGAATTTTGTAAAGCGATCAACCCAATAACGATCAATATCCAATATATCCAATATATCCAATAATTAACTTGACATATCAATGATAAAATAGCTCAACCATCAACATTCCGAATAATGTTACAAACATACGCATTCAAAGTATGGACATCTTGTTAAAAAAAAAAAAAAGTATGGACATCTTGTTAGTAAAGTAACTACTTGAAAATTTTCTTCTTTTTAAAATAAATGACAAGGAAGGGCAGAAATCTCATTTCCTTGTTTGAGAGGGGAAAAGTTTAAGATAAGAAAAAAAATTTAAAATTTCCATCTCATTTCTTGTCTAAAAACATTTTAAAAGTTGTTTTTTTTTCATTTTTCCCTCTTGTTTCTTCTCTTAACCAAGAAAATTTGAAATCGTTATTCCATTCTAATCTCCTACCACCAATACCATGTTGTACTTAAACATTTAAATAGGCCATACAATGAATATTCAGAGACGATGTCCTATCATGCTCCATACATATATCAAGATTCAAGATATAAATTACATTAAAATAGTTTAAATAACATCAACCTAATCTTATTAGAGATTTAAGTTATGCTTATCTATGTAATGATTACATCCCATTCTCATCTATTGTGAGATTTTAGAGTTATATAACATATTGTATGACTCTTGCTATGAAGTAAATTTACCTACGAAATAATGGTATATTAGGAAATAAACTTCTTCTTTTTTGTACAAGTAAACCCAGTTAGATAGATAAAACTCAAGCTTATGAACTATCTCAATAACTTTATCGATCAATTATGACTCGAGTTACAAGTCATACTAGCGGTCCAAGCATAAAAATTCAAGTCATACTAGCGGTCCAAGCATAAAAATTTACTTGTGCTTAATAGCATTGGAATTTAACTATGTGTCATGAACCTAATATACATGTATAAGTCCGGTCCTTAATTATTAAGTCAATCATATGGAATCACATCAAATAGATCTTTACGAATTTTGATTGTGAGTTTTATTTCAAAGGAAATTCTTTAGTGTCACAATAGAGGACATATCAACTAGAAGTTGAGTAAACAACATCAAAAAAGAAAAGATTTTCTTTATTCGAATAATTTGGAGCTGCAAATAGGGTAAAATTGAGTCAAGCTACTTGCAGCGACTCATGTTCGGCTCATTGAGTACTAGAGATCAACTCGTTTGATTTCGAATCGATTTCTAGAACTCGCTAATGCTCAGTTTGAAGAGCTCACAAACCTACTCAAGCCTACAAAAACTTATAATATTTCTTATAAAATATTCAATACTTATAAAAATAGACACAAAAACACTCAAAATCGCATAACACATCAATAGCATGCAAGCTAGTAAAGAGAGAGCTCGCGCTTTCAAGCTCGAGATTATTTATCACTTGGTTCTATTCGAGTGAAGCTCGAGTAGAAAATTTCAATACTCTATGAAGCTCGAATAGAGTCTCAAAAAAAGGAGTAGGAGAGTCGAGTTGATATGACCGAGCTTAAGCTTGACACCGACGCGAGTCAACGCATTCCGTTCCATAACACTAATTAAGTTATGATAAGGGAGACATAAAAGGGGATTGGACATCCCATGGATTCATCCGAAACTGTTAATGCACGTGGTAACCAGCTAGCCTATGAACTTCGTGCAAATGTTCAATTGTGCCCGTGACCTGCAACCCAATGGAAATGTCAGACCTTTCTGCAGAATTTTTATTCACGCAATCCAATCAAGCACTCTTCCCTTGCTCTTTTCCAGACGAAATTCAACCTGGAAAGCATAACAGCCCCCACCAATTGGCCACGCATTTTCTCTAATTATACTCATGTCCTTCCAAGATTTCGCAACTAATTTACATCTTTATTTTGTTGTTCTTTATATGGTTTTCTTTATGCTTTCCAAATACACATAGACGCATAATTTTTCCCAAACTTAAAATAACTTTTTAGCTAAAGTATTGTAGGAAGGAAGTAACGAATAAGGAACACAAACAGCAACAGGTTGCCAAGAATATTTGGTCCAGAAAGGCAAAGAATAATACTGGATCATCGAAATCTTTTGCAACATATTAAATGATAGGATAGACTTTCCTCAAAATTACCATGTTGCATATACCATCATTATGAAACCGATAAAAATAGATACCACACTTTAATCTTAGCCAAAAGGTAGATAGACATTTCCACAAATAATCTTCGAAGACCAATGACCGTCGAATCATCAAAGAATAAATCTTGATCGTTCATTAAATTTTTTTTTGAAGTAGGGTAAGTCAATTTTGAACAGTAAATGATCAATATCCGGGACCATAGAAACCCTCAAACGCCAAGAAAGGTATATGCAATCTAACATTTTCTTTAGATGGAAATATAATCCAACATTAGCAGGTCCCAAAAAAAACAATAATACCACCTCAGAAAACCATGTCCCTCCCCCTCTCTCTCTCTCTCTCTCTCTCTCGCAGAGACTGACAAGAACCTCCCTATAAATCAACGCGCACGGGAGGGCCGCTTTCCCTATATCTCTCTCTCTCTCTCTCTCTCTCTCTCTCTCTCACCTCAGCAGCAGGGACTCCAGCTGCAATGGCCCTTCTTCGGTGCCGACCCAATTCGCTCGCCATACCCGCGCTCCACCTCACCATCTTCTTCCTCTTCTTCCTCGTTCGTCTGCAACGAGCAAGCTCGGAGCAGCAGCTCTGGAACACCACCGCCGCCCTGAGAGGCCGGAAGCAAACCGGCGGGTGCAATCTGTTCCAGGGCAAATGGGTGGTGGACGCCTCCTACCCTTTCTACGAATCCTCCTCGTGTCCCTTCATCGACCCGGAGTTCGACTGCCAGAAATACGGCCGGCCCGACACCCAATACCTCAAGTACGCCTGGAGGCCCGACTCCTGCGCCATTCCCAGGTTTCCATTACCGAATCTCCCTCGCCCCCTGTTTGAGGTGTTTTGCTTCTCCTCTCTTCTGCCAAGAGAAGAGAAAACTCAAATTAGCGGAAACCCTTTTGCCTCTAGTTTCTTGGAATGTTGAACTTCATATATTCTTGAAATTTGAAACATTTGGAGGTCTTGCAGGTTTGATGGAGGGGAGCTGCTAAGGAGGTGGAGGGGGAAGAAGATAATGTTCGTGGGGGACTCGCTGAGCCTGAACATGTGGGAATCGCTGTCGTGTATGATCCATGCGTCGGTGCCCAGCGCCAAGACCAGCTTCGTCAGGAAGGAATCTCTCTCCGCGGTCACTTTCCCGGTAAATCTTTTCGCCCCGTTCTCCAAAAAATATAGAAAAACAAAAGAGGGAAAAAATCCGTTCGTTTCATTGCATGATTGGCTGTCTCTTTTCTCTGTCTGCGGAGTTCTCTCTTGCTTTTTGAGATTTTGTCCTGGTCTTCGGAGCTTCTGCCCGTGATGTTGCCCCGATGTTAGTTCCGCTTTTGGAGCTACTTCTAAGGTCCTAGCGAGGGCGAGAATCTCTCGATTTTCGAGCAGATTCTGTCTGCTGTATAGTCCATTGAATCGCTCGATGGGTTTTTCTTTTAACCCGTGGGCTAAAAATCAGTCAAAATTGTCGGGCCCTTTCCGACCCGTGGGATGACCAACATCAACTGTCGGTCGACTGCTCGGGTCATCGGATCGTCAGTCAGTCGATCGGATCCAACGATCTTGAAACGTCCATGGCGATTTTCTTGCCATAATTCTACCGTGAATTTGTTTAATCAATGCTCCTTTTTAACAGCACTAAAATAACTACAAAGGAGATGTGGAACTAATGCATTTGAGTTCGATATCGTCGTCACTTAGAAACTGCTTGTATGCATTCACCATACACTTTTCCCCTTGAAGACGATGTTAGGGACTCTATGACCCTACATGAACTCGTAGATTGATTCTGTAAGCCGGTCTTGGAATCTCGAGAATCCCTTCTTTCCCAATTCGACGAGCGGACACTTATGTGTACTTGAGCCGAGCTCAAAGAGAGCTCGTGCGCATTGTTCTACATAAGGAAAGACACCTGTAGGAACTTCTCTTGCCATAAATGAGAGCAAGAGCAATTGCAAGAAGAGGGCTCATGATGATTGCTTATTAGCCATAAACAAATGAAGCTCTGGCCTTAAACGTTATCCTCGCAATAAGACAAGATCATATGGGGTTGGGAAAGGTGGTGGGGAATCAACCTAAAAGGGAGGAAGTGTGTAGGGGGACCCCCAAAAAGTTACCAAGTTTCAACTCAAAAAACTTTAATTTGGGTCAGGCATAATTATAATAATGAAAACTATAATTCCAGATATTGTTTTTTTTTTTTTAATTTACCCTAAGCTTTGGAAATTCTCACATTCAACCCTGAATTTTTCTTCCAATAATTAACAAAAGATGAGCAGTCAATGCCATGATTACCAATTGATGATGTTGCAGTGGGTGTTGTCGACTTGTTGGGTACAAATTTGGCACCGCTTTCTTCAAATGGGTTATTTTAGTTGTACTATGAACAACCTGGCATAGGAAATACTTTGTCGGATTTATCCATGTAAGGACTTTCCTCTTATTAAATATTGTCCTGTCAGCGATTCCTTTGTCCAGGTATGCCATGTGAAAATTTTCCATTTGCTTGCATATCCGGTAATTGCGGTATAGAGCTGAAAGAGAAATGAGCTGCCCGACCCACCTTTTGCACGGACATATTCATAATGTACTTTCTATATGTAATTTTGCGTATATCGAGGGTTCTAACCAGTCACGGGTTAGAAAATTCCAACTTAGAAAAGTTATATATTAGATATAGGCAACTTGAAAGTATAAGCTCGAGGTTTTGCTACATAGATGCATAGTTAGAAAACTATAGAATAAGATTTTAAATATTATTAGCTTCTTCACAAATGCAATTTTGTTTTATTCTAGACTATGTGAATTTCCTTATTTCAATGTCGAATTCTTCAAATGCCACTTTATTCAATCTTTTCAAATTCAATATGAATTATCTACTTTTGATCCAACTAGGAAGATAGATTTAATCCGATATATAAAAATTGACTTAAGAAATCATATGATTGCTTTTCATAAATCGTGGAAAGAAATAAAAAATAATGGGAAAGCGAGACCTAGGATGGTGCAATTGGTGAATTGTACTCCAGCTCATAATAGAACAATAAATAAGTGTGGACTTTAGATTAGATATGATGATTACTTCAATCTTGACATGCTATTGTCTACAAGATGCCTTGTGTTTGTTTTAGGTCGATGGAGGGGCATACCCCACCACACAGTGACAGTCTGTGATCCACATCCCACCAGCCCAACCTACTCCCCTCCACTGTCTCTTTGCCCTCATTTGCTTTCCCCCATTTCGATAGCTTTCGAGCACCATCTTCTGTCATTATTAAGAGTGTACTTACTCTCCATGGCACATGGTGTGATCTTTTTTCATTATCAGTTTTAGTACATTCTTTCACATCGTGATGTAAACACCAAGACCCCTAAACTTAGATTTTGCCAAGTTAAAAGCTCCGTACCAGTGCACTAATGGAATCGATACCTTAATAAGCGGTAAGAATTGATCCTTTTGTGTGAAAATGAAGCACTCTTGAGATGGCTCGTTTGAATGTTCTAGCCACAAAATCTAGGGCATTCCATGGAGTTCAATTTATCCAAGATTAGCGTCTTTATATGTACCCTTTGAATGCTTTATGAGCAGTTCCTACCTTTTCCAATGTGATAATTCTTGTGGGCCGTGCTAGTCAATGAGTGGTCATCAAAGAGTACCTCGCATTATTTATTAACTACTATAGTGCACGGTTTTGCATAAAGAAAGCTGTCTAGAAGAAGCCCTTCCCAGACAATGCAGCTGCACAGCATTAAAGATTTCGAAAGGGAATAATGGAATAAAATGGGGTTTGCATTATTTAATTATAATTATCTAGTCCGTGTTCTCAGGAGCCAGCATTCGATCTCTTCAATTATAATTATATCCCACTTATTTTTCGAGAAAAGATGGGAAATAAGCTCAATATCATTTGATTAAATAGTTGACCCAACTCCTTGTTGTTTGAAGAAACTTTCCACTTCAATTAGTATTTTTTCACGAAAAGCAAACATGAGATGACAAATCTAGTCTTGAACTAAGATTTCGAATAGCTGTTGTGAATTCAACTTAATTATGTTTCATCTCTTACTCGGAGAAAGACAATCCAAAAATTCCCAATCATGGTCCCTCTTCTAAGAAGATGGGAAGCTTCTTTGAGGTGACTAACTATGGTGAACAGTTTAAGAGAATAAAACTGCTCATGCCAGGAATTACATAGTTTCACTATAGCTAAATACAACTCGATTGATCAATGGCGAAACTCGATCGAAGTTCCCGATGAAGATGTACCTGAGAATAGGCAAAAAAAGACTTTGAGGAAGAGCTAAAGGGCAGAAATTCTGATGATTTGCAGGACTATGGAGTGAGCATTTTTCTGTATCGCACGCCCTACTTGGTGGACATAGTCCGAGAGAACATTGGGCGAGTTCTCAAGCTCGATTCCATCGAGGCGGGAAAATCGTGGCAAGGGATGGACGTGTTGATCTTCAACTCATGGCACTGGTGGACCCACACCGGAAAATCTCAGCCGTATGATAACCTCGACTTCCCTCATGTTCATCTGCATTCTCCTTCTGACTTTCATCTTAAGACTGCTGCCGATGCTATAGACTCCATCTAAATGCGGTGCCTGTATTTTTTTGTTGGTTCTAAGACAGGGTTTATGCATTAAACAAGATGAATAGATATTAGACCAAAGTTCGATGATGATAAATTCTAATTGCAGGTGGGACTATATACAAGATGGGGGCACAGTGGTTAAAGACATGGACCGTCTAAGTGCTTATTACAAGGGGCTGAGCACATGGGCCAAATGGGTTGATCTCAATGTTGATTCTTCAAAGACCAAAGTCTTCTTCCAGGGAATATCTCCTACTCATTATCAGTAAGTACCCTAGTGGTTGAATCTCTAAAAAGCTTCTATAACCCAAAAACATAATTAACAAATCATATAGAATGCTTAAGGAACTTTTCTTAAGATATTATTGTCCCACCGAGTTCCGGGTATTAAGGAGATGAAAAGAACTTCCACATGTGAATGTGAACCTCCTTAACCTAAATCATGAACAGAAGTCGGCCCCATTGACTGTGGCAAATTTTTCACCTGAAAGTAGACTCAGTTTTGAGTCTCACTCTGCTTTTCTTATCCTTAATCATGCACCCGCCACACGAAAAAGGTGGACCCTGGATCAGAGACTACAGAAAGAGATATGCAGTATGCTTGGAATATGCGTATCTGAAGAAAGCCCGGCATTGTCACATGCCAATTGAGGTTTTTCTCGAACAATGTCTCATATGACACTATGAATGACTCGACTTATCTATGAGAATGGAACTATAGTCAATACGTGGGGAAGTTCTTGCCTAGACCCAGGCCCAATCACAACTGTTTGATTTTTTGGGGCCTGTGTGAAACCCCCATGATTAACGGTTGTCATTAACCTAGTTCGAGTTAATGCAAGTCTGTGCGATATTTTTTCCCAATATGAGCATCCCTTGATAAGTCTAGATCTATAAAAAGTACATAACCGTGCCTGATCTTTTTGGGGTGAAATGCAAAAACAGGGGCAAGGACTGGCACTCACCAAAGAAGAACTGCATGGGAGAGCAAGCACCCCTCTCTGGCTCGACATATCCAACCGGTGCTCCTCCAGCCACCTCTGTGGTGAACAAAGTATTGAATAGTATGAAGACTCCGGTGTATTTGCTGGACATAACTACGCTGTCACAATTGAGGAAGGACGCGCACCCCTCTGCCTACAGCGGCGACCACTCCGGCACCGATTGCAGCCACTGGTGCCTTCCTGGTCTGCCCGATACCTGGAATCAGCTCCTATATGCAGCTATAGTGATGTGAAAATATCGACATTCATCATAGTTGTATTTTCGAAATCATTGATTGAAGGGCCAAAAAACATGACCTCCATTAGTGGATGACAATTGTAAAACAGATCAACTGTAAAGTACACAACCCAGGGTGTATACGTGCTCTACCTAATCTGACACACTATTTCCAAAGTGGAAACAGACAGTATTTCAAGAAAGGTTATGTTTTAGCAGATTTCTTTTACAATTAGTTGTACACAGGAGGGGAAGCAATAAAACATGGTAATACCCTATTGGTTTTTAAGTCGTTTATGATTCTTGTTGATTCTATCTTGTCTATTGTCTGTGCTTCTTCCCATAGGTGCAGACTATAGAGTATGGTTGACTCTTAAGAAGCTTCAGATTATTGATACAGGCAATCAATTATGTAAGCCACACAAGGAGAAAAACAGCCCTAAAATTAAATGACTAGATGGGAAGCCTCCAATAGAAATAGAGAAAGTTGTATCAAAATTTTTATTCGAAGAAACAAGATATGAAAATGTGAAATACACATTCAACAGTCACCACATGCCCTACGAAGAGTTTGTCATAGTAAACAGATGGCCGAGCAGTACAATGATATCTCACACTACGCAAAACAAGAAAAAAGATCAGCTATGGAGCCTCTGGAGAGCAGTCTGCTACGGTTCTGGAACTGAGATATGTTGCAAACGCTGCCCAGGAACTGAGGACTGAGATACTAGTACCCAACATAAACTGCAGCATTCACTATATAACACTCATCTGTCTTGTCTCCCATTTCTTCCACTAATACACCACTTGAGCATATCAGTCCACCATCCACAACTTCAACATCAAGAATTCTTCCACTGCAATCAATCGGTATCAAAAATCAAAGTCATAAAGTATCCGGCACTGGATGAAATATGTTTAGATAGTTCTCATTCCAAATGCACGCATATGAAAAGCAAAAAAAACCCATGCCATCCTTTTCCTCATTCTATGTAGTAACCAGAAGATTGATTTCTCACAGGTAAATCGATGATCTTTCAAGAAAAAAGGAACAATTTTTAGTTACTCACTAAGGAAAGACGGACTTGACTCTCTCGATGTCAAGGGATTGCTGAAGGGAATGAGGCACTCCGAGCTTGATCAGTAGCTTCATCTGCTCAAATGAGACTCCAGGTATTGACCCTGAAGCAACCTTATTTCATCAGAATACAATGCACCGACACCGATATCGGCGAAACCGACACTCCCCATCACAATTAACGGACCCTCCACCGCCCATCGAATGCCACTCTTACATTCTCGGAACCTAAGAAGCAATGGGTTTCCGCGATATCGAAATTCTCGACAAAATCTAATCTTTTTCTCAATCACGGGAAGCAGGTAAAAACACGAGCCCAAGTTTCACGGTGGATTGACATTTACCTCTGAGGAAAGCGGGGATCGAATTCGACGAAATCGCGTCCCTGCACGCCCTCATCGCTGCCGCCGTAACATCCTGCCTGCTCGATCACACAAGCGTCAATCACCAGGCGGAAAAAATTCGAGACTCTCAATGATACAAACGGGTCAATCCAATGGCAAAGTTCAGAGTATTCACCCGTGCTGATCGTAGCCGACGCCCATCTCCACGAAAAGGAGCTTCATGGCCGGGCTGGAGGAGCTGCCGGTGCTGGCGCCGTCGGCCATCAGCTCGGACCGCGCGGCCGATGCGCCTCTGATGGTCGGGCGACGAAACCGAGGAGGAGGAGGGGGAGGAGGAGATCGGAGCGAGGAATGAGGAAGCTGTTGTAAAATAGTATCAATATAATATTCCACCTTTTTTCTTTACAAGGCTATATATATATATACATACAAGTACTGCTAGGGTAACAATCGCCTATTAGGTAAAATATTCGCTTTCTATATGTATTACCCCCACAAATCAACTCGTGCAAAAATAAATATTTTCTTTCTATACATATCACTCCTACAAATTAGCTCACGCCAACACTTCCCCTCAAGTTGGTGCATAAATGTCGCTAATGCCCAACTTGTCAAGTGAGCTGTAGAAGGCTCTGTTCGAGACTGCCTTCGTCAATATATCTGCTAGCTGATCTTCAGACCTCACAAATGGGAATTGAACTATCTTTGCATCCAAATTCAACTTAATAAAATGACGATCAACCTCAATGTGTTTGGTCCGATCATGCTGCACAGGATTATGTGATATGTCAATAGCTGCTTTATTATCACAAAAGAGCTTCATCTCAGATCTAGGAGGAAATCCCAATTCGGACTTCAGTTTTCTAAGCCACAAAAGCTCACATAGCCCTTTGGCCATCCCTCTGAACTCTGCCTCTACACTTGACAAAGCCACCACTTTCTGTTTCTTACTTCTCCAAGTGACTAGATTCCCCCCCACAAATGTAAAATACCCTGAAGTTGACCTCCTGTCGTACACACATCCAAGTAACCTTCAATTCCAAGAATTCCTAATAAATTTTAACCCTCTCCCCGGAGATGCTTTCAAATACCGAATTATTCTCACCACAGCATTCATATGATCTTCACTAGGAGCATGCATGAATTGACTTACGATACTTACCGCATATGCAATGTCTGGACTCGTGTGCGATAAGTAGATTAACTTCCCCACTAACCTTTGGTATCTCTCCTTGTTTGTTGGTACTTGATTGGATACTCTCCAAGTTTATGATTCTCCACGATTGGGGTATCCGCTGGCTTACAATCTAGCATTCCTACTTCTGCCAACAAATCTAGTACATACTTCCTTTGAGATAGGAATATTCCCCCTTTTGATCTTGATACCTCTATTCCCAAAAAATACCTTAGTTCTCCTAGGTTTTTCATCTCGAACTCTCTAGAAAGCCTCCTTTGGAGTGAGGTGATTTCTTTCACGTCATCCCCCGTAATAATTATATCGTCAACATAGATAATCAATGCAGTTATCTTCCCTTCTTGTCGTCGAAGAAACAAGGTGTGATCCGACTCACTCTGTCTATACCCAAACTTCTTCATTACCACACTGAACCGACCAAACCAAGCCCTTGGTGATTGCTTCAAACCATATAAGGACCTTTTCAATTTGCAGACCACACCTGGATGTGAGGAAGACTTGTATCCTAGTGGTACATCCATATAAATCTCCTCCTCCAAGTCACCATGGAGGAATGCGTTCTTCACATCAAACCGATATAGTGGCCAGTCTAAATTAACTGCAAGAGACACCAAAACTCGAACAGTGTTAAGTTTTGCAACAGGAGAGAAAGTCTCTTGGTAGTCAATTCCATACGTCTGCGTGTACCCCTTTGCTACCAATCTTGCCTTGTATCTTTCGATGGTCCCATCCGCCTTATATTTGACAGAAAACACCCATTTGCATCCCATTGTTTTCTTTCCCTCAGGTAAGTCCATCAATTCCCACGTTCTATTTTTTTTGTAATGCCTTCATCTCTTCTTCCATAGCCTGAACCCACTGCGGATCCTCCAAAGCTTCCTGAACTCCATTCGGAATTTTAACCGAAGATACAGCCAACACGAACTGCTTCAATGGTTTAGATAACCTTCCTGTTGAGACAAAATTTGCGATGGAATATTTCAATATCCTTTCTCCAGCATCTGGTGAGTATCAATTTGGGGGCTTTCCCCGATTATGCCTAACAGGTAATTTATATTCTACAGACATATTAGATTCATCAAACAAACCAGAAGCAGTAGAGGAGATTACCTCAGGAAAATCCTCACGAACTTGGTCGGGTACTGGAAGGGAAGGGGGCTGTTCAACTTGTTCACGACGTGTGGCTTCAACTTGTTCACGACGTGTAGGAGTTTTGCCCTTTGTCGGATCCTGCGCAAGTTCACCAGCACTAGCACTATCTGCAGCACTAGCACCATCTGTCACCTGCTCAACAGCTCCACCATTAACACCAGTCATGCCAGCACCACCCACGGTTGCTCCAACATCAGTCAGAGCCTGCCTAGCCCCATTATCACCAGTGTTGGAGCTATCATCAACACTACCACCACCCCCAACAACCGCGTCTTTCCTTTGAGTATAACCCCAGCACTAGTCTCCCACCAATTCTCCCTTTCTAGCCAGTTCTCCCCCTGAAAGGTAGAATTGGTACTCGGGTAAAAGAACTCTCCTTCGACAAATGTGACATCCATAGTCACATAAGTTTTTTTGGTGGATGGGTTGTAGCATCGATAGCCCTTTTGATGAGTACCATACCCCAAGAACACACACCATAAAGCACATGGATCAAGTTTGGTACGTTGGTTCTTCGGAATGTGAACAAACGCAACACATCCAAACACACGAGGAGGAATTGTCAAGACTGATGGCAATGGGATAAATGCAAAGAGTGCTTGTAGAGGTGTACAGAAATCTAGCACTTTCAAGGGCATTCGGTTGAGGAGATGCACCGCCGTGGCAACAACATTATCCCAAAAACGTGAAGGAACATGTCCCTCAATTAAGAGGGTTCGAGTGGTCTCGAGAATATGGCGATTCTTCCTTTCAGCCACTCCATTCTATTGTGGAGTTTGTGTACATGAGGTCTCATGAATGAGACCATGTTGCTGAAAGTAGTCCTTGAGATGTCGATTCACATACTCTCCGCCATTATCACTTCGAAAACTTGTACTTAGCATCAAACTGTGTTTGGACCATCTTGTGAAATACCTTAAACACATTAACCACTTCATCCTTAGTTTTCATCAAGTAAAGCCAAGTCATATGCGTGCAATCATCGACGAATATAACAAACCTCTGACAACTTGAGATAGCAGTAATAGGAGAAGCACCCCACACATCAGAGTGAACTAACGAAAAAGGCACGTTATTCTTATTCAAACTTACGGGAAAGGAAACACGGTGGCTCTTAGCCAAAATGCAAGTCTGACAATGGAAATCCAACTCTTTTAGGTCCAAAAATAATTCAGGAAATAGCTTTTTCATAAAACCAAATGAAAAATGTCCCAATCGTCGATGCCAAAGCCAAATCTGTTTTTCTTTATTGCTAGGTGAACCCCGGACTTGATGCACACTTCCAAACTTGAGATCATCCAAGTAATACAGCCCCCCCCCCCCCTCGTTTAGTACCACGTCCAATGATCTCCTTCGTGAGGATATCCTGGAAAAGACAGAATTGAGGATACATTAGAACAATACAATTTAAATCTTCAGCAAGCTATCCAATAGAGATTAATTTCGTGGTCAATGATGGGACAAGTAAGATGTTAGGCAAAGACAACTAAGGAGAAACCGCAACCACACCAGCCCGTCACCAGGTACATTTTCCCATTTGCATTTGAGATACTGCATCGTCTTGGTTCTGTAATGCTCACAAAATCATCTGGGCTAAAGGTCATATGCTCCGTAGCCCCCGAATCGATAACGCATCCATCACAACTACTGTGATTAGGAAGAACCAGCGCACAACCACAATTACCTTGGATATTAACTGAATTGGACGTAGCCGATTGGTCTTGAATTTCAACTTTGGGCACCAAAGACAGCTAAGGTTCCATCTTAGCAAAAAAAACTTTCCCTTTTCCACTGTTAGTACCCCCGTCAGCTTGTTTTCGTGCCTTCAATTCCTTCCACCACTCTGGATAGCCATGGAGTTTAAAGCATGTCTCTCGAGTATGCTTAGCGTTCCCACAGTGTGAGCATCCTCTAGATGAAATTGTAGTTCGTGAATCGTTATTCGTCCGCCCACCCCCTTGCGTAGCTCCTGATTTATTCATTTGTAGAGTTGGCATTACTGGTGATTCTCGGACACCTGTCTTGCTTCCCCGTGCCACCATGGCAGCAGACCCAAACGTGGAATCAGTATGGGTGAGCATCACTGACTGTCTCGTATCCTCCCTACGAACCCGTGCATATGCTTTTTCGACAGTTGGGAATGGTTGCATTTGGAGAACATCCACTCTCACTTTGTCTAGACAATCGTCCAACCCATCAAGGAAGACATACACCCGGTCTTCCTGAATGGCAAGACTGTACCGCTCAATATCAGCTGGGCATGTCATTGGGTTTGGACGACGGAAGTCGATCTCCCTCCACAAACCCTGAAGATTATTGTAATAAGCCTCAATTGTCTCTCCACCTTGTCTCATCCGAGTCACCCGCCTCTTCAAGTCATAAACTTGGGAGGCATCACTTCCATCAAAGAAGGTTTTTGCAAAAAAGTCCCATACCATCTTCGCATTTGGGAAGCGAATAAAATTTCCTATTAATGCAGGATCCATCGAGTTGATTAGCCACCCCTTCACAATTGCATCCTCAGTCTTCCACTTTCGAAATTGAGGATCGGTAGGTGAGGGCTGAGGGAGATCACCATTAATATAACCCAACTTGTCTTTACCGGGGATGAACATCTCCACCACTCGAGACCACAATCCATAATTTGATCCATCCAATTTGACTGAGATTTGTGCAATGGATGGCTCCTGGGATTGTGTTGATACCTGAGTCGAACTCTGAGTCAAAATTTGTGTCAGCTTCATCGTAAGATTCTCTAGAAGAGAAGCAGTTGTTGAGTTCTCCCCTTGGTCTTGATGAGGTACCTCATTAGTTAGCTTTGTCATGGTTGCCAATCACAATTCCTTCGCAAAGGAATTTCTGGTCAAGTCAGATTAGTGCAACAACAGCACAAATCAATGATGCGGCAGTGATCTGATTCGGTGGAAAGAGCGTGGAGAAAATTAGGGTTCCTGCTCTGATACCATGTTGTAAAATAGTATCAATATATCATTCCACCTTTTTTCTTTGCAAGGCTATATATACACATACAAGTACTGCTAGGGTAACAATCGCCTATTAGGTAAAATATTCGCTTTCTATATGCATTACCCCCACAAATCAACTCGTGCAAATATAAATATTTTCTTTCTATACATATCACTCCTACAAATCAGCTCACGCCAACAGAAGCGATGAGCGAGAAGAGAACTGGGTGTGGCTCCGGATGATGGGCGAGTGGGAGGGATGGAAGCTGAGACAGGGAAGCGAAGCGTGCGCAAGCGGAAGTGACATTTCGTCGAACGATTGGCGTGCGTCGCTCCGTATCCGGCTCCACCCCCGGTCTCCTTCCTTTCCCTATCGGAATCTCTCGGGCGACCCGGACGGGTCGGGTCGGGTCAGTCGAGAGATGGAGCGGGTCGGAGACGAGTACTTGGGTCGATCCGTCGGGTTGTAGGTAGTAAATGGGTGGGCCTGAAATCAGGCTTAGAACATATGTTCATCGATATTTTGAGGGTCTTGCCAGGAATGAGATGGATCTCATGTGACGTTTGCCTAATCTAGTGATCCATGTAAAATTGGCTCGAATGCAATGAGATCACCATAATCCTTCATCCTTTTGAACATTTTACAAACGAGGATGGTCAATCGGACATTTTCGAATCTTCGATAGATGATTACAATATCATGTACCACACAAATTTGGGTTTGAAAGCCGTTTCAGGTAGGGATGAGCATATCAAACCAACCCAATTAAAAACCTCCAAGATTGACACACTAGACTAACTATATTTTTTTCCAATTTTTTTAATTTCCTAAAAATAGCAATAAGTCCAAAATACCTCTTTGGGAAGAGATTTACCTTCAAAATGCTTAAATTTGGAGGCAGAATTATCAAGTGACCGGTTCTATTGGACCAAAAGTCCGGTCCCTGATCCAAAAAACTGGGAATGGAATCAGTAGTCCTCCCACTACTCCCGATCTACTTCCCAATTCCTTAGTGAGACCGGATTAGATCAGAAATCGATCACCCCTATTTCAAAGGGGCCAAAATCTCAAAGCGGGCGACCTAGATGAACTCGCAGACGATACTTAGTATCTTGTGCCAGACTGCAGAAATCGCAAGATAATCTCTTGAAATACACATTCAAGAGTCACCACATGCCCTATGAAGAGTTTGTCATAGCAAACAGATGGCCGAGCAGTACAATAATATCTCACACTATGCAAAACAAGAAAAAAGATCAGCTATGGAGCCTCTGGAGAGCAGTCTGCTACGGTTCTGGAACTGAGATATGTTGCAAACGCTGCCCAGGAACTGAGGACTGAGATACTAGTACCCAACATAAACTGCAGCATTCACTATATAACACTCATCTGTCTTGTCTCCCATTTCTTCCACTAATACACCACTTGAGCATATCAGTCCACCATCCACAACTTCAACATTAAGAATTTTTCCACTGCAATCAATCAGTACCAAAAATCAAAAGTCATAAAGTATCCGGCACTGGATGAAATATGTTTAGATAGTTCTCATTCCAAATGCAGGCATATGAAAAGCAAACAAAACCCATGCCATCCTTTTCCTCATTCTATTTAGTAACAAGATTGATTTCTCACAGGTAAATCGATGATCTTTCAAGAAAAAAGGAACAATTTTTAGTTACTCACTAAGGAAAGACGGACTTGACTCTCTCGATGTCAAGGGATTGCTGAAGGGAATGAGGCACTCCGAGCTTGATCAGCAGCTTCATCTGTTCAAACGAGACTCCAGGTATTGACCCTGAAGCAACCTTATTTCATCAGAATACAATGCACCGACACCGATATCGCCGAAACCAACACTCCCCCATCACAATTAACGGACCCTCCTACGCCTATCGAATGCCACTCTTACATTCTCAGAACCTAAGAAGCAATGGGTTTCCGCGATATCGAAATTCTCGACAAAATCTAATCTTTTTTCTCAATCACCGGAAGCAGGTAAAAACACGAGCCCAAGTTTCACGGTGGATTGACATTTACCTCTGCGGAAAGCGGGGATCGAATTCGACGAAATCGCGTCCTTGCACGCCCTCATCGCTGCCGCCGTAACATCCTGCCTGCTCGATCACACAAGCGTCGATCACCAGGCGGAAAAAATTCGAGACTTTCAATGATACAAACGGGTCAATCCAATGGCAAAGTTTAGAGTATTCACCCGTGCTGATCGTAGCCGACGCCCATCTCCACGAACAGGAGCTTCATGGCCGGGCTGGAGGAGCTGCCGGTGCTGGCGCCGTCGGCCATCAGCTCGGACCGCGCGGCCGATGCGGCTCTGATGGTCGGGCGACGAAACCGAGGAAGAGGAGGAGGAGGAGATCGAAGCGAGGAATGAGGAAGCGATGAGCGAGAGAAGAACTGGGTGTGGCTCCGGATGATGGGCGAGTGAGAGGGATTGAAGCTGAGACAGGGAAGCGAAGCGTGCGTAAGCAGAAGTGACATTTCGTCGAACAATTGGCGTGCGTCGCTCCGCGTCCGGCTCCGCTTCCGGATCTCCTTCCTTTCGGAATCTCTCGGGCAACCCTACGGGTCGGGTCGGGTCGGTCGAGAGGTGGAGCAGGTCGGAAACGGGTACTTGGGTCGATCCGTCGGGTTGTAGGTAGTAAATGGGTGGGCCTGAAATCAGGCTTAGAACATACGTTCGTCGATATTTTGAGGGTCTTGCCAGGAAGGAGGTAAATTTGGCTCAGATGCAATGAGATCACCCCTATCCAAAGCTCGTTAGTTTGATATCCAATCCCTCTCACCATAATCCGTCATCCTTTTGAACATTTTACAAATGAGGATGGTCAATCGGACATTTTTGAATCTTCAATTGATGATTACAATATCATGTATCACACAAATTTAGGTTTGAAAGTTATTTTAGGTAGGGGTGAGCATATCAAACCAACCCAATTAAAAACCGCCCAGATTGACACACCGGACTGACTATATTTTTTTCTAATTTTTTTTTATAATTTTCTAAAATTAGCAAATAAGTCCAATTCCTTTTTGGGAAGAGATTTACCTTCAAAATGCTTAAATTTGGAGGCGGAATTATCGAGTGACCGGTGGTTCTATTGGATCAAAAGTCCAGTCCCTGATCCAAAAATTAGAAATTGAATCAGGAGTCCTCCTGATCTACTTCCCAATTCCTGAGTGAGACCGGATTAGATCAGAAATCGATCACCCCTAATTTCAAAGGGGGCAAAATCTCAAAGCGGGCGACCTAGATGAATGCAAACGATACTTAGTATCTCGTGCCAGATTGCAGAAATCGCAAGATAATCTCTGGGAATACGCAGCTCGTGGTAACTACGCAAAAAATTCTCACGGCAGACCAAGTAAAACAATAACCGAGCTCTCAGGCGACAGCGGCGGCTTCCAACGCTGGTATTGATGATCGACAAACGTATTTCTATTTTTACAACAGAATCAAGAGACCCAATTCGGCATTTCTGAAGCTGAGTTTGCTACAGATCTTTTAACAAGGAGCGGACTTGTTGCATACAAGTCTTTGATGCTGGTTCTGGCATTGTACATGGCACGAGTTCGCCTTATCCCTCAACTCTTGGAACGCTTTCATTGTCTCGACGTCGAATCCTCCCGCAAACTGCACAAAACACGGGCTCCATCGTCAGCTAGCTCATCACAGAACGACCTCGAACCCGCCTTGAGATCGGAAGGCGAACCGCACGCCTTGGAAGGCGAGAGATGCTATATTTACCTGATGTACTCGGAAGGCGAACCGCACGCCTTGGACTATAAGCTCTTCCTCTTCCGGGCCGCCGCCGCCGCCCATCTCGAGCTCTGCAGACACCCTCTTCATGTACTTCATCGCTAGTTTCACCGAGGCGAGTTTAATCTGCAATTACAGGCAAAACACACTTTCATCATCTTGTCTTTCATGCCAATGGTCCTCTACAAGCTAATTCTACCATGCCAAGTAATCAATGATTTCCACCTTCTTGATGATTTTCTAGCAATGCCCATTTCACGACTTCTTCCAGAGACCTCATTAAACGAAATTTGAACTCACGTCGCTACAAAATTTACCGTTTCAAGCCGCAGATCGAGCCCGCCACGCAAAATATTCAAGTCCCATTTTGACAAATTTTAACTTTGATCGATGGAGAGCTGAATCAATGGGTCTGCAACTCCATTGCAAACAAGTGCCCACATGATTTTTAATTGCTGTCTTTAACCTGCCCTAGTTAGAGGGTCATACAAAGATTATTCAATGATACTATTCTCTCTCTCTCTCTCTCTCTCTCTGAGAATTCCCAGAAGATCTAGGCCCTTCTCCAAAGACCGCAGGATGCGGACAATCCCCACCCTTAAATTAATCGAGGTCAAATCCAGAATCTGCTCCTCTGTTTTCTCCCATGGAGAAACTTGAAAGGGAAGGTGACAAGAAGCTGCATTTTCAAATCTGGGTTCTTCTCCATATGGAGTGGAGCTCTCTCTCACATGTGACCCATGCAGAGGTGCATGCGCAGTAGAGCAGACACCGAGGCAGAAAATGATCGAACCCTACGCTTGTCATCTTGCTAAAAAGGCATAAAAAAAACGAAATGGTTTCCCATCAGAGATAGGAGAGGGGGGACCACCCTGAAGCTCTGTCTGCCTCTGCCGCAGCTACAAACGTTTTTTACTCGTACGATGCAATGCAGCATCATGCCATGCCCGATAAGAAACGAGTGAACGGAGATCATCGTCCGCTCGTTTTGCGATTTTTCAAACGGTGCTAGGGGAAAAACATGCAGTAAATTCTGTCCCTTTTTTACTGTGGTAGATTTTTTTACCTGGTTTACGATTCCATTGTCGAGCATCCAGTCCATGGGAATCCGGAACCCTTTGTACCTCTTGCCTGCGGATTCCCTCATCCGGGAGAGATTGTAGACGCCGTGCTCCAATCTGTCAACCAGCAGCAGAAAAATTTAGACGTTCGCGTTCAAAATTCGAAACTTTCGAGGATGAGGGTGTGGAGTCCCGAGTGCGTTCCGTACTTTTCGAGCAGCGCCTGCATTTTCTTGAGGGCCGGGCCGCACGTCTGGCGGGGGTCGTCTCGGAACGACGACGCCTCCAACTCGAGCTTCTTGAGGTCGCAGTACCCGAACGCGGCCTCGCGGAGCGCGTCGGCCTTCTGCTCCGGCCAATCGAAGTGCTTCAACACCGCCCTTTCGTCCACCTAATCAAATCCAAGAAGCAGCTTCAATGTTTCCACCTCCTCTTTCTTAAAGGAAAAACAGAGCATTGGGGGTACTATCTTGCACGAGAATGGTTACCAGATAAGAGAGCTCGTCGTCGAGCCATTTGACGAAAGGCACGACGTCCTCGATGTCGGTGAACGCAGCTCCCTCGACCTCCTTGATCAAGGACCTGATGAAGTCTCCCTGCGTCTCCACGTCCGTCTTGATCTACAACAAGACGATGAACTTTTTCCATCAAGAATGGCGGAAAGGGAACGACGTGCGAATTGAAATTTGAAAATTGCCCTTTTGATTTTCGGAGAGGATTTCACTTTCTTTTCCGTCGAATCTGATCCATGTCTCATCTTGCAAGCAAGACCGACAGGAAAAGAAGAAGAGTCCAAAAAGGGCACTATTAAAAAGCGAAAGATTGGGGGGACCAGACTAGACCCGATATCTTGCTGCTTTTACACGAACGGTCAGTGAGTCACTGACAACTCTCAGTGGCAAAAGCGTAATTCAAGCGAGAACGCCGGCGGCGACTTTTCAGGCGAAACACCTACCGCGAGCAAGTGGGTCGACCGGTTCTCGATCTCGCCGATCATGTCCCGCGATTTCGCCGTAGCCGGCGGGGCGTCTGCTGCGGCGGCTCCGCCGCTGGAGTCCCTCCTCGAGTCCCGGCGCATCAGTGAGTGGTAGAACTCCACCACCTCCGGCACCCTCCTCACCTTCGCCCGCACAGGCCTCGTCCCCGCCGGCGGGGAGGCGGCGGGGGCGGGGCGGGACCGGTCCTCGCCTGCGGAGGGGGAGGGGGCAGCGGAGCGGGGGCGGTCCTCGCCTGCGGAGGTGGAGGCGGCGGAGGGGGCGGCGGCGGTGGCGGTGGAGCCTGCTCCGGGGGCGAGCCGTGGAGCGACGGCGGCAACGAGGCGGAGCACTTCAGAGGCGGCTTCGGAACCTTAGGGGCGCGGGATCTGGTGGCGACGGATGACAGAATCGACTCGGCGAACTCCTCCAAGTTGCACCGCGAGTGCCTCGGCCGCTCAATCTCTGCTGGCGCTACGGCTTCCTCTCTCTTCGAATCCGACCGTTCGAGCCGGTGAATCTCATGACTCGCCGGGGCGTCGCTCGGCTTTGCTCCTTTCTTCGAAATCTTGGCCATGCTCGCGGGCCTCGACGTCGCCTCGGCCGCGGCGACCGCCTGAAACCTCTGCGACGAGCAGTGCTCATCGTCGGCCATGCGATCCGACGACACCGAAGACGACTCCGGCGTCGCAGCCGCCGTCGCATCCGCCGAAGACGACGCTGGCGTCGCAGCCGCCGCCGCCTTCTTCAACTCGGAAATCTCCGCCTCCATCTCCCTCGCTCTCTCCTCGCTCGCCTTCCTCTCTTCCTCGAACCGACCCCAGGACGCCTCCAGCTCCCGCCTCAGCCTCTCGTTCGACGCCTCCAGCTCCTCGATCCTCCTCACCGACTTGGCAATCTCGGCGTTCTTGGAGCAGATCACGCCCTCCAGCACGGGGACGAGGGACGCCGTCTCCCGGACGAGCTTGTGCTCGAGGAGCTCGGTCTTGAGCCGCGACTCGCGCTCCCGGAGGTCCTCGACGAGGCGGACCAGCTCGGAGATGTCGGGCGGGCGGGGCTGGACCTGGGCGGAGGAGCGCGGGAAGTAGGCCCCCAAGGAGCGCCCGAGCGCCGCCGCCGCCCTCTGGGAGGTGCTCCTGCCCGAGCTCGGGGACGGCGACGGCGGCTTCGGCGGGGCGGGGTCTCGGGCTTCGGCGACTTCTGGAGGCCCATCGCCATCTTCACTTTGCCCGCTACCATGGCCACCGAATCTTGCTCCTCTCTCTCTACTGGGTAGTAGTTTCTTGATGCGCTTCTTATGGGTTCTTTCTCTTTCTCTCTCTAGTTCTTGGTAGTTGCAGGGTCTTCTCTCTCTCTCTTTCTCTCTAGTTCTCACATGTTAGAGAGGAAAAGGGGCTGCCAAGGACGATGATGTCTTTGGTGTTTGCTGTTGTCTGTGTGGCTTTCTTGCTTGTGTTTGTGCGTGCGTGTTTTCAAGTCTAGAGAGAGAAGGAAGAGAAAGGGGCACAGAAGACGAGGAACGGTCTTCTTTTTTTCTTTTTTTGGCCTTCTTATCTTGGATCCAAGATTTGAAATTGGATACGAAAGAGATCGCTCGTTTAGGTGAGTTTGCCCGGATTAGAACGCTCCGGGACAATATGTCAAGCATGGAAAAGGAAATATATTCCATTGGATTCTTTTTATAAATTCAGACGGATTATTTTTTCTTTTTTATTGATGCAATCATGATATTTTCCTGTTTTTGAGTCTTGCAATTTTTATTTTGTTGGTCAAGAACCGATAGATCCGATCAAAACAATAAGAGGTCTCGTCCACAATGATGCCGGAAAGAAAAAAGAGCTATAGGAGAATCATTTATTTGAATTATCTTATCTTCACTATCCATTGATTTCGAAAATATGTTATCCCACAAGTAAGCTTATTGGCAATGGAAAGGCTTGCTTTCAACGGCCGAATTAAAATGTAAAACAAGTATAGAAGGTTATGGACTTGCAAATGCATCATTGGGTTACCCAATAAATACTCTAAAGACAGTCACCAATAAGATTAACAAATAATTAATCATCAAAAGACATGTATCATATCGTAAGATTTTTTTATCATTTATGTCCAGATCCTATGAACTAGGAGAGTGCTATCACAAAGATTAGGTGTATACACTTAAGATCCACCTCATTAAGCCAAATGAATTGCATCAACGTTAATATGAGACTTATTAAAGAACTATCAAAAACTTCAATTGTGTCATATAATAATCTTCAAATTATGTTCACCGTAATACATTTATCTTAAAGTTTTTTAAAATTACTCCAAACTTATATTTGTATAAATGAAATGAAATGATATTATTTTTATTTCATTTAAGTCACGTGGGCATTGCCATCTTAACATTGTTTGCTTTTTATCGTCCATGTAAGGTAATTATTAACAATGCTCATTAACGAAACCATGATGGATGATAAATGTGTCACACACACAAACATAAGTTTAGAATTTTTGCATTTTAAGAAAAAAGTTTATGGCTAGGCATAATTTAAAGCTTTTGTGAGTTTTTTTCCCTCAAATTTAACGGCTTGAATAGATCTAGTGTATATCCCAAATTCACTTGATGATTTCATAAATATGACAATCAGTCTAGACATTTGTTATTGCTCCGAACATCAACGTCTTCTGTTGACTCTAGAACTTGTAATGAAAATTTGCCCTAAAAAGCAAGATAAAAGTGCTGGTCAAGATCTTCACTTTGGCTGAAAGTGTCATTGTAAAGATTTAAACTGGCTAATGGCTATTTTTTTTTTTTTGGGGTGGGGGTCAAATAATGGCTAGTTTTTTAGTTTAGGCTCTTTGCTTGGACGGAGCAAGAAGAAAACAAAGGAAGCAAGAAGCGCGTGGGGTTGTCGGCGCGCGTGGGCATTGTTAGATCGTTCGAGCTCCTCCAACGGTCGACTCAGTCCGCACCTTTTCAAACGGGTCTATCTCTCCTGTCCTGATGATGAGGGTCATTCGAGGATCCACAAAAAATGCGACAAAGCATCATTACCATTAAAAAGATTCGGTTTATTCGGTTTATATAGTTACTGCAACGGCTGTGGGTCAAAAGAAAAAAAAAAGTTAGTTCATTGATGGTTCTTAACCACTGAAGATAGTATATATTTTATGTTTGAAATTGTGGCTACTTTTTTAATAATTTAATGCAATTTTAAGTTTTTCTCTAAGTCCCGCGATATGAATTCAGACCTCTTTTTTTTTAATATAAAATGCTAGAAACTTTCGAATTTTATTTATACCTACATGTAATTTTGCATTGACTTTTTTAATGACTTAGTGAAGCTTAAATAATATTTGGAATTTTCGTCATTACTCTTATCGTCGTTCAGTATAAATTTGGCGAATAAGTTGGCACGCTTGTGACTATTGGAAGACATTTGTTTATACCTGACAAAGGGTTTGTTTGAAATAATTTTTATCCTTTGTTCTTTGTTCTTTTTGAAATTTACGGCTCATAAATTTTTTTTAGGAAAAACTATCCAAAAAGTTCTAAACCTAATATATGACAGTCAATTTAATCATAAATTATTTTATTGTGTCAATTCAGTTCTAAACCTTTTGATTATGTCAATTTAGTTTTAAACCTTTGGATGATTTATTAATTTAATTCTAAATATTTTAACGCTTTGCTAATCTAGTCATTCTGGCCTATTTTGGTCGAAAAACAATTGATATGACGGTCTAGTTAGCGGCAATCTACCTACATGGCACAGTCTTAGGACAATCATCTAACATGGATATTTTTACATTTTTTTTTTAATTTTAGGAATTTTTCTTTTTCTCTTCACACACCACCATTGAGCCTCATCAATGGTTGGCGAAGGTCACCAGCCTCAAGCAAGGGTTGCCCTTGCTTGGCAGGGGTGCTCTACCCTCCCTTAAGCTAGCGAGGGCAATCCTCACCAGATTTGAAGAGAGTGCCCCTCGACCACTTAAGTGAGGGTCTCATCTGAGGCCCATAGAGATTGTTGCCCATCGTTAGGCCAAGCAATGGTTAGCAAAGGGAGAAAGGGAAAAAAAAAAAAGAAAAAAAGAAGAGGAGAAGAGAAATATATAGGAAAAAAGATTAAAAAAAAATTACATCATTGTGGCCTTGCCATGGAGGATGCTAGTGATTTTGAGCTAAAATTGGTCGGAATGACTAGATTAGAAAATTGTTAAAATGTTTTAAATTAAATTTACAAATCATAACAATTTTAAGGACTAAATTGTAATTGTATAGGTTTAGGACTAAGTTGATACAATTGAAATTTTTATGATTAAATTGATCGTCATACTAAATTGACATAAGAAATTTTAGAACTAAATTAACACAATCGATAGATTTATGGCTGAATTGATACAACTGAATAGATTATGACTAAACTGACCCAGTACAATAAATTTATAACTTTTTTGGATAATTTTCCTCACCATTATATATTGAGGTACTTGAACCTTCCCTAGCATCCAAATGTTGATTTGTAAATTGAATTATTTTCTTTATATATATATAGATATATATAATTATTATTACAACTCAGATAATTTATTAACTTTTGGTGGAAAAATAAAAGTGCGTTTTGCTTTTGTTGATTTCAAGTCAACAGGCTTTGAAACTTTTCGAGATGGCGTGGGGAAAAAATGAAATTCTTATTAAAACCGTAAAGTACTTATTTTGATGGGCGAAAAAACATTTGATTGTGTTTTTTTACCTATCTTCCATAATGATGGTTATCCGATATTTTCTCACGACTCGAGAGGGAAGAAAAATTGAAAAGGAATCAAACCCTAAACTACCGCAATGATGATCCACGAAGGTAGCTGCCACGGTGGTAGTTGCCTTTATCGTGAGTGGGAAAAACTTCAACAAAAAAGGCGAAAGAAAGAGAGAAAGTTTTCGTTCTTCTATTATTTTATCTTTTTAGTCCATTTTTGTGTAGAAAATTCAAAATTCCATCCCAAGACAATAATTAGTTGTCTGGATTTTGGGCCTAACTGCCTATTATTTGGGTAAATTATAATTATGTTCATTGAAATTTTGTGATCATATTACTCAATTTTGATTTTAATTATCCAATGCACTGAACTTTCATTTTTACGATTAATGCATTTTGACCTCAATTTGTAGGTGTTCGATAAAATTAACAATGAATTGCCAATTGGCATGAACGATCCTTATTGTGACGATTTTCTTCTTATAGCAAAGGGATTAAACATATGATAAATCATAAAAATACATTACTACCCAAAAAACATACAGGACATTTTAATTAAAATTTACAAAGCTTTGCTCGATATCTTTAGTGCGTTAAAGAAAATTCGGTGCATTCTCCAATCGAAGTCATTGCACTTCAATTTCAGTCATTTAATAAACTAAAGTTTCATTTTTTTTAAATGATTGATGCACTTTAATTGGAAATAGCTCACATTTGTGAGTACTAATATGGTTGTTTCTAGAGCATAGATGATGATAAAGTGGTGCAATCAATATGATGATGAAGTTGCACAACCCTTTGCATCTTCTTTTTCATTTTTGGGATAAATGCACTGAAAATCTTTTTTCTCACCTGCAATTATGCTCAATCCCTTGGCTTCCAAAGAGCGATTTTGGAAAGTGATTGCAAAGTCTCAATAGATGTCATTCAACAAAATGGTCTTTGCCCTTGGAGTATTCAACTATTCATTGTAGATCTCACTTCCTACTTCAGCAAAATCTAGGTTGGACCTTGGCCTGGACCTATAGGTCCAAGAATGGAACTACTTATGTGCTTGTAAATTAGGCTTTTAATCAAATAGGCACTTTCTTTTCCATGATTTCTTGTCTAGAGTTAAAAATATTGTATTAGTCAAGTCTTCTTTTATCAATTGTTCTAATATAGATACTGCATCCCTTCTGTAATGTTTTGTTTTGAAATGAAAATTTTATTTATAGCAAAAAAAAAAAAAGTGTACGGAAAATTTTAAGACCTGTCAAGTCTTATAACTTATCAAGTTTGTGCAATTACGTCTTTCAATTAACTATATCTAACTTGAGAAACAAAAAAATTGCTTGTAATTTTAGAATTTGATTGCACCAACCTGATAAGTTTTACGACTTAATTACAATATTTAAAAGTTTTTAGGACTTAATTACACTTTTATGATAATTTTAATACTTCTAATGCACTTATCCCTACATTTTTTTAAATTTCTTAATTTTTTTGTTAGGGCTAACATATACCGTAGTGTTGTGTCATATTTGAGGAGACATTAGTTATAGGATGAAAATTCAATTGGGAGAACAAAACCAGAGTACAACAATCAATGAACAAAAACCATCAAAGTTCAATGTGTTGAATGATTCAAATCTAATGTTGTTCGCCAATTGAAAAGTTGTATCAATTATTCTTTTGGTACGACGAGGGGAATTTAACCCCAACAAATTGAAATTGTTTACAAGCAACTAGGCCGACATACTTGGGGCACCAAAGACGTTATCAATCCAACGGCCTTGTGTTAAAAATCCTTTGCCTTCGATTGATCTGATTGTGTCAAGATTGACGTTATCTTTCATTAGCTCAAAACACTAGGAATTTTCACAACACACAAAAGTCGAGTTATAAATTCACACATGATCTTACCAAAGTAAAAGAAAACCTCACATGGGATTTTTTTAAAATTTTCTGAAATCCGAAACTTAGGGGCAAAGTGCTTTTTTTCCCCACAAGATAAATCTCAACCTCAACCAAACGCGCCCTACTCTCAAACCACTCGGCATTAGTAGGAACTCTAAAATGAGGAGTCGATGTCGCTTGTGGCCTGTGGGCGTTCGCAAATTACCAGCTGTGGGCGAGGCAACTGGCATTTTATCCGCTCATCCTCTCGACCCAAAACGGAAGGCGGAGGGAAGTTGGATCCATGTGGGCTGAAAGCGACCGCAGCAACTGGGGACTCTAGCGACCCTCCATCGACCCTCAATCGAAAATGGGGCGTGCCGAGCAGCATCGGATTCAGAGATCGTGGGTTAGCGCCGAAAGCAGCGCTTCTGGTTTTGTACTTCTGCTCGGTGCCGACGCCCTGGGCCCGGGCTCTTGTCCTCGAGTCCCCTTTTCATGTATCCATTGTTCGGTTGGACCTGTTCGTCTTCTTCATATGCCTAATGGCATATTGCATGAGTATTTCATATCGCTTATTTATAGGATTTATGTTCTCTTTGGATACATGTGGTCTCATTTTCGATCATGTAATGTGCTACATGATCGTTTCTCGACAGTTCAATAACTTTGATCGGACGTGGACCTGGTTGTTGGCTATCGTGTTAGAAAACTCAACTCAAACCTAACTCTCCCCCAAAAATGGCAAAGGGTCGCTGGTGTTGCGAAGGGAAATAGAATGCGGTGTGCCTATGGATGTCAAGTTAGAGCCAAATGAGCATCTTGTCAAGGTTTTATTACTTGTAAATTTATCGAGTTTAGGTTGAAGCGCATTGATCGCCAAGAACGAAAGTTTAGTTCGATCCCTGATGATCGAAAACGAAAGTCTAGTGGACCACCTTCCAGAGGTGAACAAACAAGCAGTCAGGCATGTGCTTGGACTTCATTTCTCTTGTGCAGACACTCATGCAAAGTTTATGAGCTACTTTGCCAGTACATTCCAAGGGAGAAGATAAGGAAGGGCTTTGTTGAGCTCGACTGCTCCGGACGTGAGGATCCGGTGCTCCTCTTCTACCTCATTTTCGCCCTAATAAAATTCCGGAGCATTTGTCTTTCAGCTTGTCTAATATCAAACATAGGTATCCCATAAATTCGGTCACTTTTGGCTTGAGAATTACATGCATATACCTTTGATTCGCCTCATCCTATGTCTCAGTCAAGATCGGAAGAAGACAGCGAAAGACAAGACTTCTCTTTTGAACATTTTCACGGGGAAAACATAACTTCTAGAGGCCGTGCGAGGATTTGAACACGACGCATTGTTTGGCACCGACGGTAGAACATGAAATGCAAACGCGGAAAGCAAATGCAAAGCGGTACTTCTTTCCGAAAGAGCCCCATTGCCATTTTCATCGAATGCCACACCATCTACCATGTGAAATGCCATTAACTCTTCGGCAAGGGAGAGACGAGAGAGAGAGAGAGAGAGAGAGAGAGAGAGAGAGAGAGAGAGAGGTCACAGAGGATGATGGATTGCAATTAATGTGGATGCGTGGGAGAGCAAGAAAGGAATGTAACATGGAGGTGGGAATATATGATGAGATTGTGTGAAGTCGATGTGGTTCTCTTGGAAGTGTGTTAACTACTGCCTATCCCCTTACATGCATCGGACGGTTGTTTTCATGCAGAGATGCAGAGAGAGAGAGAGAGAGAGAGAGAGAGAGAGAGAGGTCATGCAAGAACTGCAACGCCAACGAAGCATGAGCTAATAGAGTTCGTGCCTAAATGGGGCACCGCACCCTCTAGGGCCTCTATCAGTTCACTTAGACATCAGAATTGCATCCTTTTCTTCATGTAAATTAAGGGTAAGATTACATTCGTTTATGAGGTTTTCATTGGTCCGACGTTACAGGGCAATGTTGTTTTCACATGCTGTGTCAGGATGTTAATTATGGGTACTATTCATATTCAAGAACTCCACGTACATTACATGGTTTTCTTTTATTGTACTATATATCTTATCATTCTCATGTCGTCCCTCGAAATGGTTTTTCCTTTTTTGTTATCTTCAATTCATCCTCATGGATGTAGATACTTAGTTATTTGGAGGCTCACGAAGCACCCTACAAGATTTACAAACTAAGTAAATTCAAGCTCTTGACCCATGCGAGTTAGCCGTAATCTAGAGTAGCTCACAAGCAGTTGACGGAATTTGAACGGGCGTCCTCTAGTTCATCTATTAGGAATCTACCGATACTTCAATTTATTACGTTGAACCCGTCTTTCTTTTGGGGTTTTTGGAAATGTAACAGAGATTTGTTGAGGGGGGGACCAAGCCAGGCTATCATCCATCACATGGAGGTGGGGGACACATTGATGTATTGTGCAAGGATTGATGAAGCTACAATCACACGAAAAGAGCTATTAATGCCTCTCGAGGTTACATGCACAGTCAACTACACTGAAAGCAGTCAAGTGTAAACCTTCTCAGCAGGGGCCTTTGGATGATGTCTTTCTGATTAGGTGATGCCCTAGCAAAGTAAATTAGCCAAGGCATTTATGCAGAGGAAGTCCCTATGTCCGTGTCAAGGGAAGCAAAGCGGGCTGTTTCGAAAGACAATCCTTAAGAGACATTCTCTTCGGTCTGTGGGCTACTAGGTCTCAAGAAATGGCAACATGGCTGGCGCTCCTCGGCTTTGCAAAGTGGGCTTTTGGCAGAGCAACATGGTGAACTCACCCTTGTTTATCAGTGGATCTGCCTGATGTGTTGTGCATCCGACTCTCACATTTGACTAAGTTCTTGTGCTGAAAATATTTTTGATGTGAATGTGGATTTTCATGTCTTGTACCACACTCAATTAAGCATAATAAGTGCTAGGTATTCTTATCCCTACCTTATTTATCGGGTAGCACGAGAAAGATGGTGTTTGCCCCTATATTGCTCATATGTATTTTTTAAATCAAGTAAATGAAGCATTGAACCGTTAATTTATAGAATCTCGAAAATCATTCTCAACGTCTTTATTAGACATTACCTCTAGTGTTAGAGATGCATCTTTAGACTACAAGCCCTAGTTAAAAGACCAAACTACCCCTCCACCTCATTTAAACTCTAATCACATTCCCAACCGATGCCATTCCTCCCCAATCAGAGATGCGGTCGATGCCCTCCTTATCAATCCCGTGTCTATTTGTCTTCCAGCAAGCCTCGTTTCTCTATCTACTCCCCAGGCCAACCATGGCTGGGCCTTTGAAGTCTAGTTAGCATCAAGCTCAACTAGATTTAGAGTCGAGGTTGTCGAATTGATCTCGCTTGACACTGAGAGAGAGAACGAGCGAGCTACGGGATGGAGGGAGAGACAAACTCAACCAAGGTGGTTGCTAGTAACGAGGTGATGGCTCAACTCGAGGTGGCGGATGGTACCAACAATGGTTGCGAGTGGTGCTGCGAAGGATAAGTTGAACTTGGATTAAGTTAGGGCTTCAGTTAGATGAATCCTGTGGCGAGTGTTTTCGAAACAATACAACGGTAAAATCGAGAGGAAAATCTTTCAATTTCGATTTATAGATATGAAAGAATCACTTTAATGAATCATGCCTCGTATAATTTATGGAGATTTCAATTCGGAAGTTTAACATTGGCCATTTTTTTTAAGGACATGTACTTCTTTTTTGGAATCGTTTGAAAACTGAAATTAATTTACCTAGTACATGATTATTTTTCTTTTTCTTTTTTTGATTTGGCCTTTCAAGTTCACGTTCCTCAATGCTTGTAATTTCGATCTAGAGCGGTCCAAAGATGAAAGACCCACACACCTGAAGAACCAGCGCCCGACAAGACAACTCGAGAAAAGCTCCATCGCGTTTGTCTCCGGCCCCAGCCATGATTTGATTTGCCTTATGTTTTTTTCGCATCATTTAACCAAGAAATGATTTGATAGATGTCGGGAAGGCACACGGTTTCGAGGAGAAAACATTGGCTAGGCCGGCTCCTCCATATCACCATAATATCAGGTAGCTCGATTCGCAGACCAGTATATATTAATTTTTTTTATTTTATAAAAAAATTAAAATTGGTACCTCGCTATATATATCAAGAACTAATTTTCATTTCACAAAAATTTCCAAACTAATATGTTAACCGTTCATTAAAATTCCCATCCAATATTTTCTTAAAGTGCATAAGTATTGCATCTACAAAATGAAATGACGTGGAATATCCGGTATGCATTTTAATGGAGGCAGATTTACGTTAGCAGCACCGGTTTTGGGAATTTTTTACGAGACAGAAAATAGTTTAGAATAAATGTATAATAGGGATACTGATTTAGGATTTTTTTTGTAAGATGAAAATTAGTTTTAGGTAGATATGTCAGGAAGTGAAAATTTGTGGTTCTTAATGGTATTGCCCTAATTTCTTACTTCAAGTTATTTTTGTATTTGATTAAAACAGCAAGTTATAAACAAAAATAATGACATTTTACCACGAGAAAAAGCCAAGAAAAATCCTAAATTATGTCTAGTTTGATATATTTACTCTGAACTTGTTTTATAAAACTAAAAACTTCAAACTATACCCACTATGATATATCTATCCTAATTATTATGTAATATAAACAACCATAAAAGTTGTATTTATGTGGCATGTTTACCATCTATCAAGGTTCCTTCAGATGATTTTATAATCAAAATAATGTCATTTTTACTTCATTTAGCCATGTCAACACTGTTGGCCTTTTGATGTCCATGCACATAGATTTTTGATGGAGCTCATTGATAGAAGCAAGTACAAATTTGAAGTTTATGATATCATTGTTGGAAATTAATCCAAAGAAAACAACATTGTTTGTTGTAATCGAACATCAATGTAAAGAAGACGATAACAACTATATAATATCCTTCTTTTTATGTAAACTTAGGGTATGCATGAGAACATTTCTATTCTAAGAATTTCTGTTCTTTTGTTCCCCGTAACAAAAAAAAAAAAAAGAAACGAAAACCCGTTTGATAACGCCAAGTTGATTTCTATTCCCCGGAATAGAAAAGTTAGCTCGGGAATAGAAACGAGAAACAAAAAAAAAATTGCTTCTTGTCCCGGGAACAATTTCTAGAAATAAGCAAATTTTCTTTTTTTTTTTTTTTATTTCTCTCTTGCCGTGGCCACCTCCAACCGCCCGAGCCACCGCCGACCGCGCCCGCCGCCGCCGCCGCCGACCGTGAGCAAGAATAAAAAAAACAAATAAATAAATAAACAAATAAAAAACAAATAAATACAAAAAACAAATAAATACAAAAAAATAAAAAACAAATAAATACAAATAAAAAACAAACTCAAGAAAAAAAACAAATAAAACAAATAAAAAACAAATAAGTACAAAAAACAAAAAAATACAAAAAAATAAATACAAAAAAAAATAAATACAAATAAAAACAAAAACAAATAAAAAAAATAAATACAAAAAAATAAATACAAAAAAACAAATAAAAAACAAATAAATACAAAAAAACAAATAAATACAAAAAAATAAAAAACAAAAATAAAAAAAATAAATACAAATAAATACAAAAAGAATAAAAAACAAATAAATAAATAAAACAAATAAAAAAGAACAAATAAAAAACAAATAAATACAAAAAAGAATAAAAAATAAAAAAGAATAAATAAAAAACAAATAAATACAAAAAAGAATAAAAAAATAAAAAAGAACAAATAAAAAAACAAATAAATACAAAAAGAATCGTTGCGTTACCAAACGCATTTATATTCTTTTTCTATTCTAAAAGTAGAAATTTTGTGTAGTTATCAAACGGGTTCTTTTGCTCAGAAACTGTTCCCCGGAATAGAAATAGAAAAGAACTATTTCTGGAAAAAAAACTCTTCCCTAGCCAAGAAATTTTACCATGCACACCCTTACAAATCTTGGAGAAGAATAAAATAAGATATCAATGGAAAAATAACATAAAATTGGAGGTGAGATACGGATATTCAAATCTTCTTAAGGCGATTAGTTCCTGCCAAAGGTGCTCCACAGATTTACGAACTATGCCTCCCAAGATACAACACCTCAAACCTGTTTGGATTAGCACTATGCAAATAGGACTTAGTCAAACCATTCAATTGAACCAGCACACCCAGAAAAAACAGAAGAGTAGAAATTTATATCAAAGTTCTTTTGGAGTCGAGTCAAAGAAACAAAAAAAAAACCAACTGTAATGAAGCTCTATGCTCATATCTATTTATAGAGCTTTTTAGTTCATGTACAGAAGAGATACATGAATTAAATAGACGCATGTATTCACGAGATTCATGAACCAAGAGATACGTGAATCCAAAAGACACATGAATTCATGAATCTAAAAACACACCGTGAACTCAATAAATACATGAACTAAAAGATACATGAATCTAGGAAATTCATGAATTCAAATGATACGTGAATAGAAAAGTTTAGGAAATTCATGAATTCAAAAGAGATACGTAAATAGAAAAGACGTATATTAATTTATTGGCTTTTGTTGATCCATTAACCATAATTATAACCATAATTATAACAATTAGAAAAAGAGGTTTAGGATGAATATGTTACCGTGGACATAATTTGAGAATTTTAGTGACTTTTTTTTTTCTTTTATCATGGTTTGTATTATTATCATAACTATCAGTTTTGACACTATAAGTTCCAACTATTGTACTGCACCAATGCCCAATGCACCAAGGGTGTTAATGGGTCAGGTTGGGATAGACTCGACCTGAAGCATAAGGGCCGTGTGCCCTGATCCAACCCAACCCCAAACACATGAGACTCAAAACAAAAACCCGAGTTGGGTCTGGATTGGGTTTGGGTTTTTTTTTTTTCCTTCCTTTGAAGCAAAGTGTTGCTTCTCCTCCTCTTATCAGAACAATAGATGTCGAGGAACTCTTTCGTCGTCTTGTGGAAAAGACTCGGGATTTCAATTACTTACTTGAATCGACATCCTGTGCGTTGAATGCACTATAAATAAATATCTAGAGAATGACATGGGTCTTAATATTGGCCTACAGAGCGAGTATGTTAAATGATACCTTAATTTGTAACAAGATGAGTAATTGAGACTCGTCCTGAAATGCGATCAAGAATTTATCACATTATCTGGTGTATTAATCTAGTAAATTAATCTCAAGACTCCAGCATTAATTCTTGATTTTTTGGCTCCCATCTAATTAACCTCGACCCATTCAAGGATGTGTGTGGATCCTCAATCCATAAGGAGTTTTTGGGTACCGCATCGCATGCTTATATAGTGGACTTCTTTCGACGTACTAATTTTATTCCACATTTTTCATACTTTTTTCTTCATTTATTCGTCTAAGCTAGATTAGTTGAACGTCGTGCAACCTATAAATTTAAGAAAACTTGTCTGATCAATCTTGTAAACATACTGTATGGATGCCAATTGAGTTCTAAACTTTTTAATTTTGTCAATTTAGTCTTGAATTTTTGTGCAAAATCCCAATGCAGTTGTTTTGACTAATTTTTGCTTGAAATCCTCAATGCGGAGATGTGCTGCGTGAGATGGTCGGTAATAATTGAATTGTCACATTAGCATTTCCAATAAAAATTATTCGGAAGGATCACATTATAATTTAATAATTTTGTCAAAAGGTTTAAACTTAAAATGGAAAAATTAAAAAGTCTATAACTAAATTGACATCTATATAATAATATTAAAATTGATTAGACAATTTCTCCTATACATTTGAGAATTGGTAAGTTGAAATTTCACTTGGGGACACGATGTTGACACCCTTGCTTGTCTTAAAACTCTAAAGCTACTTTATGCACGAAGTGAAGAAGACAAAGTGAAGTACCTGCTGGAATGGATGGGTTTACTAAATTGGCGAGGGCAAAAGCGCTATGGATGTTGAAAACCTTGCTTGTCTTGCAACCCTAAAGCTACTTTATGCACGAGAAAAGAAGACAAAGTGCAGTAATCGCTAGAATCTGACAACTTGAACTTCTTTTTTCTAGGTCTCACTTCTCTTTTTTTTATGTAAATGCCTGCGCAGCGTTCACGGATCGAACCCAGAGCCTAGTACTCTTCGGCCCCATCCCCCTAATCCCTTTACTAGTTGGGCCGCATACCTGCTGGCAACAAGTTGAACTAGATTAGTTGTCCTCTAGGCTCATATAATTCTCCCCGGGAAGTCAACTCTCTTCTCACTAAATGCGACCTCTTGCTGGCCCATTTACCTAATTTTCATTTGGCCCATTGTAATAAGGAAGTAAATCAGGTTGCAGACTGGACAGTGAAAGCCTAAAAATGCACATGTTTACACTATAATTGGGTCATTAACCCCTCTCGAAACCCTTTCGAATCCTGTATGTGCCAAAACCCTTTTTAGCGGTCACTAGTCTTAATGGTTTTCTTTCTAGAAAAAAAAATGTTTGTAGAAGATGGGTGACATTTACCTGCTCTCAAGTGAATAGGGATAAAAAAAAAAAAATCCGTGGTAAGTTCAACAAGGGACGCCATTAATAAATGAAAAAAAAGCTAATTAATCAAGATTCAATTCCCTAAAATAGCATCATAACCGTTGCCCAATCCGACGATTCAAGCTATTCCATCATAATCTGAAAATGTTCCTGACGTGAAGGACGTGGAAAGCCGGAGTCGGCCCTGGGCATGACTTGAAAGCAAAGGCTCTCTATCTTGAGGTAGTTGTTTTGATATCTCTTTAAGTCACAAAAATTCGAAAAGCGAATGTCTCTTTCAAATTGATAGCGATTGCATTGTCCACGTCGAAGGGTAGTTTAGAAGTGCAGAAAATAGCTTTTTGCATTGTCCACGTCTAGAAACCGCACGTTCTTATTAGGTCAAATTGAAAGCTATATCCCCTCTTACGAGAGTCATCGACTCCGCTTCTCCGTAATTGATTTTTTAATTTCGCCCCGGATCGTATAGAATCAGTGCAATTTAATCCATGATATTGATGTTGGCTCGTCCAACTGCGATAAACGTAGTGCTCACTAAGCAGTATTCTTGCTTTTCTCTTTTCTTTTATTTTACTTCTTTTGGTTTAACTAAAAGGAAAAGTAGCATGACTTCATTCGATAACAAACAGAGATGGTGACCATCAAAGTTGTTGGGCCAGCGGTACAAGGTTCTACCTATCTTACACGAGATCACAAATTCAATTCACGTCATCAGTGAACCCTTCAACGACTTGTGCCACATTGCTTAGCTACTGCATCTCTTGTGCGGTGACTTTGAGGAATGGCAGTGATGGGCTCGCCAACCTCAGACGTTTGGATTGCGGGTGTTGTGGAGTAGATATGACTCAAATCAAACATTTTGTAGCGAGTGTGAGACCCTAATGATAACACTTGAAAGCTTTTTGATGTAGAACTAGTTCTACGCACGTACTCTCGGATTTATCACTTTTGCCTACATCACCTCAACAATGCAAGAAGCGTGAAATGGGTCATGTGATCTAATCACCGCGAAAGCAATTGCTAAGATGTTGCTTGCAGAACCTTAAATTTTCCATTATTGCAGATTAAGGCTTATGTAATGAGCCGTGCAAGAATTTAAACAAGTCCATTATCCGCTTCAAGCATTTTGCATCATGACAAGCCTGGTGCATAGTGATGACCTATTCCGTGGCGAAGCAATATCAGCTTAGGAAGCAAGGTCTTTTGGCATCATTCGATCCACACGTGGAAGAAACGAATTTCAAAAGAATGAATAGAAAAAACATAGAGTAACGATTCATCTAAGCATAGGTTTGATTAATGGACTAGAAAACATTAATGAACACTTTGGAATGCATTTGATCTCAGATTCTTGGACGAATTCGAGACGAGACGTGAGACCGTGGAGAATACTATATAGGGATGACATGAGATCCACACACCAACCACGAACCGACTTTAGTTAACCCTTCTCTTCGGGCAACATCGACATTGTTTCAGATGCGATTAAGTTGTTGGAACACTCGAGATCATTCATACAAACAGGAAACCCGTGTTGGTCGAAGGATCGCGATGAAGAAAATCATGAATTGCGTGGCGAGGAAGTTCACGGGGAAGAAGATGGTGGATAGCAATGGCATAGCCTTCACGGGGAAGAAGACGGCGGATAGCAATGGCATAGCCAAGAAGTGGAGGATCCTAAGCGGCGAGGACGATTGGGAGCATCTGTTGGACCCTCTCAACAGCGATCTCCGTCGGTACATCTTGCACTATGGAGAAATGGCACAGGCTGCTTACGATGCCTTCATCGCGGAGAAGGAGTCAAAGTTCGCCGGGGGCTGCCGGTATGCGAGGCGAGACTTCTTCTCCAAGGTGGGCCTGGAACTGGGGAATCCGTTCAAGTACAGTGTGACCAAGTTCTTGTACGCGACATCCCAAATCCAGGTCCCGGATGCGTTCATTGTTAAATCTCTGTCGAGGGAGGCATGGAGCAAGGAGTCGAACTGGATTGGGTACGTGGCGGTGGCGACGGATGAGGGGAAGGCCGTGCTGGGGAGGAGGGATATCGTGATTGCATGGCGAGGGACGGTCCAGACGTTGGAGTGGGTGAACGATTTCGACTTTGATTTGGTCTCGGCCTCGAAAATCCTGGGAGAGAAGGGCGATCCTGGGGTGCATCAGGGTTGGTACTCGATATACACATCCGCTGACACGCGCTCGCCCTTCAATAGGACAAGTGCCAGAGATCAGGTTAGTTTCAAATTATAATGGCTAGCTAGTCGAATCGAATCGAATGAGTGCATGATAGAGGAGAGTCATTAGAAACCCGAAATTGAAACAAGCGTATCGCTAAATGATTAGTACGATGAGGAAATATTGTGATTTCATCTTTCATTTGGGTTTCTTGTCTGATTTGCTGACAGTAAATTGTGCAAAATCTCTGCCTGTTCCATAACAGGTTCTGCAAGAGGTGAAAAGACTAGTGGAGCTGTACAAGAACGAGGAGATCAGTATCACCGTGACCGGCCACAGCTTGGGCGCGGCGATTGCGACGCTGAATGCGGTTGACATCGTTGCCAATGGACTAAATCAGCCTCAAGATCAGAGAGGGAGACCTTGTCCGGTTACAGCTATAGTCTTTGCCAGCCCTAAAGTCGGCGACTCCAACTTCGGAGAGGTGTTCTCCGAGTACCAAGACCTCCGAGTCTTACGTGTCCGTAACGCCTTTGACATAGTCCCGAGCTATCCAATCCTGGGTTATACGGAAGTCGGGGTAGAGTTGGGCATCGACACTCGAAAATCTCAGTACTTGAAGAGCCCTGGGAGCACGTTGAGTTGGCACAACTTGGAGTGCTACTTGCATGGAGTCGCAGGGACGCAGGGGTCGAAAGGAGGGTTCAAGCTAGAGATCAACCGCGATGTCTCCCTCGTGAACAAGAGACTCGATGCTTTGAAGGACGAGTATCTCGTGCCGGTCTCTTGGCGGTGTGAGAAGAACAGGGGCATGGTTCAGCAGGAAGATGGGTCCTGGAAGTTGATGGACCATGAAGAGGATAATGATGTTACTTCAATGTATCAAAGGTAAATAAAGGCAGTAGACACACTTGTGCTCCTAGTCTTTTCCAGAACTGATGTACACCAGAAAAGAGATTCATCGGTTTTCATGAGTGCACATGGATAATGTTTGAAGCTTACGGGCCATCAGATGTAATGGTTTCCATTGTGGATTAGAGCTTTCTTTCGCTTTCGTGGGATGGCGTGTCTCGGTTTTGAGGCTACGCGAGATACCTCGCTAATCTCATGAATCCTCGGGATAGCAGAACGGCATAAATTTCGTGGAATCGATAAATCATTAACAGGTGTAACCGCAGAAGAAATGGGGCGTTATCAAACTGATCTCAAAAAGGAAATCAAATTTTTCTGCACCCTAAAGGATTGCGCAGAAGAAAGGGGGTTGATCTTGTGCTTCTGTAGAAGGGGAGAAAATACAAAAGCCTGCCCTGTTGGACAAACCAATCCAAACTCATCATGGGAACAGGATAGAGATATTAAGATTTATGTACTCAGTAGATTTATGAAATTATGTGACAAATGGTAAATAATTATTTATCATAATGGATCCATATAAATGCTCAAAAGAAATCTTTCGTATCATTTAGTACAACCATTTAATTTACGAGTCTTAACGTATCTAGCATCGTTCAAGTCACTATTTCAAGATTCATTTTAATATACATCCCACATTTGTTGTATAAAACTACAATGCATTCTCACTGGGTCTAGTATATTTTATATTTTGGGAAAAACATATGTTGTTCGGTATCTCTCTACTAGCACAGGAAATCTAACTGTATAGACGTTGAAATTAGTAGTGCATTTTCTTTTCGCACGAGGATTTGAACGATGATTGATCCAAGACACAAGACAAAATGTTGCAGAGCTAATGTGATGCCAAGGAAAGAGACCGATATGTAGTCCCAAGGAGAGTGATAACAGGGCCGGCGGCATCCTTTAAGCCCACGGGCAAACTTGGATGGAGGTTGCTGACGGTGGCCCGGACCTCAGATAGAGGTTGTGGCCGCGGCCCTTGTCAGGGCCGGGGGTGACCTCAGATCGAGGCTGCAAGATCTCATTGCGGCGATGGATGAGGTAGTCCATTGAGGCCTTGTGAGTGTCATCGCGGGGGGGAGTGATATATGCAGAGGAGATCGAGATGGGAGTGCTTCCTTCCGGGTCAGAAGGCTTCACGCCAAGCTACCAAAGAAAGTTCGGGCCAGAATTGTGGATAGGGAATTATACAAGTGACCAATCTACTCCTTAACCCCCGGGTTGGACCCCACAGATTAATGTACGGGCGAAGCAGCTACAAGGGGAAAAAGTTTTAGAAATCCGAAGATTGCTGTTTCGAATAAAAACAAGTTCAATAGAGTTGCCACCAATCATTTTAAATAAAATTAGGATGATTGAAAAACCTAGGTGAATGCATTGAAGATACCGGTCATTTTGCGAGAAAACCGTATAAGCAATCCGGAGGTTCACTACGTGTGGGGAAGGGTTAATGCGCTCATAATGCCCATTTTGCACCACACTACTTAATTGAATCCTTGAATGCAATTTTGTTTCTTTAGAGAATATAATCCGGTGAAGTTATTCACATTCTCCTTTATGCCCCAAAATGACTCAGTGTCCCTTGTCTAATTTGCGTTTTGTAAATATGTATACTTGTATAGTAACGTGGCAAATATGCATGAGTCCTAATTTTGAGTGTTAGCCAGTGCAACTGCCTGAGCGGAGTTTATCCAACAATGTATAAACGATTTTGAAAATGACAGAGTCATGTTGTTTCGTCTACTTAGATAGAGGTACTTTTGTCCTTTCAGTCATATAAAATATTGGGTATTTGAAAACTCAAAATAGTTCTGAAAAGACAATATAATTTTGATTATTTTTGAAAAAATTCTGATGTATGAGGAGTCTCAGTTTAAAATTGGGCAATTATTTGCTTTTTTTTTTTTGGTCTAGTCCTACCCTACTCCTTCACTCAAGCATCCTCACTACAGGTGTGTAATATGGACCGCCTCAATTGGGAATTGGTCGGATTGGACTGAATTGGTCGGTTAGGTTCGGTTTCCGAGAATGTTGGTTTGATTCCCGATTCTTAAAAGTGAAACTGATATCCGGACAGTCTAATTCTTGATTTCAAGGGGAATCAAACCGGACTAGACTGATCGGCCACCGCCACTTGCCATCCTGAATAGTTGGGTAATTACATAACTTGACCAATGCAGATTCATCATGACATCGCGTCTCCACCACACAGCCATTGTGATGACCTTGGATCCGCCGCAACCGACTTCCCAACCACAATCAAGTTGCCTGTCAAAGTTCCTTGAAAGTCGACAGGGTACACATCTTGATATGAGAGAGAGAGAGAGATGACTGAGAACAATTGTGGTGATGGTCAAGACAATGAATGGAGGCAGCCGTGATACTTTACGTGGTGGCTATGCGGGGTTGTCCGCAAAGAGATGGTCGAGAACAATTGTCGTTGCCAGAGTCGCCGACTTGCTTCTTTCTAGCAGGTGCTTTGGCCTAACTCAAAACCCCTTCCCCATCCTCAGCAAAGAGCGCGCCATTGCCTGTGTCGGAATTGGAGTTGCCGAAGTTGAAAACAACAGGGAAGTTGAAGAAATCAATTGAGTTGGCAAGAGGGAATAAACAGAGCAAAGCGAAGATCACAATGCAGGTCTTGGAAGCCATGGATGATGTTGTAGGAAGAATGTGATTTTCTCTTGGAGTTTAGCTACCATTAGAGAAAAAAAAAAAAGTGACTGGTTCTATTGGACTGGATCGAAATCGGATTGGAACGGTCCATTTCCTGATTATAGTACCAACGCTCCAGTCCCCAATTCTTAATTTTGGGAATCAGTCCGTTTTTGGTTCCGTCTTGGAACTAGATTGGATTGGGAACTGATCACCCTTAGTCCTCACTCTAGCCTCGAGAAAATGGGGAATCGAACTCCCCAATTCTTAGGCTCTCCCTTCCCGAGTGGGAAGGGTGGTGAGGTTTTGTTTGGATTGATTTCCTTAATATTTCGACTTATGAGTTAGTTGATATGCAAGTGTTTTTCAAATGCAAATTGACAGAATGACAACAAAAGAAATTATAAAAATTTTCTATATTTTATTTAAGTAGAATAACTATTGTCAAAGCTTATTTTTGTAACTTCTAACCATTTATTTTGATGTTATAAGTAGGGATGAGTAGTTTCAAGTTTCGTACAGATTTCGTACGGTTTCCACTTGAAACTTGGAATCTACTTATTGAAACAGGTTTTTCATTTTTTTGGAACCTACAACCTATCATACATAATTTGGAACTTGGAACCTACTTTGTCATAGGTTCTAAGGTATACCCAGATTTCACATTTATCATTAGTTGAATGATTGCGGTAGATTATTACTTTTAATAACTATCACTTGCTCATATGAAAAATATAAAATATTAAAAAAATAAAAGTTTTAGTTATAAAATGGAAACTTGACTAGTGGTTTCAAGTTATATACTCATCATCAAATGTTATGGGGTATCGCAGGATCATGCGAAGACATAGATCAAGAAAAACCCAAAATCTTATTTCAGATTCTCGATTTCAAGTTTTACCAACTTAGAATCTGGAACTTATTGATTGAAATAGATTCTCTAATTTTTTGAATTTAGAACCCACATGGCATATTTTGGAATCTGGAACTAGACAAATCCCCACAGTCTGGTTCTCAGGCTTCAGGTTTCAATCTATAACCATGCTCACCCCTAGTTATAACAAGCCTTTTCTTTTTTTTTTTTTAATCTTTCTCTCGAAAAGCTTGTTTTTGATCCAGTAGAGTACAATTATATTTACGAAATTTTCTAGACTAATTATACCATCATAATGAATTATTTTAATTTTAAAAGGTGGGTTGAAAACCCTTACCTAGATGTCGGGCCACTCTTCTTGGATTGACCTCTTCTCCAAAATACTGGATTTATTTCGTGAAAAATAAATGATTTAGAATTTTTTTTTTCAAAAAAATAATTGCTCTATATAATTAATATATGAAAATTATTTTTATTATTGACAACAATTTATGTTTAAACATTTTTGGAGATGATGATATTTTTATTTATTTATCATTTTTGTAAGCGATACAAGCAAGCATGTTTAAAAAACGGTTTTCAAATCATTTATTTTTCATAAATTAAATGCACCTTCAGTTCCTTCTAAATCATTTATAAGAAAATACATATATGAAGATACATTGGCAATTGAAATTTTTTAAAGGAACAGGAAGTGTCATACGAAAGCATACACCTAAATAATTTCGAAGTCATTGTAAAAGTGCCAGCACCTTGATGTACTCAAATAATTTATTAATTACCATCATTACCTTATCCCTGTCCCATCTCTTTATAACTCATTTGACCTCTCAATTTTTCAATCCTCGAAGCAAATTAAAAGAGCAAATAGCAACAAAGTTTCCTAAAACAGCTATAAAAACAAAACAATCAATGATCCTCAATTATTGCACAAAACACTCTGTTATTATCGATATCTTTGAACGAAAGTGACCACAAAGTAATTTAGATGACTAAAATTGAATAAATCACTCGTTTTTACGACAGACAGATAGGCCAGCCAAACCAAAACAGCAGCAACTAATGTAACTAGGACATTGGTATGTCATTAGCGAGAAGATAACATATGTGAGGGGGGATCAGACGCCATCTTTCTGGAAACTGGAGGCTAAATCATCTGTTCAAGTGGAGGCGGAGGTTATCATCAGGAGCGCCACCGGAAGACGTAGCCGCGCGTCCCGTAGTCCCACTCCCTGCGGTCACGCTGCCCGACATAGAAATTCCCGCGACGATAATCAAGTCGGTGAAGCGGCGAACGAAACGATTGTTGGAACCAAGCGGGATATACAACAGAAGGTATAAACTCAAGATGATGAAGAGGGCGACCGATCCCAAGACCAAGACAACGATCGCAAGCCAAGCGAGTTTGGTTACGGTTGCGTAGACGCCTGCCATGAATGCTAGAGCCATTGCGGCAAGAGCTACCAGCAATGGGAGTCTTGCTTTCAAAAGGGCATTTCGCACTGCGTGAGGATCATTAATCTGTGTCCAGAGGAGGATCACGAGTGCGATGATTGAGCTGTACATGGCGATGGAGTTGGAAATCACAAAGACATTGTACATGGCTTTGTGGAGCAATATGGCGATTCCGGCGCCTGGGTCGGAACTATTGTATCCTCCCGGAATGGAAAAACCAGAAGCGAAGGTCACAGCGGCCACGAGCGTCGCCACGACCATGCGAGTATCCGCCTCCTCCTTGAGTCTATCCAATTCTGGAGGTTCCAATTCTTTCCCTGGGATCCGATGGTTTGGCTTGCAGATAGCTAATTCTCCACTTCTCGGTGTCCCAGCAGATTGCAAGATTATTCGTGTTAACCTCTGCAAGTAGAGAGTCAAGGAATAAACAAAGAAACTAAAACTTTATAATTTTGGCAACTAAATTACACATTTGACTGAGAACATTCTTATTCACATACCTCATTAAGTTATATTCGAGGTCTATCCCTGATCGGTATACAATTTGCAATAGATGATCACCCATGACAAAAGTGTAAGAGGTCGTACCTTCCGAAGTGGAGCATCCATTCCTTTCATGTCCTGCTCCACCACATCCAGAGCCGTCATGTTATTCATATCTACCAGCTTGAGATCAACTCTACTGTCTCGTGCAAGAAGAAGCAAGACCGAAGGTTGCCAGTGCAACGCAGCCAGATGCAGAGGCGTATTCATGTCGAAATCTCTTGCATTTATGAGGTGACCAAACTTGGGATTTTTCAGTATGTATTTGACAGTTGAAGTGCATCCGTACCTCGCTGACACGTGAAGAATGTTCTGTTGTAGCCTAGATGGAAACTCTGCAGGGTCTGGCCATTGCCGAAGTAGCTCCTCGACGATCCGGACGTGATCCATCATGCAGGCGACATGGATAGGAAGATAGCCCTCGGTACGATCTTGCTCCAGCACGCTCTTCGGGAACTTCTCCATCATGAACTTCACTCCATCGAGATAATTCGCGTATGCAGCGAAATGGAGTGGAGTGCCATATTCCGCATCTCTCAATTGAAATAGCCACGGCTTCTTTTCCCACATTTCTGTCAGCATATCTAAATCCAGCAAAAGATTTTAATCATTTGGGATGAACACATATACTGTAATTCTTCAATAGCGGTTGATCCCGTCCTAGACGATCCGAAGCGTGGGGATTTGACTCACAGTCTTGCCCCTTAGAATAGTAAGCTATCGATACCATACGTACACGGGCCTCTAATAAATTAGACGTTGCTTGTGAAACTTGATTTTTACACCACCAGTGGAAACCAAAATAAAGTAAACAAAAGAGTGACCGGGAAGATCAACTAATGAGTGTGAGCATGAAAGTAGGGTTTACCGAATTTCCGGTGCATAACCGCGACATGAGCGGGTGACATGCCGAAAACCCTTTGAGTCTGTGATCTCCTCTCGTCTTCGCCCTCATTTGGCACTTCCAACAAGCACTTGAGAACCTCCAAGTCCCCTGTTTCGACGGCTAGGCACCATGGAGACTTGCTTTCCTTATTCTGATAATACAACGGATTGGGATCTGCATTCACCAACAGACGGATCACTTCGTAATGGCGATTCTTCACGGCCTCGTGCAGAGCGGAGTTGCCGCTGCGGTCAGTGGATCTTGGATTCCCGCTGGGAAGGAGAAGCTCCACTGCACTGGTTTTCCCGGCTCTAGCCGCAAGGAGCAGCGGTGTCTCTCCTCTGGAGTTTGCCCCGGAGACCCAGTACTCAGGGAAAAAATCGATGATCGCTCTGATAATATCATCATTCTCTGTTTTCCATTGATGTCGGGTAAATTTAAGCATGAAAATTCTAAGATTTTAAAAATGCGCAGAAGAACAAATAAATGTTATGGTCACACCCTTTCGAATATACCTGCTGCAGCATGGAGCAATGTACTCTTGGAGGGGCTGCGAAGGTGGAGAACGACGGGCAGCGACACTCCTTCCTTGGCACAATGATCCTCCAGGGCTTTGATGAATTTGTCGACGTGCCCTTCCTTTGCAGCCAAGTATAGCTGATGATCCATAATTTTCTCGGGCTCTGCAGGATCCCGCCGTTGTTGGCTCGGGTCGTCCCTGATTAACGCGTCCAGTCTCTGCCTTCTCTGCTTCCACGTCTCCTGCTCCATAGATAGCTTCGCATCCATCTGTATTTTAACATGCAGCAAATGACGCCCAAAGTGTATTGCGCCGACAAGATACACGACAAAAATGAAGACCTCCTTCGCGCCAACAAGACGTGAGCCGACAAAATCTACGGCTGAACTACTTCACCTCGACCAGAGAAGAAAGCATAAATCGCATGAAAATGGCTGATCAAACCAAAAACAAAGCCACTCACCAGCTCGTCGAGCCACGGGACGCTTTGGCCTCTCCTCGGAACCGACACAATGCTTCCTCTCCCTGTTTCCACACACTCTCCCTCTCTTCCTCTCCCTTTCTCTCTGTCAACTCTTTCTCTTTCTCGAAAGCAAAGCCAAGAGAGGGAAGTATAAAAGAGGAGGGAAGGGCCTACGGGCTCGTCATTCTCTTTCTTCTCTTGACGTTGACGAAGAAGAGAGAGAGAGAGAGAGAGAGAGAGAGAGAAAGAGACAACTAATGGGTAGGAGAGATTGCAATGAAAAGCGAGTGAAAATTCATGTGAAATGAAGGGTGAATTTCTCAGATCGGATAGCTTTAGAAGGATCAGTTCCCGATAGAGAAACAAGGAAGAGAAAGTATATAATACAACAATGCGGAAATAAAAACCAGCATTCAATTTCACCAATCTAACGGCTCTCTTTCTCTGACTCTCCCCCCTTGACGTTAAGAAAAGCTTTTTTTAATTATTTATTTTCTGCGAAATAAACAGAATTTTGGTGTGTTAAATTAATGTCTCGAGTTTGAATTCGGATAACGATTTGTTAAACCGAATTTATCGATAAAGATTTCCCAAGTAGATTTCAAATTGGATGAGGGAATTCGCTGGACTCTTGAAGATTTACAAAAAAAAAAAAAAATAGAATAAAAGAAACAAAAGGGAGCAAAAATTCTTTATCTGCGGAAGCTTGCAGAATCGGAAAGTGCTTATCATCGTGGGGCCCAAAGTCAAAAAATTGAGTTTGGGGCACACACTTATTCCATGCCGAAGAAAGAAGCCAAAAGTGGGCCCAAGTCAAAGTATTCTCCTTGGGCACACATATAAATAAAGTGTCGAAGTCTCTAGGAGGTTTCTTTTTGGGTATGGAGATTTTGCGTGACAGGACAGTAAGAATTTTACGTCTATCTCAAAAGAAATATATTGAAAAGATTATGACACTTTTTATTATGCAGTCGGTAAAATCTGTAAGTACACCTTTAACAAAGCACTTTAAACTTTCAGATAAATTATCACGCAGACTAAGGAAGAGGAGGAGCATATGTCCCGTGTTCTTTATTCTAGTGCCGTGGATAGTATTATGTATTCTATGGTGTGCACTATGCCTGATATTTCATAAGCTGTGAGCGTGGTTAGTCGCTATATGAAGTGTCCTAGTAAAGCTCATTAGGAAGCTGTGAAGTGGATCCTCAAATATTTGAAGGGGACAATAGATGTGAGTATAGTGTACCGAAGGGACATCAATGATAGTGAGACTACTGGTTTTGTGGATTCGGATCATGCCGGTGACCTGGATGATTGCAGGTCTTTAGCAGGCTACGTGTTTACGCTAGCGGGTGGTGCAGTTAGTTGGAAAGCGTTCTTACAGGATCACATTGCCTTGTCTTCGACTGAGGCAGAGTACATGGTACTAACCTTTGTAGCGAATGACTTTGAAGCGAAGGAGGCGATATGGTTACTAACCTTTGAGTTAGAACAGAAAAGTGTGGATATACACTATGATAACCAAGGTGCGATATATTTGGTATATAATCCAGTTTATCACGAACGAACGAAGCATATCAACATCAAGTACCACTTCATCCGAAATGTCTTAGTTAAGGGTAGTGTTATTGTCAAAAAGATTGCTACAGCAGATAATCCGACAGATATGATGACTAAGTCCGTTCCTTCGGTGAAGCTCAAGCTTTGCTTGAGCTCTATTGGTGTCTGTGGAGAGCGAGCGCCCGTCGGGGCGTTGGGAGAGCAGCATGGATGATGGCCAAAGACTATAATCTCGCTTCAAACATCGGTACAAAAGAATTGTTATATTAATGTCTCGAGTTTGAATTCGGATAACGATTTGTTAAACCGAATTTGTCGATAAAGATTTCCCAAGTAGATTTCAAATTGGATGAGGAAATTCATTGAACTCTTGAAGATTTACAAAAGAGAAAATAATAGAATCAAAGAAAAAAAAAGGGGAGCAAAGATTCTTTTTCTGCGGAAGCTTGCAGAATTGAAAAGTGCTTATCTTCATGGGGCCCAAAGTCAAATATTTTAGTTTGGGGCACACACATATTCCATGCTGAAGAAAGAAGCCAAAAGTGGGCCCAGGTTAAAGTCTTCTCCTTGGACACACATATAAATAAAGTGCCGAAGTCTCCAGGAGGTTTCTTTTTGGACTGTTGAAACCCTACGTAGAAAAAAGAGGAGCCGCACGTCGTCAAGCTAAAGCGCGATCAAGAAAGAAGAACGCAAAATCCGTATGTATGCGAACCACGCGTACGTAGAGCGTTGTATTTTGAGTTTGAACGTGCAGTAATGTTAGATGATGATGATCAAGCGCTAATTGTGTTATGCTCACTAACAAGCCTTAAATGGGACGCAGGGGATCGAAAGGAGGGTTCAAGCTGGAAATTGACCGCAACGTCTCCCTCATGAGCAAGAGACTCAATGCTTTGAAGGACGAGTATCTCATGCCCGTCTATTGGCGGTGCGAGAAGAACGAGGGCATGGTTCAGCAGGATGACGAGTCTTGGAAGTTGATGGACCATGAAGGGGATGATGATGTTACTTCAATGTATCAAAGGTAAATAAAGGAAGTAGACACACTTGTGCTCCTAGTCTTTTCCAGGACTGATGTACACCAGAAGAGAGATTCATCAGTTTTCATTAGTGCACATTAAAAATGCTTGAAGCTTATGGGCCATCGGATGTAATGGTTTCCATTGTAGGTTAGAACTTTCTTTTGCTTTCGTGGGATGGCGTGTCTCGATTCCGAGGCTATGTGAGATATCTCGCTAATCTCATGAATCCTCGGGTGAGCTGAATAGCATAAACTTCGTGGAATCGATTTGCCATTAACATGGTGTAACTGCAGGAGAAAAGGGACATTATCAATCTGATCTCAACAAGGAAATCAGGGTTTTTCTGCACCCTAAAGCATTGCGCTCACTTGGTTGATCATGTGCTTTTGTAGAGGGGAAAAAAATACATGAATTTGCTTTGTGGGCCAAATTCATCCCGAGAATATAATAGAGATCTTACTAAATGGATTTATTAAATTATGTGACAAAAAGTAAATGATTATTTATCCTAATGGACACATTTAATATTAGGAAAAATGACAGAAATGGTCTCTGAACTTTAGCTTAATATGCAATGTGACTGTTGAACTTTTAAATTGTTTAATGTGGTGATTGAATTTTAGCTCATTATGCAATATCGTCATTGAATTTTCAATTTGTTCAATATGGTCCTTAAACTTTTCGTATACATTCAATCTAATAAGAAAGCGTTCAATATCGTTCTTGAACTTGAATTAATGGAAGGATAATGTTGTACATTTTCATATAGTCTAGGCACTAACTTGAATATGTATTAAAAGTATAGGGACTATATTGAACAAATTAAAGTTCATGAACTATATTGTACATTAGGTCTAAGTTCAAATGCTATATAGAATAGAAAAAATATTCAGGGATCACATTGCATATTGAGCCAAAATTTAGCGACCATTTACATCTTTATTATATTACGAATCTTAGCATATCTAGCATTGTTCAAATTGCTATTTTGAGATCCACTTTAATAAAACTATAAAGCATTCTCACTCTGTATGGTATTTTCCAAATTTAGGAACAACATATGTTGTTCGGTATCTTTCTACTAGCACAGGAAATCTAACTGTAGAGACGTTGAAATTATTAAGGCATTTTCTTTTCGCACGAGGATTTGAACAATGATTGATCCAGCAAATAAGACAAAATGTTGCAGAGCTAATGTGATGCCAAGGAAAGAGACCGATATGTTGTCCCAAGGAAAGTGATAACAGGGCCGGCGGCCTCCTTTAAGCCCATATGGGCAAACTTGGATGGAGGTTGCCGACGGTGGCCGGGACCTCAGATAGAGGTCGTGGCTGCGGCCCTTGTCGGGGCCATGGGTGACCTCAGATCGAGGCTGCAAGATCTCATTGCGGCGATGGATGAGGTAATCCATCGAGGCCTTGTGAGTGTCATCGGGGGGACGCAGAGAGTGATATACGCAGAGGAGATCGAGATGGGAGTGCTTCCTCCTGGGCCAGAAGGCTTCACACCAAGCTACGAAAGAAAGTTCAGGCCAGAACTGTGGACAGGGAATTATACAAGCGAGCAATCAACTCCTTGCCCCCCGGGTTGGAGCCCACAGATTAATGTACGGGCGAAGCAGCTACAAGGGGAAAAAGTTTTGGAAATCCCAAGATTGCAGTTTCGAATAAAAACAAGTTCAATAGAGTTGCCACCAATCATTTTAAATAAAATTAGGATGACTGAAAAACCTAGGTGAATGCGCTAAAGATACCGGTCATTTTGCGAGAAAACCGTATAAGCAATGCGGAGGTTCACTACGTGTGGGGAAGGTTAATGCACTCATAATGCCCATTTTGCACCACACTACTTAAATTAATCCTTGAATGCAATTTTGTTTCTTTGGAGAATATAATCCGGTGAAGTTATTCACATTCTCCTTTATGCGCCAAAATGACTCGGTGTCCCTTGTCTAATTTGTGTTTTGTAAATATGTATAATAATGTGGCAAATATGCATCAGTCCTAATTTTAATTGTTAGTCGGTGCAACTGCCTGAGTGGCATTTATCCAATAATGTATGAACAATTTTGAAAATGACGGAGTCATGTTTTTTCGTCTACTTAGATAGAGGTACTTTTGTCCTTTCGGTCATATAAAATATTGGGTACTTGAAAACTCAAAATATTTCTGAAAAGACAATATAATTTTGATTATTTTTGAAAAAATCCTGATGTATGAGGAGCCTCAGTTTAAAATTGGGCAATTATTTGCTTTTTGTTTTTTTGGTCTAGTTCTACCCTACTCCTTCACTCAAGCATCCTCACTATAGGTGTGTAATATGGACCGCCTCAACTGGGAATTGCTCAGATTGGACCGAATTGGCCGGTTAGGTTCGGTTTCCGAGAATGTTGGTTTGAATCCCGATTCTTAAAAGTGAAATTGATATCCGGACAATCTAATTCTTGATTTCAAGAGGATTCAAAGGGGACTAGACTGATCGGCCACCGTCACTTGCCATCCTGATTAGTTGGGTAATTACATAAACTTGACCGATGCAGATTCATCGTGACATCACGTCTCCACCACACAGTCATTGTGATGACCTTGGATCCGCCGAAACTGACTCCCCCACCACAATCACGTTGCCTGTCAAAGTTCCTTGAAAGTCGACAGGGTACACATCTTGATATGAGAGAGAGAGAGAGAGAGAGAGAGAGAGAGAGAGAGAGATGGCTGAGAACAATTGTGGTGATGGTCAAGACAATGAATGGAGGCAGCCGTGATACTTTACGTGGTGGCTATGCGGGGTTGTCCGCAAAGAGATGGTCGAGAACAATTGTCGTTGCCAGAGTCGCCGACTTGCTTCTTTCTAGCGGGTGCTTTGGCCTAACTCAAAACCCCTTCCCCATCCTCAGCAAAGAGCGCGCCATTGCCTGTGTCGAAATTGGAGTTGCCGAAGTTGAAAACAACAGGGTAGTTGAAGAAATCAATTGAGTTGCCAAGACGGTATAAAAAGAGCAAAACGAAGATCACAATGCAGGTCTTGGAAGCCATGGATGATGTTGTAGGAAGCTTGTGATTTTCTGTTGGAGTTTAGCGACCATTAGGAAAAAAAAAGAAGAAAAAGTGACTGGTTCTATTGGACTGGATCGAAATCGGATTGGAACGGTCCGGTTCCCAATTATAGTACTAATTGCTCCGGTCCCCAATTCTTAATTTTGGGAATCGATCCGTTTTCGGTTCTACCTTGGAATTGGATTGGATTGGGAACTGATCACCCTTAGTCCTCACTCTAGCCCTGAGAAAATGGGGAATCAAACTCCCTAGTTCTTAGGCTCTCCCTTCCCGAGTGGGAAGGGTGGTGAGGTTTGTTTGGATGATTTCCTTGATATTTCGACTTATGAGTTAGTTGATATGCAAGTGTTTTTCAAATGCAAATTGATAGAATGACAACAAAAGAAATTATAAAAAATTTCTATATTTTATTTAAGTAGAATAACTATTGTCAAAGCTTATTTTTGTAACTTCTTTTTTTTTTGGTCGAAATTATTTTATTTTATTTTATTTTATTTTGGTCGAAATATTTTTGTAACTTCTAACCATTTATTTTGATGTTATAAGTAGGGGTGAGTGGTTTCAAGTTTCGTACAGATTTCTGTTGACACCTAAATTTTGGCGACCCAGTCATTTGTTTAATGCATAGAAAATTAGGGATTAATTTTTAACCCCTAAAAAAATTAATTAATTAATTAATTGCGTAGCATATAGTTTTAGGAGCATTTTGGCATTTGCATCAGACTGGTGACAGATGGGTTTGAATTAGTAGTTCTGAGCTTTAATTTGACGATCCGCAGTTTTGTGAAGGCAAATGAGACTCTAAATATTTTCTTACAAGGTCGTGGAATATACTTCATCGATTCCTTTGTGGTTGTGTCGGTATAATCTTGAACTTTTGATGATTGAAAATATGATTCTTTCCTTTCTACAAACAAAATGCTTATCCTTAGCATAATATATGGAATCGACCAACTCGTGAGCTAATATTTAGTTGAAAGAAATAAAATCGATAAAGATTATTCAGCATACGTGATCAAAAGGAAAGAGATATGCATGAATCGCCAAAAGATGGACTCACGGTCAAAAGGATGGAAGAAAAGGACAAATCGTGATATCTTTTAAGCAATCAGAATAGGAAATACGATTTACTTTCTTTCTTCGTGACCCTGCCCGTTGACCTCTAAAAGGAACTCTTCACGACCGAAGCAAAGGAGGGGCCACACAATTCCACATACGGCCACATTGAAAGGAGGCCACCAAAAATTGAGATACGGCCACAATTCTGAGAAAGCATTCAGAAGAAAAGAGAAAAAATCGTAAGAAAGAAGGAGAAGGGCCTTTCGCAGCCATCTCCCACGAAGCAGAGAGCCACCTCCGCGCATCCTTGGCCCGAGCAGTCCTTGCACACGCCACCGTTGAGGTTTACCAGTTTCAGTTCAGATCTTCAACCTCGCCTGCAGTCCTCTGGCGACCTCTTCACTTAGCATCTCCCATCGCAACCGTGACCGTTGCCTCTCTCCATCTCGCTGCAAGTGGAGGTTGGATGTTCTGAAGTTCACAATAGTTGTGGGTAAAGGAATCTGTAGGCCCCGCGATGCCCGCTTGCCGTCCCAAAGTCGCGACCAGCCCGAGCGCCGTCCGAGTCACTGTTGTTGGTGATCCACTGCCCAAGCCAACGACGATCGAGCTTACCGCTTGATCATCGTTGCGACCCGCACCGTGACGAGCTGCTATTTGCCAATCCAAGTTGGGCTCCCGCCGCGAGTCCTGCCTATCATGACCAGCTGCTATTTGTGTGGACAGCTGTTAACACCTTTATCGAACGGCCAGCCGAGTTGCACTTGGCTCACCCATGTCGCCACGAGCAACGACGTGATTCTTCGGCCGTCCTTTCGAATACTTTCTCGTGCAGGTTAAGCATAACAGAGATGCACGTGGAACAGCACCTGGTGGGATACGTTGTTCATGGTTGAGGCCAAATAAAAGAAGTTCTTGACTATTGACTTTAGCTTGCAGGAAAGGATATTGGGCTTTTGTTTTTGTTTTTTAAGAAAAAGTCACGTCCTCTTCCTTGGTAAACTTCAGCTTTGTGGGCTCGCTCACACCGCAAACCATTGTCATAGCCGTGCTCCCATGAATCACCATTCACAAGCTGCCGATAAGTTCGAATTGGGAAGCAATATCCGTACAATATTCAAATTAGGTAAAATTTCTTATCCAAAATAGTTTGAATATTTTATTTCCTACTCACTGCATATTGACATCTAATCAGATCTCCTCAAGTAATACGCACAATTTCCAATAGGATTTGTTGCCTAATTCGCAACCGCACACGCCAATTTTTTATTCCATCTATAAGGCTTTAGATGGAATAATTAATCACGCGGGAATAAAGTTGATATCTTGATCTTTAAGGCTTAAGATCAATTTATCGATTTTATTAGCAAAATAATCAAGCTTGATTAGATATCGTTTCCAAATTCGAACGATGGATAATATCTTTGATGACCGTGGATGATTTGGTGCTTATCTTTTAATTTTTTTTGTTTATCCTAAAAATACAAAAAAAATTGCATTTGCATATCATGTAGATTAGAATTGATTTCCTAGAAAAAATTGCATGATAGAATACTTTTTTTTAGAATGCATGTTTAGAAGGTATTTAGGTTAGATCATATATTTTGAATTAAATTACATGATGAAATAATTTTTTAAGTTAAGATAGGATTCGGATTAGTCTATTCCTAACTTAAAATATATAATATGTCACTTTAGTTAGGTTTTTATTTTTAGCAATTTTAATTACGAATTTTCATAAAAAAAATACAAAAAAAAATCATGCTCATGTATATAGAACTAGGTTCATGAAATGCACGTCATTTAGTGATTGTTGCTAGGTTCATTTAATTACAAATTGCCCGTCATTAGAGTTAAGTCATTAGGTTAATTTAGATTGCACATTTAATTATTGCATTTCTTTAATTTCGAATTTCATGAAAAATACCAAAAAGAATTGTCTTAGAATTAATTTTATTCTCTAGGATAGATTGCATGCTCATTAAGAAAATACAAAAAAAAAAAAATTACTTTGTTCATGTCATATAGTTTAGGTCATATAGTTATGTCATGTCATTTCATGTTAGATTAGTAACATTGCATTGTATATAGATTAAATTCTCAGTAAATACGCGAAAACAAAAAATTGAGTGATTGCGTGTTAATTAGAAATCATATCTAGGAGTGTTGATGTGAATTCTGATCTAACAACGCAGATGCTTTCATTGTTATGAGGTAAATTTTGCATTTTTTTTATTTGATTTCTTGAGTATTAAATTAGTGGTTTGCGCACCCACATGATCACCTCACATGTTAGGGAAGTGAATTAAAATTAATTCAAGCTACCTGCAAAACTTTTTTGAAATAAAAGAGAAAGGTACCGAAAGGGCATTAGAAAAATCTAGTGTAACCAAGTCCCCGTACCCAAAATCTCTAGTTTGTAAAAGTAAAATAATTCTCTTATGATTTTACTTAGGTGTCTAATCAACCTACTGTAAATTGATTAGTGACAACTCCTAATTGAAAAGCCAATTGCATGTTAAGAACTTGAACCTAAGTCGTGAATTGGTATGGGTTTGGGAGAGCCAAAGTTAAGCTTATGCTTAGTAATCCATTAGCTAAAAATCCTAGGTGGTTCACCCGAAATTTGGTTGCGACAATTTCGTATAGTTTCCACTTGAAACTTGGAATCTACTTATTGGAACATGTTTCTCATTTTTTAGAACCTACAACATACCATACATAATTTGGAAATTGTAACTTATTTTGTCATAGGTTCTAAGGTCTACTCAGATTTCACCTTTATTATTAGTTGAATGATTGCAATGAATTATTATCTTTAATAACTACCACTTGCTCACACGAAAAATATAAAATATTAACAAAATAAAAGTCTTAGTTATAAAATGGAAACATGGACTAGTGTTCCAAGTTATATACTCATCATCAAATGTTATGGGGTATCGCAGGACCATGCGAAGACATAGACTAAGAAAAACCCAAAAACTTATTTCAGATTCCAGATTCCAAGTTCTACTAACTTAGAATCTGGAATCTATTGATTGAAATAGATTTTTCAATTGTTTGAATTTAGAACCCACCTTGCATATTTTGGAATCTGGAACTAGACAGATTTTCACGGGTTTGGTTCTCGGGTTTCGGTTCCAATTTGTAACCATGCTCACCCCCAGTTATGACAAGCCTTTTTTTTTTTTTTTTTTTTTTTTGCTTTCTCTCGAAAAGCTTGTTTTTGATCCAGTAGAGTAACAATTATATTTACGAAATTTTCTAGACTAATTATACCATCATAACGAATTATTTTAATTTTAAAAGGTTGGGTGAAAACCCTTACCTAGATGTCGGGCCACCCTTCTTGGATTGATCTCTTCTCCAAAACACTGGATTTATTTTGTGAAAAATAAATGATTTAGAAAATATTTTTCAAAAAAATCATTGCTTTATATAATTAAAAAATGAAAATTATTTTTATTGTTGACAACAATTTATATTTAAACACTTTTGTAGATGATGAAATTTTTTATTTATTTATCATTTTTGTAAGCGATACAAGCAAGCATGTTTAAAAAACGCTTTTCAAATCATTTATTTTTCATGAATTAAATGCACCTTTAGTTCCTTCTTTGCCGACGTAAACCCAATTTATGATTAACTATAATAAAATACATATATGAAGATACATTGGAAGTTGAATTTTTTTTAAAGAAACAGGAAGTGTCATACGAGAGCATACACCTAAATAATTTCAAAGTCATTGTAAAAGTGCAAGCACGTTGATGTACTCAAATAATTTATTAATCACCACCATTACCTTATCCCTGTCCCATCTCTTTATGACTCATTTGACCTCTCAATTTTTCAATCCTTCAAGCAAATTAAAAGAGCAAATAGCAACAAAGTTTCCTAAAACAGCTATAAAAAAAAAAAAACAATCAATGATCCTCAATTATTGCACAAACCACTCTGTTATTATCGATATCTTTGAACGAAAGTGACCACAAAGTATTTTAGATGACTAAAATTGCATAAATCACTCGTTTTTACAACAGACAGATGGGCCAGCCAAACCAAAACAGAAGCAACGAATGTCATTAGCGAGAAGATAACATATGTGAGGGGGGATCAGACGCCATCTTTCTGGAACCTGGAGGGTAAATCATCTGTTCAAGTGGAGGCGGAGGTTATCATCTGGAGTGCCACCGGAAGACGTAGCCGCGCGTCCCGTAGTCCCACTCCCTGCGGTCACGCTGCCCGACATAGAAATTCCCGCGACGATAATCAAGTCGGTGAAGCGACGAATGAGACGATTGTTGGAACCAAGCGGGATATACAACAGAAGGTATAAACTCAAGATGATGAAGAGGGCGACCGATCCCAAGACCAAGACAACAATCGCAAGCCAAGCGAGTTTGGTTACGGTTACGTAGACGCCTGCCATGAATGCTAGAGCCATTGCGGCAAGAGCTACCAGCAATGGGAGTCTTGCTTTCAAAAGGGCATTTCGCACTGCGTGAGGATCATTAATCTGTGTCCAGAGGAGGATCACGAGTGCGATGATTGAGCTGTACATGGCGATGGAGTTGGAAATCACAAAGACATTGTACATGGCTTTGTGGAGCAATATGGCGATTCCGGCGCCTGGGTCGGAACTATTGTATCCTCCCGGAATGGAAAAACCAGAAGCGAAAGTCATGGTGGCCACGAGTGTCGCCATGACCATGCGAGTATCCGCCTCCTCCTTGAGTCTATCCAATTCTGGAGGTTCCAATTCTTTCCCTGGGATCCGACGGTTTGGCTTGCAGATAGCTAATTCTCCACTTCTCGGTGTCCCAGCAGATTGCAAGATTATTCGTGTTAGCCTCTGCAAGTAGAGAGTCAAGGAATAAACAAAGAAACTAAAACTTTATGATTTTGGCAACTAAATTACACATTTGACTGAGAACATTCTTATTCATATACCTCATTAAGTTATATTCCAGGTCTGTCCCTGATCGGTATACAATTTGCAATAGATGATCACCCATGACAAAAGTGTAAGAGGTCGTACCTTCCGAAGTGGAGCATCTATTCCTTTCATGTCCTGCTCCACCACATCCAGAGCCGTCATGTTATTCATATCTACCAGCTTGAGATCAACTCTACTGTCTCGTGCAAGAAGAAGCAAGACCGAAGGTTGCCAGTGCAACGCAGCCAGATGCAGAGGCGTATTCATGTCGAAATCTCTTGCATTTATGAGGTGACCAAACTTGGGATTTTTCAGTATGTATTTGACAGTTGAAGTGCATCCGTACCTCGCTGACACGTGAAGAATGTTCTGTTGTAGCCTAGATGGAAACTCTGCAGGGTCTGGCCATTGCCGAAGTAGCTCCTCGACGATCCGGACGTGATCCATCATGCAGGCGACATGGATAGGAAGATAGCCCTCGGTACGATCTTGCTCCAGCACGCTCTTCGGGAACTTCTCCATCATGAACTTCACTCCATCGAGATAATTCGCGTATGCAGCGAAATGGAGTGGAGTGCCATATTCCGCATCTCTCAATTGAAATAGCCACGGCTTCTTTTCCCACATTTCTGTCAGCATATCTAAATCCAGCAAAACATTTTAATCATTTGGGATGAACACAAATACTGTAATTCTTCAATAGTGGTTGATCCCGTCCTAGACGATCCGAAGCGTGGGGAGTTGACTCACAGTCTTGCCCCTTAGAATAGTAAGCTATCGATACCATACGTACACGGGCCTCTAATAAATTAGACGTTGCTTGTGAAACTTGAATTTTACACCACCGGTGGAAACCAAAATGAAGTAAACAAAAGAGTGACCAAGAAGATCAAGGAATTAGTGTGAGCATGAAAGCAGGGCTTACCCAATTTCCGGTGCATAACCGCAACATGAGCGGGTGACATGCCAAAAATCCTTTGAGCCTGTGATCTCCTCTCGTCTTCACCCTCATTTGGCACTTTTAACAAGCACTTGAGAACCTCCAAGTCCCCTGTTTCAACGGCTAGGCACCATGGAGACTTGCTTTCCTTATTCTGATAATACAGCAGATGGGGGTCTGCGTTCACCAACCGACGGATCACCTCGTAATGGCGATTCCTCACAGCCTCGTGCAGAGCGGAGTTGCCGCTCTGGTCAGGGCGTCCTGGAGTTCCCTGGGGAAGGAGAAGCTCCACTGCACTGGTTTTCCCGGCTCTAGCCGCAAGGAGCAGCGGTGTCTCTCCTCTGGAGTTTGTCCCGGAGATCCAGTGCTTAGGGAAAAAATCGATGATCGCTCTGACAATATCATCATTCTCTATTTTCCATTGATGCCAAGTAAATTTGAGCAAAATCCGAGCATTTTAAAAATGCGCAGAATAACAAATAAAAGTTACGGTCACACCCTTTTTAATATACCTGCCGCAGCGTGGAGCAATGTATTCTTGGAGGGGCTGCGAAGCTTGAGAATGACGGGCAATGACGCTCCTTCCTTGGCGCAATGATCTTCCAGGGCTTTGATGAACTTGTCGATGTCCCCTTCCTTTGCAGCCAAGTATAGCTGATGATCCACAATTTTCTCGGGTTCCTCCTGGGCTTTGATGAACTTGTCGATGTCCACCTCCAGGACTTTGATGAACTTGACGATGTCCACTTCCTCTGCAGGATCCCGCCGTTGTTGGCTCGGGTCGTCCCTGATTAACGCGTCCAGTCTCTGCCTTCTCTGCTTCCACGTCTCCTGCTCCATAGATAGCTTCGCATCCATCTGTATTTTAACATGCAGCAAATGACGCCCAAAGTGTATTGCGCCGACAAGATACACGACAAAAATGAAGACCTCCTTCGCGCCAACAAGACGTGAGCCGACAAAATCTACGGCTGAACTACTTCACCTCGACCAGAGAAAAAAACATAAATCGCATGAAAATGGCTGATCAAACCAAAAACAAAGCCACTCACCAGCTCGTCGAGCCACGGGACGCTTTGGCCTCTCCTCGGAACCGACACAATGCTTCCTCTCCCTGTTTCCACACACTCTCCCTCTCTTCCTCTCCCTTTCTCTCTGTCAACTCTTTCTCTGTCTTTCTCGAAAGCGAAGCCAAGAGAGGGAAGAGGAGTGAGTGAAGTATAAAAGAGGAGGGAAGGGCCTACGGGCTCGTCATTCTCTTTCTTCTCTTGACGTTGACGAAGAAGTGAGAGAGAGAGAGAGAGAGAGAGAGAGAGAGAAAGAGACAACTAATGGGTAGGAGAGATTGCAATGAAAAGCGAGTGAAAATTCATGTGAAATGAAGGGTGAATTTCTCAGATAGGATAGCTTTAGAAGGATCAGTTCCGATAGAGAAACAAGGAAGAGAAAGTGTATAATACAACAATGCGGAAATAAAAACCAGCATTCAATTTCACCTATCTAACGGCTTTCTTTCTCTAACTCTCCCTCCTTGACGTTAAGAAAAGATTTTTTTAATTATTTATTTTCTACGAAATAAACGGAATTTTGATGTGTTAAATTAATATCTCGAGTTTGAATTCGGATAACGATTTGTTAAACCGAATTTGTCGATAAAGATTTTTCAAGTAGATTTCAAATTGGATGAGGAAATTCGCTGGACTCTTGAAGATTTACAAAAGAAAAAATAATAGAATAAAAGAAAAAAAAGGGAGCAAAAATTCTTTATCTGCGGAAGCTTGCAGAATGGGAAAGTTCTCATCTTCGTGGGGCCCAAAGTAAAAATTTTGAGTTTGGGGCACACACTTATTCCATGCCGAAGAAAGAAGCCAAAAGTGGGCCCAGGTCAAAGTCTTCTCCTTGGGCACACATATAAATAAAGTGCCGAAGTCTCTAGGAGGTTTCTTTTTTGGGTATGGAGATTTTGCGTGACAAGACAGCAAGAGTTTTACGTCTATCTCAAAAAAAATATATTGAGAAAATCGTGGCACTTTTTATTATGCAGTCAGTAAAATCTGTAAGTAAACCTTTAACGAAGCACTTTAAACTTTCAGATAAATTATCATCGCAGACTAAGGAAGAGGAGGAGCATATGTCCCGTGTTCCTTATTCTAGTGCCATGGATAGTATTATGTATGCTATGGTGTGCACTATGCCTGATATTTCATAAGCTGTGAGCGTGGTTAGTCGCCATATGAAACGTCCTGGTAAAGCTCATTGCGAAGCTGTGAAGTGGATCCTCAGATATTTGAAGGGGACAACAGACATGTGTATAGTGTACCGAAGGGACAACAATGACAGTGAGATCACTGGTTTTGTAGATTCGGATCATGCCGGTGACCTGGATGATTGCAGGTCTTTAGTAGGCTACGTGTCTATGCTAGCGGGTGGTGCAGTTAGTTGGAAAGCGTTCTTACAAGATCACATTGCCTTGTCTTCGACTGAGGCAGAGTACATGGCACTAACCTTTGTAGCGAATGACTTTGTAGCGAAGGAGGCGAAATGGTTACTAACCTTTGGGTTAGAATAGAAAAGTGTGGACATACACTGCGATAACTAATGTGCGATATATTTGGCATATAATCCAGTTTATCATGAGCGAACGAAGCATATCAACATCAGGTACCACTTCATCCGAGATGTCTTAGTTAAAGGTAGTGTTATTGTCAAAAAGATTGCTACAGCAGATAACTCGACAGATATGATGACTAAGTCTGTTCCTTCGGTGAAGCTCAAGCTCTGCTTGAGCTCTATTGGTGACTGTGGAGAGTAATCGCCCGTCAGGGCGTTGGGAGAGCAGCATGGATGATGAGCACTATAACTTGGCTTCAAATATCGAGCCAAGATGGAGAATTGTTAAATTAATGTCTAGAGTTTGAATTCGGATAACGATTTGTTAAACCGAATTTGTCGATAAAGATTTCCCAAGTAGATTTCAAATTGGATGAGGAAATTCGCTGGACTCTTGGAGATTTACAAAAGAGAAAATAATAGAATAAAAGAAAAAAAAAAAGGGGAGCAAAGATTCTTTTTCTGCGGAAGCTTGCAGAATTGAAAAGTGCTTATCTTCGTGGGCCCAAAGTCAAATATTTGAGTTTGGGGCACACACATATTCCATGTCGAAGAAAGAAGCCAAAAGTGGGCCCAGGTTAAAGTCTTCTCCTTGGACACACATATAAATAAAGTGCCGAAGTCTCCAGGAGGTTTCTTTTTGGACTGCTGAAACCCTACGAAGAAAAAAGAGGAGCCGCACGTCGTCAAGCTAAAGCACGATCAAGAAAGAAGAACGCAAAATCCATACGTATGCGAACCAGGCGTACGTAGAGCGTTGTATTTTGAGTTTGAACGCACAGTAATGTTAGATGATGATGATCAAGTCCTAATTGTGTTATGCTCACTAACAAGCCCTAAATGGGACGCAGAGGATCGAAAGGAGGGTTCAAGCTGGAAATCGACCGCAATGTCTCCCTCATGAACAAGAGACTCAATGCTTTGAAGGACGAGTATCTCATGCCCGTCTATTGGCGGTGCGAGAAGAATGAGGGCATGGTTCAGCAGGATGACGAGTCTTGGAAGTTGATGGACCATGAAGGGGATGATGATGTTACTTCAATGTATCAAAGGTAAATAAAGGCAGTAGACACACTTGTGCTCCTAGTCTTTTCCAGGACTGATGTACACCAGAAGAGAGATTCATCAGTTTTCATTAGTGCACATTAAAAATGCTTGAAGCTTATGGGCCATCGGATGTAATGGTTTCCATTGTAGGTTAGAACTTTCTTTTGCTTTCGTGGGATGGCGTGTCTCGATTCCGAGGCTATGTGAGATATCTCGCTAATCTCATGAATCCTCGGGTGAGCTGAATAGCATAAACTTCGTGGAATCGATTTGCCATTAACATGGTGTAACTGCAGGAGAAAAGGGACGTTATCAATCTGATCTCAACAAGGAAATCAGGGTTTTTCTGCACCCTAAAGCATTGCGCTCACTTGGTTGATCATGTGCTTTTGTAGAGGGGAAAAAATACATGAATCTGCTTTGTGGGCCAAATTCATCCCGAGAATATAATAGAGATCTTACTAAATGGATTTATTAAATTATGTGACAAAAAGTAAATGATTATTTATCCTAATGGACACATTTAATATTAGGAAAAATGACAGAAATGGTCTCTGAACTTTAGCTCAATATGCAATGTGACTGTTGAACTTTTAAATTGTTTAATGTGGTGATTGAATTTTAGCTCATTATGCAATATCGTCATTGAATTTTCAATTTGTTCAATATGGTCCTTAAACTTTTCGTATACATTCAATCTAATAAGAAAGCGTTCAATATCGTTCTTGAACTTGAATTAATGGAAGGATAATGTTGTACATTTTCATATAGTCTAGGCACTAACTTGAATATGTATTAAAAGTATAGGGACTATATTGAACAAATTAAAAGTTCATGAACTATATTGTACATTAGGTCTAAGTTCAAATGCTATATAGAATAGAAAAAATATTTAGGGATCACATTGCATATTGAGCCAAAATTTAGCGACCATTTACATCTTTATTATATTACGAATCTTAGCATATCTAGCATTGTTCAAATTGCTATTTTGAGATCCACTTTAATAAAACTATAAAGCATTCTCACTCTGTATGGTATTTTCCAAATTTAGGAACAACATATGTTGTTCGGTATCTTTCTACTAGCACAGGAAATCTAACTGTAGAGACGTTGAAATTATTAGTGCATTTTCTTTTCGCACGAGGATTTGAACGATGATTGATCCAGCAAATAAGACAAAATGTTGCAGAGCTAATGTGATGCCAAGGAAAGAGACCGATATGTAGTCACAAGGAAAGTGATAACAGGGCCGCTGGTGTCACGCCCCGACCCTCGGTCACGTGACCATCCTTCATCGTTGGTCTATTTTAGAATGCGATATCCCAGGACTATGTATCGCCGACCCTTTCATTTTATATTGCACATGCGGAAGCGATTATAAATCCCCGACAATAAAACAATGGGATAGAAAAGGGGCCAAAATTTTCATACCGAAATTCACAACCAAATTTTTATACAACCACCCTCAAAGTATTTTACCATACTATTAACAAAGGTCTAATCTCACACTCAATCACCTATAAACAGGGTTCACAAAAGAGGGTGGGATCTCAGTCCTGATCCGGGTCGTACTTGGGATCATCGGGGTTCTCTTCCAAGTACTCCTCTTCGAGTTCTTTCTCCTCAGGTTCTTCATCAGGGTCCTGAAATGGTTATTCAATAACCAATGAGACTACGTCTCAGCAAGTTCTACCCCCTAAGACCCGATTAGTAAATCAATACACCGACCAGGTTGCCTATGCACTCACGGGTCAGAGGACTCACCTTGGCCTCAGATTCCATCTGCATATTAGCACAGATCAAATAGGCACCCAAGCAATTACATCACTGATCGAAGCATCGATCAAATCGATGTAGTCGATTACCCACCAACAAGACCACTCACGGTCATTTCCATTCAATCAATCAATTCACAACATCAGATCAAGGTAATGATCAATCGACCTAGTCGATTACATATCATCAAGACCATTTCCGGTCATTTCAACTATTCCAACTCAATTCCCAATTATGAATCACGGTCCTTAGGACACAACTTATCTATGGGTGATAATCACGGCCCCACCAAGCAACTTCCTTAGATTTAGTGGCTTTATGGTCCCACCCGACCCTTTCAAGATCTAGTGGCTTTATGGTCCCACCCGACCCTTTCAAGATCTAGTGGCTTTACGGTCCCACCCGACCCTTTCAAGATCTAGTGGCTTTACGGTCCCACCCGACCCCTTTCAAGATCTAGTGGCTTTATGGTCCCACCCGACCTTTCTTACGATGCCATACTCCGTCACCGAGCCACGTGCATTCTCCAGGAAGACATACTGAGTCTCCGAGCCACGTGCAGTCTCTAAGGCTACCTTTTCGCCAAGATGACATATCCAATCACCGAGCCACGTGTCTTTCCTGTGTGACATTCCAATTCACCGGGCCACGTGTCCTTTTAGATGCCATACCGAAACGTTGGGCCCACGTGCATTCTCTTAGGCACTAGTTCGCCAAAGTGATGCATCAATCACCGAGCCCACGTGCCCCTTTTAGATGCCAATACTTAATCACCACTTTACTATGGGTACTGACCCTCGATATCCAATCGTTTTCCAGTCAAATAGTCAAAAATAACCATTTAGGAATATATCCTAAAATTCCACATTTAATTTAATTGAGCACAATTCAAAGCTCAAATAAATAAACGGACTACACCACGACAATCAGCACAAAATTCCGATCACCGGCCATCCCGATTGAATTTCCGGAAAAATAATTAATTAAATAATTAATTTCGAAAATTAAATAAATAAACACAATAATTCCAATTTAGCACAATATAAAGCTCAACTAAATAAACGGACTGCGCCACGATCATTAGCATAAAATCCCAGTCACTGGCCATCCCAGTTGAATTTCCGGAAAATAATTAATTAAATAATTAATTTCGAAAATTAATATTTAATTCCTAAAAATTCCACTTAGGCCCGAATTGCCTAATTAACACCCGATAAGGGTCGGGAAATATCCCAAGAAGCATCCAATAAATACTACGGGCCATTCTCTATCTAAGTACACTAACCACCTAACTAACATGCAATGCAATTAACTAATAATCGCTAATCAATTCCAATCTAACCACCTAATTACTCTTAACTAACACTAATCAACCTTTAAGTGTAATTAGAAAACTAAGAAGGCATTAGTGAGCAAAACTCACTCAAAACGATGGGCTCGACGCGAGGATCGACTTTCCTCAAAGCGGGCCGAGCATCTGAGCTCGGGAAGATGGCCAAAACGGGCCAAACAGTTGCTGCAATACCCATTTTCTGCCCTCTCTGATCACTGCTGGTTGTGGTGGATCCGGGGCTGATTCGAGCTGGACAAGGCCGGCGGAGGGCGAGGGGACTCCAAGGAGGCCGCGCGGTGGCCAAACGGAGCTGGGCGGCGGCCGGAGGTGGCTGAACGTGGCTGGACAGAGGCGGAATAGGGGCTGGGCCGCACGGACGAGCGAGCTGGAGACGAACGGTGGTGGGCGGCGACGTGCGGTGGTCCCGGCTCCAGTGCGACGGCGTCCAGGCGGTTTCGGCGTGGCTGTGGTTCCGATCCCAGGCGACGACGGTGGCTGCTGCTTCTACTTTGGCCCGCTGGCTTCGCACGAACAAGAGGAGGGGGAGAAGGGGCGGAGGGCGCGCGGGCGGGGCGAAGCAGTGACGGCGGCGTCGTGCGCTGCGACGGCGAGGGCAGCTTCGGTCCGAGCGACAAAGACCACTGCTTCTTCTGGTTTGCTGCTGGTTTTTGAAGAAGAAGAAGAAGATGGGGAAGAAGAAGCACCGACGGGAGAGAGAAGGGGAAGAAGAGAAAACCGGTTTCTCTTTTTCTTTCTCACTCTCTCTCTCTCTTAGGTCATCCACATGTGGGGCACACCAGCTATCATCCACCCACCTTTTTTAGACAAGAATACCCCTTCTAGAAGCCCTTAGGTAGTTCAAAATGTGGGGCACATGTGGCATACGAATTTTGCTAAGTTTTCTTCCCAATTGGACCTTAATCCCTCTTGATTCAATTTAAATTGACTCCCATAATTTCATTCAACACCTCATCATTCCAATTGGCATTTTTCCTTACCAATGTAGCCCACTTGCATCCCAATTTCACAATCCCTGGCTTTAACTGAACGAAAACGGCCCTATTTATCCAGTCGAAATTAGATACCGAAAATCTAGATGTCACAGGCGGCCTCCTTTAAACCCATGGGCAAACTTGGATGGAGGTTGCCGACGGTGGCCCGGACCTCAGATAGTGGTCGTGGTTGCGGCCCTTGTCGAGGCCGGGGGTGACCTCAGATCGAGGCTGCAAGATCTCATTGCGGCGATGGATGAGGTAGTCCATCGAGGCCTTGTGAGTGTCGTGTGTGTGTGTGTGTGGGGGAGCGATATATGCAGAGGAGATCGAGATGCGAGTGCTTCCTCCCGGGCCAGAAGGCTTCACGCCAAGCTACCAAAGAAAGTTCGGGCCAGAATTGTAGATAGGGAATTATACAAGCGAGCAATCTACTCCTTGCCCCCCGGGTTGGACCCCACAGATTAATGTACGGGTGAAGCAGCTACAAGGGGAAAAAGTTTTGGAAATCCCAAGATTGCAGTTTCGAATAAAAACAAGTTCAATAGAGTTGCCACCAATCATTTTAAATAAAATTAGGATGATTGAAAAACCTGGGTGAATGCATTAAAGATACCGGTCATTTTGCGAGAAAACCGTATAAGCAATCCGGAGGTTCACTACGTGTGGGGAAGGGTTAATGCCCTCATAATGCCCATTTTGCACCACACTACTTAATTGAATCCTTGAATGCAATTTTGTTTCTTTAGAGAATATAATCCGGTGAAGTTATTCACATTCTCTTTTATGCCCCAAAATGACTCAGTGTCCCTTGTCTAATTTGCGTTTTGTAAATATGTATAATAACGTGGCAAATATGCATGAGTCCTAATTTTGAGTGTTAGCCAGTGCAACTGCCTGAGTGGAGTTTATCCAACAATGTATTAACGATTTTGAAAATGACAGAGTCATGTTGTTTCGTCTACTTAGATAGAGGTACTTTTGTCCTTTCGGTCATATAAAATATTGGGTATTTGAAAACTCAAAATAGTTATGAAAAGACAATATAATTTTGATTATTTTTGAAAAAATCCTGATGTATGAGGAGCCTCGGTTTAAAATTGGGTAATTATTTGCTTTTTTTTTTTTGGTCTAGTCCTACCCTACTCCTTCACTCAAGCATCCTCACTACAGGAGTGTAATATGGACCACTTCAACTGGGAATTGCTCGGATTGAACCGAATTGGCCGGTTAGGTTCGGTTTCCGAGAATGTTGGTTTGATTCCCGATTCTTAAAAGTGAAACTGATATCCGGACAGTCTAATTCCTAATTTCAAGGGGAATCAAACCGGATTAGACTGATCAGCCACCGCCACTTGCCATCCTGAACAGTCGGGTAATTACATAAACTTGACCAACGCAGATTCATCGTGACATCACGTCTCCACCACACAGCCATTGTGATGACCTTGGATCCGCCGCAACCGACTCCCCCACCGCAATCATGTTGCCTGTCAAAGTTCCTTGAAAGTCGACAGGGTACACATCTTGATATGAGAGAGAGAGAGAGAGAGATGGCTGAGAACAATTGTGGTGATGGTCAAGACAATGAATGGAGGCAGCCGTGATACTTTACGTGGTGGCTATGCGGGGTTGTCCGCAAAGAGATGGTTGAGAACAATTGTCGTTGCCGAGTCGCCGACTTGCTTCTTTCTAGCGGGTGCTTTGGCCTAACTCAAAACCCCTTCCCCATCCTCAGCAAAGAGCGCGCCATTGCCTGTGTCGAAATAGGAGTTGCCGAAGTTGAAAACAACAGGGAAGTTGAAGAAATCAATTGAGTTGCCAAGAGGGAATAAAAAGAGCAAAGCGAAGATCACAATGCAGGTCTTGGAAGCCATGGATGATGTTGTAGGAAGCTCGTGATTTTCTGTTGGAGTTTAGCTACCATTAGATAAAAAAAAGAAGAAAAAGTGACTGGTTCTGTTGGACTAGATCCAAATTGGATTGGATCCAAATTGGATTGGAACGGTCCAGTTCCCAATTATAGTACTAATTGCTCCGGTCCCCAGTTCTTAATTTTGGGAATAGATCCATTTTCAGTTCTACCTTGGAATTGGATTGGATTGGGAACTGATCACCCTTAGTCCTCACTCTAGCCCCGAGAAAATGGGGAATCGAACTCCCGGTTCTTAGGCTCTCCCTTCCCGAGTGGGAACGGTTGTGAGGTTTGTTTGGATGATTTCCTTGATATTTCGACTTATGAGTTAGTTGACATGCAAGTGTTTTTCAAATGCAAATTGACAGAATGACAACAAAAGAAATTATAAAATTTTTCTATATTTTATTTAAGTAGAATAACTATTGTCAAAGCTTATTTTTGTAACTTCTAACCATTTATTTTGATGTTATAAGTAGGGGTGAGTGGTTTCAAGTTTCGTACAGATTTCTGTTGAAACCTAAATTTTGGCGACCCCGTCATTTGTTTAATGCATAGAAAATTAGGGATTAATTTTTAACCCCTAAAAAAAATTAATTAATTAATTAATTGCGTAGCATATAGTTTTAGGAGCATTTTGGCATTTGCATCAGACTGGTGACAGATGGGTTTGAATTAGTAGTTCTGAGCTTTAATTTGACGATCTAGACAGTTTGTGAAGGCAAATGAGACTCTAAATATTTTCTTACAAGGTCGTGGAATATACTTCATCGATTCCTTTGTGGTTGTGTCGGTATAATTTTGAACTTTTGATGATTGAAAATATGAATCTTTCCTTTCTACAAACAAAACGCTTATCCTTAGCATAATATATGGAATCGACCAACTCGTGAGCTAATATTTAGTTGAAAGAAATAAAATCGATAAAGATTATTCAGCATACGTGATCAAAAGGAAAGAGATATGCATGAATCGCCAAAAGATGGACTCACGGTCAAAAGGATGGAAGAAAAGGACAAATCGTGATATCTTTTAAGCAATCAGAATAGGAAATACGATTTACTTTCTTTCTTCGTAACCCTGCCCGTTGACCTATAAAAGGAACTCTTCACGACCGAAGCAAAGGAGGGGCCACACAATTCCACATACGGCCACATTGAAAGGAGGCCACCAAAACTTGAGATACGACCACAATTCTGAGAAAGCATTCAGTAGAAAAGAGAAAAAATCGTAAGAAAGAAGGAGAAGGGCCTTTCGCAGCCATCTCCGACGAAGCAGAGAGCCACCTCCGCGCATCCTTGGCCCGAGCAGTCCTTGCACACGCCACCGTCGAGGTTTACCAGTTTCAGTTCAGATCTTCAACCTCGCCTGCAGTCCTCTGGCGACCTCTTGACTTAGCATCTCCCATCGCAACCGTGACCGTTGCCTCCCTCCATCTCACTGCAAGTGGAGGTTGGATGTTCTGAAGTTCACAATAGTTGTGGGTAAAGGAATCTGTAGGCCTCGCAACGCCCGCTTGCCGTCCCAAAGTCGCGACCAGCCCGAGCGCCGTCCGAGTCACTGTTGTTCGTGATCCACCGCCCAAGCCAACGACGATCGAGCTTACCGCTTGATCATCGTTGCGATCTGCACCGTGACGAGCTGCTATTTGCCGATCCAAGTTGGGCTCCCGCCGCGAGTCCTGCCTATCATGACCAGCTGCTCCAGTGCCGTCCCTGCATCGAGTTGATCTGTGTTGCTGTCTCGACGCCGCCCCTGCTGAGCCGCTGGGGTACGATTGCTGATTTGTGTCGACAGCTGTTAACACCTTTATCGAACGGCCAGCCGAGTTGCACTTGGCTCACCCCTGTCGCCACGAGCAACAACGTGATTCTTCGGCCATCCTTTCGAATACTTTCTCGTGCAGGTTAAGCATAACAGAGATGCACACGTGGAACAGCACCTGTTGGGATACGTTGTTCATGGTTGAGGCCAAATATAAGAAGTTCTTGACTATTGACTTTAGCTTGCAGGAAAGGATATTGGGCTTTTGTTTTTGTTTTTTAAGAAAAAGTCACGTCCTCTTCCTTGGTAAACTTCAGCTTTGTGGGCTCGCTCACACCGCAAACCATTGTCATGGCCGTGCTACCATGAATCACCATTCGCAAGCTGCTGATAAGTTCGAATTGGGAAGCGGTAAAATTTCTTATCCAAAATAGTTTGAATATTTTATTTCCTACTCACTGCATATTGACATCTAATCAGATCTCCTCAAGTAATACGCACAATTTCCAATAGGATTTGTTGCCTAATTCGCAACCGCACACGCCAATTTTTTATTCCATCTATAAGGCTTTAGATGGAATAATTAATCATGCGGGAATAAAGTTGATATCTTGATCTTTAATGCTTAAAATTAATTTATCGATTTTATTAGCAAAATAATCAAGCTTGATTAAATATCGTTTCCAAATTCGAACAATGGATAATATCTTTGATGACCGTGGATGATTTGGTGCTTATCTTTTAATTTTTTTGTTTATCCTAAAAATAAAAAAAAAAAATTGCATTTGCATATCATGTAGATTAGAATTGATTTCCTAGATAAAATTGCCTGTTAGAATAGTTTTTTTTAGAATGCATGTTTAGAAGGTATTTAGGTTAGATCATATATTTTGAATTAAATTACATGATGAAATAATTTTTTAAGTTAAGATAAGATTCAGATTAGTCTATTCCTAACTTAAAATAGATAATATCTCACTTTAGTTAGGTTTTTATTTTTAGCAATTTTAATTACGAATTTTCATAAAAAAATACAAAAAAAAATCATTCGCATGTATATAGAACTAGGTTCATGAAATGCACGTCATTTAGTGATTGTTGCTAGGTTCATTTAATTAGAAATTGCCTCTCATTAGAGTTAAGTCATTAGGTTAATTTAGATTGCACATTTAATTATTGCATTTCTTTAATTTCGAATTTTATGAAAAATACCAAAAAGAATTGTCTTAGAATTAATTTTATTCTCTAGGATAGATTGCATGCTCATTAAGAAAATACAAAAAAAAATAAAATTACTTTGTTCATGTCATATAGTTTTCGTCATATAGTTATGTCATGTCATTTCATGTTGGATTAGTAACATTGCATTGCATATAGATTAAATTCTCATTAAATACGCGAAAACAAAAAATTAAGTGATTGCGTGTTAATTAGAAATCATATCTAGGAGTGTTGATGTGAATTCTGATCTAACAACGCAGATGCTTTCATTGCTATGAGATAAGTTTTGCATTTTTTTTTATTTGCTTTCTTGAGTGTTAAATTAGTGGTTTGCGCACCCGCATGATCACCTCACATGTTAGGGAAGTGAATTAAAATTAATTCAAGCTGCCTGCAAAACTTTTTCGAAATAAAAGAGAAAGGTACCGAAAGGGCATTAGAAAAATCTAGTGTAACCAAGTCCCCGTACCCAAAATCTCTAGTTTGTAAAAGTAAAATAATTCTCCTATGATTTTACTTAGGTATCTAATCAACCTACCGTAAATTGATTAGTGACGACTCCTAATTGAAAAACCAATTACATGTTAAGAACTTGAACCTAAGTCGCGAATTGGTATGGGTTTGGGAGAGCCCGAGCTAAGTTTATGCTTAGTATCCATTAGCTAAATCCTAGGTGGTTCACCCAAAATTTGGTTGCGACAATTTCGTACAGTTTCCACTTGAAACTTGGAATCTACTTATTGGAACATTTTTCTCATTTTTTAGAACCTACAACATACCATACATAATTTGGAAACTGTAACTTATTTTGTCATAGGTTCTAAGGTCTACTCATATTTCACCTTTATTATTAGTTGAATGATTGCAATGAATTATTACCTTTAATAACTACCACTTGCTCACACGAAAAATATAAAATATTAACAAAATAAAAGTCTTAGTTATAAAATGGAAACATGGACTAGTGTTCCAAGTTATATACTCATCATCAAATGTTATGGGGTATCGCAGGATCATGCGAAGACATAGACTAAGAAAAACCCAAAAACTTATTTCAGATTCCAGATTCCAAGTTCTACTAACTTAGAATCTGGAACAACTAGACAGATTCTCACAGGTTTGGTTCTTAGGTTTCAGATTCCAATTTGTAACCATGCTCACCCCTAGTTATAACAAGCCTTTTTTTTTTTTTTTGGCTTTCTCTCGAAAAGCTTGTTTTTGATCCAGTAGAGTAACAATTATATTTACGAAATTTTCTAGACTAATTATACCATCATAATGAATTATTTTAATTTTAAAAGGTGGGGTGAAAACCCTTACCTAGATGTCGGGCCACCCTTCTTGGATTGATCTCTTTTCCAAAACACTGGATTTATTTTGTGAAAAATAAATGATTTAGAAAATATTTTTCAAAAAAATAATTGCTCTATATAATTAATAAATGAAAATTATTTTTATTGTTGACAACAATTTATATTAAAACACTTTTGTAGATGATGAAATTTTTATTTATTTATCATTTTTGTAAGCGATACAAGCAATCATGTTTAAAAAACGCTTTTCAAATCATTTATTTTTCATGAATTAAAATGCACCTTTAGTTCCTTCTTTACCGACGTAAACCCAATATATGATTAACTATAATAAAATACATATATGAAGATACATTGGCAGTTGAATTTTTTTCAAAGAAACAGGAAGTGTCATACGAGAGCATACACCTAAATAATTTCAAAGTCATTGTAAAAGTGCAAGCACGTTGATGTACTCAAATAATTTATTAATCACCATCATTACCTTATCCCTGTCCCATCTCTTTATGACTCATTTGACCTCTCAATTTTTCAATCCTTCAAGCAAATTAAAAGAGCAAATAGCAACAAAGTTTCCTAAAACAGCTATAAAAACAAAACAATCAATGATCCTCAATTATTGCACAAACCACTCTGTTATTATCGATATCTTTGAACGAAAGTAACCACAAAGTATTTTAGATGACTAAAATTGCATAAATCACTCGTTTTTACGACAGACAGATAGGCCAGCCAAACCAAAACAGCAGCAACTAATGTAACTAGGACATTGGTATGTCATTAGCGAGAAGATAACATATGTGAGGGGGGATCAGACGCCATCTTTCTGGAACCTGGAGGGTAAATCATCTGTTCAAGTGGAGGCGGAGGTTATCATCTGGAGTGCCACCGGAAGACGTAGCCGCGCGTCCCGTAGTCCCACTCCCTGCGGTCACGCTGCCCGACATAGAAATTCCCGCGACGATAATCAAGTCGGTGAAGCGACGAATGAGACGATTGTTGGAACCAAGCGGGATATACAACAGAAGGTATAAACTCAAGATGATGAAGAGGGCGACCGATCCCAAGACCAAGACAACAATCGCAAGCCAAGCGAGTTTGGTTACGGTTACGTAGACGCCTGCCATGAATGCTAGAGCCATTGCGGCAAGAGCTACCAGCAATGGGAGTCTTGCTTTCAAAAGGGCATTTCGCACTGCGTGAGGATCATTAATCTGTGTCCAGAGGAGAATCACGAGTGCGATGATTGAGCTGTACATGGCGATGGAGTTGGAAATCACGAAGACATTGTACATGGCTTTGTGGAGCAATATGGCGATTCCGGCGCCTGGGTCAGAACCATTGTATCCTCCTGGAACGGAAAAACCAGAAGCGAAAGTCATGGCGGCCACAAGCGTCGCCACGACCATGCGAGTATTTGCTTCCTCCTTGAGTCTATCCAATTCTGGAGGTTCCAATTCTTTCCCTGGGATCCGACGGTTTGGCTTGCAGATAGCTAATTCTCCACTTCTCGGTGTCCCAGCAGATTGCAAGATTATTCGTGCTAACCTCTGCAAGTAGAGAGTCAAAGAATAAGCAAAGAAACTAAAAATTTATGATTTTGGCAACTAAATTACACATTTGACTGAGAACATTCTTATTCACGTACCTCATTAATTTATATTCGAGGTCTGTCCCTGATCGGTATACAATTTGCAATAGATGATCATCCATGACAAAAGTGTAAGAGGTCGTACCTTCCGAAGTGGAGCATCCATTCCTTTCATGTCCTGCTCCACCACATCCAGAGCCGTCATGTTATTCATATCTACCAGCTTGAGATCAACTCTACTGTCTCGTGCAAGAAGAAGCAAGACCGAAGGTTGCCAGTGCAACGCAGCCAGATGCAGAGGCGTATTCATGCGGAAATCTCTTGCATTTATGAGGTGACCGAACTTGGGATTTTTCAGTATGTATTTGACAGTTGAAATGCATCCGTGCCTCGTTGACACGTGAAGAATGTTTTGTTGTTGCCTAGATGGAAACTCCGCTGGGTCTGGCCATTGTTGAAGTAGCTCCTCAACAATCCTAACGTGATCCATCATGCAAGCAACATGAATAGGAAGATAGCCGTCCGTTCTATCTTGTTGCAGGGCGCTTGTTGGGAACTTCTCAATCATGAACTTGACTCCATCGAGATAATTTGTGTATGCTGCGAAATGGAGTGGATTTCCGGATTCTGCATCTCTCAATTGAAGTAGCCACGGCTTCTTGTCCCACATCTCTGTCAGCATATCTAAATCCACCACAAGAATTTAATCATTTGGGATGAACACAAATACTGTAATTCTTGCATAGAGGGTCGTTCCGTTCTAGACTATCCAAAGTATCGGGAGTTGGCTCACAGTCCTGCTCCTTAGGATAGTAAGCTATTATGCCATATGTACCTGTGCCCCCATTAAACTAGACTTTGCTTGTGAAACTAGATTTTCCACCACCAGTGGAAACCAAATGAAGCAAGCAAAAGAGTGACCAAGAAGATTAAAGTATCGGCATGAGTGCGACAGTAGTGTTTACCTTTTTTCTGGTACATAATGGCGACATGAGCAGGTGACATGCCAAAATTCCCTGGAGACTCTAATCTCCTCTGCTCTTCGCCCTCATTTGGCGCTTCCAACAAGCACTTGAGAACCTCCAAGTCCCCTGTTTCGACTGCTACACACCATGGAGACTTGCTTTCCATATTCTTACGGAACAACAGATCAGGGTCTTCACTCACCAGCCGACGAATCACCTTATAATGGCGACTCCTCACAGCCTCGTGCAGAGCAGAGTTACTGCTCGAGTCAGTATATCTTGGCTTACCCTGGGGAAGGAGAAGCTCCACCACATTGGTTTTCCCGGCTCTAGCCGCAATCAGCAGTGGTGTCTCTCCTCTTGAGTTCGTCGCGGAAATCATGTCCTCAGGGACAAAATCGATGATCGCTCTGACAATATCTTCACTCTCTGTTTTCCGTTGTTGGGTAAATTGGAGTGTGAAAATTCGAGCATTCTTAAAATGCGCAGAACAAAAAAATAATTGTTACGATCACACTCTTTTTTTAATATACCTGCCGCAGCGTGGAGTAAAGTATTCATGGAGGGGCTGCGTAGCTTGAGAACCATGGGCAACGTCACTCCTTCCTTGGCACAATGATCCTTCAGGGCTTTGATGAACTTGTCGACGTCCCCTTCCTTTGCAGCTGAGTATAGCTGATGATCCATAATTTTCTCAGGATTCTCTTGTTGCTGGCTCGGGCTGTCCCCGATTAACGCTTCCAAGCTCTGCTTCCTCTGCTTCCACATATCTAGGTCTATAGACAGCTTCGCATCCATCTGTGCGCGCGTGACTACGTCTGTGAATTCGAGTGAATTGCCCTGGTGTCCTGGGAATCAAATTCAGCGGAGTTATAACGACTAAGTGGAGTTCAACAAGATTGGCTTTGACGAACCTCCCCTATTCACTTTCCTACTGTTCTGTTGAAGTGGTCTCCAATTCACATAGGACGACCAGAATCGAAGCAATATCAGTATACACTATGCCCATGTGGAGTTTGCACTAAATTATTTTTTATTCCCCTAAAAGTGATCGAATTGTAATAGAGATTTGGGAAAGACTAACGCGTTTGACAGACAAACTTCAGGAGCCAGCGCTGATTTCCGAGAAAAGAAAATCACTTTTGAGCAACTGAATGATTACAACTATGTTGGTCATCATCGGATTCAGAATTAAGGAAACGAGAGTTGGGTTGGGTTGGTTTCTTTTTCTTTTTCTTTTTCTTTATCCTTTTGAATAGAAGTTACTTGTCCACTTTCACGTCCAAGTTTATAAAAAGCTAGAAAAAAAAAAATCATGCCGTTTTGTGTGTCAATATTTATACATTTTAAATGTTTTAGATACTTCACATTCAATAAAGATTAAATCGCGAAGCATCAAATTGAAACAAAATAAAAAGACCAGGATTTCCATTGCCCAAGCAATTGGTTTCCATTTAAAATTATTAAAAAAGAAGAAGAAGGGAAATTGGCATAAATGGTCCATGAATTTTAATCTAATATGCAATGTTGTTTATAAAATTTTAATTTATTCAATGTGATCCCTAAATCTTAATCCAATAAATGTTGTCGTCCATGAACTTTTATTTATTCAATCTTTTTTTTCTAATTGTTGGTCCAATATTCAACGTGACTTGAACTTTTTACATTTTCATATAATATAGATACTATACTGAATATTTATTAATAGTTCAAGAACCAAATTGAACAAATTAAAAGTTTAGGGACATTATTGCATATTTGGTCAAAGATCATAGAATATATTTTATATTGAACCAAAGTTCATAAATCATTTGTACTATTATCCAACAAAAAAACTTAAAGCGATGGTCAGTTCATTATTGCTTATTTGTCTTTTTTACGTTCATGTATGACGTTACTTAAGCACCCACATGGGAAAAATTATTATATAACTGTAGTAAGGGCATTGTTTAGTATTACGTTCATGTAAAAGGTAATGTTTTTACTTTTTCTTTAATTTTAAAATATTTTCTACATTACAAAAAAAAATTATGCAAAACATACATGTGAATCTACGTCTCAATCTTTATATATTATGAAATTTGAATTACTTGAAATTGAAAAAAAAAAATGTGCTCAATGATTCCCATTCTGAATGTGATCACTAAATATAGTAGGTCCCCAATGATTCCCTTCAAAGCTTACAATTCAGATTTATCTTAATTAATATATTACTTTCACTGAACAATTTCTAAGGGATACCTGAATATCTACCCCCAATGATGTTGTAAATATAGTTGTAGAAAGGGGCAATATAGCACTTAAGAAAAGTTGAGAGACGTTCATGTGGGCATGGCTGATATCATATCTCTTAGCATATCATATCTTTCTCTTAGCAATTCCACATTATCATTAATTATCTTACATAGGACGGCTAGTGTCCACATTAACAATTTCTTGTTAAAATTATTCAAATAAACTAAAATGGAAAAACATAAAAGGTTTAAGACTAAATTAATTAAATTGAAAAATTTAGAATTGAATTGATCGTAATAAATAGAAGACTTTTAGGACAAATTTTCCATTCTTATAAGCTGAATACATAACATTTAGCCAAAATCTTAATTTATCCCTGGACACTCAAAGAGGGTAAAAGCAGAAGGGTGAGTCCTTCTCAAATCACAATTGCAGCTTCTGTTCAAAAGTTAATTCTCGCAGACCCGGTCTCGAGAAGCATTTAATCCTTGTTTATAACCACCCCATAATTTTAGAAACATTAGTTATTTGTGCACCGGATCTACACTAGCTGAAGCATGCAACTGAAAGAGAAGAATTATTTCATCGATTAAAATCTTATGAAGGCGTTGTTTGTTTTGAGAAAAACATTTTTCGAGAAAACATTTTTCTCATTTTCCTCATTTTCTAGCACTTGGATCGCATAGGAAAATGAGTCAATGGAAAATGTTTTCTTAGTTAATAAAAAAGGTTTTCCTACCAAAGTATAATTAATGATATTATAAATCATTTTCAAAAATATAACTAGATAACAACGGTTGAACCAGAAATTTTGTGCTCGGGCATAGGAATCTTAGTGTCCATTCTCGGGCCCTTGGCATCGAGGCTGACTCCCCAACACCCCTAGACATTTGAGACCCTAGGTCTATTGAGGCCAGGCCCATGACACCAGCACTTGTGCCTGGGATGTCAGGCCCTGTAATATCAAGGTCAAGCTCGGTCCTTGACACCTATACTCGAGTCCATCAAGAAATTTTTTTAAAAAAAATTATAACACTCTCTTTTACATGCAAACTGAAATTCGGCTTAAGAAATGGCATGGAAATGCATAATAAAGAGGCGAATAAAGGACCTGAAAATTTTTAAATTCAAAACTCTTGCTAGGATACAATGTTAAATTTTGTGATATGACTATCTATTATTCTATAAGATATGAAATTTTAAAAAAGATGATGGTGATTCAATATGTAACTATTCTAACAGACAACATATAGTGTCCAAAAAGGGACAAAAATGGAGACCACCTTCCCGCCAACGAGATCTGAATTAAAAAATTCTACAGCTGAACTGCATCACCATGACTGGAAAAGAAACGTAAATCACGAGAAAAATAGCTGATCAAACCATAACAGAGCCACTCACCAGCACGTCGAACCCAGGAACGCTTCGACCTCTCCTCGAAACCGACTCAATGCCTCTCTCTCTCTCTCTCCTGAAAGCAAATCTGCAAGGGAAGAGGAGTGAGGGAAGTATTTATTGAGGCGGGAAGGGCCACGGGTTCGTCTTTCGCTTTCTTACGAGTGAGAGAGAGATGAAATGCCAATGAAATTCTTGTGAAATGAAGTGTGAATTTGTCAGATCAGATTGCTTTTCAGGGATTAATTCCGCACAGAGAGAGAGAGAGAGAGAGAGTCGGTGAATTTGACGACCAATCCTGGTTCGTCATCTTCGGAGGGCGAAGCAGGTTTGGTTTGCCCGTGAAGCAAGTTAGGTGTGCTTCTTAGGAGCTTTCCTTCTGAAAGTTCAGTCCGTAAGATCCAACTAGCACGCCGACGAATGGACTGAAGATTCAACTCTTAAGTCAATGAACTAATCTATTTAACTTCCCATGTCCCCAGTGCCAGCTATTCACCAGCTCTTTCATTGTCCACTTCTCGGTGCCACTCTTCTTCAATTATTTTTGTGTTCCTTTTTCCTCTAATATTTAAACAAGGGAAAATTTCGGATAAGAACTTGAAGTGCACTCAATTTCTTAAATAAGGATCTAAAGTGAAAATTGTCTCAAATATGGACTTAAAGTGTGTTCATTTTCTCAAATAAGGGTTTGAAGTAGCATATTAGTATCAAAGAATGACTTGACCTCATGGGCTAGTCAAGGGCATTTCCACCTTTTATATTTTCTTATTTTCTTCACCATTTTTTTTCTTTTTCTGTTTTTTTCATAAAAAGACAAACTAAAAAAAGATAAAAAAAAAAAAAGACTAAAACTTCAAAAAAAATATAGAAATTTAAAAATAAAAAACTCTCACCTCTAGCAACTACCCCATTGATAGTGAGGTGTTAGCCATGGCCAGTTCATTAGCACCTCGCTAAGGACTGACAGCCTCGCCGATCACTTGCCAAAATTGGGAGAGGGCCACGACCCTCTCCCAGATTTGGGCGAGGGTTGCCAGCCCTCCCCTCGATCTGGACCCTCGCCTAAATTTGGGGGAGGGCCATGACTATCTCCCAGATTTGGGTGAGGGTCACAGTTTTGGGAGGGTTGGTGGCCCTCACCCAGATATAGGAGAGGGTCGCGGCCTTTTCCCAGGGTGGCAGCCATAGGTGAGGGAGGGTTACTAGCTGCCTATATTTTATTTTATTTCTTGATTTTTAGCTTCTTCTTTTTTTTTTTTGAGTTTTTTGTGAAGAAAAAATAGAAAATAGAAAAATGAAAGGAAATAAGAAAAAGTAAAGGATACAAATGTCATTGACTAGCCAGTGAAGTTAGGGCCTTTTTTGAGGTTAACATGCCACTTTATGCTTTTATTTGAGAAAATGATTACACTTTAGACTTTTATTTAAGAAAATGTTTACTTCATACCCTTATTTGAGAAATTAAAGACACTTCGAGCCCTTATCTAGAATTTTCCCTTTTAACAATGTTGTTCTTCTCTAGGATTGGTGGCTCATAGGTTACGAAACCAAAACCTAGCATTGCGAGGAAGATAAAGATTTAGATTAAATTGTCTCTGGACAAATGGGATTGTATATGATATTTTGTGTTATGAATAACTAGGAGATTGAAAATTGGTGTAGCCCAACTAATGAAAGCAGATCGTGGTCCATGGAGTCCCAAGAAGGTAAGAACTCCAACCTGTCCGATGCTTCTTCGGCCAAATACGATATACAAGTGGGACTCGCACTTTGGAATATTCACGTATTAAGTAGTGTTAACAAATATCTTGGAGGTACTCATCAACAAGGCCTTCATAAATATGTGAATATTCATTTGTTATGGACGTGAACAGATGTTAAAAGATTCTCTAACATTGAACTTATTTCTGTGTTTGTTTGTCTTTTAGGTTCTCTACTGCCTGACTTTTTCTTGATTTTGTAAAACGGAAATGATACCCCTTTCATTGAACAGGGAACATGACGAATCAACAACTGGATCAAAATAGATTTTTAAAAAAAAAGGACGTGGTAAATTACCTCCAGGTAATAAGGAAAGTACCGAGAACTTGTTATTGCTTCGCCAATCTTTATACATCTTTGGTTGACTCTAGGCCCGTCCCTGATAGCCAAAGGTCTCTTTTATATATCTTTGCACCGAAGATGAAATATTTAGTGTTCGCCTTTGAATGACGGCCCGGTAATATTTAAACTTTTAATGATCTGATAATGGTTATATTTTAGTTTTCGTCGTTGAACTGTGGTATCGAGTTTAAACTTTTATGGCTAAAGGGTTAAATATAGCTGAAGAATTATCACTATGGGGGGAAACTACACACTGCTCCGAAAAATTGATATTTCATTGTTTTTACTCCTTTGTCTTTATTTTTATTTCACTTGGTGACCTACACGAGCTGATGTGATATAATCTAAATGAATGCGCATGGAAAAGAATTAGGAATACGATAGATGGTGCGCTTATTTAAATAATTGATTGAAAGGTGATACATCAATATATGATTCTACTAAATTTTGTAAACCATCAAAGATACCTAATAATAATTTTGTGCATATTAAAAACCAAAAAAGGAAAGAAAAAGGGGGGGGTTGCTGTGTTGATGTCAATGGGGCATATTTGGAGTCGGATCCCAGAAATTTTGGATCTTTCCCAACTCCAATGTTTGTTTGTTTCGTTAACTTTCACACCGTAAGATACCATCAATAACGCCTACAACGTTTATTTACATAAAGAATTAGATCTGCTGGGTTCAATACCCATTACCAGCTAAAAAGAAACCCATAAAAAAAAAAAAAAAAAAAAAAAAAAAAAAAAAAAGAGGAGCTTTCGTGATGTATAGGTAATGTCTTAGGAATCGACATTTTCTTATTGAATTTACTTAACAAAATTCCATTAAGAGTAACTAAAAGTGCCATCTTTTTCTACAAACAGTTGTTCTCTTTTTCTACAAACAGTTGTTCCCAGGGGTCATAATTGCTCAGCAAGTACGTAAGAGAGGAATTCCCAAGAATCTATATTGATACATAGGATAACGATGAAATAGTAGTTGAGAAAAATGATGTGTGACCCTCTTGCCTGAACCAGTCAAGACTTATCCATTTCGATGGATTGGGCGGGTTTATTTTTTTATAGCAGTCAGATCCCTTGAGGAAATATCGTTGCAGTATTTGCTAAATATAGGCACATATCTCTATATCTAAACCCCATATTGAAATGACTAATTTGTCCTTCTTGTAGACTCATTTTAGTGTCTTTCCTATGATTTAATGGTTTTGTTTTCATTTAGTTTTGGATGATTTGAGTGGGAGCAAAAATTTAGGTTTCCGGGTTTGGCATTCTTGGAATATAGTGACCCTTTCTTAAATAGGACAACAAGATAGTTCATGTGAAGGTGCAGAATGGTCTCTAGAAATAAAATTCAGGTAGGTATCTAATACTTTTAGAAAATGGAGGTATGAAAGAAAAAAATAATAGAAATTTATTTGGTAATGTTAGCTAATTTTAATATTTGACGGATTAGAAAAGTGGTCAAGGAATAGATTTGGAACAAAAATAAGAAGTAGAAAAATGTACTCTTTATTCATAGGAACAATCTCTGAAAATAAGTCTTTTCTTTTTTGCTTTTACTTCTTCTTCCTCCTCTAACCTATCGCTGGAGCCTTGTCAGGGCTAGGTGAGATCAATGTCGCTCGGCCATGGTGAGGCCGATCTCATCGTGGCTAGGGAAGGTCAAGTCTCGCTGGTTAGGGGTGATCGGGTCCTGGGTGGGTAGGGTCTAGACCTGGACCATGTACCCGACCCTGTTATAATCGATTCCTATTTTCTAGACCCTATACCCGATCCTGTTTGTATTGGAACTTGTACCCGACCCATCCTGTTTTTCTGATCCAATTCCAGGGTCAACCCTATTTCCACTATAACCTATTTTGCAATCTCCTGATATCCTATACGACTTCGAATTTTATATTAATAAGCGAGAAAATAACGTAATCCTCCTAATTTATATTGAAACATTAAGCACTGGTAATAAATTAATACATGAACTTTTTGACTAAACGAAAAATTAAAGATCCATAGGGCTAATTATAATAAATAAAATCATAAGGCAAAGAATTAGCAACAAACATGGGTCTAATATTAGTCTTATTCCCACAACAACTACATTAAGTTACTTATTTATGCAAGCATAACTCCTTCTTCAAAAAAGAAATTAAGCGAGCCAATCCATGTGATACACAAGAATTTGGCGGCGACGAACACCGTCCATCCATCATACGGTGCAAGAGGGAGCTAGTGAGGGATGGAAGCAAGTGAGGAAGATGAATGACAAAGGAGGAGTGCCATGCATGTTTGAGAGAGCCAAGAGGAAAAACATCATGTGATTACGGGAATAAGAATAGAAATTGGGAGGAAAAAAAAATAGTTTTGGACCTCTACTTACAAAACCGGTCCGGGAACCGGTTTCCGGGTGGGTAATCACTCGGAACTTGTTCTCGGACCAGTTTAAACCGGTTTCGAATTTTGGAAATCGGTTCCCGGACCGGTTTTAGTGGGAACCGATTCCCAACCCTATTTTCCGGGTGGACCGGACCGGGAGCCGGGTATACTTGGTCCGGTTGCACACCCCTATCGCTAGCGACTGACTGAGGCTTGACCTCACCGGGGGTCGATGAGGCTCCCTCGAGGCTAGCGAGGTCACAGGCTCTTGTCTCTAGCCAATCGTCGGCCATTGCTTTGAGGCTCGACAATTGACTAGAGGAGGAAGGAGAAAAGAGGAAAAAAAAATTAAAAAAGAAAAATCTCAGAAAATGATTAATTTTTTTTAAAATTCTACATCATAAAAAAATTTAAGGGTTGTACCAAACACATTCATGTTTTTTTCTATTTCATGAATAAAAATTTTATGCAGTTACCAAACGCACTCTTTTGCTAAAAAATTATTCCAATGAATAGAAATATATATATATATATATATATATATATAAACTATTTCTAAAAGGAGATTGTTTTCAGAAATAGAAATGTTACCAAGTGGTCATCTGGTGAAATTTGAGGTATATTATTTTGTATTTTCCCTAAATATAATGATATATCCCCAATTTAATTTTTCATTTATCTATTTATCTATTTAATAATATTATTATTTTATTTATTCAAAGCCCCTCCAAAGACACGTATTTTGACCATCATAATTCATCTTCTCTTGGGGTCCGTTTGTTTCGCATAAAATAAATGATTTAGAAAATATTTTCTTAAGAATGATTGTCTATATCGCTTTTAAAATAAATGAACAAAAAAGATTTTTATCGTCCTCGAAAATATTTAGATATAAATTATTATTAATAATGAAAACACTTTCATTGACTGATTATTTTCAGAAACATAAGAAATTATTTTAAGAAAAATATCTCTCGAATCGTTAATTTTTTGTGAAACAAACTCACTGTTAATATGCAGACTAGTGGAGTAAAAAGGGGAACGATCCAGGTGAGAGTAGATGATGTTTTACGCTGGAGGGAAATTGAAGCGACTGTGGAGACGAATAATATAGTGCATCTGTATAGTGTAATTTTCCACAGAGAAGACGGACGGTCGTTGAGGAATTGTCAACGACGGAATCCTTGTCAATCTCACCGTTTGGGCTTGTAAATACCGCCCATCTTCAGGCTCATCCCCCTTCCATCTTCTCCGCTCTATATCTCTCACGATCTCGCCGTACCAAGTAAACGAAATGGGTGCAGTTGCAGGTGCAGGCAGAGAGTTCATGGCGAAGTTGGGCAAGAGAGAAGTGGTGGCGGCACCACTGCCCATGCAAGAGCATTGGCTGCCCCTCTCTAACCTCGACTTGCTCTTGCCTCCGCTTGACGTAGGCGTCTTCATCTGCTACATCAATCGAAAGCCTGAGAGGTGGTGCAGAGGCTTGAACATCGGTCCATGGTTGGTGTTCTGAAAGCCGCCTTGGCCCAAGCTCTGGTCTCCTACTAAGCTCTCGCCAGAGAGGTGGTGCAGAACTCGGCCAGTGAGCCTGCGCTCCTGTGCAACAATCAGCAGGTCGACTCCATCGAAGCTTTCGCAGACGTAGAGCTCGGCCATCTCAACCTGTATAATCTCGACGAAACCATTGAAGGGAAACTGGTGCCCACAAAGAAGCGAGGCGTGCTTGCTGTTCCGGTATTGATATCAAATACGGACACGCTATATGTCGTTTATCCATCTCAAGAGATCATATCACCGTACATGCACCCATTTTCATCTTCATTTCCAAGCTCGTTTTATTTCACGAAAAATAAATACTTTAAAAAATAATTTCTTGAACATTATTCTTTATATTACTTAAAATAATTAATCAATACAAAATATTATCTTTACCAATAATAATAATTTATGTCTAAACATTTTCGTCAATAATAAAAATATTTTTTGTTCATGCATTTTTTTAAGTGATTCATGCGATAATTTAAAAAAAATATATTTTTAAACCCTTTTTGTTTTTGGTGAAACAAACAAGAGACTAAATCAACAATTTGTTTTCTTAAATCTTTTATGTATACATGCACATATCGGTATAACCAGCATCATATGGAGCAGTGTACCATTTATCTATAAGTCTATGGGTCGGATTCTCCAACTTATTGAAAAAATGGTTCACAAAGTTGGTTCATTCATCGATGTTGAAGGTCTTTCATCAGGTGTCGAAATAAAACCTTTTGTTTTAATCACTCAGCATGCAAGTTTTACAAATCAAATTTTGATACTATTTGGCATTGTTGAGATGGAATAATAAATGGTTGGACTTTGTTCACATGTCTGACATTGTAGAATGTGATTAGACGTTATCAAGTATTTCTCATAGTTTACTATTTTTTTTTGTAATAATTCAAAGATGTCCTAATCAAGGTCACATCAATAACTTCACACGAAACAGAACAAGAAGCAAGATTATTGCTACATGATCACAGGAAAAAATAAATAAATCTGATGCTTCATACGAGCTTCACTGATGTATTTATGCGATCATTGAGATTATGCATTTTTGCTCATTTCGTCCATTGAGCATAGTGAGATAACAATAATGTGATGCTTAAGTATAAAATATAAATGAAGGAGATTATCATTTTGTGTATTGTGGATGGAATTGAATGAATGGAAGAATGTTGCGAGGGAGGATCTTGGAATTGATAATTAACTTGATGAGACACCGTAACATTACGGCAGGGTTCCCCAGTGACCTGAAGCGCGAAGAATTCATATTTATATGGGAGAGAAATGCTACTTTCCACAAGGCCTTGCTAAACGGAGGGTGTCGTTGTTCTAAATTGATAGCGGTTCAATTGTGACCGCAAATTGGTTTTACAAGTCCCTGGCAACCGGGAGGACTTGTGGAGGAATTTAAATATAAATCTTACAATAAACGCAAACCATATTTACTTTAACAGTGGAAGCTAAAATGAAAGGGAAAAAAACAAAGAGGATCACGGCATGGGTAATATTTGTGCACTGGTGATTCTTACATTTTTTTTTTCAATTTGTTAGATTTCGTTAATGAATTTTTTCCCAATGTTCTAAACAACATGTTTATTTTTTCCATTAAAATTGGTTATTACGTTAAAATAGTAAATGAAAATACTGATGGAGACGATTAGTCACAATTAACTGGTGATGTGGTGTTGACATGACATCCTACAAGACTTTCAATTTTTTTTTTAAATAGAAAAATAATAAAGGTATGTGTTTGGAAACCCGAAAAAAAGGAGGCATATTGACCCATCAATCATCAAGACCACTTGCAAGGCCAATGCCTATAGTCCGCCGATGGCTAAGGTTGCGGCGATCTGAGTAATGAATGGTCAGGGTAGCACAATCTTAGGCTAGCCAGATCTTGCTAGGAGTTGCACAACCCTAGCAACAATTGGCTGAAGAAATTAATATGAACACTAATTCATTCTACACAAAACAACCGCTGCCAAACCTATGGACTCTCTCGCACCATTTGCTTTCAATTTTATGCTAGTCTACCTTTATTTTAGTCATTTAAGGGTAAAAGTAATAGAAGTCCTATGATCATTTCGTAAAAGGTGATATATACACTTTCATAAGTTGTTGCGTGAGTTGTCAGCATTTTCACTTTTAAACTATCCAATCAGGTCAAAGTGGGTGGCCATTAGCTCAGCCCTCCCCTCAACCCAAACTACTGGGGTGCTGCATCCTCCTGCCTGCACCAGTTATTTTCGAAGCTCCATGAACGACAAAATATGTACCGCTACTCCTACTCCCTAAAGAATCGTGGAAAATGCGCTCAGAAATTGGTATCTTTTAGCATATTTTCCTTGGGATCTGTTTCCAAGGGCTCGAATCCCCGGACTCGATCGGATCGGAGGACTGGATTGGAGATTTATGGGTCAAACCCTAGTTCTGCGCGCTTAGACACGGAAGCCTTAACCTGCGAACTCCTCGATACCCAAACTTGTTACTCTACGGCCGTTTGGGACTATATATACCGGCTCATCTTCAACCAAACAGGTCCATCCCTCTCCTCCTCCTCCTCCTCCTCCTCCTCCTCCTCCTCCTCCTCTCTCTCTCTCTCTCTCTCTCTCTCTCTCTCTCCCTCTCTCTCCCTCTCTTCCTCTCAAACTCGCTACAGAGTACATAAAATGGATGCAGATGGAGGTGCAGGCAGAGAGTTCGTGGTGAAGTCGGGCAAGAGAGAAGTGGTGGCGGCACCACTGCCCATGAAAGAGCATTGGCTGCCCCTCTCCAACCTCGACTTGCTCTTGCCTCCGCTCGACGTAGGCGTCTTCTTCTGCTACGCCAATCCAACCACCACCGCGTCACAGAGGCTGGGATATGGGTCCGTGGTTGGTGTTCTGAAAGCCGCCTTGGCCCAAGCTCTGGTCTCCTACTATGCTCTCGCCGGAGAGGTGGTGCAGAACTCGGCCGGTGAGCCTGAGCTCCTGTGCAACAATCAGGGGGTCGACTTCATCGAAGCTTTCGCAGACGTGGAACTCCGACATCTCAACCTGTATAATCCGGATGACACCGTTGAAGGGAAACTGGTGCCCACAAAGAAGCGAGGCGTGCTTGCTGTTCAGGTATTGATATTAGATACAGCCTCACTATATATCGTTTATCCATCTAAGATCATATCACCGTATAAGCACCCGCACCCATTTTCATCTTCGTTTCACCTAATTAAATATTTTATTTATGCATAACCAGCGTCGAACGAAATAGTGTATCTTCTGCCTCTAGTCTATCAGTCGAATTTTCCAACTTTACTTAGGACGGTTCACAAAATTGATTTATTCATCGATATTGAATTTTTTTCAATAGGTGTTGAATATAAACTAATTGTTTACATCACTCGGCGTGCGAATTTGACTGATCGATTTGGATACCCTTTACCATTGTTCAGAAAGAAGAATAATGATTGGACTTCGATCACGCCTAACAGCATAATCTATGATTAAGATTTTGTTTGTTTAACAGAAAATATTTTCCAGCATTTAGTTCTTTTAAAAAAATGAGTCAACGGAAAACTATGCTTAAATCCGACCAAAAAAAAAAAAATCTAACGAGAAATTCAGGAAAATGATTTCCTCTTTGAAAGATCAAAAAACATTTTTCAAAATATGATTTGGTATTGGTGTGGGTCTTCGGCACACAGGCTTGAGTTCTTGTTTATGAAACATTCATTCTTATAAAAATATTTAAAAATTTGAATTTGTAATTATTTTTCTTGTTTTCTCTTTTTTTTTTTTTTTTTTTTGCTTCATTTTGTCCAATTGTGGGCCACGGCAACAATCATCGATTGGCCATAAGCTAGCTTGAGCCTCACCAGAGGTTGACAAGACTCGAGCTCGAGCTCGCCAAATTCTGGCAAGGTCAAGTCTTGAGCTTGCTAGACTTTGGTAAGTTCATGCCTCAATGACCTCTAACAAGTCTCTAGCTTGTCAAAATCTAGTAAGCCTGAGCCTCGTCGATCGTCGCCATGGCTAATGACTAGCCGAGGAAGAAGGGAAAACATAATAAAGAAAGAAAAGTAATAAATTCAAAATATTATTTAAAATATTGAATTTTTTAGTAATTTTCCTTAGAAAAATAAATTTGATTTTATATACCAAATGGTGAATAATATTTTCTAGTTTATTTTCAAGTTTTAACTCTACATCATAAAATGTTATCATTTTCTTGGAAAATGACTTTTTGCAAAAGATTTTCTAGAAATATTATATTTTATGTGAAACAAATAGAGCATAAATACATCAATGATTTTTCATACAAAACATAACAATGTAGAAAGATTTAATGTTAAGGTTCCGTTTGTTTCGTGGAAAATATTTTCTAGGAAACATTTTCCTCATTTTCCATCATTTGGTTTGCTTAGGAAAATAAGCCAATGGTAAATGTTTTCCTAGTCAACAAAAAACCTATACTAAAATTCAGGAAAATGATTTCCTCCTAAAAGGTTGAAAAACATTTTCCAAAATATGACTATGTATCGGCATAGGTCTTTGGCACTTGGACTCGAGTCCTTGGTTAATGAAACGTTTGCTCTTATAAAAGAAAAATTCGAACTTTTAATTAATTATTATTTATTTATTTATTTTTGCTTTTCGCTTCTTACTCAACCACCACGACAACAGCCCATCACAGGTGAGCCAAGGCTCAAGCTTGCTAGAATTTGGAGAGCATGAGCCTAGCCGGTTGCCGCTATGGCCAGCGATTGGTCGAGGAAGAAGGAAAAAGAAAAAAAGAATAGAAAAAATAATTGAAAATATATTAATTTTCTCCAGGAAAATCAAATTCCATATGAAACGGTGGAAAATATTTTCTAATTCATTTTCATTTTTTAGCTAAGCACTAGAGAATATTGTCATTTCCTCGAAAGTGATTCCTTGAATTTCTTTTTCAGAAATATTATATTTCTCCCGAAATAAATTTAACCTAAATATTGAAAGGAAAAAGAATCTGACACTTTGCACGAGTTTCTCTCGTATACTTGTGTGATCATTGAGATTATACATTGGCTCATTGAGTCCATAGAGAACAGCGAGATAATAATAGCATGATAGATGAGTAATAACAAAATAGCGCAGGAGGAGACTATCAATTTTTATTTTTTATTTTTTTATGGACGGAATTGAATGAGTGGAAAAATCTTGCGAAGGTGGACCTCAGAAGCAATCATTAATTTATTGAGACCGTAATGGCATGGCGTGGGTTCCCAGTGCCCTCAAGCACAAAAGAATTCAAATATATGTGGCAGAGGTGGAATCTCTCTTTTACCCTTGACTTCATGGGAAACATGTTAAGGTCTTAGATGACCGGTCAATCCTTGATTATTTTTATTCTTTTATTTCTCAAAAAAAAATCATTTGATAACATTAACTAATTTTTCTATTCACGGGAATAAATTGGTGATCATGGAATAGATTTGGAACATAAATAAGAAATTGAAAAAAATTACTTTTTAGTTTTCGGGAACAATTTCTAAAACCAAATCATTTTTTTTTCTTTTCTTCTTCTTCCTCCTCTAACTAGTTGTAGGGCTCGGCAATGGCGGCGACTGGCTAATGATCGATAAGAGATGAGGCCCAGTGACCTCGCTGGCCCTCAGCAAGGTTGGCCTTGCCTCAATTGGGTGAGGTCGAGCCTTGCTAGTAGCTAGGTGAGGCCGACCTCCCCGGGGGCTAACGAGGTCGCTAGCTCTTGTCTTTGGTTGGTTACTAACCATTGCCAAGGCCCAGCGATTAGCTAGAGGAGGAAGAAGAAAAAAGGAAAAAGAAAAAGAAAAAGAAAAATCTAATAAAATTATTAAAAAATTGAAAGAAATTTTACTTCATAAAAAAATTTGAAAATTGTATAAAACGCATTCATGTTCTTTTTCTATTTTGGGAATAAAAATTTTGTGCAATTACAAAATACATTTTAATACTTAGAAACTTGTTCAAAGAGCATAATCAGAAAAAACTATTTTCGAGTATAAATTGTTTTTAGAAATAGAATGGTTACCAAATACATCCTAAAACTCTTAAATAATCTCTCCTCTCTTTAGTAAGTCTCGTATGAAGTAATTGAATAATGGATATCACCTTTTTCGCAGTCTCTATGATAAAGACCAAGTTTGTTTCCACTGTTAATCATGCGTATCCATGTTCAGACATATATAATTATTTATGGAAATAAAATTGTTCTATATGGTCAATATGTCATTTGATAACTTCTCGGCGTAAGCTGCCAAAGGTATGTCTAGAGCGTGTAGAAATAATCTTAAATCTCACCAAGGCATAAGTTTTTTATACAGTATCCGCGTAAGGATTGGTTCTATCCATTGAGACATAAGTTTTTTATTTGATGGAAAACATTTAGGCGACGGAGCTAAAGTGTGGAGGAATAGTGGTGGCATGTACGTTTGACCATCGGATAGCTGACGCCTACTCGGTCAATATGTTCATGGTGTTTTGGGCAGAAACGGCTCGCTCCGCTGCACCCATTTCCCTCCCTCCTTCCTTCCGTCGCTCTCTTCTCAACCCAAGGCATCCGCTCTGCTTTGACCCCTCTCTAGACCGCATGTACATCCCGGTCTCCGCATTGTACCCACCTCCAAAACACAAGCTGCAGGTGGATGAGCAATGCGAGACGGTGACATTGAGGGACAATGACCGCCTGTTAAGCCGCCTGTACTATGTGACCGCGGCCAAGCTAAGTGAGTTGCAGCAGAGTGCCTGCTCCAATGGAAGCAAGAGGACTAAGTTGGAATCGTTCAGCGCTTTCCTTTGGAGGATGGTGGCTGAATCCTCCTTGGTTGCTGATAATGATGACACCAAGACAATGTCAAGGATGGGGATCGTGGTGGACGGCAGGTGTAGGTTGATGAGTCAGGGCAAGGACGACAAGCCCACAACCATGTCATCCTACTTTGGGAACGTGCTGTCGGTGCCATTCGGAGAGAAGAGGGCGAGGGAGGTGGTGGAGAAGCTGCTGAGCTGGGTGGCGGATGTGGTGCACGAGTTTGTGGAGAGGGCGGCAACGAAGGAGCACTTTCTGGACCTGATAGATTGGGTGGAAGAACACCGGCCAGTGCCAGCATTGGCAAGGATATTCTGCAAGCCCGGCAGCGAGGAGGAGGAGGAAGGGTCGACGGCGCTCGTGGTGTCATCCGGACAGAGGTTCCCGGTGACCGAGATGGACTTCGGGTGGGGGAAGCCAGTGCTGGGGTCCTACCACTTCCCATGGGGAGGCAAAGCCGGGTACGTTATGCCCATGCCCAGCCCGCTCTCCAACGGGGATTGGGTGGTCTACCTTCACCTCCCCAGGCCTCAGGTGGCCTTCATTGAGTCCCACGCTCCCACCGTCTTCAGGCCCTTGACCCCTCACCATCTTAATCTCCTTTGATTCTTCTTGTTCTTCTTCTGTGAGTATCCTCATCAGCACTGTCGATTGTTATTGTTTGTCCTATTAAATTAAAACCTTATGTTCTTTGTGTGTTTTCTTCCCGTCCATCCAATGCCTATGATTTGATCAATCCGAGGCATACGTCTTCTTTCTAATTGCAAGGTGTCTCGCTTGCTCAGTCTTTCAATGTCATAAGCAATTGACGAATGCGGACATTTCGAATCGCTCATTACATGTGAATGTTACATAAAACTTGTGTACGGGAGAGTAACTTTTCCTTGCACCACAAGATAATTACAACCAAATATACAAATTACATAACTTGTGTATCATATAAAATTTTGATTGATAGTTACATTGAACATTTCATATAGTTTAGGGATTATATCGACTAAGTACCAAAAGTTCATGAACCATCAAATGAAAATTAACATGTCATTTACATATAAAGAGAGATACATAATATCATCATCGTCATATTTGCGAAAATAAACATAATGGTCAACCTCACAATGAGCAAATCAATTTTCTTTAATGAAACCATCAAACTTTAAATACCATTGCTGTGGAGCTTGTTTCAAGCTATACAAGTTTTTCTTCAAGCAACATACCATGTGCTCATTATCTCTGACTCCAAAACCTTTAGATTGCGCCATATATAACTCTTCATCAAGGTCACCATGTAAAAACGCCATTTTTACGTCTAACCACTTTAAATGAAGATCCTCCACTATAACTATACTTAGTAGAACTCTGATTAATGTCATTTTAACTATTGGTAAAAATATATTGGTGTAGTCAATCCATTCTTTTTTAGAAAAGCTCTTGATCACCGTTGATACCTAAATTTTGACTAAATACTTAAAATTAATTTGCATAGAAAATTAGGAATCAATTTGACCCTAACAAAAATATTTTTCGCATCACCTAAGCCTTAGTTTCCATTAGGTTTTATTTTCTATTTTATTTTCCCTATTTTTGGATAAATTAATGTTTAAAAAATTAATACTTAAAAAAGGGGTCGCACAAGCCTAGCCCCTTCTTCTTCTTCTTCTTTTCCACGCGGGCCCAAGGCCAATTCCCTTTGGCTCGGCCCCTTTCCTTCTTCCTTCTTCTCCCTTCTTCCTTCTCCTTCCTCTGCCACTCACATGCACCCTACCATGGTAGAACAGGATAGCCCGATGGCTGAGGGGATGCGCCATCAATGCCGAGTAGGTCTCCGTGGAAAAGGTGGGAGCTGACACCGGTTCGGCAGACGGGGAGAGGCCGATTGGCGCACCAAAGATCGGCTATCGAGGCTCCTCTGCCGACCAGCCTCTCGCCTATAAAAGGAGGGGGAGGTCGAGGTCAAAAACACACGAGAGAGAGAGAGAGAGAGAGAGAGAGAGAGAGAGAGAGAGAGAGAGAACCAGCTCGACAACTTCCCTTGAGAGAGAGAGAGAGAGAGAGAGAGAGAGAGAGAGGAACCAGCTCGACAACTTCCCTTGAGAGACATCTGGGAAAAGAAAAGGGGAACCAGATCTGACGCCAGATCTGAGCGAGGGGGTTTCGGGTCTGAGAGAGATTTGGGAGAGTGAGAGTTGTTAAAATATATCTCGAGTTTGAGCCCAATACGAAAGTTTGAATATTCCGAATTGGATATGTTGCGGATGTTCGAAATCGAGCAAAGAAAATCTGAAGATCAACTCCCCAAATTTGAATATGCGTTGGAGAGTCTGGCCGCTAAAATAGGAAAGTTCAACTTTGAGTTGGACTTGGATTTTATTTAAAATATACAGATATATGTTTTGGATAAAATCGGGCAAGATAGGAAACGGAATCCTATGAGAAGTTGCCAAAAGAATAAAGGTCTCACTTATCTATATATATAGACTTGTGGCCATGGATGGAAGAGGGTTGATCTTGAAGAAGTGTTCTTGAAGCGCCGTCTCGTCGTCGAGTGCTTGGGAGGGATTTTCTTTGTCGTTCTTGACTGTGAATTACATCCAAGAAAGATTAGTGTTTGTAGCCGATTTAAATCTTGTGGTAAGATTTGCATATAATTCCTTCGTGAGATTGAGAGATTATTTCTTGAGGAATTTCGAGGCTAAACACTGCGTGCGTTGTTGTGTGTAATTAGAGCTTGGGAAACACCGAGAGAGTGTTTGAGTGACTTGAGTGTGTAATCTCCTTGTATCGCTTGATCTATAGTAAAATTCGTTGCTGCTCTCCCCGTGGACGTAGGTCTTTACGACCGAACCACGTAAATCCGATGTCTGATATATTTTCTTCTTCTGTCTATATTATTGTTCGGTCGCTCACCTTTTCGCAACAAGAGTCGTGAGAACTAGATTTGTGGGAGGAGGGAGAGAGATCCACGGGATCAAGTCCCGCCATCGCGCGCAATGCCTGGCCCAACGCCACTGCTGTTCAGTCCCTAATTGCCGTTCTTGCATTGCTGCCGCGTCAGGTGGGAACACCACCGGCCACCCCTTCCTTTCTCCCCTTTACGTCTTGCTCGGCTTCTCTTTGTTCCGGGTTTCCCGCTGCCGCCATCATTGTAGCTCGTGTGGCTAGAAGACGCCGAAGCCTACGCCGCCGCTTGTTCGTGTCACTCCCGCTTTGCGATCTACCACGATATGCTGTTGCTACCACCTCGCCGTCGCGTCTGCCGACGCGAGCTACGGCTGACTTGCGCGCACGGCCACGGACGTCCCTCGTCGTGGCCAGCTCCGTTAGGGTTCACGGTGAGGAGAATAGAGGGCGAGACGAATCGGGTCAGAGTGTGAGTCCGGTTGACTTGAATTGCCTTAACCAAGTAGGGTTTCGTTGGTTCAGGCCAACCGGTCCGGTTGAGCTTGGGTTTATTCAGAGCAGGCCTGGGAAGAGGTGGACTTGTTTTGTTTAAATGGTGAGGTCGGATTGTTTTTTTTTCTTTAAAAGAGAGCCTCTAGGGCCGGGCTCGCGCTTCAGACCCATTCCGGGCCACTGGTTTCAACAAATCGGGTCGGTCCCAACCCAGGAATCCGACCCGGGTCATCTTCTAGGGGTGTGCAAAAGAACCGGGACCCGCTCGGACCGCCCGGAACCGGACCGGAATAGCTCGGAACCGGTGGTTCTTGAGGGAATCGGTTCGGTTCCCGGTTCCAATTTATGGGAACCGGTGGGTACCGGTCCAGTTCCCGGTTCCATGGGCGGATCCACCCAATCGGACCGGACTGATTATATTAAAATAATATATTAATTTTTAATATTAAAAAAATTAAAATTACTAATTAATAAACCCAAATCAAATAACTAAAAAAATTAAGTCAAGATCGCAAAGAAGCAAGGTTGGGTAATCTCCAGTCAAACCAAATGGAGAGGTCCATAAGCTAAAAAGTCCAAAGCGCACCTTGAGTCCTTGATAAAACGCCAAGCTGTCCAAAGCGCAAAAAGCAAGCACGCGAAGAAGCAGGGTTGCAGGAGGAAGAGAAGAAGAATAGGTCCGGCGAAGAACCAGCAATTTCAGTAGAAAACCAAAGTTGTTTCGCGTCAAGATCGGTTTCATGGATCCACGGTCCAGCTCCCGGGTGGATCCATGCAATTAACGGGTGGATCCCGGTTCCAATTTTTCGGAACCGGTCCTTAGTGGCGGTTCCCGGTTCTAGGTCGGGAACCGCCCGCCCGGACCATGCACAACCCTATCGTCTTCTATAATATATTATTATATAAAAATATTCTAATAATAAAGATCAAGAAAATCAAATAATAATAATAATAATAATAATAATAATAATAATAATAATAATAATAATATATTTTTTTCAGAAATCAGAAAAATCCAAAATTATTTTACATTTTCCCAAAAAAATCAGAAAAAGTAAGAAAAAGATTTATATTTTCAAAAAAGATCAAAAAAATCCGAAAATAATTTTTATGTTCCAAAAGATAGAAAAAGACCAAAAATATGTTTTTTTTTTTCCACAAATGCATGGAATAATCATTGAAAATCCAAAAAGTCTTAGGATTTCAACAAGATTAGGTACCGGAAGGGTATTAGTGATTAACTAGTATAATCAAGTTTCCGATCCTAATTTCTTTGGTTGCGTAGGAGTGAAATATTTCTCCCAATATTTCACTTGGGTCCCTAATCAGTCCACCCCAAATCGATTAGTGGCGACTCCTATTTAAAATTAACTTACAAGTTAAAAACTTGGATCATAAGTCGTGAATTGGTAGGCTTGGAAGAGCCCAGGCTAAGCCTAATAGACTTAGTGAGCCATCAGCCTCCACACGCGCCCGCGCGTAAGAGGGCGCCGAAAAAAAGAGGTCATGACAACCACGTCTCACCTTGTATCTGCTACCACCACTTGCTTCATTTTTAATCCTATACACTCACTTGTTTAATATCGATTGTTTAATAAGGCCTTTTTACTTTTGGGCAACTTGGTCGACTCCCAAGTTTTGTTCTGAAGTAACGAGCCCATCTTATCTTTCATAGCATGCTCCCACTGCATGTATGATGTCTTTTTCTTTGCCTCATCAAAAGTCTCATGTTCTCCCGAATCTATATATAAGACATGGCTCATAATAATATTTGCTAGTGGATCAAAATTATCTTTGACTTTCTCACATGTGTAGATTTCCTCAAGACAAGTTGTCACGCCCCGATCCTCGGGCACGCACTCATCCCTTACCTGGTCAATTAATAGCGATATCCCAGGCCGCGTCGCCAACCCACTCTTTTTAATTTCATGCGTATGCGGAAACGACCATAAAAATCCCCAGATAGTAATTCAGTGGGATAGAAAAGAAGGACCGCAATTTAACGAAACCATAACACACCTTTATACATATCAGACTAATTCATTTGCATCACTAGCAGATATATATACAAGACTAACAAAAGGGGTTGGTTCTCAAAATTTGTCGACCTAGGGCCAACTAATCAGACCCGGCTACTGAACCCTCGGGATCCACTGGGTCCGGGCGAGACTGCGGATCCTCCACTTCGCCCTCGGGTAAACCTGCTTGATCTTCCTCCTTGGTAGCCTCGATCACCTCGGCTGGGATGTCAAAACCTCTAAGAGGACCTATCCTCAAACTATAGGGAGTGGTATTGTGGCATCCAAGAATTTCAACGACCCTCGGATATGTGACGGTCATGACCAATCGATGGAAGTATCGTTGGACTGTGGCATTGATATCATTTACGGGCGTTGATTCGCATTTTGTTGGATAGATAAGATATGTTTAGTAATGGTCCGATCGTTGCAAGAATTATAATCTTGTCAAGATTTCTTTTTGAATTCATTGGTGAGACCGACCTTACTCGCTTTTGCACTACATCGAACTAGATTCCTAAACCGACACTTGACATCTTCATGTATGTGTTCGATGTGATCAAATATGAAGAAAAAGAAATTCGTCTTTGAATGGCCAAACGAACAATCTCACTAACGGCCACGTTTTCTTTTATCTATTGGACCAATCAACCGTGCAACAAGAGAAGTCTTTGGACTTTGATCGATTGATGAAATTCGGCCATGCATGAGGAACCTACATGCCGAATTTAAGAGTAAAAATTTCGAGGAGTCGGACCGCACATGAAGACCATGCACATCTTTTCTTTGTGCAATTTGGCAAGTGAGGAGACGAAATATTGTCACCATGTCGCTCGGTCAAAATCCCTTCTCCACGCAAGAACTTCGGTTATGTACTTGTACATGAAGCAAATTGATTATGGGGATATTAATTGATTTCTATGGAAACCAAAATGCCTCATAATTGTGCAGAAATTTAAGGGCTTATTTTTGAAGAATTTGGGCCATTTAATTTGGACCTTTCGGCCACAAATTGCAGGCCCAAAAAGCCCAAGAAGCCCCTTAATTGTCGACCAAGAGGGGGGGGGAACTGGACAAGGGGAGATACACCTCCTCCACCTGTCCATTGCAGCTTCAGCCACCAAATAACCTACATGCAAGAAAATTAGTTAATCAATTAAGTAAGGAGCAAAAAGGGGCAGATTAGTCGAGAGAGAGAGAGAGAGAGAGAGAGAGAGAGAGAAACCAAGAGTGAGCGGGCGAGCAAGTGAAAGAGAGAGAGAGAGAGAGAGAGAGTTCAAGCGAGAGTGCAAGCGGGTGCATGGCGTGAGGAAGGAGGAGGTCGCCCTTCCGTTGAGCACGGTGCTGCCGCCGTCGACGCTGCCAGTCTTCGCCGCCGTTGAGCCGAACCCGAGACCCTGAGCCCTTGTTTTGCTTGCAACCGAGTAGAAGAGCTAGAGGCAAGTGAAAGTTCATTGATCTATGTCTTTGCATGCTGTAATTATCTGGTGAAATGCTGGTAGATGTGAGAAAATGCAGAAATGGGAGCTGCATGTTGATTTTTGGATTATTGAGGTGAAGTTGGATTAAGAGATTGAGTAAAGACAGAGTTTGTTCTATGTGGTTTCGGTTATGGGCAGAAATAAGAATTGAAGAGTCTATCTATAGTGGATTTTTGAAGTGAAGTAGTTGTAATGTAGTGCAATAGACTTGTAAGTGTTGGGTTATGGACGTTAGATGCTAGATTTTAATGAGTAGAAGTAGTTCTCTTTAACTAGTAAACTGTTTCATCGAAAAACAACATGACCTTCGGTGATTCCGTGAATTTTCTGTAATTATCTAGCCAGAATTGGACTTCGAACCCTTAATGAAAGTTGTAGGGCATATATTTAGGAATAACATATCAAAATTTGAAAATAAATGAACAAGGTTTGACCGGTAAAACGATTTTCTTTGTAAATGTTAAATCTGGAAGCCATTACAGAATATTAGCAAAGAATACAGCAACTACTGCTCTTGATATATAAGGAAATTTGACTTAGTGTTCTTCATGAAACTTTTTCCTTTAGGTCTTATTTATAACATGTCAAAATTTCATAATTTTCTGAGTTCATTTAGGGGTCATTCCGAAATTTTTATCAAAACTGTGCATTGTGATGTTTGAGTTGTTTTGTTCCGAATTTGCTCAAATTGTCCCAAAGATGAATACATTTTGAATTGTTATTTGACATGATGATACTGGCATTTAGAATATAACGCAATATTGCGATTTGATGAAGGTTTCATGGGACATCTTGTCATTGCATTTGAAAGTGTTTTTGGAAATTAAGATGTTAATTGATACCGTTGGACCCTCAGGTCAACGATGCCCCGGGAGTCGGGAGGCCCAAAGGACTGAATGAGTCGATGCCTTGTGGATGCCCGGTGGCCCTAGTGGCTGAATGCGGGAGGTTTTACCCCGGGAGCTTCGGGATGCTCGGTTGTATGCTAGTCGGTACGTAAATCCGGAGGGCCGGGGTAACCATTCTCATGGTGAGCCTTGGAGGTTTCCTCGTGATGCTAGGTGGGGTACGAGATGCCTGGAGGTGTGATATGCTCCGGATGCCCGGTGATTGAAAACCGGAGGCTTTCGCGACGCCAGGGTTGGGTACGAAATCCCAGAAGGATGCAAATGTTGGTCCTCTGGGGGATGAAACTTTTTGAATGATAAAACGGATGATTCTATCAAGTGTGTGTGTGGTCTGGTTATAGGACTAAATTGTATGGCATGGAATGGGACTTGTCATTACAGTTTGGCCCTATGATCGGGACTTGTGTAACTGGACATGATGCATTTTGATTCTTTTAAAATTTCATTTGCCATTGCATTAAAGAATTTCATGATTTTGATGCTTATTTACCCCTTGATTACCTGTTTTGTCTACTTTGCATGAATCTAGATATTGATGGTACTGCGTGATATAGCTTAATGAATCTTTTACTGTTGAGTGGTTGTACTCACTCCATTTGGGGACTAACATTTCAGATTAGAAGATATGCCTCTGCTATCAGTCACCCCCGGTACATTTTACGGTATCCCAGTTGACGTTGAGTGCGAGTGTTCGGAGCACCCTCATCCCAAGATACGAGGGTTGGTTTTTATTCGAGTGCAGGTTCTAGTCATGTATGACATCGGTTCACCTAATGGCCCAGTGATTCAGGAGTTTCTATCAGTGCACGTCCGTCGTGATGGATTCATGCTGGGGATGTTGCCGCCGCCAGCTGACAGACAGGGCTGGGTGTGACCGAGAGTGACGGTTAGCAGATGAAGCATTTTTGGACCGCCGACACTGACTGATAGACTTACGTATATGACTATTTGGAAAGAAAATTAAATGGGAAGTCGGTTATCTTTTGGTATGTAGCCGGGTATAGAAAACCACGGCAAATTTTGGTGTACCGACTGATGATGTCTATCAAGTCTATGTAAATAAAAGTGTCTGGCTTTACTTATAAAATTGTGTAGTTGTGTGCATCGTTCTTTGAATCTAAGGAAAGGGAGTTGTTAGATACGCTTCCGCCATGTTTTGCGCAAGGACCATTGGAAAAGGTATAAACCCCCAGGACTTACAGACTTATTATAATTCTTTGGTATCAGAGTAATGTACTATAGGGTCAAGAGAAAGGCAAGTGTAATTTATCTGTGGCGACCTTAGCGGATTGGGGGTCGTTTCGGGGGTGCTACAAGTATGGAACCAGGCTTTAAATTAGTCGGGTACTTCCTGATTTGGAGCCTCATCTGCCCATACCGTAGTCACCACAAACTCATATGTCCAATCGCTTTTGGGATCGGGGTAAGCATGGACCTGCTCAGTTTTTCTTGTAGGACAACCATAACGCCCAGGGGGACTTGCCATTAGTGAACCTGAAAATATTATCCCACAACGGGGTGAGACAACGTCTTAGAGAGTTTTACCCCCTAAGACTCTATTAGTAAACCAATACACTATGGGCTGCCTATGCACACACAGGACAGAGGACTTACCTTGGCCTCAGATCCCACCTGCAAGTCAATACAATTTAATATTGGCACCCATTTAAACCATACGGATCGAATTATCGATCAATTGAACTAGTCGATTACATGTCACCCAAACCATACATTCCTCACAATGCATATCTAGTCGTCGAGTACACGTGCATTCTCTTAGGCACTAGTTCACCAAAGTGATGCATCAAATCACCAAGCCCACGTGTCTCTTCCAAGATGCCACACTTAAATCCTTAGGCCCACGTGCATTCTCTTAGGCACTAGTTCGCCAAAGTGATGCATCAATTCACCAAGCCCATGTGCCCTTTTTACGATGCCCGGGCCCACGTGCATTTTCTTAGGCACCAAGTTTGCCAAAGTGATGCATCAATTCACCGAGTCCACGTGCCCTTTTTACGATGCCCGGGCCCACGTGCATTCTCTTAGGCACCAAGTCCGCCAAAGTGATGCATCAATTCACCGAGCTCACGTGCCCATTTTACGATGCCAAACTCTGTCACCGAGTCACGTGCATTCTCCCAGAGGACATACCGAGTCTTTAAGCCACGTGCATTCTCTAAGGTGACCTCTTCGCCAAGATGACATATCCAATCACTGAACTCACGTGCATTCTCCCGGTAATATTCCAATTCACCGAGTCCACGTGTCTTCTCTTAGGTGATTACTAACTTACTTTCGATACCGACAACCAATACCCGACGGTTTCTCAATCAAATAATTAAAATCACATCACTAAGGAATATACCCAAAAATTCACAATTAATTTAATTTGGCACGATTCAAAGCTCAAATAAATAAACGGACTGCACCACGACAATCGCATGAAATTCCGAGTCCACCGCCATCCCGGTTGAATTTCTGGAAAAATAAATAATTAAATAAATAATTTCGAAAATTAAATAAATAAATACTAAAAATCCAATTTAGGCCCGTAATGCCTGATTGGAAGCCAAGACGGATTGGGAAAAATCCCGAGACTCGTTCAATAAATAATATAAACTATCCTCTAGCTAAATGCACTAATCATATTCTTAACATGCATCACAATTAATTAATATTCACTAATCTACTTTAATCTAACCACCTAATTCTACTTAATTAACACTAATCAACCCTTAAGCATCATTAGCAAACTAAGTAAGGATTAGTGAGCTAAACTCACCTGATTAAAGATTTGGTCGGATCAAATCGATGAGCACGCGACAAAGCTCGATTCTCTCCAAGGCAGTTCCGACAACCAGGGTCGGGACGGGCCCAAAATAGCCTCGTAAAGCCTACCGCTTAAGTTGAGAAGGCTGCTTTGATTCTGAAGATTGCTGGACAGCCCAATTTCAGGGTCGATGATGGAGTTGGCGGACTGGATCGCGGCTAAGCAGGCTGGAACGAAAGCCCACTACACCCCCGGTGATTTTGTTAGTGATCGATGGGCCGGTGACTTGAAGATGGAGCTGGGTTACAGGCTAAAGATGGGGCTGTGCGTGGGCTTTTATCCGAACAAAAAGGCCAGAGAGGAGCTACGGTGACGGCGTTGTCTTTCTGGGAAACACGACTGAATTGGTGGGCTCATGGAGAAGTGTTGAGCGAGCTGTACGTGGAGAAGAAATGGTGAAAGTGGGGCGTCGGTGGGGCACGAATCTGCAAGGAAGTGGACAGTCACTAGAGAACAAAGGAAAGAAAAGTAAAATAGAGAGAGACATGGGCTGTGGGTCCACCGATCAACAAGGGAGAGCACGAGCGAAGACCACTGCAGGGGCTGTCCGAGAGAGAAAAAGAACGAAAGAGATAAGGGAGAGGGAAATAAGGAAAGTGACGGGGGAGAGAGAAGCATGAACGCACGTGGATAAAGAGGAAAGAAGTTGTCGGCTAAAGAAAAGAAAAGCATGTGATAAGGAGAAAAGGAAAATCATGTGTTAATGGACAAGAAGACAAAAGCCAGAAGAGAAAAATGAAATGGATGATGCAAGAGAGATGAACATCGGTTGAAGGGTGCCCGTGCGTGGGGAGGGGGTGGGTCCAAGGAAAATGATGAAATAACACAAAACTAAAGTCATAGATTAAACAACTCAAAACAACTTGCTAACTGGTCACTCTAGACCAATTTCTTTGTCAACTTGCGCAAATGAAGTCTCAATGAAGACCAAGATAAGGCAGCCCCTTCATCTCACGAATTTCCCTCTAAACTGACTTTTATTTCATTTTTCTCGGCATCCGATTTTTTGAACAAACAAATCCGATTGAGGTCCAATTTGAATTCAGAAAAAGCCCAAACGACTTCCATTCACCAATTCACTTACACCAGATGCCAAAAGTCTCTTCAAATTGGCCAATCCGAGTTTCTGCTCATTTTCCGCATCGTTCGCAACGATTTTTTTCGTAAAAATCCTGAGCTTACCGGAATTTTCTCAAAAGGTGAGTCGACGTTCCTAGAATTACTCATGACACAACAGGATTTTCAATTTCTGAAATCGAATTCAAAGTCGCGGTTATTTTCAATCAAACGCGCTTTTAGTGTGACCTTACCTACCAGGTAGCTTTTAGGAATTTTTGATGCAATTGACCCGTGGTCGATTTTCTTTGAACCACAATGAACCCATCCGAGACATTGGCGACTCTCGGTGATCGTGAAAATCTCGAGGTTTCAAATATGGACACAGGGTACCTAAAACGACAGAAAATCGATTTAGTACCGATTGACGAAAATTTTGCAATCAGGTGGAATCACCCACACTTTGATCACCATCTCAATCGAATCGACCTATCTCCGGTCTCTAATAGATTTTTAATTGTGCCGCAATGACCCTTGCAGACTAACACGGTCGAGTAGTCGATTCCTAGTTGAATTCTTAAGTCTATTGTGTTTAAAATTCCTTAATGGCTTTACCTGATCGGTCAGTTATCTCATGAGTGGCCAAATCAGAGAAAAACACTATAGTCACGTTGATGAAAGGCCTGACTTATCCGATTGAAGTCAGAACCTAAAAATCAAGATGTCACAACTCTTCCCCTCTTATAAAAATTTCATCCTTGAAATTTAAACCTTTACCAATCCTCAAACAAAAAGGTGGGGGTGTTGTCGTCTCATCGAGTCTCATTTTCCACGCTTTTCTTCGGTCCTGTGGTGTTGTCAGACCACTTGGACCAAGGGGACCATCTTGGTACACAGAATCTGCTCTTTCTGAACCACCCACTGAACCACGCTTTCCATGTACGACATTGATCTCGGCAATTACAATCACTGATTACTGAGCTTACCTTGGCCTGTGATCTTTCTCAACACTGAAATTTTGCATACTTTGCTCTGCAAGCTTCAATAAGAACCATCTGAAAGCTCTATCAAACTTATAACCTCTTATCTAGATTTGACACATGATTCATCCCCGGCACTCCATGCTAGTGAATTATCTGATACACACACGCTTCGGTATACCCATTCACATCGAGCTCTATTTGTACTGTACTGAAGTGAGTCGGACTCATTCATCTGTCGACCACAACCCCATAGGGAATTCAGTACTCCCTTGATTCCTTAGTGAGCCTGTCATGACTTCCCATCATGCCATACTTCCATTCCCAATCGGGACTCTCCCGAGTGATTGATAAAGTCCTCCCGGCTTTCATCATCAGACTTCCACTTATCAGTATCTTTGAGATTCACAATTTATCCGGCGATATCTATCTTCATAACGGTCTACCAATTGAACTGACGCCGATTCTGACCTACTTTGGATTGTCTAATCAAATACTGCAACTACTACAGTGAATTTCTAACAATGTCTCTTACCTGAGTCTTACAATAACAAGTACACTCAATCACTCTCGAAACTTGAGTGTTCCATCCTCAGAAGTTTGAAAGTCAGATTCTTTCTTATCGGTATCCGCCTATAGGATTTTCTGAGTATCCTGGTCTATCACTGAAATGTCTGATTTAAGTTTGAATATTCGGTTCAATTTTGAGAGTGGCCGTAAGTTCAAAAGGTGGCCTATCTCAAATTTGAAAACCGAATTTTGAGCTCTTTTCAAGTAAGGTCCATACCTTAACCAGTCTATGCACAATTGAAACTTTCAACTCAACGCCTTAATGACTTTTCTCGTTCTTTCAGGATGATACCAGATATCACCATCATAGTCCTTCCAGAGTCCTGTTTCACGACACCGTCTCATATTCAACTCCTTCTAAGAGAGTAGCACTTGAGACTTTAATAGCCGATGAGGATCTGGAAATCTTTCTTCATATCAATGATGATTCTAAATCTTTAAAGCGAAAATTGATGCTTCAAGTCACAAGTCATGCTCTGATAATTTCAACTTAGGAGGTCTTAATTGGCGGAACCCATATGCAACAATCTTCTTATGTTGCATTAGTGCACACTCAGTTTTCAGCCTATATATCCACATCAATCACAAATTCTTTGTTCCTAATAGTAAAGCAAAATCTATCCGCATATAGAAAAGACAGATTTGAATAGAAGTAAGTAGTCAGTTCAGGATAGGCTTCAGTAGTTTCAAAGCAAAACGTTCAAGTTGAAGAAGTGCAAACTTTTCCCTTAGTTGCACTTTTAAAGAGTCGAGAAAATCAAAATCCACACTTCTAGGGTTCATAACCCCTCTCTTCAGTAGATTCAAATAAGTCCTCTTGTGGTCCTTGAAACGGAATAAACTCATCCCCTCTCCACGAATAGTCACAGCAACACCCATTCTAGGCTAAAAATGGGTATACATCCATTCATCATTGTCCTTCCCTTCAGGTTGATTAAAACCACCCACACGCGGATCACTTGGAAAGTTGGCAAAAGTCATTGCAGCATAACCTTTAGGCACAATGCCTAACTTTTCCATGGTATTCAAGTAGAAAGTTTCGTTCTTGTAACCATTTGATCTCAGAAATTCATCGATCAAGGTCATCGCAGATCCACCCATCTTCAAGTTCGAGTAGAGTCTAAACAAAAATTAGGGTTTTTGAGTCATTACAGGTTCAAGGTCTTCAATGATCTCCTCTTCTGCTTGAGGAGGATCTTGTGTCACCTTTTGTGCGGAGTGACGCTATTGAGAATGTTGTTGCGGTTGTTGCTAAGTAGTGTCTTCTTCTTCAGTTAAATCGAAGTGGGTAGGACCCTTAGGCATGTGTCGTGGTCTCCTGTTTGCGATTTTCGAAGATTTCCTTTGGGAAGATATTGTCAAAGTCTTGGAGGATTTCTTGATCTCGTTTGTAGGAAAATGTGAAAGCTTTTTGGATCAAACACAAGAGAAATGAGAGAAAATAGAATCTCTGTATTCTAGGGTTTGAATGTGCGTAAATGGAGAAGAATAATTTCGACAGTATATAAAGCAAGTGAAACAGTGTATACGAAACGTCACAAAGGAAAAAGTAAAAACTGCCTTTTCAAAAAATGAAAACTACCTTTTTGAAAATGAAAAACCACCATAAATTCAGGAATAATTGCTAAAAATAAAATAGGCAAGTAGCGATTCAAAAATAAACATACATTTTCGAAGCTTTATCCAAAAATAAACTCATAATCATTTGAAAAGTACTAACTAATAGTCGTAATTTCTGGATACTGTAAGTCTGAATATTTTCAGACTTTAGTCAATAGAAGATATGATGTTCAGTCTTGCACGAATAGACTCAAATAAAATTTTCTCCAATGGCTTTGTGAATATGTCCGCCAACTGATATTTTGAGTCTATGAACTGTATCATAACTTCTCCATTTTGAACATGATCTCGAATGAAGTGGTATCGGATTTCGATATGCTTTGCTCTTGAATGAAGAATTGAATTTTTTGTGAGATTGATGGCACTGGTGTTATCACATTTTATCTCTATGCACAATTCTTCAACACCAAAGTCTCTTGGTTGTTGCCTTATCCATAAGATTTGACAACAACAACTCCCAAGAGCCACATATTCTGCTTCAGCTATTGAAAGAGCTATGGTACTCAGTTTTCTTGAAAACCATGATACTAACTTGTTGCCTAACAATTTTTACCAAAAAAAAAAAAACTTGTTGCCTAACAATTGACATGTGCCTGAAGTACTTTTTATGTCTATTTTGCATCCCGCTAAATCTGCGTCTGAATATCCAAGGAGAGTAAAGTCTCCCTCTTTGGAATACCACAGACCTAGCTTTGAGGTTGTTGCAACGTACTTGATGATGTGCTTTGCCGCACTTAAGTAAGATTCTTTAGGATTTGATTGAAATCTAGCATAAACACAGACACTAAACAAAATGTCAGGTCTAGATGTAGTAAGATAAAGAAGTGAACCAATAATGCTCTTATATAGCTTTTGGTCCACATTCTTTCATCCTTCATCTTTATCCAACTTCGAAGAGTTTGACATTGGCGTCTCTGTCTTTTTGCAGTTCTGCAATCCAAATTTCTTGATGAGATATTTTGCATACTTTTCTTGGTAAATGAAAATACATTCCTTCGATTGTTTAACTTGTAATCCCAAAAAGAAAGTTAACTCACCCATCATGCTCATCTTGAATTCATCCTACATACATCTAGAAAACTTCTTGCATAGATTTTCATTAGTTGATCAAAAAATGATATCATCAACATAAATTTGAATAAGTATAAAATATTTTCATTCTCTTTTAATGAATAAAGTAGTATCTACCTTACCTTTAACAAAACCATTTTGAATCAGGATTTTACTTAACATTTCATACGAGGCTCGATGTGCTTGCTTCAATCCATATAGGGTCTTTTTCAATCTATAGACGAGTCGGCTTTCTTGGTTCTTCAAAACCAGGTAGGGGTGAGCGCGGTTTCCGGGTAGAACCGGGAACCGGAGAACCGAACCGGAGGTTCCGGTTCGGTTCCGGTTCTTAAAGGACGGTTCCGGTTCCGGTTCCTTTTTCCGGAAACCGGAAACGGAACCGAACCGATCGAGGAACCGGAACCGGAACCGGTCGTGGAACCGTTTCGAACCGATTAGTTAGGGTTCCAAAAGGAGCCCCCCTCCCCTGCTTGGTAGTTGGTGCTTCCGAGTCCTAGAAAAGAAAATGCTGCAGAGAACTCAACTCACGCTGCTGGACGCCGCTCACCCTCAAGGCCACCGCCGCCGGACGCCAGTCGCCGACGTCGCTCGCATGAACCCTCACCGCTCGATGCCCGTCACTGCCGCAACGCTGCTCTGACTCTTGCCCGTCGCAACTACCCGACGCGAGTGCGGTTTGAGCCGAGCTCGTCTCCGCTCGCACCCACCGCCTCTGCTCGCGCTAGAAGCCCCAACGCCCCTGCTGCTGGGTCCTCCTCTGCTCCACCGTCGCTGCAACCAAACGCCAGAAGCCACCATTCCTGCCGCGACGCCACTGCTGTTGTCTCCGCTTCTGCTCCGACAACCCGATGCCAGCAGTCACGACGCCTGACGCCGTTGCCCCGAAGACTAGCGACCGATGTCCCTGCTTAGCGCCAGAGGTTGCTCGCCGGTGAAATTGGATTTACGGAACTTTTCTCCAAGGGTACGATCTCGGGGTTTGCCTACCGACGTCCCTCCTTCCCTCTTGGCTCTCTGTGTGCTGTCGTTTTCTTTCTAACTATAGTTCAAAGACTCTGGTCTTCTGCCTTCTCCCATTTTTCTCATTACTTAATCATTTCACTGGTTAATGGGTGTCTCACGTCTTGTTATGGATCATATCATTTCGAATTATTTAATTAATTTCTTAATTGTAGCACAGTGCGTTCGATAGCTTCAGCTCTTGTGTTCCATGGCTTCTTTAATGGTTCTTTTCTCTGTTCAAAGAGATGGGTAGATTGTGGGTGTTTTATTATCATTATTGTCTTTCGTTGTCAAATGAACAATTAAGTAAAATGGACTGTTGTTGAATTAAGAATAATATCTTTGCCTTAAAAGTTCAATTAGGTGGGTTGCCGATTAAGTTATTATTGTTCCCTTCCTGCTTTTCTCATGTGTTGATTGTTGTGCTTCCAAAAATGGCGGTGATCTTTTTCTGCTATTTTGGTTTCATGTCAAAGTCAACCAATTAAGTATCAGTAAATTAAATTAAATAAGGTCCCTAAACGGCTTAATGAAACTGTCTGATCAATTCTTTGTTTTGGGGAAGCTGGTGTTTTTGAATTTTGGCAATCTATATGCTTTAACTTCTTTGTTTTGGGTGGCTCTTCTAGATTATTGGTCCTTAATTGCATAGGTAATATATGAGAAGGATAACAATGTGCCGCATAATGGATATATGCATGATCAAATTGGACTCCTTTTAGCTTGTGTCATTTGCGCACAAGTTATCATCTATGAAAATACACAAATTATTATCATCTAGCAAAAGCTAATTGTCTACAATACTTGAGAGCGTTTCTTTGAGGGGAAGGTTGTGTATTGATTTGGTTTTTAGCAACTACCTGCACATTTTGTAACTCAATTCACATTATGTTTTTAAATTTCTAATTATATTCTATTATTGTTGTGTAGTGCGAAATTAATGTATCAAGATAACATGTCAATGGAGGTGGAGGGATGTGAGGAGATGACTCCGATTATGGATTTGGAGTTTTCTGGTGATGAAATTGAAGAAGAGGCACCTCCTGGATCGAGTGCCACAAATAAGGTACCCGGTTCTCATCTTCCTCATGATAAAAAATATACATCCGAATGCTGGAATCATTATTCGAGAATTAGTGATAAGGATGGAAAAATATATCAAGTGAAGTGCATTCATTGTGGGTCCATGCTTAAGTACCGTGTTGCTAACGGTACTTCTGCAATGAGGAAGCACTTAACCACATGCAAGAGGTTTCCCCGTAATGTAGATAAGAGGCAGAAATTCTTTGCACCATGTAATGCCAACATGGCTGGTAAGACAAGAGGAGATTCTAGTACTGGTAGCATCTTATCGACATGGTCATTTAATCAAGAACGTTGTATGCACATGCTTGCTCGGTTCATCATCCTTGATGAGCAACCTTTTTCCTTGGTTGAACGTGTTGGATTTCGTGAATATGTTAGTGAGTTACAACCTCTCTTCAAACATGTATCACGTTTCACAGTAGCAAAAGATTGCATGAAGTTGTTTTTATGTGAAAGAACTTCTTTGAAGAATTATTTTGGAAAGATTAATTCTAGGATCGCACTCACGACTGATACATGGAGTTCCAATCAAAATCTGAATTATTTGTGTCTCACTGCACATTTTATTGATGAAAATTGGAAGTTGCATAAGAGAATCATCAACTTTGTGGTGATGCATAGTCACAGGGGTAAGGAGATTGGGAAAATGGTGGAGAAATGCATTGAGGAGTAGGGAATAGAAAAAAAGGTGTCCACAATTACCGTGGATAATGCTAGCTCAAATGATGTTGCAATTAGCTATTTGAGGGAAAAACTTTCGAAACAAAGGTCGTTGATATTAGATGGTAGTGTTTTACACATGAGGTGTACAGCTCATATATTAAATTTGATTGTGAGAGATGGCTTGACTATGGTACGTGACTCTATTGCACGTATCCGAAATGTGGTTAGGTATGTAAGGAGTTCTCCCACGAGAGCCCAAGGATTTCAATCTTGCATTAAGAGAGAAAAGATCACTTATAAGGGTTCGGTAGTTCTTGACGTCGCCACTAGATGGAACTCTACTTACCTCATGTTAGACACCGCCATAAAATTCAGAAAAGCTTTCGAAAGGATGGAGGATCACGATTTATCTTTTGTAAGTGAGCTTAATCATGAAACTCCTAGTGATGATGATTGGGAAAATGCTATTATTCTATCGGATTTTCTAAAAGTATTCTATGATGCCACCAATCAGATGTCTGGGACTTCATATGTTACTTCAAATGATTATTTTGAAGGGATAGCTCTTTTGTATAGATATTTGAAAGATGCGGTCAATGCTTCGGATCCTAAGCTTCAAGCTATGGGTGTTAAAATGAAAGAAAATTTTGACAAATATTATGGAAGCTTGGATAAAGTGAATATGATGGTGTTGATTGCGGTTGTGTTAGATCCTAGAGCCAAGTTAAATTATGTGAGTTTCTTGTATGGACAAATTTATGATGATGAATTGAAAATTAAAGAGATGCATTACAAGGTGAAGGATGCATTGGAGCGTTTGTATGAATTTTATGAGCAATCTTCTGTTATTTCAAGTGATCAAGATTTTGGTGGCCATAATTTGGGTGCAAGTAGTAGTAGTTCTAATTCCAATACCGATACGGGTGGTAGTGAAGGAATAAAGAAGTATGACAGCCAAATTTGGAAGAAAATGTTTTTATACTCGAATGAACAAGAGTGCGATAACAAGAAGTCCGAGCTTGATGAGTATCTTCAAGAAAAAAATGAAAAGGATCTTGGTCTTGACATTTTGAATTGGTGGAAGACTAATGGCTCAAAATATAAGATCCTTTCTTTGATGGCTCGAGATATTTTGTCCATTCCTGTAACTACCGTTGCTTCAGAGTCAACTTTTAGTATATCGGGTCGTGTGCTTGATGGCTTTCGAAGTTCTTTAAGTCCCAAAGTAGTGGAAGCTTTGATTTGCACTCAAGATTGGTTGAGAGCCGTTCGTGTACCGCTTGATGTGGAAGAGTGTATCGAGAACGCAGAACAATTTTAATTGGGTAAGTAATGTTTATATCTTTATATATTATAATTCTTTTTGTATATTTGATGAGTGACTATTTTATTTAACCTCTTCTTCTTCTTCTTTTTTCAGATATGGTTGGTCTTAATGCGGAGATTATTGTCGATAAATAGAGTTGGTGGTGTCGCAACTGCAATGAGTCTAGCGGTTGAGAATTCAAGCAAGGTTTTTTGTTGGCTTTGTGCTGCTTTAACTATGTTGTCAAAGAGTTTAGGAGCCTTTAGATGGGCAAAATTTCATGCTTCATGAAGCATTATCGATATTGATTTTTTTTTTCTGTCTTTACTTAGGATTTTGATTGATTTTCATTTATGTCTTTGCAGGGTTTTGCTTCATCATTTTCATTTGAGAGAGGAACACAGCCCAACATGCCAAAAGCCTGTCATTTATTTTTTCTTTTCTTGTTTGTTTCACTTTTGTTGGAATTGGGACTTGCTTGGTTGCGGATTTCAACGGTTTTTGATGCAAAAGCTGAGATGATCGAGTGCCTCACCATGATATAATTTTAAGAATCGAATGACTGTCTCTTCCTTTCTTTTGGGTCCGTTACTGTTCCACAGATTCTCCTGTGGCACGATTCTTCTATCCCATGCACACCTGTTATTTCTGTGAGTCCAAATTACTTACATGTTCACCCGTTTATGACTTAGAGGACTTGCAGGCTTTCTTGAACGTACAATTTTTTTGCAGGTAAATCACTGTGTTTCCAGATTCCAGCCCTATTGACTGGGAAGGTGGTTGTTGTGATCTCACCATTGATAAGTTTAATGCATGGAAAAACATTGTGCAAAGAGGATAAGAAGCCATTTAGTTAGTTCCATCGTCTTGTTATTGTACTTTTTTAGGGGTCATGGTTTGTCGAAGAGCACAACACACTATCTTTGGCAATCTTACCGTAAGTTTATCAATTGATGGCTCTCAATGACCATCATTTGGAGGATCAATTCTATTATTGAGTCTTTTGGGATCTTGTGGATCTTCTTCTTGTATAAATTTTTATCACGTTGTTGTATCTCCTTTCTCAATATAGTTTTTACTTGGAAGATTTCGCAGTGGACTAACTTGTAGTGATCTATTGCCTGCAATTGCATTAACATAAAGCTCTATCTGAGCTGGACAACAGAAAAGTGGTTAAAAAGTGAGAAGATATGTCTTTGACCAACATCTGCATTTTGGCCTTTTTTTCCCTGCTCACCCTCTTTCATTTACAGCATATTCAGAACTTGATTTAAATTTACAAGAAAAATGGTAGTATTATGCATTCGCAGCCTAGCATTAACTTGGATGCTGCCTAGCTTCTATTTCAGTTATGTGCATCTTGTTGCTTACAATCTGTAACCCCCCTAGATCCATCAATATTGGTACCTTTCTGTCTGGGTGGAAAAAAAAAAGTCTTATTTGCTTCACTCCATAGTATATTCTTGATCTAACATACAAAAGCTCTATTTGTGTGCTTTTTTTTTTTTTAGTTTTATTTTTAAAGATTGGTCTGGACTATTCTATGTACGGTTTTAGGTGAATTACAATGTCATGAGTGCTGATTTCTGATGAAAGCAGACTCTTCTCTACTTATGCCCTTATCTCATCTGGATGTTTTAATTGTGCATCAGGGTTTTACATGGCTGCTGCCCGAGCGATTCTCTTCTTCAAAGATAGGACTAGAAGCAGGTTTTGTGAAAATTTGGTAACTTTTAGTTACATGTTTCAACTTAGGGTTTGAAAGACCTTTTCTGCATCAAATGCCTTTATGCTTGCCCTATAAGATATAGTTGGGCTGAATTGAACATACAAGTGTGAGAATTTGGTTACGTTAAACTACATATTTTCAATTTAGGTTTTTAAGGACCTTTTCTGCATCAATTGAGAATGGGAGAGATTGTTTAGTCAAAGTGAAACCGTACATTTCCATATTTTTATTGCTTTAAATCTCCACATTTACAGAAACTCAAGATAGCATGATTGACTAATAGGCCTTCCCTTCCTTAAATTGTGGGGCTTTATTCAAGGAGTAAACTGTGTACCCGCAAGCCCATGTTAATTGAAACTTAGGCTGCTTGTTCTTATAGAATTTTGACTATTGTTTTCCACATTTTTTTCCTCATGTGTAATGAAAGAATTTGGAGTTTTATTGGGAAAGTTTGTCATTTTACTGCAGTGATTTGCTATCTTGGGTGTCATAACTGCCGTCAATGAACACATAATTGATACCGTCCCATCTCGGATCCACACCGGTCATCCCGAACCTTCTACATTTCCTTATTCGTTATGCATATCTGCATTGAAGGACTTGGAAACACTTGTTGAAGTCGTCGCACAACATTACTATGGTGATACCAAGAAGTGGAACTTCATTGCAGCTACAGAGGCTATTAAGTGAGTTTAGATGATGTTAGCTGAATTTTCATGTAGCCATAGTTTGTGTAGTTTCCTGATGATCTAGTAGTCTGTTTGAACCAGGTTTTTGGTTAGGTTAGCCATGTTTAGGAATAGTGGCTATAAGATGCTTCTACAAGGCATAGAGATTCCAAATTCTGAGAAGGCATCAGAAGTTTCCTCCTCGCCCGGACACGGAGATTCCGAAAACCTGGATTTTATAGTGGGCCCGGTTCTTTCGGGAGTAGCTTTGGGCGAGAATGGGTGGAATCTGGAAGGAAGAGCACCGTCGGCGTTAAGCGATTTGGAGAGAATGCTAGAATGGCTTCGACCCACCATGGTTGCGCGGGTGCGCGAGCGAGAATGCTATTATGGAATCTCTTGGTAGGCATGTCAGGAGGTTGTTAGTTGAACCTTGGTAAAGTTGTATGATGTACTTTTGCTGATACATTTTGTTTTATGACAGCTCCAAAGGCAGAGAAATCAACATTGTCATCTATTTTGTCCGAGAAGGGCGTTCATGGGTCTTTATTTCTCATGGGGGAGATCCTATTTATCGCAAGGCCACTAATCTATGTTTTGTTTTATTGTTTTCATAGCTCGGGAAGTATATTTATGGCGTGATTTTGATGTTAGAGGATCATTACGACAGTGTTGAAGAGTCGATAATATGCGCGTACGTTATAATTCAACTCTGAAAATGAATAAATAAAAAAAAAAGAACCTATTGGAACCTGGAACCGACCCCGGAACCTGTGACCGGGTAGGTTCCAGGTTCTTGATTCTGACGGGTAGGTTCCAGGTTCCAAATTTTTTGGAACCTGTACCCGAGGGTAGGTTCCAGGTTTCAGACGGAACCGAATCGGAACCTGGAACCGCTCACCCCTAAAACCAAGTGGTTATTCCACATAGACTTCTTCTTGGATGAATCCATTTAGGAATGCACTTTTTACATCCATTTGGAATAACTTGAAATTTTATAACAAGCAAAAGCAAGTAATAATCTAATTGCTTCTAACCTTGTTACTGGTGCATAGGTTTCGTTATAGTCTGTCATGACCCGATCTCGCCGCCCCTCGAATGTCAAAGGAAGGAAAGGTCGGGTTTAGGAGTACTTGATCATAAGATCACGAGCTCTCCCAAACTTGTACCCCATGTGACAGCGAATTTTATACAGTCTAATTATTTATGATATCCTAAAAATAGACAGGAGTCGCCACTAGCCTCGTTTCGGGGGTTGGCTAGAAAACCCAATTGAGGGTCGGGAGTGTTCCCTCGATTCCTACGCAACCAGATATCTAGGTTCGAGGACTTGGGTTATGCTAATATTGCTATTAACGCCCTTTTGGTACCTAAATAGTATGTTGTGTTTTTATTTAACAGGTCCATGCGTTTCTTTTTACATTTTCAGGATCGTTAGTCCTAAACTAAGTGATCATGCGTGGTTGATCATTTTCATGCTATTATATTTCTAAACAAAAATAAGAAAAGAAATCAATCAATGAAATTGGAATTGCGATACAGTAAGTAAACAATCAAGGAAAGCTGTAAATCTATCATGCAATCCTAAAAAAAGTATAAAAGAGAAACACAATTAAGAAGATAAGAGAAAGAAAGAAAAACCCGCAACTCATCGGGTTTTATACAACAAATGGGACTCGAGACATATATCGGGGAAGACAAATAGCACATGATAATAGTCGGAATGGACATCGACCTTCATCGTCTTCACACTTTCTTCATCTTCAAGATCCTAATCTAAACCTAATCTAAGAAGTTCATAACTGGATACGTACAAATGAGAGAAACAAGCACGCATATAAAAACAACCAAAAACAAGACATCTTTTGTGTTTACAAATGGTGACTCAAATCATGAAATCCCTAGATCAAATCCTAAGTAATATCCCAAGGTTCAGCATTATTATGTGTCGCACCTAAATCATTTATCTAATGATTACATGCAAAGCATATAACATGACAAGCATTCAAGCCATATGACCTTGCTAACGATGACCATTTGATTCAATCTATACCTTGTTAGAAAACTTATGAAATTTCTAATGGCTCTCATGAAAGATTCAACTCCAACAAAGCATGTTTACTAGCTTAAATTTGAGCACACGTATCAGGTCCCAAACAGGACAGATTCTGGACAGAACTTTGGACATACAAAAACCATATCAAATGAAGCTCAATCAGGGCATTCTATAGCTCATTGGAAAGATATTCGGACTGTCTTCGACTTTCATGAAGACTTCGAACACAGAAAACCACAACAACCAGCTCATATCAAGTCATTTGAACAGAAAGTCAGATCAGCGAAAAGAAACAGAATATCAGAGCAGAATAACTGCAACACCAGATTAATGCTCAATCTTTGCAAGAGGCATTAGGCAAGGAAAATGATGGCCAAATCGCACATATAATATGTCTATGGAAAGCTCGAGAAGTCTATTACAAATCTCTGGAAGACATTAAGTCCTAATAACGTCATCTACCAGCTCGTTCCAGTTAAAACAGAAAATTGCAGTAAGTCAAAACAGCAGATCACCCTAAAAAACTACTGCAGAATTGACAGACTTTGTAGGTGTTTTTCAGTGACCAAATGACGTCCTCTCAGGGCATGTAAACTATCAAAGTGAAGCTTGAGAAGTCTATTTTCTATGTCTAAAAGGGCTCAAGACCAGAAAGCCTCATCTATCACCTCATTTAAGCCAAAACAGAAAGTGACATATTCAGGTATACGAAATTGCAGATTAAAGCAAATCAAGTTCAATCAACTTCAAGTTCATCATTAATAATCATCAACTCATCACAAATTGCAGATTAAAACGAGCCTACTTCTTAAGAGAAGTTGAGTCCAATTGACGTCACATTGATAGTCGAAAAATGATCATTATGAGGACATACAAATCAGCCACAAATGAATTAGAACATAATGCATAACTAATGGTTTATAAAACCATCCAGACAATGCACAAAGAGTAGTTCTAAAAATGAATCATAGCAAACCCTACAACCTTAAAAGGGTTGACAAAAGTAACAAACAATGTTTTTATTTCTACAAATTTCTGCTTATATCTGCCAACTTCAACCATCAGTTTCATCCATCAATAGATCTCTGCTTGATCGAGAAAACTTCCCAAATTTGAGTAAAACAAGACCAGAACAGAGATTTATTACTTTCTAAAACTCAATCTGATTCGAAGTGGAAACGAATATCACTCAAAGTCGGCAAGGCCAATGAGCACAGGTTTTAGGCATGCCATAATGCTAAAATTATTCAGATTGATTGGATCAACAGTAAGCAAGATGAAATCAATATGGGCATCATGATTTAAGTAAGCCATGAACATCTTGCATATAGACTGATGAAGACACTATGCAGATATTCATTCAGGCATTTTCACAAACATATGGCAGGCATCTCAGCTTAGTGACCAAAACGCAAGGGCAAATCAGCAACTTAAAATCACACGATCACATCATAATCCAAGCAGGCTCAAATCAATAGCATATCCTCAATAAGATGCTGCTTTCGCTCTAGAATTCTTGTTTTGCCAACAGAGGATAACAAGACAGAGTTCATGAGACCTTTCACTTTTTCAATAACCATTCCCCAAAATAACGAACACCAGGAATCCCCTCCCATTGACCCCACATGCGGAATGCAGAAGCGGAAATATGTTCAGCAGAAACTACCGAAAGAAAACTGAAGCTAAATCTATGTTATTACTCTACATAAAAGACGACGGCGTCACAACTATACCTGGATTGAACCACAAGAGGATGGCGAGCAAAGCAGCGAGAGGGACAAAAAATGCCCGAGAGAGCCCCCGGGAGAGAGAGAATCCCATCCTCCAAAAAATGCCCCATTTTTCTTTTGTTTTCTCTTCTTTTTCTTTTATTTTTTTTCTTGATTTCTTTTCATTTTTTTATGAATTCTTTCAACATTTTTTTTTGTCTTTTATATTTTTTGCAAAATGTTTGTTTAAAATGTCAACAAAAATTTCGGGTGTCAACATAGTCTACTCCTTTTTTCTTGCGTATATCCTTTGGCTACGAGTCTTGCTTTGTTTCTGACCACTTTTCCTTTCTCGTCCACTTTGTTCCTGAAAACCCATTTAGTTCTAATAATGGACTTACCTTTAAGTTTAGGAATTAGTTCCCAAACATCGTTGATGCTGAGCTGTTTGAGCTCTTCTTGCATGGCTTCAATCCAGCTTTCATCAGCCAAGGCTTCTTCTATACTTTTAGGTTCAATTTTAGAAATAAGTGCCAAAGCACTAGACTCTTGTGGCATCCGAAAATTTTGTGCCGACCCTTAGATATGCGACGGTCCATGATTAAGTAACGAAAGCATCGTCGGACTATATTATCGACACCACAATGGATGTTGTTTTATTTTCATTATTGGGTCAATACGATACGTATTGTGATGGTTTGATCGTTAAACAAGATATAATCTCATCCCTACATACTATCATTGGTGAGACCAATCTCATTAGTAAATTTTTTCTTTTTTCTTTTCCAACTCCAGAAAGATGACGACACATCGTAGATTGATGAATTTATTATCGGACTTTGTTGTCGACACCGATGTTAGATCCCGCCGATTTATGTACATATTTCATTCGATGACTTGACTCAATTAGACCACTTAAGTGTATGTAGAATAAGAGAGGAATTTGGATTATTTTTAAATCGATGGATTTTAGAGGGCCGAAAGAAATGAAATTCGGCCATGCATAAAGAACATGCATGCCCACGCGGAGAGGAGGATGCCATCCACGTCCAAGCCGCCTCATCTCTCCCCAATTCGGACATCATTGGGTCAACTAATTTAAGAAGTGTTGACTGAAGCAAGGCCAGAGGAGGCCACGTTGCTTCGTGTGAGGAAGCCAGCGAAGGCCAAGGAGCCACAGCCGAGGCACGCCTTCTCCATTTGTCCAATGTAGCTGCAGCCACCGAAAAATCAACATGCAAATGGCTAATTAGTGAATTTAATTGAGGTGAAAAGGGGCGGATTAGTCGAGGGAGAGAGAGAGTGAACCGAGCACAATTTTGAGCAGAGAGAAAGTGAGCGATCGAGAGGGCCGTAGGCGTGAGAAGTGAATGCCCGAGAGAAGGCACGGCATGAGGAAGGAGGAGGTCACCCTTCCGTCGAGCACGGTGCTGCCGTTGTCGTCACCGCCGGTCTTCCCCACCGTTGAGCCGAGCCCGAGACTCACGAGCCCCTGTTTTGCTTGCAATCGAGTAAAAGAGCTAGAGGCAAGTGGAAGTTCATTGATCTATGTCTTTGCATGCTGTGATTATCTGGTGAAATGCTGGTAGATGTGAGAAAATGCAGAAATGGAAACTGCATGTTGATTCTTGGATGATTGAGATGAAGTTGGACTGAGAGATTGAGTAAGAACAGAGTTTGTTCTATGTGGATTCGATTTTTCGCTGAAATAAGAATTGAAGGGTCTACCTATAGTGGATTTTTGAAGTGAAGTAGCTATAATGTAGTGCAATAGACTTGTAAATATTGGGTTGTGCGCGTTGGATGCTGGATTTTAAATGAGTAGAAGTAGTTCTCTTTAAACTAGTAAACTGTTTCATAGAAAAACAGCATGAACTTCGGTGATTCCGTGAATTTTCTGTAATTGTCTAGCCAGAATTGGACTTCAAACCCTTAATGAAAGTTGTGGGGCATATCTTTAGGAATAAAATATCAAAATTTGAGAATAAATGAACAAGGTTTGATTGGTAAAACGATTTTCTTTGTAAATGTTAAATCTGGAAGCCATTACAGAATGTTAGCAAAGAATATAGCAATTACTGCTCTTGATATATAATGAATATGACTTAGTGTTCTTCATGAAACTTTTTCCTTCAGGTCTTATTTATAACATGTCAAAATTTCATAATTTTCTGAGTTCATTTATGGGTCATTCCGAAATTGTTATCAAAACTGTGCATTGTGATGTTTGAGCTGTTTTGTTCCGAATTTGCTCAAATTGTCCCAAAGGTGAATACATCTTGAATTGTTATTTGACATGATGATACTGGCATTTAGCATATTATGCAATATTGAGATTTGATGAAGATTCATGGGACATCTTGTCATTGCATTTAAAAGTGTTTTTTTGGAAATTAAGATGTTAATTGATACCGTTGGACCCTCGGGTCAACAATGCCCTGGGAGTCGGGAGGCCCAAAGGATCGAATGAGTCGATGCCTTGTGGATGCCCGGTGGCCCTAGTGGCTGAATGCCAGAGGTTTTTCTCCGGGAGCTTCGGGATGCCCGGTTGTATGCTAGTCAGTACGTAAATCCGGAGGGCCGGGATAACCATTCTCATGGTGTCCCTCGTGATGCCAGGTGGGGTGCGAGATGCCTGGAGGTGTGATACGCTCTGGATGCCCAGTGATGGAAAATCGGAGGCTTTCGCGACGCCAGGATTGGGTGCGAAATCCCAGAAGGATGCAAACGTTGGTCCTCTGGGGGATGAAACCTTTTGAATGATAAAAACGGATGATTCTACTAAGTGTGTGTGTGGTCTAGTTATAGGACTAAACTGTATGACATGGAATGGGACGTGTCATTATAGTTTGGCCCTATGATCGGGACTTGTGTAACTGGACATGATGCATCTTAATCCTTTGAAACAGCATTTGCCATTGCATTAAAGAATTTCCTGATTTTGATGCATACTTATTCCTGGATTACTCGTTTTTGTCTATCTTGTATGAATCTAGATATTGATGGTACTATGTGATATAGCTTAATGAATCTTTTGCTGCTGAGTGGTTGTACTCACCTCGTTTGGGGACTAACACTTTAGATTATAAGATATGCCTCTGCTACCAGTCACCCCCGGCACATTTTACGGTATTCCGGTCGACGTTGAGTGTGAGTGTTTGGAGCACCACCATCCCGAGATACAAGGGTTGGTTTTTATTCGAGTGTGGGTTCTAGTCATGTATGACATCGGTTCACTTGACGGCCCAGTGATTTAGGAGTTTCTATCAGTGCACGTCTGCCGTGATGGGATCATGCTGGGGATGTTGCAGCCGCCGCCAGCTGACGGACCGGGCTGGGTGTGACTGAGAGTGACGGTTAGCAGATGAAGCATTTTTGAACTGCCGACACTGACTAATAGACTTATGTATATGACTGTTTGGAAAGAAAAGAAAAAGGGAGTCGGTTATCTTTTGGTATGTAGCCGGGTATAGAAAACCACGGCAATTTTTGGTGTACCGACTGATGATGTCTATCAAGTCTATGTAAATAAAAGTGTTCAGCTTGACTTATAAAAATGTCTAGTAGGTGTGCATCGTTTTTAATTTTGGGATAAGGGGATGCTGATTTTTGCTTCCGCTATATATTTATATACTGCGCAGGGACCGATCTAAAAGATATAAACATCCAGGATTAATAGACCTTCAGGTCAAGTAAGAGAAAGGTAAGTGACCTGTGGCGACCTTAATGGATCGGAGGCCGTTTCGGGGGTGCCACAACTCTTCTCGCCATTTAGATTTGGTGCGAATTCCTTTATCAATATTGCCAATGATGAGTTCTTCGGGATGACTTGACTTATGCTTTCAGTTGCTAGTAGGTCTGAAAGTTTGCTGATCTTCTGCTTCAGTTGACTCTTTTGGCTCTTCCTGTTGTTGAACTTCAGAAGTCGGAACCACTTCGGGGGAAGTAGACTTTATGATGTCTAGAGCAGGTTCAGACTCTTCAAGTTGAGTATGGTCCACTTGAGTTTGCATAGAGTCTTGAAACTTGACATTCATAGATTCTTCCACAAACTGAGTCTTTTTGTTGAATACTCTGTAGGATTTGCTTGAAGTTTGAGTATCCAAGAAAAATTTATTCATCTGATTTTTCTTGAAACTTACCAGTTCGATCATTTGCATTTTTGAAAATAAAACACTTACAACCAAACACATGAAAATAAGAAACATTTGGCTTCTTTCCTTTAAATACTTCATAAGGAGTTTTATCTAGAATAGGCCTCAAGAATACTTTGTGGATGATATAACAAGCTATAGAAACTGCTTCAGCCCAAAAACGAGAGGAAATGTTACTCTCAATTAAAAGGGTTCTTCCCATCTCCTGCAATGATCTATTTTTTCTTTCCACAATCCCATTTTGCTCTGGAGTGTATGGTGAAGAGAAAACATGCTGTAAACCAAATTCATCAGAAAAATTTGTAAAGTCTTGATTTTCAAACTCACCTCCATGATCTATACGAATGCTTGAAATGGCATATCATTTTTCAATCTGAACCTTCTTGACAAATTTTGAAAAATAAGAGAACTCTTCAGACTTACTTGCCAGGAAGAATACCCAGGTAAAGCGAGAGTAATCATCCACAATTACTAAGCAATATCTCTTTTCACCAATGCTTTGAGTTTTGGTTTGTCCAAAAAGGTCCATATGCAAAAGCTGCAAAACACGATTTGTCACGCCCCGACCCTCCGAGCACGTGCCCATCCCTGCTTGGTCGATATAATAGCAATGTCCCAGGACGTATCGCCAGCCCTATTCTTTTAATATACACATGCGGAAGCATATAAAATAATTCCCAGACAATAAAACAATGGGATAGGAAAGTAGGGCCGCAAATTTTGACACTAACACAATCTTTTTTATAAACAAACAGATACATATACAGTGTCAGGTTGTTTACAAAACTATCGGCTTAACAAAGAGGAATTATCCTATGACCCTCTGGTCAGACATGTTCGCCGGTCTTTGATCTCCACCTTTCCCAAACCTCGAGGCTTCTAGTCCTCCACCAACACCACCTAAGGACCTGGAAATGGTTATTTAATAACCAGTGAGACAATGTCTCAGCAAGTTCTACTCCCTAAGACCCAATTAGGAAACCAATATGCCATAAGGGCTACCTAAGCACAACACAGGTCAGAGGGCTTACCTTGGCCTCAGATCCCACCTGCACATCAGCACAATTCAAATAGGCACCCAAATCAATCAAGTTACTACGACAGATCAAATCATTGATCAATCGACCTAATCGATTACATGTCATCTCGACCCTTTTTTGGTTGGCTCATCTCATACTATCTATAAGTCCATTCATATCAGGACTGCTCACTGCTAAGCTGATAAATAGATAATATAGCTCGCTTCTGAGATGATCGGGTATACTGCTCTTTGCTAAGCTGTCATACCGCCCTTAGGCTGATATAGTATACCGACAGTACTCAATCTAAGCTGATAAGGTATACTGCTCTCTGCTAAGCTGTCATATCACCCGTGAGCTGATATAGTATACTGACATTGCTCTCTACTAAGCTGACAAGGTATACTGCTCTCTGCTAAGCTGCTATATCAGAGCTCGTAGGTTGATATAGTATACCGGTATACTGCTCTCTATCTAAGCTGACATATCGCCCTTAGGCTGATATAGTATACTATCCCAATCATACAATTGATTCCATCTTTTTATCATTCCCGATAAAAATAGTCGTGTGTGGGTACACGGTCGGCCTTAGCCAAAATATCATAATTCACTTTTTTAGACATCCCACCAGTTTCAACAGCCCATTACATATTTTTGGCGTTGTAAACCGACGCCTGGTTATTTTTCAATTAATAACCAAAATTATTTAATTTAGGAAATAAATCTTAAATTCACAAATAATTCATTTCAACACAAAATAAAGCTCAATTAAATAAATGGACTGCACCACGACAATCAGCACAAAATCCTGGTCATTGGCTATCCCAAATTAATTTTCGAAAAATAAATAAATAAATAATTAATTTCAAAAATTATTAAATAAATACAATAAATCCAATTTAGGCCGGTAATGCCTAATTGGAAGCCGAGACGAGCTTGGAAAATTACCGAGACTCGTTCAATAAATAATAGGACTTATCTACTTGCTAAGTACACTATCCATTTGCCTAACATGCATCAATAAGTCTATTATTTAATTATTTTAATCTAATCTATCCACCTAATTACACTTAATTTAATCTAATCAACCCCTAAGAATCATTAGCATACTAATAAGGGATTAGTGAGCAAAACTCACTTGATTAAAAGCGGAGACTGGAACACCGCGACGACGACGCGACAGCGGCCGAAATCCGAATTTTCGGCGACGTCGACGAACACTTGGGCCGGGCCTACAAGCCTTGTAGGCCCATAGAGAAAGCTGGGCTTGGGCCGAACTTGGGCCGATGGGCTGAACTTCAAGTGGGCTAAAATCAAACTAAACTTGGGCCTAAGCTTGGGCTTCAAATTCCGTTGGAGATGGGCTAAACTCCAATGGTTTGTGGGCCGTTCACGCGAGTTGGCATTGCGTGGGCTTGGAAATGAAGATGCGTGGACTGAGTTGGGCTTGGGCCGAACTTCACGTGGGCTTCAAGTGGCTGCTCGGTGGGATTCAATTCGGTGAGATGGCAGATGCGAGGAGTCAACAAAAGGGGGCTTCTTTGGTGAGTGGTTGACCGAGCAAAACCACTCCACATGCAGCTGAAGAAAATGAGCAGTTTCGGTGGGAGGAAGCGTGAAGCTTCGCTGGCAGTTGGCAGCTTGGTGAAGAATCCAATGGAACGGTCTTTGCTGGCGGAGAAGCTAAGGACGAAAGGAGAGAGAGATCTTCGGGCGTGTGGCTGGTTTGTTGACTCGTGAAGTGGCTGACCAAGCTGAAGAAAAACGTGGACGTGGCAGCTTCAAGGAATTTCGATTGGGTGCATGGACGTGCGAAGCAAACAACACACCGAAGCAAAGATGGGATCGAAGAGGGGTCAATGAATGGCTTCATTTTGGAGGCTTCAGTGGGGTGAGTCTTCGTTGGTGAGCTGTGGGCTTCTTCGGTTGGCCAATGAAGAAGAACACGGCAAGTGGCAAGGAGGAGGTTTCAGTGGAGGCTGAAGATGCGGAGATAGGTTGATAAAGATGCAGGGCTGAGCTTCGGGTGAAGTAAAAAAATGAAAGCAGGGCAGCGGGTTTCGGTTTTGAGGACAGAGAAGGCCAACGCATTCAAGAAAAAGGACACCACAAGCTTGCTCAAGAAGCTTGAAAAGAGGAGCTTAAAGTCCATGACTTATCCCTTCCATTAATTACATGTCTCCCTTATTACTTTCTTTCAAGATAAAGCCGCAAATTGTCCAACTTAATGCCAAAAATTCCAGCCCTTTGCCCAAAATCGAATTTCACCACTTTAGAATTAATTTCTTCACTCAATTTCCCAATTGAGGTCCAATTTCAATGAAGAAAAATCCCGTGAAATTTTCTGCAAGTCCCCAACACTCAAAGGCTTGGCTTGGAAATCCAAATTTCCATTGACTTAGCCCATCTGAATTTCCACTAATTTTCCGCGACGTCCGAACCGATTTTCTGCAAAAATCTCGGAATCTCCGAAAATTCTTCGGAGGGTGAGTCGACGTTCCTAAAATAGGTCGTGACATGACAAGACTTTCAATTTCTAAAATCGGGCTCGAATTCAAGGTTAATTTCCATTAGGCACGTTTTTAGCGTGACCTAGGCTACTGGGTAGTTTTCAGAAAATTTTAGTGCAAATGACCCATGGTCGATTTTTTTCGAGCCACAATGAACCCACTCGACTCAATGGCGACTCTCGGTTGTCGTGAGAATCTCGAGGATCCAAATACGAACACAGGGTATCAAAACAATAAGAAAATCTATCTAATGCCGTCTGACGAGAATTTTCTAATTTAGTGGTGTCACCCACGGTTAGCCACACATCTCGGTCGAACTAGCCTATCTTTGATTTCAAATCGATTTTATACTGTGTCGTAATGGCCTCTAAAGATGGACACAGTCGAGAAGTTGATCCCTGGTCGAATTATCAAGTCTATTTGCCTTAAAATTCTTAATGATTTCCCCAGATAATCTAGTTATCTCGAGAGTGATCAGCTCTGAGAACAGCCCTATAGGCGCGTCAATGAAATACCCGATTTATTCAGTAGAAAACAGGGTTGAAAATCTGGGATGTCACACGATTATTAGTAACTTGATTTATAGGTTTAAAAGAACTTCTAACCTGTTTTACCAAAATACATGGTGTGCATAAATCAGACTTTTGATAAGTCAAGTTGGGTAGTCCACGAACAAGCTTCTTGGAAGAAATCTTGGCAATCTGCTTCATGTTAACATGACAAAGTTTTCTATGCCAGAGATTTGCTTCATCTTGAATGGAAATTAGACATTGAGAGCTTTTGGTTTTATATCCAGAAGGTAAATATTTCCATATCTTCGTCCAGTAAAAAATTGAGATAAATCTTTACTAGTTCCCGAGCAAACGCCTTATTGGAAATTGATTTTGAATCCAGTATCGCACAATTGCCTTATGCTGAGTAAATTGTAATTCAAACTTTCCACTAAGGAGACATTGTTGATTGTGAGACTTCCAATCTTTACAATTCCACATCCAACAATTCTTCCTTTGCTGTTTCCACCAAAAAAAACTTTTCCACCATTCATTTGTATAAGCTTTATAAAATAGCTTGAATCTCTTGTCATGTGCCTTGAACAGCCATTATCCAGATACCATTTGATCTTCTTCTCAATAGTGACCTGCAATCATAAAAAGAACTCAAGTTTTCTTTGGTACCCATATTTTCTTGGGTCTAGGGGAGTTAGTGCCAAAAACAGTTTTTGCCCAATTCTTAACAGGTCTCCAAACCATGGGACATTCCTTCTCAAATGTTCTGAGCTATTACACTTTGAAAATTTGAGAACACTTCAGCCAATAGGTTTCACAAAAACTTTTTGAAAATGGTCTTTATAAAATGTTTTTGTAGGTCTTTGTTTGATTCTTTCATTCACTTTGGGAAAATCAATTAAAGGAATAGTTTCTGGTGTCATACCCAAACCATATTTGTTAAAATAAGGTCTTTGCACAAAAAGAATTTTTTCTAACTTCTCAGATCCTTTTGAAAACCTCTTTGTTATATTTGAAATGTCTTCTTTCAAGAAAATATTCTCATTCAAAAGAGAATCTGCATTTTCTTTTAAATCATTAAAAACTTTTGTCTAAATTTCAAACTTTTCTTTCCAAGAAATTTCTTGTTGCTTCAGTTTAGAATTCTCCATTTTTAGCTCGGAAATCATTTTAAGAGATGTTTTGAGACTAAGACAGAGTTCATCTATATACTTTGAGACTTTAGCAGGAATTTTAAAATCACTAACCTTGACTTCCTCATCTGAGTCTGAGTCTGATTTTGAATTTGTCATTAGACATATGTTGGCATATTCATCTTCACTTTCTTCGCATTTAGTATCGCTCAATGTCTCTACTTTGAGAGCCTTTTTGAATTTCTCTGTATTTCCCTTCTTTTTCTTCAACAAATGGCAGTTGGGTCTGATATGTCCTTTTTTCTTGCATTCGAAGCAAATCACATCTTTGTTTGTCTCATTGTCTTCATTTGATTTCTTCTGAAATCTTTGAGTGCTCTACTTCTTCTAGTTAAACCTTCTTCCTTTCCTGTTCAACTTCCTGAACTTCCTTATCATGAGTGCTTGCTCTTCATCGTCCATGTCATCTTCTGAATCTGTATCATCAGAATCATCCTTAGATTTTAAGGCAATTGATTTTTTACCTTTGAGATCTTCATCTTCATTGTTTTGTTCCACTTCATATGATTGAAGTGTGCCAACTAATTCGTCCACTAAAAGAGGCATTGATCCTCTATGTTTCTCTTATTGAAGTCTTAATGTGGTTCCAGTCTTTGAAGAGTCCACACAGCAATTTATTGACTTTCATTTGCCTTGAGATTGGCTGTCCATGATATGCTAGACCACTTACAATCTCTGTGAAACGACTAAACATATCAGTGATGGATTCTCCTGATTTCATCTTGAAGGCTTCATACTGTCCGAATAGTATATTGATTTTTGGTTCTTTAACTCGATCAGTTCCTTCATAAGTAACATGCAACCTGTCCCAGACTTCTTTTGTTGTTTCACAAGATGAAATTATGTTATACTCAGTAGGAGATAAAGCACAATATAAGGAGTAGATAGCTTTAGCATCAAGAGCTTGTCTCTTGGTTATGTTTGCTTGTGTCATTTCGCCAGTATCTGCAACTTCCTTTCCTTTTTCTGAGGTTGATGTAGCTTTGGGAATGATCCATTTTTCTACCACATCCCATTCCAAGGGATCTTTCGATCTCAAGAATGCCTTCATCTTGTTTTTCCAAACATTGTATTCCTTCCCATTGAAGTAAGGAGGTCTGGTGTTGCTTTGGCCTTCAACCAAACCTGGAGCCAAAAAACTAGCCATAAATCTTTAGCTTAAGAAGTAAGAACATTTCAATAAATAAGCACACAAGCTCTGATATCAATTGAAAGGGCTAGTGCAAACACCTGAACGGAGGTGAATAGGTGTAAATAAAATTTTTTGCAAAACTTAGAAGAAATAATTTGCTTTTAGAAGATGATCGACTAGGAACGTAATGAATATGCAGATATACGAATGAAAATAAAGAGTTCAGGGAAAGAGAATTAGAACACAAGATTTATAGTGGTTCGGCTTAGATCAAGCCTAGGTCCACTCTCCCGCGCTGACAGCCCTAAAGTTGGATTTCACTATGAATCAAAAGAGATTTTACAGCTCGTGATCTTCGACTTTCTCAGTGATGAGTCTCTACTTGTGACATCCTGATTTTCCAATTCTATATTTAATAAAATAAGACGAGCATTTCATCTTCACGCATATAGTTCTTTTCCTTGAGTTGGCCACTCATGTGAAAACTAATCTATCGGTGAAGCCGATAAGAGATTCTAATGCATCAGACTCGAGAATTTGACCAAGAAGCGACCTTTCGACTTAGCTAATCTGCAAGGGTCATTACGGCACAGTTAAAAATCCATTAGAGATCGGAGATAGGTCGACTCGATAGAGGCGTGTGATCAAGTGTGGGTGATTCCACCAGATCGCACTATTCTTGTCGATCAGCACTGGACTGGCTTTTCTGTCGATTAGGTACCCTGTGTTTGTATTTGAATTCCTGAGATTACCCCGACAATCGAGAGTCGCCAATGTGTCAAAGATGTACATTGTGGCTTGATCAACCACAGGTCAAATGCATGAAAATTTCTAAAAGCTACTCGGTAGATCAGGACGCGCTAATATTGTGCCGGAGTGAAATTAACCGTGAATTGAGATCGAATTCAAAAATTGGAAGTCCTGGTGTGTCACAAATCATTTTAGGAACATTGGCTCATATTCAGAAGATTTTTCATATAAACTGAGTTTTTCAGCAAAATAATCAAAGTATGGTTAATTTGGTTCGGAAAATTGGTAGGCCCGCTTTTGGTCATGCTTTTGAGACTCAAGTTGGTTCTATGGTCAAGTGATTACGTAAATTGAAGTGTGGTGACATTGGATTAATTTTATGGACTTCAATTTAATTCAATTGAAAGGAAATTGAATGAATTGTGTTGTACAAGATTTTGGAGAATTCATGCCACAGTGGAAAATGAAATTGAACCTATTGGAATATTGTTGTGGGAGAAATTGAGATAGTGGAGTATGACATCACCAAGTGATGTCATGGTATGGGGCAAGAGTGGCTAGGATCTTGACAAGTGGATGGTAAGGATTGGCTCTCAAAAAGGTGACCCATCACCATTATCTTTTCCTTGAATCAAGGGAGCTTGTTGGTTTTTGAAAAGAAGAGAGTCCGACCGGTTGCCCGACCACCCCCTTCGTCCGCCCGCTCGGCCGCTCGTCCACATGCGCGCCGTCGCCGCCGTCGTCGCCCGCTCGCCCGTGCAACCGACCAGCTCCGCTCCCCCTTCGCCCGCACGTCCAAGCTCCGTCGTCCACCGTCACCCGCCCGCTTCGCCGACGCCGCCGCACGCCGCCGAAGCTGCCGTCTCGACTGCCGAGCTGCCGCCCCTCTCCTCCGCCGTTCCTCCGCCCGAACCAGCACCGGATCAACCGCTCCTTGGCCTCAACTAGCAGCTGCAAATATGGGTATGGTAGCAGACGTTTGGCCCGTTTTGGCCGGCTTCCCGACCCCGGATGCTTGGCCCACCTTGAGGAAAGTCGATCCTCGCGTAGATCCCGTCGTTTTGGTCCTATTGGCTCGTTAATTGAGTGAGTTTTACTCACTAATGCCTTCTTAGTTTGCTAATTATACTTAATGGTTGATTAGTGTTAGTTAAGTGTAATTAGGTGGTTAGATTAGAATGGATTAATGATTATTAGTTAATTACATTACATATTAGTTGAATGGTTAGTGTACTTAACTAGAGAATTGCCTATAGTATTTATTGAATGCTTCTCGGGATTTTTCCAGACTCTTATCGGGCTTCAATTAGGCATTTCGGGCCTAAATGGAATTTTTAGTAATTAAATATTAATTTTTGAAATTAATTTATTTAATTATTTATTTTCGAAATTAATTTAATTAATTATTTATTTTTCCGGAAATTCAACCAGGATGGCCGGTGACCGAAATTTTATGCTGATCGTCGTGGTGCAATCTGTTTATTTAATTGAGCTTTATGTTGTGCTAAATTAGATTTTTAGTATTTATTTATTTAATTTTCTAAATTAATTATTTAATTATTTATTTTTTCGGAAATTCAACTGGGATGGTCGATGACCGAAATTTTATGCTGATCGTTGTGGTGCAGTTTGTTTATTTATTTGAGCTTTATTATGTGCTAATTTGATTTATGAGTGATTTTAGGATTTATTCCTAAATTGAATAATCTTTGGTTATTAATTAAAAAATAACCGGGCATCGGTTGACAATGCCAAAAATGTTTTGGTAGACTACAAAAAATAGTGGGATTTATGGAAGGGGTCGAGTGGGACCGTAAAGCCATTAAATCTTAAAAGGGTCGAGTGGGACCGTAAAACCACTAAATATTGAAAATTGCCCGGTGGGGCCGTGATTACCACCTATAAATAAGTTGTGTACTAAGGACCGTGATTCATAATTGGGTTGTGAGTTGGAATAGTTGAAATGACCTAGAAATGGTCCGGTTGACATGTAATTGACTAAGTCAATTGATCTTTGCTTTGATCTGATGCTGTGAATTGATTGATTGAATGGAAATGACCAGTGAGTGGTCTTGTTGGCATGTAATCGACTAGGTCGATTTGATCGATGCTTCGATCAGTGATGTGATTGCTTGGGTGACTATCTGATCTGTGCTAATATGCAGGTGGAATCTGAGGCCAAGGTAAGTCCTCTAACTCATGTTGTGCATAGGCAGCCCTAAGGTGTATTAGTTTACTAATTGGGTCTTAGGAAGTAGAACTTGCTGAGACGTAGTCTCATCCCAGTTGTGGGACAACATTTCAGGACCCTGATGAGGAACCTGAGGAGAAAGAACCCGAAGAGGAGTACTAGAAGGAGAACCCCGAGGATGATCCAAAGTAGGATCCTGATGAGAATTGAGCCTCCACTCCTATCTGATGACTTTTGTTGTAGAACCTGTTTGAGTAGAAACCGACCTTTTTAACATGGCTTGTATATGTATATGTATGACTGAGTTGTTACATATGTACATAAGGGTGTTGGTTTTCAGAGTCAAGTTTCTAGTCCTACTTGTGTATCCCGTTGCTTTATTGTCTAAGGATTTTTATAACTGCTTCCGCATGTGCTATAAAATAAAATAAAAAAAAAGGGTCGGCGATATGTAGTCCTGGGATATCGCATTTTAAAATCAACCAAGGTAAGGGATGTGCGCGTACCTGAGGATCGGGCCGTGACACTACTGGTCTCTCACAAAGTCTCACTAAGTATTTCTCTCTTTTGCATACAATTGTGAGCTCAACAAATGAAACAATAAGTAACTGGAGATCTTCAGATTTTGGAATTCTTCTTTCACACACACACTCGAACAACTTGAGAGTCTGCCTTAAATACTCCTTCATGCCTTTATAATCGTTGGCACTTACCAAATGAATTCTTCCAATCTACCCGTTGGATAGAATCAATCAAGGGGACCTTCAAGTCGTTAGGTGATTGTGATGAAAGCCTGCCAATCCTGTTCGCTCATACAATCAGGATCTTTGGTTTCCATAAGTAGAACCTTCCAAGTTTACTCGCCTTTCACATGACCTTCGTATCGGAGTAAGTTCCAATAAAAATGATCAATTAAATAAATGCTAAATCCAGCAATAAGGTCTTCTAAAAACCATACGGAACGAATCCTTGAAGATAATCCCGCATCTGGATAAGTCTTCATTCTTTGGTCTGGAAAATTGTCAGTGAGGACAGACTTTCTAGACTAAAGTCTCGCGGTCTTCAGATTTTGACAAAAGAGTTTGGAGTCCTTCAAATCATAACTTTTGAGTCTACAAGTCTTCAGACTAGACTTTTGGAAATGTTTTGTCAACTTCAAAATAATAACGGAGTTTTCTCTAACAAAAACAACTCATCTTTTCTTTGGTACCCATATTTTCTTGAGTCCATGAGAGTTAGTAGAGTATGCTGTTTTTACCCAATCTTTCTTAACAGGTCTTCAAACTTTAGGACATTCTTTCTCAAAGTGTTTTGAGTCTCCACAATTTTATCACTTGAGGGCATATCGACCAACATGTTTTGTAAAGATCTTTTGAAAATACTTTTTGTATGCAAGTCTAGGAGGTCTTTGTTCTAAGTCTCTCATTGACTTTAGGAAAATCTATTAGAGAATCACTTTCCTTATTGAAACCAAGTCCTGACTTATTATAATAAGGTACTTGAATGGAAAGAATATGCTTTAACGTTTTTGAAGCCTTTGAAAATTTTGTCAAAATATTTAAAAATTCTTTCTTTAAAGAATTATTTTCTTTGACAAGTAAATCTCGACTTTCTTTTGTTTGTAGAAAATCTTTTTGCAAAATCTCAAACTTTTCTTTCCAAGAAAGATCTTGTTGCCTAAGCCATGGATCCTCCTTTTTTAGTTCGGAGATCATTTTAAAAGAAGATTTAAGATTTAAGCAAAGCTCATTTATATACTTTGAAACTTTAATCGGAATTCTTGAATGTCTTACCTCGATTTCCTTGTCAGATTCTGAGTTTGTGTCTGAGTCAGACTTTGATTCTGAGTCTGATTCTGATTCCGAATTTGAATCTAAGTCTGAATGTGCCATCAAGCATATATTTCATTGCTTAGCATCTTCTTTCATTGTTCTTTTCTAGCCATTCTGCTTGTATTTTCTTCTTTCATTGTTCTTTTCTAGCCATTCTGCTTGTATTTTCTTCTTCCACTGAATTTCCTTCCTAGTCTACTAAGCTTTTTGAATTTCTTAATCATAAAAGCAAGTTATTCGTCGTTTATGTCATTTTCTGAGTTTGTATAATTAGAATCAGTGTTAGATTTTAAAGCGATGAACTTCTTACCTTCGGGATCTTCGTCGTTTATTTGTTCCACTTCGTAGGATTGAAGAGTGCCAATGAGTTCATCAACGGAAAGTGGCATTATTCTATGAGTCTCTCAGATTGAGGTCTTAACATGGTTCCAATCTTTTGAGAGACCTCGCACAAGTTTGTTTACATTCATTGAGGCAGAAATTGGCTGACCTTGTCATGCTAAACCATTTACAATTTCTATAAAACGGCTGAACATATCTCCAATTGATTCTCTAGGCTTCATCTTGAAGGATTCATATTGGCTAAGCATGAAGTTTATTTTTGTCTCCTTTACACGATCAGTTCCCTCATAAGTGACATGAAGCTTATCCCAAACTTCCTTAGCTATTTCACATGAAAAAATTCGGTTATATTCAGCTGGAGACAAAGCACAATATAAAGAATAAATGACTTTTCCATCAAGAGCTTCTCTTTTGGACATCTCCGTCCGAGACATAGGAGCGGGGGATTCGGTTTCCCTGTCTTTGTCATTCTTGTTTGATGTACATGCAACCGTAGGATTGATTCCTTTTTCCACAATATCCCATTGCAAGAGATTTCTAGATCTTAGGAATGCCTTCATTTTGTTTTTCAAAATGTTGTATTCCTTTCCAATAAAATATGGTGGCTTGGTGTTGCTTTGCCCTTCAACGAGCTTTGGTGCCAAAATACTAGCCATAGAAGATCTTTAGCTTAGACGTAAAATGACTTCTACGCGTTCATGAATTACTCATAACTCACACGCAAACTTTAGAATTTTGTTGCAATCAAACTATACTTCAAAATCGAATTTCTTCAAACCCCAAAGCTCCACAATGACTTTATCAATCATTTCCATATAAATCTAAGGTTAATAGCTCCTCAATCGTTCATCATAACCACATAAGTTCAAACTTGTGCCCTACATCAGAAAATTACTCCAATTAGACGAATGATCAACTTGAATAATCACCAAATGTTGCGACTTGTAGTTGATTCAGCTAATCATGGAATCCGGATCGGCTAGGCGCCAAAGTTTTTCCTCTTTTCTCCTCTTCCGCTTCTTCTTCTTCCCAGGATGAGCTCCCTCTAGTTTTCCTTGTTTTGTTCGCCGGAGACGTCTCACTTAATCTGCTGAAGAAAATTAAATGGGTTGGGGCTTAGGAGACATAGGCTTGGGCTTGTTGAGCCCGTCTATTACAAAATCATACACGCGATACTATGGAGAATCAAAAGAGCAAGAGTGTTGGACTTAGCTTATCGGTTGAGATCCTAGTCCGTGAAGTGAGATGTACGTAAGGCCCGCAGTTTGAATGGCAAAGGTGATCCGGCTCACAACGGTGATGATGCGGCAGTCTTTGAGCTCAGATCACCATAGAAGCGGAGTAGGAGGGTAGCTCCAAAGTTCACGTTAGCAATGTCAGTAATCAAACCAAATTCATAATGTTATTGATCGGTTGCAGTAGTTGACAGACAAGTTTAATGTCAATGTCTATTCAGATTCCACTTCTGGTGCACAAGTTAAGAAGAGTCTTTATTATAATGTTGTTTTAAATAGTCTGTTTGTATTCCTATGTCTTGACTGTTGTCTAGTTAATGTTTTTAAAATTCCTAGGATTTATTTCATTGGAATGATAAATATATTTATGAGTCATCTAGGTGTAATAGTCATATAACAAGCCTATACAAAAGCAGGTATTGTAATTGTTTATGATAAGGTGAGATAAATAAAAATGCCTATCCGTCTCCTTCGCTTCCTTGAGTTGTATGAGTTGTGGGTGTTTCACCTTCAAATTATCCCATCAAGCAATGCTGTCATGGACAGCGGTGACTCGAATTGCAGCCGAGACAGGATTTACGGCAATAATCACGACAGTAATGATGGACTAGTGATCACTGAGGATAAACACGGTTGACGGATGGAAACAGGCGGTCATCTTTAGTTGCTCATGGGTTCTCCTTCTCTTTGTTCGAATGCGTAATGGCCTCCAGCAATTGGTAAAGCCATTTACCCTGGGAGAGAGTGAATCACGTTGTGTATCTGTATATTCAAATGAATCCTCCTTTTCTCTCCTCTCTTCTTCTCTCGAAATTCGCTCCCTCTAAAACTCGCCTTCAGTGTCCTTTTAACAGAAAAACAAAATGGAGGAAGAGCTCGCTGAAGTCCATCTCGAAGTGCGCGTTCGTCTTCTTCTATCACATTCTGTCCATGCTTAGCTAAACGTGTTCTTGCCTTCTTCTAGCGTGCCGCTGTTTCTTCCTCTCCCATCGGCCGTGAATGTTGACCTGCTCTTCCCAAAATTTCCGTTTCGTAGCTGAACAAATATTCTCTCTGAACCTTGCTTTCTTCTTGTCTGTCACGTGCTTCTTTGCTCTTCTTTTCTTTTTCTCCCCATGCGCACACACCCCTTTCTATCTCCCTCTATCGCACGTGCTTCCTCGTCCGTTCATGCGTTCACCTCCTCAAGAAAAACGCCTCTTCGTTTGATAGCTACTCAGCCTACGCTTCTCATAATGCCCGTGCATAAATATGCCCTTGCATATCATAAATTACGTCCTTCATTTCCTCATGTCTCCTATTAGCCTTTCTTTGACCGCCGAATTCAGAAATTCAAGCTTGCTTATGCTGACCGGAACTTCTCGTCTTAACCATAATAGATCAGTGACACCTCCAAAATAACTTAAATTGTATGTCTAAATAATTTATTTAAAATCTCAAAGTTGCGATTGGTCGAGGTTGGGGAGAGTTCGTGTTGGGGGATAATACCATCTCTTTAAGCTCCATTTGTTTCCTAGAAAATATAACTCTTGGAAAATATTTTACTCATTTTTCTGGTAGTTGGTTCGCTTAGGAAAATGAGTAAATAGAAAATGATTTCCAAGTAAAGGAAACATATTTTCCTACCAAAGTTTAAATTAAGAAAAATGATTTTCTCTTTGAAAATTCGGAAAACATATAATAAAATATGACTAGGTACCAGAGCTTGAACCTGAAACTACGCTTGGGCACAGAAACCCGACGTTGGTTCTTAGGTCTCTTGTGGCTGGGCCTTGGACCTTGGTGCCCATGCTTGGGTCCATCGAGGTTGGCCTTGAACCACTAGTGCCCATGCTCAATGCCCTGGCACTCAAGCCTGGGTCTGTAAAGGCCGTGCTCGGGTCCACGACACTCAAGCTTGGGTCATTGATTAATGAAACATTTCTTCCTATAAATAATATTTAAAAAATTGAATTTTTAATTAATTTTTAATTTATTTTCTTCATTTCTTAGGTAATACAACAAAAGTCAATTTTGTTCCTTTTGGGTACTTTTTGAGAGTATGTAGTTTTAAATCTTGGTCACCTTTATATCGTCGAGAACAATAGAACTTAAATAAAATTCTATGTCCCCCTGTGACATCCTGAAATTCGAGGCCTCTGAAGGACGAGTGAAAGTGAATTTCGTCAATGCATTGTTGGTTGATCTCACTCGGAATTGATCACTCCCGAGATACTGACCTTGAGGGGAAAGGCTAATGAGGACAGAACCCGTACGACTAAAGAACTCGACCTGGGAAAATGACTTGACCGTGAGACTTGCATGAGGATGATCCTGTAGATAGACAGGCCGATTCTAAGGACGACTAGAAGTCGATTCGCAGGCAAAACATAATGGAACGACGGGTGATTCCGTTTACCGTTATCGAACCCTCGAACGACCCTATGTCAATCCTTAGTGATCGTGTACTTTGAAATAAGAATCTATCCTCCGTAATTTCATGCAGTCAAGGACGTCCATGCGTCGAGATGTTTTGAACGTGGTTTGGCACAAGTCGGTTACGCGTGAATCCTCGGAGCCACCCGTTAGTCTGAGTTGTAACCAAAATGGTATTAGGGCGAAATTGACATGGCAAGAGAACTTAGGATTGGACTTCGAATTGTCGGGAATGTCCGGGACGGATTTGGATGAAGCTACATCAAACAGTCGACAGAGTCAGTTAAGCCGAGCAATTGGAAAAGGGATTTTCGGACCGAAGAAGCAAGCCCGTGAGGATGTGGGCCGGGCCAAGCCAGTGTGGGCCTTAGGCCCAAGTTGGGACAGCCACCAAGTGGGCCTAAGTCAAGCAAATGAGCCCATTGGGCCAAACCAACTATTCATCTTCTAAGCCCATGGGCCAATTCTTAGCATTTTCAAGCCCAACCAATTTCCAAGCCCACTCCTATTCATGGCCAAGCCCATTTACTAGGCCCATCCACCAATTTCAGCCCAAGGACAGAATGGTAATTGTGCAAGGTGAAATGACCAAATTGCCCCTAAAAGCTTGTGGATAAGGCAAAAGGAGAGAAGATGATGTCATCTTGCATGGGGAATTGAAGTGGCCATTTAATGGCTTTAATGAGGAGTGCAACAGCTCTCCCATCACCCTCTCTCTCCCTCATTCGGTCCCCATCTCGAACAGAGCTTCTCTCTCCTCCATTTTCTTCTTCCTCCAGTTTCTGTTCCAGCTGACCCTTTGGTGAAGATTGAGGTCAAAAGTGGACTTTACGGTCGAATCAGCTCACGAGACCCCTGCCATTCTCTCCGGGATGTCCAAACCGTATGGGAGGTGCTGGTCTCGTGCCGAAAGGAGCCGCCGGACGGCCTGGGCGCCGCCGTGAAGGAACCGGTCGCCGGTCCGTCGGTCCGCCTGCAGCCTGCACTGTTTCGCGTTTTCGGCCATTTTTCTCCCATTCCAGCCCTTCCTTTGCCCATCCCAACCACCCACAAGATTCCCAAGACCCCCGGGAGCCTCCGGTTGTCGACCAACCCCCTCACCGGAGCTCCGGCCAAGCCGTTCAACTCAGTTTCTCCTCCGGCAGGGCTGTTTTTCAGTGTTTTCAGTGGGAGTTCGAGCTGTGGTTGCTGTGTTGAGCTTGGGACCACCTTGGATCATCGTTGTAGAGGTCCCGGTGCGTAGCCACCGTCGTCGCCGCCGCGTCGGTGCCTCCGGCCCGCTTAACGGGTGAGTTTAGCTCCTAATCCTTCGTTTAGTGCCTAAACTTGCTTAGGGTTGGTTTAGTTATTGTTAATTCTAGTTTAGGTGATTTAATTAAGTTATATTAGTCCTAAGATAGGTGGTTAGATTAATGGCTAATATTAGTTTAGCTTAATCTTACTTTATTAGCTTAATGATGCTTATGTGGTTAATTAAGCATGTTTATCTTAATTGATTGATTTCCTTAATTTAATTGTTGTTTTAATGATTTCTGAATATAATTTATTATTTATTGAATTCTGGGAATTTACTGTTCACTCGACACTATTCACGACTTACTGTTCACGAGTTACTGTTCACGAGCACTGTTCATCCAGAATGCGAAAAGTTGTCTAAATTCATGTGTGTTGATTTTAAGAAGTGAATGGATGTGTAAATGCATGGGCATCCGCATGAGTTGAGTGTGATTTGTAATTTTGGGTATTTATCCCAAAATTTATTAATTTCAGTAATTAATTGGAAAATAACCGGGCGTCGGTTGACAGCGCCAAAAATATTTGGGTGAACCATTAAATAGTGGGATTTTCTAAAAGAAAAATATTGTATTTTGGCTAAGGCCGACGTGTACCCACACACGAGTATCTTTATCGGGAATGATAAGAATGGTGATTTGATTAAATGAGTATTTTCAGCATACTATGAAAGTATGGGTAACAGCTTCTGGCGAGCTATTATATATGCTACAGCTTCTGGCGAGCTATTATATATGCTACAGCTTCTGGCGAGCTATTAAATATTGCGGCAGCTTCTGGTGAGCTATAGTATACTATATTGATATTTGCGGCAACTTCTGGTGAGCTATAGTATACTATATTGATATTGCGGCAGCTTCTGGTGAGCTATACTATTTATATATCGGCTCGAGTGAGCAGTCCTGGACTATGGTTGGACTCATAGATAGTATTGATTGAGATGACCGGGGAATGGTCATAATGACATGTAATCGACTGAGTCGATTGATCGATGATTCGATCTGAATTGATGCATTGATGTGTGAAATTGTTATATGCATTAATTATATGCGTGAGTGAATCACATCGTTTATGGCACACACGCATGAATCGATAACGTGCAGAGTGTGACAATGGCCAGGTGAGATCGCTTATGATGCGAATCGTATGTGATTGGTGAACTGCATCATCTAATGGCCATGTGCATTGCGTGTATCATGCTGAATTATAACGTGCAGGGTATGGCATACCGGGTAAGGTTGTATGTGAATCGATTGTTGGTTGTTGCTTGTGGTGGGGTAGTTCTGGATAGACACCCTGGGTTAAGTTGGTGTACTAACCGAGGCTTAGGGGTGGAACTTGCTGAGATTTATATCTCATTGGTTATTGAATAACCATTTTCAGGTCCCTAGTGTGAAGAGCCAAGAGCTTGAAGCGGAAGGGTCAGGAGCATAGGTGGCTCAGTAGTTCTTTATGACATAGACCTTCGTATAAGCTTGAAGTGTTTATAAAAGTGTATTTGATTTGAAATTGGTTGTCTTGCTTTTCTATCCCATGTTTGTTGTTGTCAGGGGATTAGTGAATTCGTTTCCGCATGTGCAATAAAATGAAAAGGGTCAACGACGAGTCCTGGGAACGTCGCAAAATTCTATCGACCACCGATGGATGTGCGCGTGCTCGAGGTTCGGGGCGTGACACCCCCTACAATAAAATGTTTTAGGTAATTATTAAGCCTAATCATAACTGTATTTATCTCATTCTTTGTGTGGATCTTTTTGCATTATGGATGGGTAAGTAGTAATTATGATCATTTTCTCTTGTAATATGATCATAAACCACATGTTGCACAGATTTCACGAATGCATGCAAACTATTACGTCTAGATACGCTTCATGAAACTCCAACTACAGAATGACAGATTTATCTTATTGAGAAAAGGCTTGTCTTTTTTCAATAGGAGGTAGATGTAAAACGATAAAACCATGATTTGTTGCCTTGGGTCACCTCACCCGACAACGTAAGGTGACAAAATTCGGTTTTGGCACCGTTGGGTTAGCTAATACAATAAAAGTCAATTTCTTTCCTTTAGGGTATTTTTTGAGAGCATGCACGTTCTAAATCTTGGTCACCTTTATATCGTCGAGAACAATAGAACTTAAATAAAATTCTATGTCCCCCTACAATAAAATGTTTTAGGTAATTATTAAGCCTAATCATAACTGTATTTATCTCATTCTTTGTGTGGATCTTTTTGCATTATTGATGTGTAAGTAGTAATTATGATGCTTTTCTCTTGTAATATGATCATAAACCACATGTTGCACAGATTTCACGAATGCATGCAAACTATTACGTCTAGATACGCTTCATGAAACTCCAACCACAGAATGACAGATTTATCTGATTGAGAAAAGGCTTGTCTTTTTTCAATAGGAGGTAGATGTAAAACGATAAAACCATGATTTGTTGCCTTGGGTCACCTCACCCGACAACGTAAGGTGACAAAATTCGGTTTTGGCACCGTTGGGTTAGCTAATACAATAAAAGTCAATTTCTTTCCTTTAGGGTATTTTTGAGAGTATGCACGTTCTAAATCTTGGTCACCTTTATATCGTCGAGAACAATAGAACTTAAATAAAATTCTATGTCCCCCTACAATAAAATGTTTTAGGTAATTATTAAGCCTAATCATAACTGTATTTATCTCATTCTTTGTGTGGATCTTTTTGCATTATTGATGTGTAAGTAGTAATTATGATGCTTTTCTCTTGTAATATGATCATAAACCACATGTTGCACAGATTTCACGAATGCATGCAAACTATTACGTCTAGATACGCTTCATGAAACTCCAACCACAGAATGACAGATTTATCTGATTGAGAAAAGGCGTCTTTTTTCAATAGGAGGTAGATGTAAAACGATAAAACCATGATTTGTTGCCTTGGGTCACCTCACCCGACAACGTAAGGTGACAAAATTCAGTTTTGGCACCGTTGGGTTAGCTAATACAATAAAAGTCAATTTATTTCCTTTAGGGTATTTTTTGAGAGTATGCACGTTTTAAATCTTGGTCACCTTTATATCGTCGAGAACAATAGAGACCATGGGGATGAAATCCCAAATTAGTAGTTGATGACTATTGTGGTGCATAGTCGAGGGTACATTACAATGATGTGGAGATTCAACTTAAGATAAGTTGATGTAGAATAATACCTAAATTAAAGGAGAATATGCCTAACATTGAGCTCACACGTGCAAGGGAGATTGTCAAAATACACATGTGACTTATATTAGAGATATCTCACATCGGAATATTGGCATGAGCTTACGCGTGAGAGGGAGATTGTTCAGATACACGTGTGAGTTATATTAGAGAAGTCTCATATGTGGAGCAGTTAATACAATTTTTGTTGGTCTATGCTCATTAGCACATTTTTATAGCACAAGTATCATTCCTTACGAAAGGCAGGCATGTAATCTTTAATATTTAGTTTTGAGCTACGGAGACTGGAAATTCGCATTCTTATCTACTAAACTGAAGATATGCGTGGTCCCTCTGATCCATTCGGTACGTAGTGCTATTTAATATAGGTGGGCACGCAAAAAAAGGTGGAGGACTCACCTCAAAATTGAGTACTCTCTAATAGATAATCAGAGGAGTTTTTCACGTGCCAGATAATGCACAAAGCAACTCCATCACGTAACTTATCGTAGCATTTTAAAGAAAAAACAAAAACCCTCGACACGTAATGTGATCGCGCATGGCACAGTGAAGAGGTAGAGTCTATAAATTGCATGGAAGCAAGATTGCATCTACACAAGCCTTTCCATCTAGAGAAAAAAAAAATTATCAGTGAGAGTTCAGGGAGAGGGAGAGGGAGAGAGATACATACCATGGGAGGCGGCAGCTCAAGGCCGTGGACCGAGCTCAGCGGCGAGACCAACTGGAAGGACATGTTGGATCCTCTCGACGAGGATCTCCGGATGTACCTCATACACTACGGAGAACGAGTCCAAGCCATCTACGACGCGTACAACGGCCAGGAGGAGTCTGGAGACGGCTACGGCATGCCCTTGTACTCGATGGACAAGCTCTTCTCCAAAGTGGGTCTCGAGACGGACAACAACAAGTTCAGGTATGAGGTGACCCGGTACTTCTATGTGCCATCGCACGCGACCTTTCTGGTGCAGCCGGACAGGTCTTGGGCCGGGTATGTCGCAGTGAGCACCGACGAGGGGACCCAGGCATTAGGGAGAAGGGACATTTTGGTCACTTGGAGAGGAACGGCGAATCTCCTGGAGTCCATAGAAGATATTAGAGATGATTTGGCCCCGGCGACCAACATTTTCAAGGGCGACACCGATACTAAGATTCACGCTGGTTTTTTAGATTTGTATACGAAGTCGGATCTTCTAAATGAGTACACAAGGCGTAGTGCCAGAGACCAAGTATGAAACTTTCACTCCATTTATAGATTGTTCTTGCTAATTTACCTCCCGAATAAGCTCCAAATTGCCTTCACCTTTTATTATTATTATTATTATATATAAATCTAAAAATATGATAAGATATAGCAAGTGATGTTTGGACTACTTTGTCAAATTAAAACTGGCATTGATGGACAACTTTTGTCAGGTTCTAAGGGAGGTCCGGAAGCAAGTCGATCTCTATGCCGGCAAAGGCGAGACAATCAGCATAACAGTGGCCGGCCACAGCCTGGGCGCGGCTTTGGCAACGATCAATGCGCTGGACATCGTGACCAATGGCTACAACGCGCCCACCGACCACCCCGAGAATGCCTGTCTGGTGACCGCGTTCCCCTTCGCCAGCCCCAAGGTCGGGGACGAGAACTTCCAAGCGAAGTTCTCGTCGTCCGAGAAGCTCCGCGCCCTTCGAGTGACCAACGCCCTTGACATCGTTCCCTTCATCCCTCCAATCAGATATTACCACGTCGGAGAACAGCTTTTGGTCGACTCGCGCAAGTCCCCGGACCTGAAGCCTCTCTACAAGGGTCTGACTGGTGCCGTGGCAATCGGGCATATGTTGGAGACGTGCCTGCATCTAATCGCGGGCACACAAGGCATCGATAGTAATGAATTCACTGTTGGCAAGCGTCGCGGGATTGAGCTGGTAAACAAGGGAATGGATGCTCTGAAGGATGAAAAAAAGATTCCGGCATATTGGTTGGTGGCGAAGAACAAGAACATGGTCCAGGATGAGGTCACTGGAGACTGGAGCTTGGCCACTCTGTACATCCCACCTCCACCGGAAGATAATTAGAACGAATATTCCCAAGTCTCAATATATATATATATATATATTACTGTGTGATCAGCTATTACCAATAGTTGCTGCTTTACGACTTAGCAGTACCATAATAAAGGTTCGTAAAGCAAAAGTGGAGTGGTTTGACTGAGTTGTATTGGTAGTACTAAGTTTTGTGTGCTGTACTAGTGGTCCTAAGTTATCTTTTGTTTACCTTCATGTTATGAAATAAATATGGTCTTAAATGAATAATAAAAATCGCTTCATTATCATTTGTTTTCTTGCAGTAGTTTCATTGTGTAAATCTTGATTTTATAATTTGCCTCCCTTCTTTATTGCTGGCCTTCTATGTTGAAAAATCTCATTTGAGTTCAATACCAAACCAAATCGAGATCAATTAAATTGACAATCTTTAAATCATTTCGATTTAACCTGGGTGCTAATGTTCAAGAGTCTGATTATATAATATATGTCGTGACCTAACCTCGGTTTGCACCACCTAAGGACGAACGGAATACTAAACATAGACTTAATTCGGGCTCTCATAAACTCATACCAATACGCAACTTAGAATTTAAATTCTTAACATGCAAATGATTTTTCAATTAGAAGTCGTCACTAATCATTTTGGTGGATCGATTTATGGAAGAATTAATTCAATTCTACGAACCAGAGATTAAATGAGTTCAAGGACTTGATTATGCTACATTTTTCTAATGTCCTTTCGGTACCTTTTGCATGCAACTTGCATTGATTTTAGATTACTCCTAAGGTGATCATAGGTGTGAAACTATTATTTAACACTCAATAAAGCAAAGCAATAAATAAATTGTGAGCACATGAAGGAAATACTTACCTCAGAGCAACGAAAGTAGAAAATCACATCTATGACCTATATATGATATTTAATTAACACTCAATTCATTCAATATTTTAGGGTTTTCTGTTATTTAATGAAACCTAATCTTATAGTGTTGATTAGCAAATCACATCTACAATAAAAAATCACATCTATAACCTATATATCATATTTAATTAACACTCAATTTATTCAATATTTTAGGGTTTTCTCTTATTTAATAAAACCTAATCTACATGCAATGCAATGTCGTACAAAATGTCTAACTAAAATGACATGAAACATCCAACCTATCATGCAAATTATATGTCACGCAACATTAATTAATTAAATGACCTAATCTAATGTCAGGCAAAAAAAAATTAATGCAACTATTCTAATATGTCACATGCTTTATTTTAAATGATCCCTAAACGTGCAATTTCTTGACTCATGTCTCTTGGATGTGTCTTGTGCTCCATCCTCTTCAGTTGTTCTCCATCACTCAGCGCCCCTCTCTCTCTGTGTTAGTTCTTTTGACTTTTCTCCCTGAGCAAGTGCTGGAACTCACGGCTCTCGGATATCTTGTTAGGGTTGATGGAGACAGGATTGGATAGCACGCCACGAAGCAGCGACAACTTAGTAGAAAACCAGCAACCTTCGGGGACTGAGCTAGGAAGCTTGCCGGGGTTGTTGATGGTCCATCGAGAGGATAACAATAGCGGCTTTGCTGTTCATGATGTGGTTTTGGACGACATCGTCATATGATCAGCGTCACAGCCAGCGTCACGGGGAAACTGCAATGTCGGGAGAGCAACAGCGTCGTTGGGAATTTGCTGAATCTTGGTACGTGACATGGGCAGCAACGGCAGAAGCTTCAAGCAGGCGATGTTGGGATTAGCAGGAGTGCCGGTTCACCGGCAGGGTCGGACAGCAGAGCAGCGAGGCTCCAACGTCAAGGTCTCGTACAGGGAGCAGCGTCGATCGTCGCATTAGTTGGGCCCAAGCTTCGTTCGGATAAAGACGTCGTAGCCGTGCAGGGCTACTAGGGGCAGGGAAGCAACGTGGTCATCGAGCAGGGAGGTCAGAACGGCAGCAATGCAGGGTTTTCTTGGTGCAGGCAGCGGTTGTCTCTGTTGATCAACGTGAGCGCCTCAAGGAATATTGGAGGTGCCCTCGCCCTCTCCCGATTTTCAATGAGCCAACCTCGCACCTCATAACTTTCTCCTCTCCTTTCTCTCTATTGCGCTCCCCTCAATGTGGCTGTTTGTATCCATTGCGTGGCCTCCTCTTTTTAACTCTATTTATATTGTATAGGAATCGGCCTCCTCATATATTCTTTTCCTCAATCAATTATTTCTTTCCCCGCTTGACTGATTCCATGTGAATATTTTATTTGATTAAGGCCGTGGATCTCTGCCGAGCCAAATGTTCGCTGCTCATATGCCAGTTGCCAATACACTAGAGATCTTAAGAACAACAAAATCATCTCCTCATCTCTCACACATGAATATTTTGAAATATCCTGCCGATTGCTTTCCATGTGATCCCAAATATAAAGCTTAATTCTGGCCGTGAACAAAGTAACGGGCTTGGCCGAAGTCTAATACAATACTATCTTGGGCTCAGTCCAATTAATTAATTAAGCTCAAAACTAATCATTTGTGTCCATCTACCGCCAATTTGATTAAAATGCAAATTATATGAATCTATCAACTACTGATGCAAATGTTCCTAATAACTATATGCAGTTTTACATAATATTCTTATTTAGGGACTAAAACTTAGTCCCTAATTTTCTATGTAATTAACAATTAAATGGAATGTCAAAATTTAGGTGTCAACAAAATGAAAGCTAATGTATCCTTCTTAATCGAGATCAATTAAGTAGCCGTGGTGTATATACCCAGTCACTCAAACAAAAAGGAAAATTCATTGGGAACCGGATAAAGAAGTTTCCAACTTTCGAACTTTAAAGAAATTCCTTTGAAGGAAGAAGATGGGCATGCACTAATTCGAATTTTAAAATGATAAAATCACATAGGGGAATTGATTTAAAAAAAGAAAGAAAGGGAGGATGTCTATTGATATTGCTTTGTCACTGGATTTCGGGGGCTTTGCATTAACAACTACCAAACTCTCTAGAGATAATTGTCCAAACAATCATAAACTTATTGTACGGTGGCTAATTCAATCATAGATCTTTCTATTGTGCCAACTTAATCCTAAATTACAAATTTAATCCTAAACCTTATTAAAATTTGTCAATTTAGTCCTAAACCTGTTGTTTGGATATTCAATCGAAATAACTAAAATTCTTCATATGATTTCTTCTTGGGTTTTCTTTTCTAACTTTTTGGTTACTTTTGCCGCGTCATATGAACAAATTTCCAATTTGGACTTCAAATCTTTTTAAAAAGTCACATTGGACTTAATATTTAATTTGAAAAGGAAAATAGGATGAATTGCCAAAACGTGCACTCAAATGAATGATTTTCAACTGATGTGGCATTTAAGTGATCGAAAGAAAAAGTTATAACACACAAGCAAGCATTGTACGAAAATTATAATACTTATGATGTATTTATCCCTTTGATTGAAATCATCACAACAATGAAATTTAATAGTTATGACATTAAATGAGGATATTTTTGCTATCGGTACATACTGAGAATTTTCACGCCATTTTAAATGCCGAAAATGCATTCCCATATTAATCATTCTACTCAAGACATCAAGACAGTGTCGAATGCTCAGTGTTAGATAGGGAATAAGCTTTAATTCCACCAACCAGATAATAAATTTACCCTAACGAACTTGGATGTGACAAGTGATCATTGGAGGATACTTCAATCAAGGCTTTTGTGGAAAAGGAGGTCATGCTTGAAGTCAACAACCACAATAAAAAAGGAGAAAGCATAGTAACTTTGACTAGCCATGCTAGTGCTGCTATGAAGGAGCCCATCATTAGACATTACAAACTTCAAACGGAAACAACTTCCTCATTTGCACTTGCTCAACACGATTTATTGAACATAAAATTTATTTGTACACAAGAAACCAACCATAACTATATCTTCTTATGTATTAACATGATTTAGTACCCGAAGGTCTGTGCTGGTGTCGGTCTAGAGTTTGCATATTGTAACTTATAGTCCTCGCACAATTCATTCACAGACTTCCCAAGTGGCTCCACGAAGTACATATATGAATCAATTATCATGACATTGAGGTGCGGCACAAACCGTGGTCAGAGCTCTTCGCAATACTCTAAGAAGTTCACTGTGACCTCGTACCCCTCATCACATCTCAACCCCAACCCTCTTCGAGGCCAACCCTTCTATGCCCATCCGCCCGTTACCCTAATGTAGTTGGCAGTCCCGGTTAAGAGGCCCACTGGGGCGCTGTCATTCCCTGTCCATTCCCAGATTAGGCCGCTCGTGAAGTATAGGATCCTGGTGAACTCATTCCTTAAATTGCCGGGGAATGGTTGGAGGTAGTCGGCATTCACGTTGATCTGTCTTCAATCAGTGGTTGCTCTAGCAATAGGTCTGCCATCGGCGATGAAGCTTTAAACTACCACCGTCACAAAACGGCAGCCCCTCCCCTCCGTATCGTTTTGGCCAAATGCGACATACGCGGTGACAGCTACCAATGGCGATGAAGCTTTCAACTACCACCTTCGCAAAAGGGTAGCCCCTCCCCTCCGTATCGTTTTGGCCAAATGTGACGAACGTGGTAATAGCTACCAAAGCTTCCACAACGTAGTTCACCCCGATCAACCTCTCTACTAAACCAATTGTGACATTCTCTCTCGTGTTAAGTCTAATCTTTTTGCCTAGTATTAAACATGAACATATTTAATTGAGGAGGCAAATGAGACTTATAAAAATTTGAACTCAGGACCTCCAACTCTAATATTATGTGAAATTTTACGAGGCTATCGCCAACTATTCTAAAAACTTAAATTGCTATATAAAGATGTGATTTATTATTTAAATATTTTAACAGTTATTAGTCGCTCTTGCTGTGCAATTTCTTAAGTCTATCCCCTGACTATATATAAGGTTTGTCAGCAATTAAAACCATGAAATGTTTCAATCACAGATTATTTCACGCTCAATCGAATTGCCTAGGTTGGTTGTCGATACAAATGTAATGATTACATTTGTCTCTTTTCCACCTTTTTAGTTAGGGTTTGTCCCATGTATTGAGACTCATGGAACGCCTTCTCTCTACAAAAGTCTGAAGCAAAGCGTCACCACCGATGAGTTCCTTCCATTTTTCTTGGCAGAAACCAGATCTTCATGTACTATTTGCCACAAAAAGTTGAAGCAATCGAATTAGCATTACTTTATAACTGAGTTCAGTCCAACCTCCCTCCCCCCCCCGGTCCCCCAAAAAAAAAAGAAAATCCTCGTCATCCGCACAAAAAACAAATTGCATAATTTTATTATACTATATTAAGTCAATTGCAATTTTGCCCCTTCATGCTTCTGTCTCAGCCAAGCGTCCTATCTTTAAGCGGAGGAATAGAGCTTTTCAATAAGAGACCAAATCAATCGGCTATGTGATGATATCTTTATTCACCATTGGACTTCCTTGTTCCCCAAGTCAATCACCTATGATAATGTTTAAAATTGTAGGCCCAAGTCGACCTTCTGATTTTATGCACAAAATCAATCGGCTAGGACGGTTACCGTATGATTACACATTATTATTTGAAGGCCTAGATATTTCGATTGACTATCAATCCAAGTCGAAAGGAGTATCATTTTTTATTTCACTTTTATTCAAAACTAAGACTGGATTTGTTGTAATAAATATGGAAAGAACACATGCTAGGGTTTTGGCATCAAGAGATAACTTTATGCAAATCTTATAAAGGGAAAATTCTAAATAAGGACCCGAATTGAATCTATTTTCTCAAATAAGAACCCAAAGTGAACTTTGTATCAAATCATGACTCGAAGTAGACCCATTGTTTCAAATAAGGACCTGAAGTGAATTTTGTGTCAAATAAGGACCCAAAGTGATCGAGTTAATCTCTATTGAGGACCTTAGTTCGGCGATTAAAATAGGGGCAATTTTGTCAGAAATTTGTGATTGGAAAAAAAAAAGGGAAAATTCTAAATTAATTAAGTTTAGGTTATTCATTTAGATGTTTAAGTTTTCTTCTTTCTTCTCCCCCATTGTTCCTCGACCAAATCACTACCCAGTCATCGTCGCCACTCGATTCTCGTCACTCCTCGCCTTGCTCGACCGGTGGAAAATTTGGGTCTTCGACTTTGCGGAGGATGGGTACAAGAAATGGGGAGAACTTCGGTCTTTGACTTTGCAAAGGATGGGTACAAGGAACGGGGAGACCGTAGAAAACCTATGGTTTTTTTGTTTTTGTTTTAGGATTTGTTAATTTTCCCTATTATTTTTTTGGAAAAAATTGCCCAAACTCCAATCGTCAGAAATGTTACATGCTTGATAGCCGGCGAATATTTGGCTGACCAGCAAGCTTAGGTTCTTATTTGGAATTGATTCAACTACTTCGGGTCCTTATTTGAGACAATGGATCAACTTTAGATCTTTATCTGACACAAAGTTCATTTCGGGTCATTCTTTGAGAAATTTGGTTAACTTCGGGTCCTTATTTTGGAATTTTCCCTCTTAGAAATTTCTTCCTTATAGAATTATTTTCCTTTTGCAAAAAACCTTTTCTTTTTCTTTTACGAAAGAAAGTTCCTTTTTGTGCTCAACGACCATTTCTCCTTTTAAAACACCTTGCTATTTCAATTGGAAACTTCCTTTTTCAAATCACGAATTTTTTTGAAACCTTTATTATGCATTACATAATTCATTAATAAATTCTTCTGTACAATCAGAATTTGAACAATTTATCACATCTTCCTTAAATTGCATGTTAGCCATCAGATAGAGATGTGCTTGCTCCTCAATCTCATCATCATTGGATTCCCATTAAGTATCACTCCATATTTTTACCATTAGGCACAAAAACACGACAAAATAGAGTAAAAGCGAGAGAGAAATCAAGACATAAGGTTTATCCTAGTTCATTTTTAAACTAGGGGTGTGTTTGTTTTGCGAAAAATAATTTCTAGGAAAACGTTTTCCTCATTTTCCAGCATTTGGTTCATTGAGGAAAATGAGTCAAAGGAAAATATTTTCCTAGTCAATAGAAATTGTTTTCATTCCAAAGCTTAAATTTAAGAAAACAATTTCCCCTTTGAAAGAACCGGAAAACGTTTTCCAAAATAATTTTAAGGTCTTTGCTTAATGAAAAATTTATTCTTAAAAAGAAGTTCTAATTAAAAATTTTGAATTTGTTATTATTATATATTTTTTCTTTCTTCTTTTTTTTTTCTTGTTTTCCTTTTTCTTTCTTTGCCTGTGAACGTAGACCCTAACTCCTCCTCCCCTCTCTCCTTCTCCTTCTCCCCCTCCCTTTCGTCACCGCCACCTCCTCCAACCCTAGTCCCTCTTGCGCTCCCGTTGGCTTCGCTCCCTCCTCTTCCTCTTCGTCGGCGTCTTCTACACCTTCATTCTCCAATGAATTTAGCAAAACACCGGCAACTTTAGCGCCGATGCTCTACGGTACGCTATCGTTGATCACGTTCGGAGGATCGTCGCCTTTTGGAATGGCTTAGCCTGCCACGAGCTCTGGTCCGTCGCCATTCGCGTCAATTTCCCCTTCGCCATTGTTTGTCTCATTGGGGAGCTCTGTTGCTTCTCTATTCAGTGCGCCTACGCCTTCTTCTAGTGTGAGCCCAGGTTTGTCCTTGTTTACAACGCCTGTGCCTGCGCCTCGGGCATGGTCAAGGCTTGTTGGCTTGTGCATGTGCTTGGAGCTCGACCAAGCTTCGCTGGACAGAATAGCAGAGGGAGGTGAGGTCGTCGAAGATGGCGGTGGATAGGAGGAAGGGGCGATGGGTTAGGTGGAGAGGCGGCTGGGAGAGAAGGAAAAAAAAAAGGAAAATAATAAAAAATAAATATTGATTTTAAAACAATTCTATCTGAGAGAAAGCATTTTCCAATGAGGTCCAAACAGGAAAGAACATTTACAACGATATTTACCAAACTAAAGAAAACTAATTGTATTCCTAGAAAGTATTTTTCAAGAAAGTATTTTCCTTAATCATTAAGTTTTTCATGAAACAAACGCACCCTATGCTTAAATCTAGCAAAGGATTCCATCATAATTAGCATGGCCACCTCTCTGTTATAACTCTCAATTACTGGATAAAGAAATTATATAAGTAGTAATAGCAATTCATAGGCCTAAGCCCAAACTACCAATAAAATATTAACTGAATCTATAAAAACCCTTTGGCAACTAGGGGCGTTACTCCCTAACCCCCGCTGGGGTGGCCTAGCGGGGCCCTTGTGTCTCTCTATCAATGAGGAATAAGAACCACACCTTAACACTACCTCTAAGGCTTCTTTTTTTCTTTTTCTTTTTTTCCCTCGAATTTCTTTTTCGATTTCTTGAGTAAGGAACAATCAGGCTTGGTGTGTCCATGTTTTTGGCATTGAAAGTATATCACATCCTTACCTTTGTTATCCTCTTTCCTCTTAGAGAACTTCCTTTCATTGAATTCTTTTGATTATTTGTTGCCCTAGAAGTTTCTCCTATTTCTCACAAGGTTTTTGAACCTTTTGGGTAATAATGTCATCTCTTCATCATCATCATCTTCATCTGTTTTCCTATCATCTACGTCATAAGTGTCAACCTTAAATGCAATGAACTTCTTACTTTTTTTTTTTTTATTATCACATTCGTATTGTCGTTCAACTTCATAGGCCATTAGATGTCTTATTAACTCATCCATTGTTAGAGGTATGATCCTCAGTGTTTCTCAAATGGAGGTATCAGGTGATTCCATTCAATTGGCATTGCTCTCACGATCTTGTCCACATATTCTTCATTGGTAAGTGTCTTTCCTTGATAGGCAACACCATTTACTATCTTTGTATACTTAGTGCTCATCTCAGTGATAGTTTTGTCAGACTTACTTTTGAAGGTTTAGGTTTCACACACTCCCAAAAGTATGTTCATCTTGGTTTTCTTAACTCTATCAATGCCTTCGAAAGTCACTTAAAATATGTCCCAAATATTTGTGGCCATAGTGCAAGTTGAAATAAGATTAAACTTAGAAGGAGATAAAGCACAATATAATGAATATAACGCAATAGCATCTAAGGCCTGCGTCCTTGACAATTCTTCAAGAGTGATTGTGGCTTTTGGAGTTTTTAAGCTATTGCAAACTGCTCAGTACCATAAGATGTTGTCGATGTGATTGTTCAACTGGTTGAGCACCATTAAGACCATCTTAAAAGTGCCCCGCACGGCTGGATTTGTTGGTCCGATGTATGCTTTCAACTTGCATTTCGTGTAGCAATAATTTGTTCCATCAAAATATGGAGGTCTTGCCACTAATTGTGCTTAACAGACTCCTGCGCCAATGGTCAATAGCAGATCTTTATGCTCTTATAATTAAAAAAAAAATTCAAAATATATCTGGCTATCAATATTCTCGAGATTTAAATTGATTTTCAGTAATATATCCGGCTCTTCAAATCATAGTATAAAATCATGTGAGCCACACTATCTTCTCAGGTGATATAAGGAGCTGCTTCTATTAGCAACGCGTGAGTATATTAAGGCTTAAATCATAGTAGTTGACTTATATATTCTCTTCCACTTCATCTTCTTGAGTATAACCAAGACTGTAGAAATTTTTCACCTTGTTACGATTTCTCCAAGTCCCCATGAAGTTCTTGTTTTCTAACTTGTTCACCTTCATTAAGGTCCAACCAGCTATCATCAGTCTATCACTTTTATTTTTCAAGTTCTATATGTTGGGGGAAACTACTATGATATTTTGAAGTTGACAAAACCATTTGTCTATATCAATATCCGATAGATGCATATGTTGTCTTGTGTCAAGTTGAACTAATACAAGGAGAGCTTTATCACCGTTAGAACCAGGAATGTAAAGTGAAAGACTGATGATGGTCGGATGGACCTTAATAGAGGTGAACAAGTCAGAGAATGGGAAGTTCATGAGAACTTGGAGGTACTGTGACAAGGTGCACAACTCATCTAGTCTTGGCCATACTCGGGACGATAAAGTGGAAGGTGGTATGTTAGTAAACTATTGGCAGGAATCCTTGATAGATTAATGTGTTGCTGTTGGAAGTGGTTCCTTACATCACTTGAGAAGAACATGTGTATCGTATGATTATATAAGAGAAAAGAACACAACAAGGGTTATAACTTTTGTACAGTGTTCACTTGAGTGTTATAACATTTCTTTCGATCACTTAAGTATCATAATTTTTGTATGGCGCTACCTTGAGTGCATTAACATTTTTTTCCGATCATTTGAGTGACTAAACTTATTAAAAACGTTCATCACCAATGTCATGCCATGTAAGATTCTCAGCAACTTTGGGTGAAACCTTTTAAAGGTTAAGGCACTTAAGTGATTAATTAAAAGTTGTGACACTCAAGTGAACCTTTTTTTAGAAGTCATAACACTTAAGCGGTCAGAAAAAAAAGTGATGATACTTGCGGTGTCCTTACATTCATAGTTGTGCTACATTGACAAATCGTCTAAAGGTTTAAAATTAAATTCATAAAATTGAAAAGTTTATGACTAAATTGGCTTCCGTACAATAGATTTAGAATTTTTGAGACAATTTTTCCTAGTATAACCTATAGCATATGTCTTACTTATGATTAACAACATCCCTGTAAGGATGAATAGCTCCCTAAAAAGAATCAATTGATTCTCTCCTAATTTGTTGGACCGTCATGCATTCCTAAGTGAGCCAATATGGTACGGTCAAATCCATCAAGATTATTAAAGCTCTACTTGGCGTAATGCCCATCCGATTGGAGACTGATAGGTTGTGCTAGATTCTAGATTACCTTTGGGTATCATCCCCATGACTACATGACAAATTTTTCTATCCGCTGAAGGCTAACGGCTAAGTTGGAAATTTAAGATAATAAGCATTGACCTAAGGATGATCTTTTTTTATCAATATTCAGAGGTCTTAAATATAATTCCTCTCTCCTTCTACCTTCTCCTAAAATTAAGTATACATATATGTATGGGCAGAGGAAAAGATTAAAAAAAAGAAAGGAAAATTTGGGCAATTCCTTGTATTAAGTATACATTCGCCCTCGATCAGTTTATAGGTCGTTTTTCGGACCAACCACGTGAAAGTCAGACCTATGGCAACAATGGCAGAATAATGGGCCATGAATCATATATATCATAACTCATATACGATTACAGATCTCTTAAAGAATGATGGCCATGAGTCATGTATATCAAAAGTCAAAACTCAGGTAGTCACATCTCTTAAAGAATAGAGAGAAGTAAAACTTCAACAAAAGGTACGTTTGGCAACATTTTTATTTCTGAAAATAATTACTTTTCATAAATAGTTCTTTTCTATTTTTATTCCTTGAAAATTTTTATTTTCGAAATTAAAAAAAAAAAAAAGGAATGCATTTGGTATGGCGCACAAGTTTTTTTTATAATGTAGAATTTCTTTTAATTTTTTAATAATTATTTGAGATTTTTTATTCTTTCCTTTTTTTTTTTTGGTAAAAGGTAAGAATTCTTTCCTTTTTTATCCTCTCTTCTTCTTCCGTTGCAGGCCACCACGTTGCTTGCCGGCCAAATAGTAGAGGACAGTGATCGGCAACTAATAGACAACGAGGGTGGCGGGCAACAAGGAGGAAGAAAAAAAAAAGAAAAGAAAAAAATGACTTATTTTTAGAAATTATTACTGGAAACAAAAAGTCACTTTTTTCTACTTCTTATTTCTATTTCAATTTATTCTCCTGTCACTTTTTTATTATGGAAAATAAAATAATTAATTAATGTTAGCAAACGAATTTCTGTTCTTTTTCTATTATGGAGAGCAAAAGAACAAAAAAAATAGAAAAATAGAATTGTTACCATGCGGAGCCAAAGTGTATCCGTTACCGACTTAAAAAACAAAAAAAACAAAGAGTATCTGTTACGAGGAGTTGCTCACTGGATGAGGTGAGAGATGGGGACGTCGGCTCGGCTGAATGGAAGGGAGAAGACTCAGGATCCGAGGAGGACTATTATAAAAGAGGCTGGCCTTTAGGACGAGGGATCTTATGTTGTTCGACAGTTACAAGAAAGAATCGAAGTTGCTCAATAGCTCTATTCAAACGCGAACAGAATGTTGCCAGCCGAAGCAGGAGGCGATGATTACACGCAAGACGGAACCGTCGATCTCCGGGGAAACCCTGTCCGGCGATCCAAGCGTGGCAGATGGACCGCCTGCTCCTTTATCGTTGGTACTCTCTCTCTCTCTCTCTCTCTCTCTCTCTCTCTCTCTCTCTCTCTCTCCCTCCCTCCCTCCCTCCCCCAACCCAACAAGTATGAAGAAGAAGTGGGTCTAAAGATCGAATGAAAGCAAACTATATACACGCAAGCCCTCCTGAACATGCTTCCGATACTGCAGAAGAAGTAGGCAGAAGTGCCAGAAAGAAACAAAAAAGAAAGACACTATTCCAGGTTTATAAACACAAATAGCTGATCCCTTCTGCTTTGAATTATATTCTACACAAGTGAGATTTTCACCTGGTTGAGAATCGAGATGCACGTAGGAGATGGTGAATGGTCGACAATAATTGTTTTTTGTCACGAGTTATGTCCCTAATTTCAGCTCTTATCTAATCGTAAACAGTGGAAAACTAGCTCCTTAACATTAACTCCAATGGTACGGGCAAAATTCGAAGCATCCATTTGACCCATTTCTTTTTATATCTAATTCTTAAACCACACTTTCTTAAATTTTTTAGAAAAACTGATAATAATCTCCCAATAATAAAGCTTGAGTTCACGTCTTTCTTAATGTCATATCTACCTCTCTTATTATATATTTTTATGTTTAGTCTTAGGCTAAAATCCAATCTTCGAATGAGGAAAATACATCACGATTATAGTTGATAGTAGTCCTATGATACTTTACAAGTTTTTTTTTATGATAATAAATCATCAATAGGTAAAAAACGCAATGATGTTTTTATTATAGTTTGTCTACTGAATCATGCAAACCCCTGTGTACTTTTCACTTTCCATGATTTTATGGTTCATACATATTTTCCTACTTTAATCGTGCACTGAACATATTTATGATTTCTTAATATGCAATCGCACTCTTAATGTATCAAATCAGTTGGTTTCACATAATTAAACATAGATTTTCACGATATTCGTTATTTATATATTATTTTTGTTAGCATGATAAAAAACACTAGTGAAATCCAATTTTTTGGTAGAAAGAAGAGTAAAGACCATCGAGTCATATTATGTCACATTAGATTTTCGAGAATTATTGTGATATCGCATTTTTTTAAATAAATTTTGTTACTTTTGTTAGTTGTTCGGTTATTCTTTGTGTTGACCTGTTGACTAAATGGTGCAGTATATGAAGTCTTCGAGAGGATGGCATACTTTGGAATTTCATCCAACCTCGTCGTGTACTTGACCACGAAGCTTCACCAAGGCACAGTCCAATCGGCGAACAACGTCACCAATTGGGTCGGCACCAGTTGGATCACTCCCATCCTCGGCGCGTATGTCGCGGACGCCCATCTCGGCCGTTATTGGACCTTCGTCATTGGGTCGGGCATCTATCTCGCGGTATGTGTTATACAACATTGCCCCAAAGCGTATATTCCGTACAGACTCGTCGTCACCTCGACGTGTGAAAATCATGCTGAGCTGCCCTAGAAAAGCATGCGATTCAAATTGGGTCGATCCTATTTAGTTAATAGTCAAGCTCAAACCCGCTCAATCGCTTTGAGATCGGCTCGAGCTCGAATTCATATTCTTAAAATACAATGGGGGCTTTTTTAAAACTGTATCATTTAACTATTCATAATAGCCGTGTGTGTATGCACATGCAGTTAAAAGCGTCCGAATTAGGTTTTAAGCTATTAGTATTTTAAAACTGGAGCTCGACCCGGTCAAGTACACATGAATGATGGGAAGTGCTCGACTTTTTCCGGACACCTAAGACTTGAAATTTTGACCGGGACACGTGGGGGTGCCCAATGCTTCCAATTATCCGGCATAATAGATAAATAATGAGTAATTTAAAAATAAAGACAAAATATGATTAGCTAGAGAATACTTAAGTCTATGGATTAAATTTAAAAACCCAATAAAAAAGGTATTACTTTGGTAACATTGTAAAAGATTACTAACTGTGAAATTTTTACAGTATCACTAATAACTATTTTAAAAGCTTAAGTTAGTAATTGAATGCGCAGTTTAATATTTAATTGTTCTAACACTAACTACTGAATTAATGTTGCTTATTATCATCTTTCTAGACACATGTAATGTGGAGAAAGCATCTTATCTTATACACCAATGAGAATTGAAATTTTCTTTATTTAACACATTTTTATAATCACTTTTTTTTGTAGGTCATATTATATTCCTATTCTAACTCTCACTCTCAAACTTTTGCCATATCTCCTTGTAGAATGTGCAAGTCAAAACCCATATTCCAAACAAAATCTTCCCCACTCCAACCCAATCCCGTTGAGAATGTGGGGATTCTCACTCCCCACCTCACTCTTCCACTTTGGAATGGTGGCTACTTGGCAAACCCTAGTGGTTTTTTGTAATCACTTAACTGAAATGTGATTCTGATCCAAAAAAAAAAAAAAATTGAAATGCGATCGATTTGTTCATTCTGAAAAGATAACCTTTTTTTTTTTTTTGCCATGGGTGAGACGATTAAGCATACCTAGCTTACCTGATGCAGGGCATGTTGGTGTTGACCCTAGCCGTCTCGCTTCACGGACTCAAGCCGCCTCCGTGCTCGGCAATCGATGCCAGCAATTGCAAGAAGGCCTCCCTGCTGCAACTCGCCGTCTTCTACGGTGGGCTGTACACGCTGGTGGTCGGGACCAGCGGGACCAAGCCCAACATCTCGACGATCGGTGCGGACCAGTTCGACGATTTTGACCCGAAGGAGAAGGCCCACAAGCTCTCCTTCTTCGACTGGTGGATGTTCAGCGTCTTCTTCGGGAACCTCTTCGGCAACACCGTCCTCGTGTACATCCAGGACAATGTGGGCTGGGCCCTTGGGTACGGTCTCCCTACCCTTGCGCTCGCGGTCGCAATTGCGATCTTCCTTGCGGGCACCCCTAGGTACCGGCACCGGGTGCCTGCAGGCAGCCCAATCACGAGGATGGCGCGGGTCATTGTGGCTGCCACGAGGAAGTGGAAGGTGCAGATCCCAAGCAATCTGAACGAGCTCTATGAGCTCGACCCGCAAGAGTATGCTGGAAAGGGGAAATTTAAGATCGACGTGACACCAACCTTAAGGTTGTAATTTACTTCAAAATTCTATTTCTTCTGTATTCTAACCTGAAATGTTGATACATCAGCTGTCCATTGAAAAAGTTTCCTCAAAATGAGGCGATTCTTTGATAAACCATCGACTTTATGTCTTTCATTCTGTCATGATTTAGGTTTAACTTTTTGCTCTATCCATCCTTAGTTGAAATGCTAGTTTTCCAAAAGGTGATTGCTATCATCAAATCCCAATCACATGTCATGCATTTCCACATCAAATTGGTTGATAAAAATCGTACTTAGATTTCTTGATTTATAGTTGTGGCAAAAGGATGTTATCCATGGACAATTGATTGAAACAAGGATGTGCAGCATTTGAACATTGTGTGGCTCACTCTCCATGCAGATTCTTGAACAAAGCATGCGTCCGAACCGGCTCGACTTCTCTGTGGAAGCTATGCTCGGTCACCCAAGTCGAGGAGACGAAACAAATGCTGCGGATGATCCCAATCCTGATCGCGACTTTCGTCCCAAGCTGCATGATGGCTCAAATCAATACCCTCTTCGTCAAGCAAGGAACTACCTTAGACAGAAGCATGGGTAGCTTCAAGATCCCCCCAGCGAGTCTAGCCGGATTCACGACCGCATCGATGCTTGTGTGCATCGTGGTGTACGACCGTGTCTTCGTCAAGATCATGCGAAGATGGACCAAGAACCCGAGAGGCATCAGCCTTCTGCAGAGGATGGGGATCGGCCTTCTCCTCCACATCATGATCATGACCGTGGCGTCGTTCACCGAGAGATGGAGGCTCCGAGTGGCTAGGGAACATGGTTTGGTCGAATCGGGAGGGCAAATCCCGCTGACGATCTTCATTCTGCTGCCTCAATTCGTGCTCATGGGAGTGGCCGACGGATTCCTGGAAGTAGCGAAGATGGAGTTCTTCTACGACCAAGCGCCGGAGAGCATGAAGAGCCTGGGCACGTCTTATGCTATGATGACTTTGGGGATCGGGAACTTCATCAGCAGCTTCCTACTATCGACGGTCTCGCGCCTCACCGAGAGGAACGGTCACCACGGGTGGATACTAGACAACCTGAACGCGTCGCGCCTCGACTATTACTATGCCTTCTTTGCAGTACTCACCCTCCTGAATTTCGCGTTCTTTCTGTTCGTGGCGAAGCACTACGTGTATCGCGCTGAGGTCTCGGATTCGATGGTGGTGCTCGAGGAAGAATTGAAAGGGGCGGCATCAGAGAAGGTACATAACCTGGAAGCGCCCACGCCATAGCCCTGGATAGGTCAATTGCAACGTATTGGGGTTGCGTCGATGAGATGACTGTGAAACGATGCTTATTGCCTAAGCTCGTCGCGTCATCGCTACAATGCGCGCTTTTACATTTATGTACAAAAGATGATGACAACTATCAACCGTGGTTTCTGAATAGTTGGCATTAGTCCCACCAAATTCTCATAGAGTGAATTGATTTGGCGTGGTGAGGATCAAAGTAAAATGATACTTGCCACAACTCTATGAATGAGATGACAGAAGGAGGTCGAGTAAGAGGCAACAAGTCCATAATTGCACATCCTTAAAATGTTTCTTTTTCAGAACATAAAGTGGAATTGATTAAAAAAGAACTACTGGTATTGCTTAACCATTACTACTCTCTACATTATATCCATCTAATCTTAGGCGATATCACTAAATTTTACCAGGAAGCCACTGGAAACCCTATATATTCTTTCTGTTCATGAGAAAATGCTTTCAGTAGACGAGAACATTTGATAATGGACACATGTGTCACACAAAGTGAGAATCGGAAGAAAAGAAAAAACTAGATTTTTCTTTCCTCCCCTTCATTTATTTATTTATTTATTTATTATATTTACATTTTAACTCTTCTTTTATTGAAAATTTTTAAAATTGTGTCGGAATTCCAACCTAGACTTGCATGTCGAGAGAGTTGATCAAATGGTAAATTTTCCGACACTTATTGATTGAGTATTGGAGAGTGTCTCATAGTGTCAGACACGTGTTAAAGTGTCCAATACGAGACGAAAGCTCTCGGAAAGTATCGATACTTTTTAGCATGCAAATTTCACGATGAATGAGCCAATCGTTAGACATCACAAATTTCAAAAAAGGAACTCCTTGATTTGCACTTCCTTTTTTTTTTTTTTTTTTAATTGTTGAAGATTTGCATTTGCTTTGCACAATTTAATGAATAATTAATTTATTTGTACATAAGAAGCCAACCTCAAGTATAGTCTTCTTATGTATGAACATGATTTAGTGCCCGAAGGTTGGTGCTAGTGCTGATCCAGGCCTTCCATACGCTTAACTTATAGTCCAGCCACAGTTCATCTACAGACTTCCCGAGTAGCTGTGCAAAGTAGGAATCGCTATACCAGTTGAGCATCATGGCATTGAGGTACGACACAAACCCTAGTCGGAGCCTTTTGCAATACTCTAAGAAGTTCGCCGTGATCGCGTACCCCTCATCCCATCTCAACCCCGACCCTCGTCTAGGCCAACCCTTGTATTCCCATCCAGAAGTTAGCCTCATGTAGTCAGCGATCCCGGTCATGAGGCCCGCCGGGGCGCTGCCATTCCCTGTCCATTCCCAGACTAGGCCACTCGTGAAGTATACGATCCCCGTGAACTCGTCTGTCAAGATGCCGGGGAACGTCTGGAGGTAGTCCGCATTCACAAGGATCTGGCTTCCGTTGGTGGTCGATGGCGAAGGATCTGCCATTTGCAAGAAAGCTCTCGACCTCCAGCAGAATGAAATCGTGGCCTCTCCCCCCCGGTCTCGCTTTGACCGAATGTCTTGAGGACAAACTCGGTGGCAGCTAGCAAAGCGTTTGCACCGTACTCTGTCCCGACCTCTCTCCCGAACCGGGTGTCCGGAGTCCTGTAGGTGTGATCAAAGACCTATCATTCAATTTCCCGGATTGCTCGTGTTGATTGCAGAGCAATCGCAAAGAGGACGACGAAGATAAAGAGCTGGGTAGACCTCATTTTTGCAAGGGATGATTTTATTAGCTCTTTGCTGTGCCATCTTTCAAGTCTTTCGTTCACTATATATAAGGTTTGCCAGCAATGAAAACCATGAAATATGTCCCTTTTAATGTGGTTGGCGACCATGCCTTCAAAACTTCAGTAAATGTAAAGATTAAATGTGTCTCTTTTTTTCGTTTTTAGTTAGGGTTTTTCTTGTGTATTAAGACTTAGGGATTCCTTCTCTCTGCAAAAGAGCAAAGCAAGACGGAAACGCTGATGAGTTCCTTGCATTCTTCTTGAAAGAAAACGACTTCATGTATCAATGGTCACAAAACATTAGGGCAATATAATTAAGACCGCGTAGATACAAACTGCATCTGTTAAATGAAGTCGATCGCAATTTCGCTGCTCAAAAACCTTTTCCCCATTGTGCACGTAAAAATGTGCATAATTCCGAATGCCTTTTTTAAATTAAATGACTAGACATGAAATTTAACGAATCGATGAAACGTAACTCATGCCTGAGACATAGAGGGGGATAAGTATACAGATCCCAAAAACCACTTCCAAAAGAGAGTGCTCAACTTTCATATCATGTAGAGAATCATTGAAATTGCTTATTAGTTCACCTTGCCACCGGCCATATTTGATGTCCAAAAAATGTCCATGTTCCATGTTGAGAAAATATGCCCCGAACTTAGAGAAGTGTTAAATTACGCACCTTTAACACTAAAGGATAACCTTACCTATGAGGAGCAAACAGTTGACATTGTAGACAAGACATATAAAAAATTCAATGAAAAAACCATATCAAAAGTGGGAGCAAGACATAAATATTCACTTTTGTTTGAGAATTGAGGTGTACACCTTCTTCTTTCACTATAAACATAGATGCTATAGAAAAGGTGAGCTTCAAATTTTGTAAGTGCAATCCTACAGTAAACCATATACGTGCTACCCTACTGACGTTCTTGATAATAAAAGTGATGTTACAAACTATAAATGCCATTCAGACAAGTGAATCATATTTTGAAAACCAACAAAAATCCAACAAATTCATTATAAACAAGTTGAGATAAGTCTGGCGTTGTCCCTTCAAAATTGAATCATTTACCTTAAAACCTCAAAAAGAACTTGCAGTTACCCAAAAGGACTCAAGAAATTGAGGATATCCAGTCACTTGATTACTAAAAAACTCAATTTTTTTTTTTTTGGAAGATTTCACTTCATAAACACAATCCATTTTGGTCAAAACCCCTTTTCCTCTTAACATTAAGAAAACATAGAACATGTACAAAGGAGTCTTGTCTTTTGATACTGAATTTACTACTTTGGTATGTATAGTTTACAGACTATACCAGATAAAACTCATCAAAACCGTATGGACAAAATGCAGCTCCTACACATGATTGCATGTCCAAGGGCCTGCTGCGCCTTTGCTTTTGGTGACAAAAAGAAGTATTGGACGTCAAAATATCACGAGGTGTTCGACGTTCATTTTCTCTTGTTACTCCTCCTCTTATTCAATAACCCCTTCTGAGCCATTGCCTTACGTTTCTGCTTTTTACGTTCTTTCACCTTCTCCTCAAAGCCATCATCCATCATTTTCATCGAAGCCACTCGTCTGGCCTTGTATACCTAGTACAAAGAATTATTAACAAGTTAAATTAATAAAAACCACATTTGATCACACAGGTAAAAGTTCATTAGTTGTTACCAAAAGTATATTATATCTTGGTGTAAGCTATTCCGTTACTGGTTGAAGGCAATAAAGAAACAACAGTAAAGGGAATGCCATATCTTCCAAAATACACCTCAATTAAATTCTGTTGAAGCCTTTGATTTGCAAAGATTATCTCAGTAATATCTAGCAAAGACCAAATTCACTATTGATTATCCACTTTAATAATATATATACACTAAAGCGCTGGAATATCAGCACTCAAACAAACGGACAGAAATACATAAGATAAAAAAATATCAGAGCATGCTGGGACATCTGGCCGACACCATTCACAAAATGGCTTGTCATTCCTTTATGATTATGCCCAGGAAACCAACAGTAATGACTGCAAGATTTACAAAAACAGGGACATGTGGACAAGCAATCCTATGAAGGTAAAATGCATGAATCATCTAGTAATCAATTTTTGCACATCTAAGTCATCATCAACATCGAATGGTATTTCAGAGCAACATACCTTTGTAATGTCCGAAAGCACGTCATTCTCTTTACAGTCAAACTTCTCAAGTTGTCTACCAAGAACAGCCTCAATTTCTTGAATCAATGTAATGTCATCCTACAGAACCAGTGTTCCAAGGTGAACAGGTCAGAAAAACTATATTACAAATATCATGGACCAGAGAGTTCGAATATTAGAAATGCCGAAAGCACTCAATATGCTATCTGCTCAAACAGAAGCGCAAACACATAATCGGAGATGCATAAGTATGCTACATGTAGAGCGCTTGTTGAGCTGGGTGGATGAGAGGCAAGTGCACAATCGTACCATGCCTGTATGTATATACCTACATGTGTACATGAAGAGTAGAGAAGAAAAGAAGAGGGGGGAGGGGGAGAGAGAGCAAAGGATGATGTTACAAGCATCATCCCTCATTTGCTATATACCTGGGTAACAAAACTAATAGCTAACCCTCCTCTGCCTGCTCTTGCGGTACGGCCAACACGATGGACATAATCTCGAGGAAACCTACCAGCAACCGATAACTTTGTTACTTAAGAAATATTTAGCAGAAAAACTTATTACAGAAAAGCATGCCGCAAAATAACATACTGTGGGATGTCATAGTTGATGACAAGATCAACAGTCGGTATATCCAGGCCACGACTTGCAACATCAGTTGCAAGTAATATAGGAACTTGGCCAGATTTGAAACGATGTAGAGCAGAAAGCCTTAAATTCTGGGATTTTAAAGAATGCAACGCTGCAGCTTCTTGATCAAGTTCTTCCAGCAACAAACTTAGAAGGTGACAACTTCTGCTCGACATCACCAATCAAGACGGTTAATATTAGTCCAATGAAAATCTCATTGAAACCAAGTAAATTTCTTCTCTACACCAATAAGAAAGCATAACCACACAAAATTCACCACCAACGAAGCATGCCATATTATCATCAAAACCAATGACAAGGATCCACCAATACTCTCACGACTTGTCCACATCAACTAGTTACTGATACCTGATACAGAACCTGGTCAGATGAGGTTCTGTTATATGTTAAAACAGAGTTGACGCGGTTCAAACGGACAAAACAGTTCAACCAAACAGGGCACTTCAAAAATCTAAAGGTCTTGTGGTGGAGCAGGGTCTTGGACCCTCCCCTGGTCAGGTGATCGCTCAATGCTCAACCCTTGGAGTAAGGCATCTCTTCGGAATAATGATAGCAAATAAATTATTTATACCCCAAATCTTTCATAGCTTTACCCATGTAGTGTAAAATTGTGCAGAAGACTCAAAACCCACAACGTGAATAATTTTCTAGCACCTAAACACCAATTTAAGGGTGGCGATTCATGTCCAAGATTACATTCCATCGTTCAATTTAAGGAACATTGTTAAAGGGAAGATACCAAATACCATCCTCACTTTTTTCTGTCTGACCACTTTCCTCCTCTATTTTTAAAAATACCACTTTGCATCCAGAGTTTTCACCTTTGATACCAAGCTGCATCTAACATCAGTTGGCATCCTTTAATTATCTACCAAATCACCCCTTTTTCCCCAAATTGCCCTAGCCATAACTCTAAACTTCCCACTCTTAAAAAACAAAAGCTCCCAATTACAAAACCCTAGCCATTCCAAGCTGCAGCCTCCACAATCCACTGCCGCCACCCCAGCCACTGTTTGTCAGCAGTCAGATTAGCCGACATCAATCCGTCAATCTTGTCAAGCAGGTTAATTATGACAGGAACTTTATAAAGATAAATTCAAACACACTAACTTTATGCATGTCCTGTCAAGAATTGCCACACCTACCTAACACATTGGTTGAGCTGGAATTTGCATTTATGGGTAGCACAATTCTACAGGTATAGAAATGTATTGCATATTTTATTCTTAACAAGAATTTAACTAAATCAGCTAAGTTTATAAAAACAGAAAAAAAATTATTACAGTTTAGACAGTCTTTATGGACCAGATGAGTGGACTTTAACTTTCAACAATATAATAAAGACAACAAAAAATTCCTGTGCTCTAAAAAGATTGCAAGTATAAACTGTAGAAATATACTAAAATTCAATTCTCATGCTAAAAGAAGCTGTGCCAATACAACTATATCGCTAAGATAATTTAAGCTATCAAAGGTGAAAAGAGTAAGGCCGTTAGTGTAGTCCATCTACTAAAACAATAAGGATCATTTGGATAAGTCAAACACAGAAATCATCAGACATCACAGTTAAATAACTGTATCAAAATGAGCAAAAACTTACCACGTATTTTTATATTTCCTTCAGATGTAGAGAAGTAGAAAAAGACAACCCAAGTGTTCAGAAAATCAGGTAGGCGAGAATAAAAAGATTCAAACAATTATGGATGGCGAGTAAAGATGATAAATGCATGCTAAGATCACACATAGTGAAGGTTGAGAAAACCCATAAATACCTGCAGGTGGAGACAAATATCATGACTGAGCGGATACCCATGTCTTCCATTTTGGACAAAACATGTAATAAATAGACATCCTTGACATTTTTTGGGATGAATACATACTGCTGCTTGAGAGTGTCAACAGTCTTGAAACCTTCATATGCCTCATAAAAGAAAGGCTTATTTGAAGAAAGCTCAAGTAACGTCTGGAGATCACTGGTAATTGTAGCAGAAAATAACAGGGTCTGCCGTTTCTTTGGCAAACATTGAAAGATTACTCTAAGCTCCTCTTCAAAACCAACATCCAACACTCTATCCGCTTCATCCAAAACTAGGAACTGAAGCAAACAAATAGGAACACATCAAGATGATTTCTTCAGATCCTGGGAGAAGTTTCTTTTCAGTGCCAAATACCATGCATGACCTGGTTTATTAGATCTTACCATGTCTTTAACAGAGAACTATGAGATGTGCACTTCTAAAATGAACTCTGGATTCAAATCAAAAATGAAAAGAGAAAAATCCCAAAACTTAAGCAACACAAAGCAGTATTTGAGTGGTTCTTTGTATTGTAAAGCAATCCAATGGCTAAAACACTGATAGCCAAGATAGTAAGTTCCAACTTTTGCATTGTGAAAGCATGTAAGAACAAAATAAGAATGACTAGTTAACTACTACTTCTCTGGCATCATAAGTAGTTTTCAAGGGAGGATTGACTAGTTAACTACTACTTCTCTGGCATCATAAGTAGTTTTCAGGGGAGGATTTCAATGCTAATCAAATATGCATTTGAATTCAAAACTCTTTGAATGCTTAATCCAAAATAGCTTCACAAGAATGCATCTAGTAGCAACCATTTAAACTAGTCTTTCCACAGGAGGTACAGTCATGAAGAAAGAAAATTCAACTTGCGAATTGAGATATTCCAATCATATAGCTAGGCTGTGAATGTTATCTTATCAACGCACTGATCATGGCATTTCTAACTAATATATAAAGGGGAGGTTTACCTTGGTGTTGGAGAAAAGAGGAGGGATGTCAGGATTCTCATCAAGCAAGACCTTAATCCTGCCTGGGGTGGAGATGACAACGTGAGGTCTTTTCATCAGACTCTGGGCCTGGGTCAACATGTCCATCCCTCCCACTATCACAGTACGCCTCAGGTGTAGGCACGACCCCAATGCCCTGAACTGCTCTGCCAGCTGATAAGCCAATTCCCTAATACTCAGAGCTTTAAAAAAACATATACATACAACTTTACAGGTAAAACCAAAAAACAAAAAAAAAAAAAAAAAAAAAAAAATGAAGACGAGACAATCAAACCTGGTGGGAGTGATAACGAGGGTGAATATGCCATAGGGGTCAAGAGACAGGCGGTGGAGAATGGGCAGTGCAAAGGCAGCCGTCTTTCCAGAGCCAGTCTGGGCCAAGCCTAGAACATCTCGACCAGCCAGGATTTGCGGGACGCAGTGAGCCTGGACGGGAGTTGGCTTGCGCATTCCCAGCTCCTTGTATGTCTGCACTGCCCACTCAGCCAACCCTAAATCTCCAAACGTCACGGGATCCCCTGGCCCAGTGCTAGTAAGGCTAGTATCCTCCTTCACTTTCTCCACTTGCTTTATTGACGTCTCGGCTGCAAGACCGGAGGAGGAGGAAGTAGCTATCGATGATGATGGTGGCGCTTTAGGTTGTTTGGAGCATTTCCGGAAGAGGGGGAAGTGCTCATCCACTTGGGACTCTTGGTCCATTACAAAGCCAAGAAACAACTAATTACGAGCCGTCTTTTTTCTCAGAGGATGGCCAGCAGAGCAAGAATCGAGTTGATCAAAGCCCCTCAAGCACGCCCCAGCCAAGTGGTCAAACCAAAGCTGCAAACCCACCATAGAGAGAATCCAATGTGTGAACAAAAACTAACACAGAGCATGAACCTTTCCAATATTAACATAACCCGATACTGAAACTTCAATCACGACATCGAATGAACTTGTGCTATCACAGACAAATAGCACAATCAGAACAAGAAAACAACTAAAGATCATCTTTTGAGCTTCCAAGGCACGACCCAACACTCTATTCGGCACAAGAGACGCACATCCCATTACGAACAACCCCCACATCAGTGTAGCTTAATCTCAATCTCATGAAACGAACCTACCCATGATGCATCATCAAGCTAGAGTACACTTGCTCATCAACATGGAACAGAAATAAGAAAGAAGAATCCGTGACACCAGAAAGAGAGAGAGAGATGGACGACGTCTACCTGGCCGCGAAGGAGTCGGAGACTCGGAGAGAGGTTGCTCGCGGGTCGCCGGCCGCCGGCCGTCGGAGAGAGGTTGCTAGCCGGACGGCGCTGTGAGACGGCGAGAGAGAGTCCGGAGAGGGCTAACGAGAGGAAAGGCTAGGTTACGTTTATTTTAATTTAGTTGCTCATTTATATTATTTTATATATTTTTTTAAATAAGTATCTCGTGGTGTTATATAATTTTTTAATTAGGAATTTTTTTATAAGTACATTTTTCACATTGCATAGAAAGATAAAAATGAACTTACACCGAATAGCCCTCATAAATGATAATTACAAAAAAGAGAAAGTCATTTTGTTTAATTAAGTTGAAATTTTTTCGAGTGTTTTCTTTTTTACAATTTCTTGAAGATTATGAAATGTTTATCGATAAAAAATACATGTTAATCTTATGGAAAAAAGACATGGGTAAGAGTTCCAGTAATGTTGACAAAACTAGCATTTTTACATAAAATTTTAAGAAGGAAATTCTAAACCTGATTATTTATCATCTAAAGTGTCAACACAATCTTCTTATTCAATCATGAGTTCTAGATTTTAGTTTGTGAAGTGTTCGTGCATAGTTTTTATTATGTTTATTATTGTCCTAAAGCATCACTTAACCATTTAACTAAAACGGGCAAATCAGAAAAGTAATACAAAAAAATCACAATCAATTTATCAAAAAGAGCAATAATGAATGGATGAGCAAAAAATAAAATATAGTAAAGTAACCCAATACGAGTCCGATAAAAATATAATATAACTTTGTTAGTCAGTCCTAGATAGTAACCCCATAAGCTAATTTCAATTCAAATTTCAATTTTTTAAAGAAACTAATTTTTCTTTATTTAAACTAAAGAAAATCATGAATTTTCCTAAATCGTGTATGTACCATCTAAATGAAACTAAACTAATTCAAATACCAAAATCTAACAACCTAATCAAAGTCTTTTATTTCTAACCAATTTTCCAATTTTTTTATTTTTTCGGAATTATTTATTTATTTATATTTATATATTCCTGGGAAAATGGGGACTCGGACCAGCTAAATATTGAATTAATACACGAAACCCACCTTCGAAATAAAACTAAACCCATGCCATTGAGACCAACCAGACCAAATCCATTAAGCGCGTCCCATTTTTCTTTTTTTTTTTTTTTTGTTTTAATCTTATCTTCTTCATAATCTCTATTGATCGTATACCATCTCCAACCATCTCCAACGACCACCAACATAGCCAAGCAAGCACACACAAGCCTATGAACGCAAGATAGAATATAAATACGATGAGCTAAAACAATAAGAGTATCGACTTCAACATTACCAAGATTACAAACTCAAGTCGATATTTTGTCAAACAGGTTATGTGCGTCCAAGATATCGACCCTAGCCATGAAAGATAAGGAAAATGACATTACCCGATTAATGTGAACAAGTCGGAATCTTTAAGTATAAGTGGAATCGATGGAGGAAGTTGCAGGGTCGGCCAGTGACGAGGATCGGCGCCGGCGAAGGAATCTCGAACGAAAAAACTCGGTAATCTGCACGATTCCACCCGAGAAAAACCGAAACAGAGTCGGGGCTTGGGTTTGGTGGGTCTATTTTAGGTCTGGTACTTAAATTCGGGCCGCAAAAATTAGGCTTCATAAGGGCTGCGAATTGGGGTAGTGGGCTTGATTCGATTTTAATGGGCTAAGGCCTTTCCGTTTTCTTATTGATTATCATTTTTCATTTTCTATTACTAACAATTCATATTAGAATTATCAGCGAAAATTCAAGTGTCCAAGAGAAAACATTTAAAGTCGAGTTGCTTTTCATCATCATGTAGTCTTTTGTCAGTTTATAATAAGGGTGTGTAAATGGACCGCCAAAACTAGTAACTATCCGGATTTAACCAAACCGATTAGTTGGATCCAGTTCTTGTTTCTTAAAAGTAGAACTTGTATCCGGGCAGTTCGATGCCCGATTTCAAGGGGAAAGTGGACCAAAGTCAAATAAATAAATGTAACTAGCTTTCTTTTTTATTTTTTTAGTAAAAAAAAATGATTGGTTCTATTGAACTGGATCAAAACCGAATCAAATGGGTGGTGGTCCAATCTAGTTTTCAATCCTGGGATCACTCAATCCAGTCCCCGTTTCTTGAGAAACGAATTGGACTGGGAAATCAATCGCCCTTCATTTACAATCTACACTTTTCTTCTCTACTTCTTATAGGAAACGTGTAGAATGTAATCTTATGATCGTCAAATATATAAAAAATAACTAATATTATCTAAAAAATAATATTATTAAACACCTGAACATGATTTGTGTATTAGAAAAATTATATATGAAATACATATCTTTGAAAAGTACGACGAGCAGCTCGAGGAGGCTGGCCAAGGGCAAATCTGCCTTGACAAGTTTGAGTCGCGCGGGTTGCACACACTCCACATCCATGCATATTTGGTAGCCAAAAAAGGGTTCGAATAAGACATAAGTTACTTTACCAGGTGTTTAGTGATGCACTTCGGATCGAATAAAGTCGGCATAAATAGGATAGAATGCTGAATTAGTCATCCTAGCAATAACGGTGGGATAGTTTTCATCTTATTATGATAAAGCTAAATTCATCGAGATAAAATTAATTGAAAAAAACTGCATAATATAGAGAGAAAGAGGTGGTGGCAACCGCAGTGAGTGGCGATCATCGCCTCATTAGTCTTCGTTCTCCGATATAGCCTCCATGACAGTGATCTCTAGTGACCACCATAGGGTAATTGAAGTTCCCAGGTGACACCATCCACCGAGATGGTGTGTTGTTATCACTTGAGCCGGTGCTCTCTCTCTCCCTTCTCTTTGGCCCAATGGTTGCATTATAATCCAAATTGGTCATGATGATCTCCTAAGACCACGAAAAAATATTAGGTGAGGCTATTTTTCCACATCATCAATAAGACACTAAACTACTGGGGTTTACCCCAGTGGCCACCCTTCCAACTTGGAAGGAGGAGGTGAGGGGTTCGAATCCCCACCTTCTCAGGGGGGTTGGGGTGGGGACGCATTAGTTTCAAGAGTGGGTTTCGACTCTCACGCCCTGCAAAGAGGCAGAGCAAAAACCTGAGAGTGAGCGTTAGAATAGGTCTAGAGTAGGACCGACCAAAAAAAAATAAAAAATAAGACACTATTAATTAGCTATCATGTGTCTTAGTAGGATCCATTCATTTAAATTTTTCTCTCGCCTCCTTTACTTCTCTCCGCTCTATTACCCTTTCTCTCTCCCTACCCTTCCTTCTTCTTCCTTTCTGCTCCGTTACCCTATCTATTACCCTCTTTCTCCCTTCCCTTAGTTCTTCCTTCTGCACCACACCATAAATCAAGAAATGCTTACACTCTCCATTAACAAGCTTTGCAAACAAAGATGTGCGCAACAAGATTACTGAATTTACAGGGAAAATTCACAAGCAAAATCCCCTAAACTTTTACAATTCATTAGAAATCAAAGTTAAAAATCAAAGCTCAATTAAATTTCTTTTCTAGATTTCTGTTTCTTTCGCAGACAAATCTCAAGGTTATTGAATGAAGCGGAAGGTGAACCTGCTTCAAGTTCAGAAACCTTCATAAACTCATATCCAACCTCAAAAAACACAAACAACAATACCTTGTAGAAATCCTAAGCCCGAGCCTTCCTCTCTCTCGCTGTCGCTCTTGAGAACCTGAAGCGCGAGAACGCAATAGCTAGGTTTGGCAACCTTGACTAAAGCGCATGTCAGCAGCTCCTGCTCTGCAAGCTCAATGCCAACTACCACTGTTCGATCGGTTGGAAGCTCTATGGTGGTGACCTTGGCCAAAGTTATCCAACTCTAACACCATGAGTGACGAAGGGGAATGAGTGACCAAAGGGAGAGAGAGAAAGTAAGGGAGGAGAGGGGTTAAGGGAGGTGAGAAAAAATTGAAATTAATGGTCTTATTTGGACACATAGCATCCCATTAATAATGTATCTTAATGATGATGTAGATAGACAGTTCCACCTAATATTTTCTACCGAGACCACCGCATCCGAAGTGACCTCAACGGTTGTGCTTGCCAACGACAAGGGCTACTAATAGCCGTAGGCGAAGGTCTGCGGCATTCGCTCGATAGACCGTTGGGTTTACTGGTCCGTTTGACTTCGGCCTTCCTACTTAGATTAAAATTTTCTTTTTATTTTTTGGCTACTAAGGGGCGAATAATAATCATTCTGGCCAAAAATTGATTTATGGAAGAGAAATAGATTTTTCTATTTCTATTTCTAGATGAGTTTCTAAGCAAAAATACCCGTTTGATAACGACACAAAATTTCTACTCTAAAAATAGAAATTTGTTTGATAACGACACAAAATTTCTTCCTTTCGAACGACGATGATGGGCGGCGGGCGGACGGCGGGCGCGGGGGGGCGGCGAACGGCGAACGGCAACGGCGATGGTCGGCGACCGGCGGACGATGGTCGGTGGCAACGGATGGACGATTGGTAGAAAAGTAGAATATTTTTACTTCTGATTTCTATTCCAAACCTATTTTTGGAACAAAAATCTATTTCAGAAATAGAAAAAAATGGAATAATTTTATCAAGCGGATTTATATTCCAAAAACAAGTCTAGAATAGAAAATTTGTTTTTGAAACAGAAACTGTAGTTTGTCATGCACCACCTAAAAAAGCGCCGGGCGCATTTCTTGTCACCATCTATCCTATCCTATTTGATTTTGTATCTTAATGACCAAACATATTCGCATTTGCTCCCCTTTTCCATACCGATTACGTCCCATTACGATTTCGATCGATCAATTATCCAACGAATACCCGCCCGCAGTCATTTTTTGATGGCGCGTAACTTAAACCTTATTTCCTCTCTTCTTCTATCAATGCATACACCAGCAAGAATTTTCCGTTTATGAACGAACATATACATAGAGATAGAAAAATCATGGAACAGACCCTGAAGCCTGGACAGACCCTCAGGCCAAAATAAGTCAGCCTGGGCATCTGTTCCTAGGAATACTTCCAACCTTCCAGAGATTCCAGACGTGATCATCCTTCTCTTGCTAATGATTTCTCAAGCAATTTGTCAAGAAGACCATTCAGAAGATCATTTGATACACAGCACAGAACCAACAGACCATTTTGCACCACGAGAGCAATGGCGTATCACGCGTCTATTTTCAAATGAGGTGGCTAGCTACTCAGAACCGGACATTCCATATGCTCGTTCAAGGCTAGTGAAGGACAAGAGATGTCCAATTTAGGTACAGTGAATCCACCATCCGCTATGCTCTTAAAAATCCATCTGTATGCTGCTTCTGTGAAATGGAGACCGTCCCAGCTTGCATATGAGGACGGGTCATCACACACCTTCGTGTTGGAACTGCATAATGCAGACGAGTTATAATTGTAGGTTCCTCCCCCTCCGCAGCATGCTCTAAATACCTGCCCTTCAAACCCTGTTAAAAGAAAGATTGTTCAATTAACTGCCAATACAACCAATGTGTTGGCCGGTATGCTATTAACTGGCAAATCATGGACACAATAAGTCGACAGAACAAAATTGGGTAAGTTAGTTAATGTCGGTTATCAGTTTGGATGACCAAATATGATATCAATAGCAAGACTGCTGTTTCGAATCATTCATCAAACAAATTACTATGTTTGGTCATCTCCATTGCGAAAAAGTAGTTGATTAACTGACTTCTTCTGGGTGAAAATAAGTGAGCATTGCAACATCAGGGATTGGAAAGTGAGAGCTTCACTATGCACCAAGAAGGGAGAGGACTAACGGAAGAGTCCATCATGGAGGCGCAACTTACCGAATTTATTTGGGGACTGATAAAAGCGGACTGCAGCATTGTAGTAATCCACATATATAATTTTCGTTCGGGGATGAAGCTCTCGCAGATGATCAAGCTTCAGCTGGAGCTGCTCATTGTGATACTGAGAGAACTCATTTAACCAATTAAGGCAGCCGGTTGACGGATCATATGCTTCCTTGTCTGAACTCTGGAATTTTGTTAAATAGGCAGGCAAGCATCCAATCGGAAAATTTCCGGGCACCAATATTGTCACCGCACCCAAATGAATCAACTCCTGCATCAATATGACATGAAAAGGAGAAAAATGATGCATCTCAAGGTGTGAAGATGAACATAATTCGTTTAAGAACTAAAAGTCAGCGAGTTCTGGTCTTGTGATAGATTCTCTTATGATAATTTAGATCTCTGGATCTTCATCTCATTTATAGGGACATGCCTCAATGTAAGTAAGACAGCCAATATTATTGATATTTATAGTGAACTATTTAAAAAGTCATATAGGTGAACTATTTAAAAAGTCATTGTTTTTTGTAAGTTTATCATGTGCACACCTATACATGCACAGAAAATATAATTTCACAGCCTTAATGATAAAATTAAAGGATTTAGATACCATTAATTACTAATTCCCCTTAAAAAAGCTAATCAATTTACATACTATATGAACAGCAAAAATATGGAGAAGAATATATATTGAAAAGTTCTTTAGAGCATCAATGTGGGTCTCATCACTGATACCACTTCAATGGAGCAGGACAAGCTCCATGCTTCTCTATCTTTACTTAGATTAGGATCATTCTCTAGCTTTTGCTAGGTAAAAACCATAATTTGTTGACAGAGAGAAGTTAAAAGGCCGGAGAAGCCCTAAAGAGAATGGTCTTTGCATAAAAGGCAATTAGCTTGGAAGTTAAGAAGAGGATCATACACTGATAGCCGAAACAATCTCCTCAATTACAAGGGGCACAAAGTCTCGAATCTCGTCCAGATCTCTTCCCATAAAGAAGGGATGATTGTAGTCATTGCCACCAATCTCTCCCATGAGAACCAAAGAGTTCCCAAGAAAGTCTTTGCAATCTGCCAAGTATGCTAGCACAATTTCAATAAAGAACTTGCACAAACTAGTATGCAAGCTAATCTCATGGCACTGACAAACAAATAAAAATGCTCGTTCGGATGCCAAGGAATTTAACCGGTATGTCTGTATACATAAATTTAATACTATAATGAGAAGAGGGCTTGAGATTCAATCATAGACTATTTTGGATCAATCAGTAGATTGAATCTTTGATGCAAGAAGAGAAAGCCAAATAGGTAAAATGTGTTTATCTGGCAAACTATCTGAATTTATAAGGGATTGATCCCTATACTTTTAATTTCATGTGATCTTGTAATTCTGATCTCCGACTGTATTGAACTTGGGTGAGTGACTCTGGGTATTTTTGAGTCACTTTGGATTGTTCTTTTCCTCATACAAATATGTACTGATTTAGCTTGGTTACTTGAAGCATCATGATCCAAATTCACTACAGAAAAGGTCAATGACTACAATAGTACAAACTTGAAGATCGAAAACTACAATGTAGAAATGGCCAAAGCAAGGGCTGCTGATGGAAGTTTTCTGTAATTGGGACTAACATCAATCTGACATCGATGCTGCATTACCAAAACAACATAGATTTACAATTCGCCAAGGGACATGACCAGTAACAGGATGTATCTTTCACTTTCCACCCTTCCGGGGACTGAATTGTAAAGATTGTACTTTCAAGGGCTCCCATTTATTCTTAGTTTTGACAGAAAAGGATTTATCTGCTCATAAAGCAAAACTAATCTACAAGTTAAGACACCAACAATGATAATAGAAGAGCAAGAGATTTATACTAGGTACACTGGCAGTGTAAATTCTTTTTTCTGTGCAAATGGTCATAGAATAAAAAGTCTCATCTCATGGAATGAATTCATTTACCAAAATTAAAACCATATATGTGTCAAATGATGAACCCAGCCTATTGTACCAAGTAAAGTCTGCCATTTATACAACTACACGTTCTGCTAGTTATTGCCGGCCTGACGGAGATTGGCCCTCCAGTGCAAAGGCAGACAGGCGAGCCCATTTAAACAACAATTGCACCGTCCATCTTTAATGACATCCACCTTCATGGAATTACAACAACAAAATTGAGTTGGAGGCAAAGATTTCACAACTACAGGTAATCCAAGAACCTAGATCATACACTAAACTTGATGTGAAACCCCGCCAGTTTCAATGGTCCGGATCGGATTCAAAATGTAGTCTTTAGTTCATATACAAAACTCAAATTTAGAATGTACACTGCACTCGCGTTCAAGAGAGAGAGAGAGAGAGACAATAAGGAGTTTACCGAAGATGCGTTGCACAGAGAAGGCAAAAGCTCTTTGAAGAGGCCCAGCTGAACTCCCAGAGACTCGTTCGGGAAATTGCTGCCCATCCCCCTCCCTTCGAAGAAGCTCCCGTCGAGCACCGTCGCTCCCCCCACCGCGAAATTCACGCCCTTCCTGAAACCCCTGCCCGTTGGCCGGCGAGGGCGTGGCAGTCCTCGCTCGTGGCGAGCAAGGGCCTGGATCTGGGCGGGGGCCGACGCCCTCGCCGTGGCCAACGAGGGCACGGCTGCCCTCGCCGGTGGCCGGCTAGGGCGAGGGCTGCCGCACCCTCGCCCGCCACGAGCGAGGGCCGCCGCGCCCTTGCCTATGGCCGACGAGGCCGTAGAGGCCCTCGCCGGATCTAGGCGGGGGCCGACGCCCTGCTGTGGCCGGCGAGGGCGCGGCAACCCTCGCCGGTGGCCGGGGGCGAGGGCTGCCGCACCCTCGCCCGCCATGAGCGAGGGCCGCCGTGCCCTCGCCGGCCAACGGGCGAGGGTTTCGGCCCTCGCCTAGATCCGAGCGGGGGCCGACGCCTTGCCTGTGGCCGGCGGGGCGCGGCAACCCTCGCCGGTGGCCGGCGAGGGCGAGGGCTGCCGCACCCTCGCCCGCCATGAGCGAGGGCCGCCGCGCCCTCGCCGGCCAACGGGCGAGGGTTTCGGCCCTCGCCTAGATCTGAGCGGGGGCCGACGCCCTCGCCCGTGGCCGGCGTGGGCGCGGCTGCCCTCGCTAGTGGCCGGCGAGGGCACGGGGCCCCTCGCCCGACCAGCCTGTGGCCGGTGATGGTCGACCGGCCGGCAACCTCGCCGGCCAAGGGTAAGGAGAAAAGAAAAAAAAAAAAAGAGAAAAAAAGGAAAAAAATAAAATAATTAAAAAAATCTGAAAAAAATATTAAAAAATTATAAAATTTATCTACGTGGCGCCACATATGACCGTCGGTGGCCACGTCAACAATTTCCAGTTTAAATTAGCTGGATGTACTGAATTGGTACCAATGTAAAAAGGTTTAAGACTAAATTGATCCAATTGAAAAGTTTAGGACTGAATTAGTATCAATGCAAAAGGTTTAGGACTATTTTGGTGCTTTTCCCGACTAGGAAATCAATCGCCCTTCATTTACAATCTACACTTTTCTTCTCTACTTCTTATAGGAAACATGTAGAATGTAATCTTATGATCGTCAAATATATCATAAAATAACTAATATTATCTACAAAATAATATTATTAAACACTTGAACATGATTTGTGTTTTAGAAAAATTATATATGGAATACATATCTTTGAAAAGTACGACGAGCAGCTCGAGGAGGCTGGCCAAGGGCAAATCTGCCTTGACAAGTTTGAGTCGCGCGGGTTGCACACACTCCACATCCATGCACATTTGGTAGCCAAAAAAGGGTTCGAATAAGACATAAGTTATTCTACCAGGTGTTTAGTGATGCACTTCGGATCGAATAAAGTCGGCATAAATAGGATAGAATGCTGGATTAGTCATCCTAGCAATAATGGTGGGATAGTTTTCATCTTATTATGATAAAGCTAAATTCATCGAGATAAAATTAAATGAAAAAAACTGCATAATAGAGAGAGAAAGAGGTGGTGGCAACTGCACTGAGTGGCGATCATCGCCTCATTAGTCTTCGTTCTCCGATATAGCCTCCATAACAGTGATCTCTAGTGACCACCATAGGGTAATCGAAGTTCCCAAGTGACACCATCCACCGAGATGGTGTGTTGTTATCACTTGAGCCGGTGCTCTCTCTCTCCCTTCTCTTTGGCCCAATGGTTGCATTATAATTCAAATTGGTCATGATGATCTCCTAAGACCACGAAAAAATATTAGGTGAGGCTATTTTTCCACATCATCAATAAGACACTAAACCACTGGGGTTTACCCCAGTGGCCACCCTTCCAACTTGGAAGGAGGAGGTGGGGGGTTCGAATCCCCACCTTCTCAGGGGGGTTGGGGTGGGGTCGCATTAGTTTCAGGAGTGGGTTTCGACTCCCACGCCCTACAAGGAGGCAGAGCAAAAATCTGAGAGTAAGCGTTAGAATAGGCCTAGAGTAGGACCGACCAAAAAAAATAAAAAATAAGACACTATTAATTAGCTATCATGTGTCTTAGTAGGATCCATTCATTTAAATTTTTCTCTCGCCTCCTTTACTTCTCTCCGCTCTATTACCCTTTCTCTCTCCCTACCCTTCCTTCTTCTTTTCTGCTCCGTTACCCTATCTATTACCCTCTTTCTCCCTTCCCTTAGTTCTTCCTTCTGCACCACACCATAAATCAAGAAATGCTTACACTCTCCATTAACAAGCTTTGCAAACAAAGATGTGCGCAACAAGATTACTGAATTTACAGGGAAAATTCACAAGCAAAATCCCCTAAACTTTTACAATTCATTAGAAATCAAAGTTAAAAATTAAAGCTCAATTAAATTTCTTTTCTAGATTTCTGTTTCTTCCGCAGACAAATCTCAAGGTTATTGAATGAAGCGGAAGGTGAACCTGCTTCAAGTTCAGAAACCTTCATAAACTCATATCCAACCTCAAAAAACACAAACAACAATACCTTGTAGAAATCCTAAGCCCGGGCCTTCCTCTCTCTCGCTGTCGTTCTTGAGAACCTGAAGCGCGAGAACGCAATAGCTAGGTTTGGCAGCCTTGACTAAAGCGCGTGTCAGCAGCTCCTGCTCTGCAAGCTCAATGCCAACTACCACTGTTCGATCGGTTGGAAGCTCTATGGTGGTGACCTTGACCAAAGTTATCCAACTCTAACACCATGAGTGACGAAGGGGAATGAGTGACCAAAGGGAGAGAGAGAGAAAATAAGGGAGGAGAGGGGTTAAGGGAGGTGAGAAAAAATTGAAATTAATGGTCTTATTTGGACACATAGCATCCAATTAATGATGTATCTTAATGATGATGTAGAAAGACAGTTCCACCTAATATTTTCTACCGAGACCACTGCATCCGAAGTGACCTCAACGGTTGTGCTTGCCAACGACAAGGGCTACTAATAGCTGTAGGCGAAGGTCCTGCAGCATTCGCTCGATAGACCGTTGGGTTTACTGGTCCGTTTGACTTCGGCCTTCCTACTTAGATTAAAATTTTCTTTTTATTTTTTGGCTACTAAGGGGCGAATAATAATCATTCTGGCCAAAAATTGATTTATGGAAGAGAAATAGATTTTTCTATTTCTATTTCTAGATGAGTTTCTAAGCAAAAATACCCGTTTGATAACGACACAAAATTTCTACTCTAAAAATAGAAATTTGTTTGATAACGACACAAAATTTCTTCCTTTCGAACGACGATGATGGGCGGCGGGCAGACGGCAGCTGGCAGCGGGGGGCGGCGAACGGCGAACGGCAACGGCGATGGTCGGCGACCGGCGGACGATGGTCGGTGGCAACGGATGGACGATTGGTAGAAAAGTAGAATATTTTTACTTCGATTTCTATTCCAAACCTATTTTTGGAACAAAAATCTATTTCAAAATAGAAAAAAATGGAATAATTTTATCAAGCGGATTTATATTCCAAAAACAAGTCTAGAATAGAAAATTTGTTTTTGAAACAGAAACTGTAGTTTGTCATGCACCACCTAAAAAAGCGCCGGGCGCATTTCTTGTCACCATCTATCCTATCCTATTTGATTTTGTATCTTAATGACCAAACATATTCGCATTTGCTCCCCTTTTCCATACCGATTACGTCCCATTACGATTTCGATCGATCAATTATCCAACGAATACCCGCCCGCAGTCATTTTTTGATGGCGCGTAACTTAAACCTTATTTCCTCTCTTCTTCTATCAATGCATACACCAGCAAGAATTTTCCGTTTATGAACGAACATATACATAGAGATAGAAAAATCATGGAACAGACCCTGAAGCCTGGACAGACCCTCAGGCCAAAATAAGTCAGCCTGGGCATCTGTTCCTAGGAATACTTCCAACCTTCCAGAGATTCCAGACGTGATCATCCTTCTCTTGCTAATGATTTCTCAAGCAATTTGTCAAGAAGACCATTCAGAAGATCATTTGATACACAGCACAGAACCAACAGACCATTTTGCACCACGAGAGCAATGGCGTATCACGCGTCTATTTTCAAATGAGGTGGCTAGCTACTCAGAACCGGACATTCCATATGCTCGTTCAAGGCTAGTGAAGGACAAGAGATGTCCAATTTAGGTACAGTGAATCCACCATCCGCTATGCTCTTAAAAATCCATCTGTATGCTGCTTCTGTGAAATGGAGACCGTCCCAGCTTGCATATGAGGACGGGTCATCACACACCTTCGTGTTGGAACTGCATAATGCAGACGAGTTATAATTGTAGGTTCCTCCCCTCCGCAGCATGCTCTAAATACCTGCCCTTCAAACCCTGTTAAAAGAAAGATTGTTCAATTAACTGCCAATACAACCAATGTGTTGGCCGGTATGCTAGTAACTGGCAAATCATGGACACAATAAGTCGACAGAACAAAATTGGGTAAGTTAGTTAATGTCGGTTATCAGTTTGGATGACCAAATATGATATCAATAGCAAGACTGCTGTTTCGAATCATTCATCAAACAAATTACTATGTTTGGTCATCTCCATTGCAAAAAGTAGTTGATTAACTGACTTCTTCTGGGGAAAATAAGTGAGCATTGCTACATCAGGGATTGGAAAGTGAGAGCTTCACTATGCACCAAGAAGGGAGAGGACTAACGGAAGAGTCCATCATGAAGGCGCAACTTACCGAATTTATTTGGGGACTGATAAAAGCGGACTGCAGCATTGTAGTAATCCACATATATAATTTTCGTTCGGGGATGAAGCTCTCGCAGATGATCAAGCTTCAGCTGGAGCTGCTCATTGTGATACTGAGAGAACTCATTTAACCAATTAAGGCAGCCGGTTGACGGATCATATGCTTCCTTGTCTGAACTCTGGAATTTTGTTAAATAGGCAGGCAAGCATCCAATCGGAAAATTTCCGGGCACCAATATTGTCACCGCACCCAAATGAATCAACTCCTGCATCAATATGACATGAAAAGGAGAAAAATGATGCATCTCAAGGTGTGAAGATGAACATAATTCGTTTAAGAACTAAAAGTCAGCGAGTTCTGGTCTTGTGATAGATTCTCTTATGATAATTTAGATCTCTGGATCTTCATCTCATTTATAGGGACATGCCTCAATGTAAGTAAGACAGCCAATATTATTGATATTTATAGTGAACTATTTAAAAAGTCATATAGGTGAACTATTTAAAAAGTCATTGTTTTTTGTAAGTTTATCATGTGCACACCTATACATGCACAGAAAATATAATTTCACAGCCTTAATGATAAAATTAAAGGATTTAGATACCATTAATTACTAATTCCCCTTAAAAAAGCTAATCAATTTACATACTATATGAACAGCAAAAATATGGAGAAGAATATATATTGAAAAGTTCTTTAGAGCATCAATGTGGGTCTCATCACTGATACCACTTCAATGGAGCAGGACAAGCTCCATGCTTCTCTATCTTTACTTAGATTAGGATCATTCTCTAGCTTTTGCTAGGTAAAAACCATAATTTGTTGACAGAGAGAAGTTAAAAGGCCAGAGAAGCCCTAAAGAGAATGGTCTTTGCATAAAAGGCATTTAGCTTGGAAGTTAAGAAGAGGATCATACACTGATAGCCGAAACAATCTCCTCAATTACAAGGGGCACAAAGTCTTGAATCTCGTCCAGATCTCTTCCCATAAAGAAGGGATGATTGTAGTCATTGCCACCAATCTCTCCCATGAGAACCAAAGAGTTCCCAAGAAAGTCTTTGCAATCTGCCAAGTATGCTAGCACAATTTAAATAAAGAACTTGCACAAACTAGTATGCAAGCTAATCTCATGGCACTGACAAACAAATAAAAAAGCTCGTTCGGATGCCAAGGAATTTAACCGATATGTCTGTATACATAAATTTAATACTATAATGAGAAGAGGGCTTGAGATTCAATCATAGACTATTTTGGATCAATCAGTAGATTGAATCTTTGATGCAAGAAGAGAAAGCCAAATAGGTAAAATGTGTTTATCTGGCAAACTATCTGAATTTATAAGGGATTGATCCCTATACTTTTAATTTCATGTGATCTTGTAATTCTGATCTCCGACTGTATTGAACTTGGGTGAGTGACTCTGGGTAATTTTGAGTCACTTTGGATTGTTCTTTTCCTCATACAAATATGTACTGATTTAGCTTGGTTACTTGAAGCATCATGATCCAAATTCACTACAGAAAAGGTCAATGACTACAATAGTACAAACTTGAAGATCAAAAACTACAATGTAGAAATGGCCAAAGCAAGGGCTGTTGATGGAAGTTTTCTGTAATTGGGACTAACATCAATCTGACATCGATGCTGCATTACCAAAACAACATAGATTTACAATTCACCAAGGGACATGACCAGTAACAGGATGTATCTTTCACTTTCCACCCTTCCGGGGACTGAATTGTAAAGATTGTACTTTCAAGGGCTCCCATTTATTCTTAGTTTTGACAGAATAGGATTTATCTGCTCATAAAGCAAAACTAATTTACAAGTTAAGACACCAACAATGATAATAGAAGAGCAAGAGATTTATACTAGGTACACTGGCAGTGTAAATTCTTTTTTCTGTGCAAATGGTCATAGAATAAAAACTCTCATCTCATGGAATGAATTCATTTACCAAAATTAAAACCATATATGTGTCAAATGATGAACCCAGCCTATTGTACCAAGTAAAGTCTGCCATTTATACAACTACACGTTCTGCTAGTTATTGCCGGCCTGACGGAGATTGGCCCTCCAGTGCAAAGGCAGACAGGCGAGCCCATTTAAACAACAATTGCACCGTCCATCTTTAATGACATCCACCTTCATGGAATTACAACAACAAAATTGAGTTGAAGGCAAAGATTTCACAACTACAGGTAATCCAAGAACCTAGATCATACACTAAACTTGATGTGAAACCCCGCCAGTTTCAATGGTCCGGATCGGATTCAAAATGTGGTCTTTAGTTCATATACAAAACTCAAATTTAGAATGTATACTGCACTCGCGTTCAAGAGAGAGAGAGAGAGACAATAAGGAGTTTACCCGAAGATGCGTTGCACAGAGAAGGCAAAAGCTCTTTGAAGAGGCCCAGCTGAACTCCCAGAGACTCGTTCGGGAAATTGCTGCCCATCCCCCTCCCTTCGAAGAAGCTCCCGTCGAGCGCCGTCGCTCCCCCCACCGCGAAATTCACGCCCTTCCTGAAATCCTCCACGCTCCGTCCGCCATCATCCCCGTAGTACGGAGACGCGTACGGAAGCCCCAGCCACTCAGCTGCAAGTCCCAACACCCACCGCAACAATCAGAACCCGTCAAAAGAATTTCACTCGAAACGGCTCACGAAAACCGCGGGAATAATCCGGCTCCGAGCGCCGGAACCCATTTTTCGGAGACGGATTTCCGACTCACCCACGAAGTCGATGACCAGGCGGCCGTCGGAGAAGCGGCCGGTGGGGCGGCGGAAGTAGGTCTGGCCGTAGGGGAGGGAGCCGGCGTGCGCGGGGCGGCCTGCGGAGCGGGCGAGGTGGAGCGCGTTCCCGGTGTCGGCGAGCGAGTCGCCGAAGCTGATGATGGAGCGGTAGCATCCGGGGGCGGGGGAGGATGAGATGGCCGGAAGCACGCCGGCGACGACGAAGACCAGCTGTTTCAGGAAGAGGAGGGAGGACGCCATGCCCGACGGCGTTGGAGAATTAGAGGTCGGAATCAATAGCATTAAAAAATCTTAATTTTTGTCTAAACATCTTCTTTCCTATTCTCTCCTACTCAACCACTTCATAATTAACTCTTGACTTGTCTTGCACGTCACCATCATAAAATCTTTCGCTTGAATCATTTTATTACCCATATTATTAGTTATAAAAAAATAAAACAAAAAAATAAAAGGAAAATAAGTTTTCAAATAGATTCTGAAATCGGATCAAATAAACAGGGTCAATTCCAAAACACGTAAAGTTCCAAAAACTAGGAATTGATTCTAATATGATGGGCCCTAGACTTTAGGATTAAAATTTATCCACTCCGTCTCTAGTGCATACATCATTATGACTCATGTACAGGAATGTTAGAAAAGAGTGTGCTCTCATCAATTAAAATTCGAAGGAACCCTATATTTACAATAGTCCTCATGCATTCTTTTTGTATAATTTGTTCGGTCCCAATAAGAATTTATTTTCCTATTTGCTCTTGTTTGAAAAATTTCAAAGGACTTACCCTTCTTACAAAGCTCTCTATTTTTCAAGCACTCTGCCACAATCTAAATTTTAATCTTATCTTTCACACTTGTGTTGGGAAATCAAAACTCCAATTCCAACAGTTCACACAGACCTAAGTTCATCGGAACAGAAGGGTGCAGATGAGGACTGGTCCAGTGCAAAATTGGAAAAGTTTTGACTTTCTAAAAGCTGCCTCGGATTAAATAATAAAAGATACAAAAACAAAAACGTCACAACCCTTCCAAGACGAAATCCCGAGAGAGTTAAGATTGCGTTTGGTGGTTTATGATGTGATAAAATTTAAAACTCTAATATAATTAGTGCTTGCTTAAGATAAAATAAAGTTAGATGTAAAATAATATAGGCTAGATAAAATTATTCATGGGAAGATGAAATAAATGTGGATGAGATTTTTAATATTCATAATAGGAAAGTTTTTCTCAAATAACAAATTTCTTAAATTAACAAATTTTAAATATATTCCAATACAAATAATATTTGAATTCTAATATAAGAAATTAAAAATAATAAAAATAAAAATATAATTTTTTAAATGTAATCTTATTTTATTGATATATTCAAATTTAATTCTATCTTATTATATAAATTCAATGTATAAATATATATTTATTACATATTTTAGGTGTTTTAATATTTTAGGTATATTAGTATAGTTTTCTATTTAATAAATTTTTATTGGAGAACGATGGAAAGAGAAGAAAGAAATAAAAAAGAAATTAATTAAAAGGAGAGGAAAATAAAATAAAAAAGCTAATAAAAATAAAGTACACAAGAATGTCGCAATAGATTTTTACCATATTCATTTGTAAAATTCGAGATTTATTTATATTGATATGACGTCTATACCAAACAATATATATGATATAATATAAATATACCTAACTTTATTACTGCAATCATCAAATATTAGATAGGATATAACGAAATCTCATGAATTTCATATCATATTCTATTTCAGTCTTATTCTAATTAGAAATTCAGACGACTAAACGTAACCCAAAGATTACTATGCAAGCATGAATAATTCTTCTTGTGAGGTGGTGCCTATGTCTAACATGGCCTCAGCCATGCTCCAATAATCGCAACCTATTTTTCTCATTCAATTACTTAATTTGATTTGCTTTAGAGTCGCCACTAACCTATCAATTATCATGGTCTGATTAGAAACCCAAGAAAGACGTAGAAGTGTGTTTGTCTTATTCCTGCATATCATGGATTCACGAATCTGAGACCTTGATTTGGCTAAAGATGTCCAGCGGCTGTTGTGCCGATATCCTTCTTATTTTGTTCAGTGAAAACGATTTGCATGCGATCTTGTTAATTTTTTGGGAAAAAACCACCAAAAACCCCAAACTTCGCCCAAAATGACACATTTATCCTAAACTTTTTTTTGTGACGTGAAAAACCCCAAACTTTTCAAACTGTGACACATTTACCCCATCAAGGGCATTTTTGTCTTTTTTTTTCTGTTTTTCCTCTTTCTTTTTCTTTTTTTCTTCTTCTTCCTCCACCGGCCATGGCTGGCCGGCGAAGGGAAGCCAGCGTCCGGCGAGGGTGGCCCTCGGCTAGGTCAAGCAAGGGCCTCCCTCGTGCCCTCGCCGGCGTCGGGTGAGGGTATCCCTCGCCAGACCCTCGCCGGCGTCGGGCGAGGACAGCCCTCTCTAGCATCGAGCGAGGACGGCCCTTGCCGGATCTGAGGAGGGCACCCCTTACCGGTGTCGGGCGAGGGCGCGAGGGAGGCCCTCCCCCGACCCAACCGAGGGCCGCCCTCGCTTGACGCCGGCCCTAGCCAGCCCAGGCAAGGGTGACCCTCGCCCTCGCCGGACGTCGGCTTCCCTCTGCTGGCCAGCCATGGCTAGCGAAGGGAAGAAGAAGAAAAAAAGAAAAAAAAAAGAAAAAAGTAAAAAGACCAAAATGCCTTATAATTTTGGGGTAAATGTGTCACACGACAGAAGTTCAGGGTCTTTTGTGTCACAAAAAGAAGTTTAGGGTAAATGTGTCACGATTGACAAAGTTCGGGGTTTTTCACATCACAAAAAAAAAATTTAGGGTAAATCTGTCACTTTGGGCAACGTTTGGGGTTTTTCGGGGTTTTTTCCCTAATTTTTTTTGTTCTATTTCAATCATCCAAGCGCAAGAAAAAGATGATCATGCATGAATCAACCTGGCAAGGACAAATATATAAACCAATAATATCCAAGCAAAAATAAAACATAAATAAAACGGCAGGAATATAAAGAACCCTAGTCATATTAGGCAAAATTAAACATGACCTTGTTATTAAGTCTAGAGATTAGATATAGTGAGTCATCCATAAAAAGTAAACATGCTCTAAATCAAACTAGAAAGCAGATATTTCCTGGAATAATTGTCAAATTCCTGTATTAATCTACATAAACATGAATTAATAATAATAATAATAATAATAATAATAATAATAATAATAATAATAATAATAATAATAATAATAAAATCTCCTAAAGTAGATGCAAACTTGCCTAACATGCTTTCAAGATGTGTTCTTTTTCTTTTTTTTTTTAATCTTTTCATCCTTATTATTAACATGCAATTAACTAGGTCTTCAAGTAAGTCCTATAAACCATATGCTTGAACATAAAAATATAAAAACGCAACCTTTTTTTTTATGATTTTTGCCCTAATCTACACGTTTAGACGAATTCTACATCCTACATGCACGTGTTGGACGATAAAAGTGGCGATTATTTTTCTTGAAAGACTAAATCTTTTGGCGTGGATGAAAGCATCGGCCAAAGGCCAAAGCATTAGCCTATCTACCATGAGTATTCAAAGATCAAAGTACTTCAAAAAAGACAAGTTCTAATCGATATGCACAAAAACATAACGCAAGAGCAATCTAACACTAAGGAAACATGCAAGACATTACTAAACTAATGTAAACCAACATATATATCATAATCTAACTTCATAGCATCAGAGAAGGGGCAGCTGTGAATCAAGACGCATAGGGTAGAGCAACCTCGTGCAATGATGAAGTGCATAAAGTGGTCATCGAATCATGCAAAGAGAGCAACAATATGGCCTGATCAAGGGTGTAAAGGGAGAGCATCTAAGCAATAAAGGTGCTCATTGAGCGAGCACGAGATTGAGCGTGGGTGAAATCATGATCTCGCAATCAGAGTGACCTGTCCTGAACATGTGGCTGACCATCTTTCCTGCCAGCAAATTGGGGGAATTAAGTGCCCTGAGAACTCTTGGGTGCCTGTCTACTTTTGTGAGGAATTCTTAAACAAAATGCAATGCCATACGGTTGACATTATTAGAAACACTGCTTCTGCGAGGAATTCTCACAATTTTAGAGGATCTCAACCCTTGGAGGATTAGCATTCTCTAAAGGTAAAACGGCGAATTTACATATATCTCCCTGTTTTTGCTAGTATTAGGAGTTTAATTTAAGTAGGCTAGTTACTCAGAGCTGGTTAAAGCAGGTTCATTCAAGGCTAGTGCAGGACATGAAATGTCCAATTTAGGTACTGTAAACGAACCGTCCCCCACGCCCTTGAAAATCCACCTGTATGCTGCTTCCGTGAAATGGATACCGTCCCAGCTTGCATACGAGGACGGGTCATCGCATACCCTCGCATTGGAATTGCACGGTACCAAAAAGTTGTAATTGTAGGTTCCTCCTCCTCCACAGCATGCTCTAAGTACTCTGCCATCAAACCCTGTTTCAAAAGGAGTGTCGGATTAACTGCCAATACGACCAATGTGTTGGTTGGTATGCTATTAGCTGGCCAACCATGGATACAGTGAGTTCACAGAAGATATTTGGGTATGTTAGTTATTGTCTGTCATCAATTTGAAAGACCAAATTAGATATCAGTAGCAGCAAGACTGAAATTTTGAAATAATTCATCAAACGAATTATCACACTTGGTGATCTCCATTGTGAAAAAAGTAGTCGATTAACTGACTTCCTCTGGATGAAAAAAGGTGAGCATCACTACATCAGGGATTGGAGAGTAAGAGCTTCTCTATGCACCAAGAAGATGGAGATGCAACTTACCAAATTTATCTGGTGACTGATAAAAGCGGAGTGCAGCATTGTAGTAATCGACATAGATAATATTTGCTCGGGGATGACGCTCTTGTAGATGATTGAGCTTCCTTTGGAGCTGCTCATTGTGATACTGAGAGAATTCATTCAACCAATTAAGGCAGCCGGTTGACGAATCATATGCTTCCTTGTCTGAATCCTGGAATTCTGTTAAATAGACAGGCAAGCATCCAATCGGAAAGTTTCCCGGCACCAATATTGTCACTGCGCCTAAATCAATCAACTCCTGCAACCATGTGGCAGGAACAGGGGAAAACATGATGCATCTCAAGGTGATAAGATGAATATGATAAGTTTGAGAACTAAAAGCAGCAAGATAATATGGTCATGTGAGAGGTACTCTTGATGATAAACAAGATTGCTGGATTTTCATCTCATTTACCAGGACATGCTTCGGTGTAAGTAAGCTAGCTGATGTTATTGCAATTATAGGTGATAATTTAAGAAGTCATTGATATTGGAAGTTTATCATGCACACACCTATACATTCGCTGAAAATAGCATTCACGGCCTATATAATAACATCAAGGACTTAGATAACATTAAGGTAGTTACTAGTTCCCATTCAAGGAGCAATGAATTTACATGGTATATGAGCAGCAAAACCTGGAGAGACACATATATTGAAAAGTTCTTTAGAGATGCAGGTAACATCACTGATACAAGTTCAGTGGAGCAGGACAAGCTCCATGCTTTTCAGTCTTTACTTAGCTTAGGATCATTCTCTAGCTTTTCCTTGGTAAATACATAATCTATTGACAATGATAGAATTAAAAAAGGCCAGAGAAGGCCCATAAAGAGAATCTTCACTAAGAGCATATGTCCGTTGGCCCTTGTATTCCCATGCTGCATAAAAGTCATTTAGCTTGGGAGTTAGAAGAGGGATCATACATTGATAGCTGAAACAATCGCCTCAATGACAAGGGGCACAATGCCCTGAATCTCTTCCAGATCTCTTCCCATGAAGAGGTGATAATTGTAATCGTTGCCACCAATCTCTCCCATGAGAACCAAAGAGTTCCCAAGAAACTGTTTGCAATCTGCCAAGTATGCTAGCACAATTCAAATAAATAACTTGCACAAAGTACTATGCAAGCCGATCTCATTGCACTAACAATATAAAACAGCTCATTCGGGCACCTGGGAATTTAACCAACATGTCTGAATACATAAACTTAATAGAGGGCTTGAGATTTTAGTACAGACCCATGTTTGGATCTAGGATTACACTATTTAATTTAACCAGACACTTCTAGTGTTATTGAGTCATCAGCAGATTGAATCCTTGATGCAAGAAGAGAATGCAGAAAAGGTGAAATCCTGGTTTTTCTGGCAAACCATCTGAATTTATTGGGGGATTGATCCCTAAACCATTATACTTTTTGTAGTTTTAAGTCTTGATTTTGGAACTAAATTTTACTGCTCAAACTTTCAATTTCCTGTGATCTTAGACCTTTAGACTTTCAACTTTGTGTGATTCTGGTCTCTGACTGCTTTGAACTTGGGTCATGAATTGTGCAAGTACCCTGCTGTCCACTTCAGTTTTCCACTGTGAAATTATCTCATGATTCACTTCGGTTATGTCAAGAATCACGATCCAAATCCAATGCGAATGAAGCTAAATGACTACAATTGTACAAATTTCAAGATCAGAAACTGCCGACAGAATTTCTCCATAAATCAGGACTAACATCGATCCCACACCGATGCCGCATTACCGAAACAATTTTACATACCGATTCGCCAAGTGACATGACTAGTAATACCACGTATCTTTCACTTTTCCAACCTTTAAGGGACTAAATTGCAAATTTCGGACTTTCTAAGGGCGTCAAAGTATTCTTAGAATTGACAGAATAGGACTTACCCGAAGACGTGCTGCATACCGAAGGCAAGAGCTCCTTGAAGAGGCCCCGCTGAACTCCCAGAGAAATATTCGGGAAATCGTTGCCCAACCCCCTCCCTTCGAAGAAGCTCGCGTCGAGCGCCGTCGCTCCGGCCACCGCGAAGTTCACGCCCTTCCTGAAATCCGCCGCGCTCCGTCCGCCGTCGTCGCCGTAGTAGGGAGCCACGAACGGCAGCCCCAGCCCCTCAGCTGCAAGTCGCGACACCAACGGCGCCGTCAGAACCCGTCAGGAAGTTTCTCAAAGCAACCCACGAAAGATCGCGCCGAACCCAATTTTCCAGCGACGACTTTCCCGACTCACCGATGAAGTCGATGACCAGGCGGCCGTCGGAGAAGCGGCCGGTGGGGCGGCGGAAGTAGGTCTCGCCGTAGGGGAGGGAGCCGGCGTGGGTGGGGCGGCCTTCGGAGCGGGAGAGGTGGAGCTCGTTCCCTGTGTCGGCGAGCGAGTCGCCGAAGCTGATGATGGAGTCGTAGCATCCGGGAGCGGGGGAGGAGGACGAGGTGACCGGAAGCGCCGCGACGGCGACGGCGACGGCGACGGCCAGGCGTTGCAGGAAGAGGGAAGGCGTCAGGCACGACGCCATTGGAGAGGGAGAGGGGGAGAAATGGAGGTCAATCGCACGGGTGGGCAGCGGGGTTGGTGAAGGGAAGTGCCATTGCCAGTGCCATGCCCGGTCAAAACAGGGCTGTCGGCTTCTAGCTTGGAAATGCGCATCTCATGTCTTTCTCCACATAATTTTTTCTGGCCGGGTAGTGATGACTCATATATAAATATTATTTATTCATTCCCGCTCTTTTGCTTTGTGAAAAAATTTCCGTCGAAAAGTATTTTCTTCAGTTTTTCTGGGTTTAAATCGTTTAAAAAAATTAATTAACATATACTTAAATTTACAAAAATGATATCCTTCTTTAAAAAACGGAAAGTTATTTTCTATCATACAATGAAACATTAGCGCTAAGAAACAAGAACCGGCTCTTGTCTAGATTCTCGGTGGACAAGTTGTGTTTGGAATCTCAATGCCTTGCTGGTACTTGGAATCTCAATGCCTTGCTGGTACTTGACATTCATGTTTGGAGAGTCAGCTCTTAGGCTTGAGTCCATCGAAGTCCATGTATATTCTTTGGTTGCGCTTGGGCTCCCAATTCATATCCATTCCATTATACATATGTTATACAAATTAAAGAATACCTCCTACTTTTAAGGGGTGATAACTCTCTTTCTTTTCTTTCTTTTTTTTTTCCTATGAAAATCTCCTCATTTAGTTATTTTATAAATATCCTATCTATAGACAATTATGTAATTGATTATTCTATTTTCTTGCTCACAGATTTCAAATTTAAGCTCCGTTCGTTTGGCAGAAAAATATAGTGTTTCTGGAAATGATAATATTTTCAGGTGCTTGACTGAAACTTGAAAGTAAATTAAAATATATTTTCCATTGTTTGGTATGAAAAATTTAATTTGATTTTCCTCCATTGACTCCCTCTAATAATTATTTTTATTTTTCTGTCTACTTCTTTTTTTCTTTTTCCTTTCTTTTTTTTCCATTTATTTTATATTTTCCTTCTTCTTCTTATTCAATTGGTCATCAGCCATAGTGATAGCTCACGACTAGACAAAGGCGAGCTTGAGCTTGCGGCTCACACTTGTCAATTGAGCGAGCCTTTGGCGAGTGGTGAGCTTGAGGCCTCGAGCCTCACTAGATTGGCAAGGTAGAGGCTTGCACTTGTCAATTGGGCTAGTATGAAGCTCGCCTAATCAGTGAGGACAAGAGAGTGGCAAGTTAGAGGTTCAAGCTTGCTTGAGGCTGATGAGCTCGAAGCTTGCATGTGGTTGGTTGGCAACTATCATCGTGGTCTGCAATCGGCCAAGATAGAAGGAAAAAAGAAAGAAATAAAGAAATAAAAGAAAAAGAGAAAAAAAGAGAAAGAAAAGGGATTAAAATTTAAAATTTGTTAAAAAAGAAAAAAAAAAGAAAGAAAGAAAGAAGAGGGGGCTAGTAGGGATGTGAGATAATAGAGAGCGAGTGAGGAAACTTTTTTCATATTTGAAAAGCAAAAAATATTTTCTCCTATTTTAGAACACTTTTTTTCATTAATGAAAAATGTTTTCCCCAACTAGTTCATTTCCTATGCAACGAACGCGAGAAAATTCGAAAAATATTTTTCTGAAAATGTTTTCTACAAAACGAACGGAGTTTTAATTGTAACCTATTTTTTTCTATAAACTACCTTACCAAAAACATTTAAAACTCGAAATACTTTGCTCTTTCCACATTTTTGTGTCATTTATTTATATTGCGTCAATAATCTCTTTTCATTTATTTGCAATCCAAATATTTCATCATAATCAATCCTTTTAAAATCTTTTAAATCTCAAAGTTTTTCCTTACAAGCAACGAGTCTATAATTTCGCTAGTATATAATAGGGAAAGAGCACGCTTATTGCGTGTGAATAAATTTGTAAAGAATAAAATACCAACACGTCCCCAATGAAAATCCTCCTCCGCATCTGTATTTGCCTAGCCTCGAGTCACGTCTAGACTTGCTCTGTCGGGTCCGAGGTCACGAGTCCGGATCTAGCATCGTCGGCCTCGAGCGACCCCATGTCCCGGGATCGCCCTAGACCGGGCCATCATTGTCGTGAGGTCACGCCCTGCTCGAGCAAATTTGTCTTCCTGGATAGAGGGCCCAATGGTGGTGGCTTGGTCACTGCTTCATCGATTGACAGCTCATGGGCGACCGGCGAGACGAGGTGACATGGACGAGATGTCGACCGAGGATTGGCGGGCAGTGGCCGAGGCCTGCTGCCGGTAGAGAGAAAGAGAGAGAGATAGCATGAGGTCAGGATTTGGGACTGTGTTATCTTTGTGTAAATTTAACAAAAAAGGAATCTCGTTCTTTTTTTTCATAATACTTGTTTTCGGGCAACCGGGTCGGCGTGATGCAAGACCCGATTCTCGCCATCATTATCAGAATCGGGCCCGCCCACTACACATGTCCCCGGCCGGCCGGATACTCACTGTGGGTCCCAGCGGCGCCGTTGACCCAAGCTGAGATCGCCACGTGCAGCGGGCCGGCCCCAATTGTTAAGCCCGTGATATAGACAAGGCTGATTTCTCCGCTGTCTTAAGAGATTGCCACGTGCAGCGGCCATGTATTATATGCAATGAAATGATGGTGGGTGGTTTAGATTTCACATGGGCGCATTTTTATATGATGATTGGAGAAAGTTTATTTCGAAAAAACGAAGCTAGCCATTCATGTAAGTGTCACTAATCATCTGACTTCCGATCTATTGATGGCACGGTTTCGTTTTCGATTGAGTCGCTCTTCCCTTTTTTGATGTGAGAGCCACCGCTAGCAATGATGCTAGTAGGAGTGGACGGCGGCAGAGACAAAATGTGACTACAATCGGGTAAGCTAAAGCGAGTCGCGAAAGATCTTTCCGACAAGAATGACATTAACATAAGACATGGACCGGTCTAGCTTCTGTGAACACTGATCAGAAGTGATAAAAGCCGTCGGAATCTTTGTTTTTGGTCCATAAGCTCTCCATAGCTATTTTAAGAATTTCAAGTGTCGTTTTATGCCCGCGTGAAGATGATTGCCCCCAGGAACCGATAGACCAGGGAACTCGTCTATCACCCCAATTTCTAGTTTCATGACGTGGGTATTACGATGATGACCATGACTGATTGATTGAGTAGAATTTCCTCCAAACATGTGATCGAGAAAACACAGCCTCTTGAAGAAAAAAAGTAACCCTCCAAAGGATTACTGCAACTGATGAGAGCATTATACAGAAAATGATCTACGAGCGAGGAAAAAGAAAAGATCTAGCAATCAAAACATATGCGTAGCAAAGTGATGTATGTACTGAAAATTCGCACGAATAAATCAATTAACTATCAGTCTTCTCAAGCAGAGAACTCGAATGTATGACAACGACAATGACATAGCTCAAGATCTTATATATTATGTATCAACAAGGGATCTGGGAGGTGAACCACTTCATGACCAGAATAGGAGCCTTGATCAGGCCCAGAGCGAACTCGACCACCACCGTGATGCAGAAGCAACATGGGCATATGCACGACAAGGGCAGCCTGCAGATTTCGCCAAGAAAACAACCAAATCAGAAACTAACAGCTCCAGATTCCCAATTACTGCGAACGCAATAATGTGATTAAACTCAAATTCATGCGATCAAACATATGACATACGAAGTGAATTCAGCCCCAATTCGCTGTACTGTCATCGGGAAATCTTTTCTTGATTTCCATCCACTGAACAGCGCTAACGGGTCGGCTCTCTCTCTCTCTCTCTCTCGCGCACATACGAAGGCCCTTTTGCGAAAGAGGACTTTCGTCAAACAGTTGCAATGCATACAGGCACCGAACAGAACGCTTACCCGATGATCCAAATAACGATGCCGATGAGGGACAGGATGAGCGCGAGGAACGCGAAGGGGAGGCCCAGGAGGAACCCGAGAGGCCGGCATTCGCAGCTCTCGTCGTCGCAGCAGCAGCAGCACATGATGGCTGGGGCCTTCTTTGCCTTCCGCTCGCGAAATTCGTCTCCCGGGTAGGTGAGATTTCCTCTGTGGGTGCTCGGAGAAACACTTTGGAAGGCTTTCTTGTTCGTCTCTCTTAATGGGTATCGCTGGGTCTGACGGAGAGAACAAAGGGCAAAAGCGAGTGAGGACAGGGATAGAAAGCGTTGAAAACTCAGCCGTCCAGTGAAAGGCAAGGCGTCGATTGGTTGGGATGATAAAGATGAACGAGACCAGCTACCGAGCGAGTCCTGGCGTCATCCTCCGGATCATGCGTTGACCCGTTCGACACGAAAGAACTTTCCCCGTGGGCTTTCATCTCTCAATTTCTCTACATCATATGCGCGTCCCATGTGAAAGGATTCCTTTGTTTTTTTTTTTTTTTTTGCGTACAAAGAACTCCAACACGGAACGCTAACATTAAATTATATGGAAATAGGTGTATAGTTGTTGTGAAATTACAATCGAGTTTTAAAATTTGTTGAATTTGTGCTATTGAATCCTTTCAGTTGGCGTCGTCCGATTTAGCTAACGGGGAAATGTATTGGGATAATGTGTTCTTTGCAAATTCATTTTCTCTCCTTTGGCGTATGTTGAGGCTTGAATCTTTGCCTTTGCCCGGTTGGAGTACTCATAAACCAATCAAAGTTGTTTAAGCGGTTTCCTAATAAGTCAAACTTTTCGTAATAGATAGAGGACAGATTAGCCGCATTAGATACGTAAATCGTGCTAGAGCAAAGAAATTTTGTGGAGCATGCCGTTTTTGATTTTCCATGGCGTCAAACATGGAGTGCACAAAAAGAACACTTCAACATGGCATTTATTGGATTCAGATAGAGCATGGGAAACAATTAACGTGCTTTGACATCAACATCGGATTTTACATAATTACATCACAAGCCTTGAGAACCGAGATTGTTCCACATGATACATGTGTGAACGGTTTAGAAATTGAATCATGCATTCAGACTAGCTCTTGTACTTCCACAGCCAAATGAATTCCCTGATCTGTCATCAATTCTGAGAATATTTGTGTTTCTCTTTTTAATTACCCCATGCACCCAAACGCTCCCCCACATGCTTGTCACTTGCACACTTTCACACGGAGAAGTTGATCTTCTCTTCAGAAAAAAACTGTTCCTTCTTCAAATCGTGGATTGGGCTTGGCCCAAACTTATTATGGGCGGCCCAAGCTCAAAAGCCCAATAGCAAGCTAGTATTGATGAGGGTAGCTCTAGTCCTCCTGTGATGTGTAAATAACTGAATAATTGATAAATCTTTTCGACAAAATAAAAGAATAAAACACAAAATAAATGTGGAGGTTAAAAAGACAGTAGAAGTTAAAGAAGTTTCAAAGAGGATAAAGTAGTCATTTTCGCACGTGACAACTTCTAAAATCTTTTTCTTTATTGGTAGTATAGATAGATATCGTGATCGATAAAATTAACTCCTAGCAAATCATGCAAAGGAGGTGGCGGTGCTAGGTTCTTTTTCCTTAATCAGATTAAATAAGAAATAATACAGAAAATAAAATTGTGTAACTTTTGTTTTTAATGATTTATGTGTTATAATGGAGAGCACGTAAGCTTATCAAATGACTATTTAAGCTAACAAGACAATCATGATATCAATTATGGTCAATTGGGTTATGCACAATCAAGGAAGATATAGACATAATTCTAAAAAATTGGAGAATCAAGGAAAATATCCTAATTATTTTTAATAAGATCATAAGGATATTGTGTAATTGGAATTCGTTTCACAGAGATGGAAAAAGAACGAGGGGAATAGTAAAAGCATGCATTCTACAGTAGGAATTTATTTTTACATTGCACTAGACTCATAACCCAAGTGACGCGCGTGTAAGTGTAATTCGATGGTTATGCTTAGCAAGAAAGTGACAGAAGCTGAGTGGCCGATGGCTATAAGGGATACGATAATGCAAGAATGGTTTTGGTGGAAGTAACTGCCTGCAAGCAGAAAAACTACCTTGTCAAATGCGTAAATCGCCAAAAGGCATGCGGCCCTATTGGTAAAGGATTGGGGGCTGAGTACTAGATCCAGGATTTGATCACTATGAACACTAAACACGTATGTATATAGAAGATAAGAGTGAGACCAAAATAAAATGAGCATAATTTACCATTTAGGCTTTGTTATTATAAGAACCACACAGACCTTAATGGTCTTAGAGTAATTATCATCTTAGAGTAATTATCAAAATGTATACAATTCTCCACTATTACATAAGGTTAGATTCGTTGGTCCCGATCTCGAAATTCTTGTCTAGGTTCGGATCGATAGGTTGAGTCCAATCAAAACTTTTGATTTTTTTTTTTTTTTTAAGTAAGGTCTATTCAATGGGCTTCACATGATTAGTGATTGTGATTGATCTAGTCTTATTGACCAAGATCTAGAAAAGACTTTACTTGTCAACCCAGCGTGACCCTTCAAAGCAATTGAATGATCTCAAAGTTTGTGAGAATTCTTCTATCTCACAATAGTTCAGATATTACATAGCCCTATGGGAAAACAATAGACCTAAGTTTGTGTGAAGTCTAAGGGATATCCTCCATAATCTCTTTTTCTGTTAAAACTTTGCTTTCTCCCCCTTTTCATTGTTTTCTTTTTCTATTAGACGTAATTAAATGACTCGACTTGATTACATAGCCTCTCGAAAGCTGCAGGTTCAAAAGTCAGACTCGGGTGGCGCTCCTCACTCTCTAGCCAACGTAGCCTCGCCAACACCTTCATTCGATAGAAAGAATCATAGAAGTTTCTCTACGTAGCTTTTATTTTTAGCCGAGAACAATGCTTGATAGCTGGAAGCTCGACGCGATGGCATTGGTGTTCACAGGTTGCAGACAGGATGAATTTCATATCTGTGAAGTCTACAAATCATGGAAGAGGACAATGAGCATACACCTGATGTATGTTAAAAAAATTTCCCATCATCTAGGGTCCAGTAGTCTCGTTTAATCATCGAGAAGCGGCTTTATTTCCGTATTCTTAAATGAAATTTAATTGTCTAGCATTTTACTTATCTTTTAGAGAGTGAAGCGATATATTGCCACTTGTATTGATGACCACATTCTCTTCATCGGATGTATAGTAAAATTGATTATGTCAATAATAAAATGTCGAGGTAACATAATACTATGTGAAGATGCATCTATTGTGAAACAATGATTAGTATAGTAGATAATGTGGATGCGAGTGGGACAATATCATGGTAGTTTTGACCCGCATCTTTGATTTACAAAGAAAGTCCTAAACCTATTGTACTTGTGTCAATTTAGTACTAAACCTTTCAATTAGACTAATTGAGTTATAGACCTTTAGATAATTTGTTAATGTAGGGCGTGTATAAAAAAATTTTGGAACATAAATCAATTTTTGGCCAGAAAATGATTTTATTTGATTTCTCAATTTCTATTCCCTAGACGAGTTTCCGAGGAAAGAAACGCATATGATAACAATTTAAAATTCATGTTTATGGAATATAAATTCATTTGATGACAAAATTAAATTTCTATTTCTAGGGGGGTGATGGCAGTTGGCAGAGAGTTGGCGCAGGTGTCCGATGTCCCAGGAGCTGTAGGTGGGCTGTAGGCAATGACGAGAGTGAACGATAAGAAGAGTTTTCATTTATCACTTTTATTCTAAAAATAGAATAGCTAAAAATTTTAGTTTCTGATTTTTACTCCAAATTTATTTTTGGAATAAAATTTCGTTCCATAAATAGAAAAATTCAATTCCTTACCAAATGGATTTCTATTCCAAACCTGTTCTAGGGAACAGAAAAAAAAGAAAGAAAGAGAAATATGAATTTTGTCATGCGTGCTTGTAGTTTATTCAACCAATTTTGACAAAAAATTACTAACATAAATTCTAGTTATCTTACGTGGTACGATCGACATAAGACAGCCAGCACTAGCGTTAATACTTTTTACATCTTTTTTCCTTTGTTTTTCCCTTTTCTTTTTGCAAACGGCCATCGAATAGAAGTGATGGCTAGGAAGGCTTGATGAGGGTGGCTAGATCTGGCGAGGGGGCCCTCACCGGTGCTTGCCTTGCCCAAGCGAGGCCCAGCAAGCAAGCTAAGGTGGCCTCACTGGGCCTTGCCCTTGCTAGATCTAGCAAGGGGGCCCTCAGCGGTAGCTACCCTCGCTTGACAAAAAGAGAAGGGAAAGGAAAAGAAAGAAAAAAAAAAAGAAAGGAAAATAATAAAAAAATCAGAATTTTTTTAAAAAAATTTAAAAATTATTTACGTCAATGTTAGTTGTGTCATGTGGGACAGTCAACGTTCACATAAGGTATTTCTGGTCGAAATTGACTGGATGGATTATATTACTAAATTGTCAGAAGATATAAGACTTAATTGACCAAATTAAAATGTTTAAGATTGAATTGGTACAAAAGCAATAGGTTTAGGGCTTTCTTGATAATTTTTTCCAATACCATGTGAACATGCACCTACTATGAAATGATGATTAGTATAATAGATAATGTGGATGGGAGTGGGACACTACCATGGTAGTTCCGTCCATTTATAATCATTCTCAGTTGACTGACAAAATAGAATAACCCCTAGCAAATTTCTTTTTGGCTGACACATCACAACATGTGCATGCGGAGTTTTGACGTCCCCACATCTTCGATTTATGGATTGGGATCCTGTAAAACTAGGAAAAAGTTTGCATTTGAATGTTGCTAGTTGAGAGATTGACACCTCATCATTAGGCTGGTTAGACGGCTTAAATTCATTCCCTATCTTTCTTTCCTTTTTCCCTTCCCTCTTTTCCCTTTTTGCCCCCCCTCTCTTTTCTGACCCATGATCAAAGTTTGCTCAGAAAACAAAAAAATAGAGAACACAGAAGCAACTACGATCCATGTCCCGTGACACGCCTCCGTCGGAGGCTCGCTCCACATTTGTCCAAGCCCCGCCCCGCCACCCCCCCCCGAAACCTCGGCTAGGCTCACAAGATTGGATCTCAGGCTGTGAGCCCTACTCTTGCCACCATCAGACGAGGCAATATCTAAAGTCATGAATGGGTTTAGAATACTGAAACCCAAAATAATGTATATGTTAAGTGGGTTCACAACTTACTAAGAACCAGCTCTTCTTTATGACTTTCTCTTATTTTCATTCAATCTTATGCTCGCTCATTTTATGCTCTCATCTCAATTTAGATATGAGTATTCCTAGATTAAGCTAAATATAGAAGTGTTTTACCAATACGAATCAGATTACTAATATGGATCGGATCAGGTATGTGTATGAGTATTGTTCAAGTCGAATCGGATATGGGTGGCTATGTTTGTATTGTACGAACATGGATTGAAACGGGTTAAAATGGGTCGGATTTGGGTCAAGCCAAACCCAAATCTGACCTAAGTCACCCATTTAATGGGTTTAATCACGAGTCAAGATCCAAAAGATGGCAAGATACCACAAGACAAGTGGTTTGACGGTAGTGGTGTAGTGGAGGGGTGGTCAGAGGGAGAGGTGAGGGAATACTAGGGCTTGGGTCGGAGCTTTTTCGGTTAAGTTCAATGAAGAAATCGGGGCAATTTGATGATATCAAATGGAAAAACCTTTTATATTGACTTTAGAGGATGCTAAAGTCTCCTTTAACCCTTTTGTAGGTCGTGCGTTATGATTTATTTAACTAAGCACGCAGCGAACAATAATTTCCAAATGACAATCAAGCTAATTTAATTTTGTTTTACTTTGAAAAAAATGTTTTGTCTTGACACGGGTGACGCCTACATTCTTTTGGCTCAACACATGCACTTAGTGCAATTACTACGTGTGCCGTCTGGTTGCTCAACAGTACCTCCCTTCTGCCTGATCTGTCGAAGCCCAATGCTCTTGGAAAGAGCTTTCCATTTGGCTTATAAATGTTCAGTCGGTCGGCAGTATTTTGATTTCATGCCGACACATTCATCTCTTTGATCCGTCACTTTCCGCTTTTTCCTACGTCAAACCAGAAATGAGCCACCCGAAGCTTCTTAAGTTTGGTCATCATGGAAGATAATTGCTAACAAAAAAGATTTTGCCTTTTCCAACGTATTCAGTGTTGTCCTTGTCGGGGATACCTTTTTCTTTGAGAGTGTAACAGTCATCATTGAATCTAAGTAGAGAAGAAGCAAATCCCACTGTATATCCAATGCATCTATGTAACGCTCTCCCTCACATATAATTTGATATAATACTAGAAATGATTAACTTAAATGCTGAAATATTATCTGACGTTGCTTGACCAATGGATTTGATTAGGCTTTATTCTCGTGGTTTCTTTCCACTTAATAATTTATGTATTTGGGTTGGACTTATTAACTTTGTATTAAAACCAAGCCTTGGAGTCCTTCATGCCCCAAGTTTATATTATGCATGCGTTGCTCTACGTTCTCCGATTCACATGCTTTCTTCCACGGTAGTCGGTTTTGGTCTCAATTTCCAAAGGAGATGTTGCAGTACTAATCTGTCATCACTTAAACACCGGATTTGACTAGGCTTTGTTTACATATAGTGTAAGGGTCAATCTCTGGCCCACTTGTCAATGATATTGTCATCTTTGAGCTGAAACTTGTATGATTTTGTTCTTTTGGTTTTCACCCAGAAAATGCTTTATTGGTAGTTAAGATTGGTGCTACTCTTTATATAGCACATCATCTCACTATACCTAAGCGATGTGAAATTCGGTTCATTCCATCCTAGAGTAGGGACTACACATTGTCCAGGCCCTCACTAGCCCTAGCAATCAATCCTGCTCTCCTCGAATTGGGTTATTATAGGCTCATTAGCTTTTGTGTGGTTCGTCCCTGAACCTCACATTTTTGGCTGAATTATTGGCTTTGATACCGTTGTAAGGGCCGACCTCTAACCCCACTTGCCAACGATATTATTTGCTTTGGGTTGGAGCCTATATGTTTTTGTTCTTTTGGGTTTCGCCCATAAAAGGATAGTAGTTAAGACCAGTGCTACTCCTTATGTAGCACATCATCTTACCATCTCTAGATAATGTGGGATTCGATTCATTCTTGCTCTTGCACCATCCTAGAGTTGGAGTTATGCCTTGTCCAGGTCCTCTCTAGCCCTGATGATCACTCCTGCCCTTATCGGACCGAGTAGTTATGGGCCCACCAGCTTACATGTGGTTCGTCCCTGAACCTCACATTTCCAACTGTGTTATTGGCTCCAATACCATTGTAAGGGTTGACGTCTGGCCCCACTTGTCAATGATATTGTATGCTTTGGGCTAGAAATTGCATGGTTTTGTTTTTCTGGGTTACGCTCATAAAAAAGGCATTGTTGGTAGTTAACACTGGTGTACTACTCTTTATATAGCACATCACCTCACTACGGTTATGCGACGTCGGATTCGGTTCATTCCTACCCTCATGCCATCTTAGAGTTGGAGCAACACCTTGCCTAGACCCTTTCTAGCCACGACAATCACTCTCACCCTCGTCAAACCAGGTCACTACATATAGTGTCTAACGGATGTAAGGATTTTAGCTCATTATCAATACTTTAATGCAATGTCAGAAAACCATATGTCATTAAAACTTAAACCTATGCAAATAGAATTTATTTTTTTCATGATCCAGGGCACAATCATAGAGGTCTCGACTATCTTGGTGGCTTGCTTGAATACTTTACAAGTCTTGTGAATCAGTTTGGTTTAAACCTTTGATTCAGACACAAAGCATTCTAAAAACCAAGATTAAGTTCAGTCCTTTGACCTATTCTAGTGGTCTTGACCCCATCAACCATGCCAACCATGGAGAGGAGATGGACAAGGACAAAATTTGGCATTTGTTTGAATGAAATTGTTGTTGTAGTTGGTTCATCAATCCTGCTAAGACACAATGATAAAACTTCGTCGCAATAGGCAATTAGGACGAAGAAAGTGGGCCAATCCTGCAAAATTTCATCCTCGTAGCCTAGTTTTTGTTTATTTATTTATTTATTATTGTAATGATTGCAATCTGTTTACTCACTATTAAATATAGGGGGTGGTGCGTGTTGGTCAGATCCAACCACACCGCCAATCTCATGTCTGTCACTTGATTGGTCCTGGTAAGCATGCTGAACTGTGGAGCAAATCATATACACCCTATGCATATGTACCTTTTCAAATTTCCCTATCGGAATAAAATAAGGGATGGATTACAGTCAAATTCCTAAAACTCATAACAAAAATACAATCAAGTTCTAAATATTTTCAATTTAGTTTCCAAACTTAACCAAAAAATACAATCAAATACTTATGTAACAAAATGTTCAATTTGAGTGATTGAAAAGATTACCATGAGTTTTTAAAAATATTTTGGATAGATGTGTTGTTGATTGACAACGTCCATATGGAGGAAAATAACCAAAAATAGAAAGATAAAGAAGGGAACAAATAGCACCAATAGATTAATTGGAATGAAGTGGCGGTCGTGGGGTGATCAATTTTGAGGTGGGTTGGTTTCCGCCTTGAAATTTGGAATCTGACCACAAAAGGTTGGCTCCCAATTTGTAGGATTAGGAATCAACCATATTGATCCTTCAACTGACATTTTTTTTGATGGCTTTCTTCTATTTGGAGAACTATTTTGACAAAAGCATCATCTATTCCCGTGGTCAAATCAAGTTGCATAGGGAACTCATAGTGATCATTGATCTAAAAAGTTCAGGCTTGAAGATCCTCATTGACAAGGATAAAACTATGTCTACATAAACTGAAAAGTATTGGCAAGACATGCAATTAAGAAATTGGAATTAAGCAAGAGTGAGTCATATTAATTTGCCAAAAGAAATCCAGACAACACTCAAGCACATAAAAAACTAGCCAGTGCGTCTGCAAGTTACGTAGGAATCAACTAATATAGGTGTACCCCTCCCAGTTTTGCAGAAGTTGAACAACTTGCAGCAGTAAAAGGCCACCAGCGCCATAAATCATGAACAACTCAACGTCAAAACCCAACTATGATATCACATTAGAAAATGACATAGTAAAATTCAGAAAGACAATAAAAAAGCAAGAGCATTGTCTCATGCTTCCTAGGACGCCATTCGCATACAGAAGAAGGTGGCATTTGTCTTGTTGGATCGATCCATTACTCATTACTTCAATGATGTTGCGGATCAGGACCTCTGGGACTCGCCCTCGTAAGCTCGAAATAGCTTCCTTGCATGTTATCTCCCTTTTCATAGCCTTCACCTAATGCTCGAACCACCATACTAATTGTCTTCCCTCTGTTCACGATATGGGAAACTCGTGCACGGGAGCTTGGAAGCGGAAGCACTATCAGCATTAGGCACAGATAAATTTTGAACACGCCCATCGCCATTTTTATTTCCTTCGAAGGTAGCAGAAAGGGTCTCGGGTTGATGAAGAATCAGAGTAGGGACATCCTATTTATAGTGCTTAAGGATGATTGCCTTTTCATTTTTATAGTGGTCAAGTAGACACGCGAAAGGTGCTGGATGACCAGTTCAGTCACTTGTCGTCCATTTTGTTCTTGGAACTAAAATCATTGGATTGGACATTGCTTTGTTTGTAGATTTCCCACCATGCTGAAGATACATTCGTGTATCGTGCAGTATTGAGCAAGACAGCACGAGATTTCTTACCTATATATGGCAGGAGTGGAAATTGTCCAAAAAATCCTAAATCTATTACACTTTTGCCAATTCAATCATAAATATTTTAACTTTGCCAACATCAATCATAAACCTTTTCACTTTTTGTCAATTGAGTCAAACCGGCCAATTTTGTCCGGAAAATGCTGACGTGGATGCCGACAGTGCCATGTAGGACCGTCGGTATTGATGTGGACAATTTTTAATTATATTTTATTTTTTTGAATTATTATTATTATTATTATTATTATTATTATTATTATTTTCTTTTTGGCTTTCTTCTTTGCCTTTTCCTATGGTCGGCCGGCCATAGCCAGCTAGCTGGCCTCGCCTGCCATAAGCGAGGCCTAGCTGGGTGAGGGCAAGCCCTGGCGAGGGGAGCCTTCGCCCAGGTGCGGCTCGGGAAGGGTTGCTTGGGCGAGGCCGACCCTTGCCCAGGCGAGGCAAGGTCGACCTGTGCCCAGGCTAGGGCGGGCTCGCCAGATGCAATCTAGACGAGGCCGACACTCGCTTGGGCGAGGGTGAGGGCTCCCCTCGCTAGATGTGGTGAGGCCGGCCCTCGCCCAAGCCAAGGCGACCTCGTGCGGCGTCACCGTCGCTCAACCAATGCTTGGCAAAGCTGCCCTGGCACAGGCGCAGATTGGCCTTGCCTAAGTGATCCTTCCCGGGCCGTGCCTGGGCGAGGGCTCCCCTTGCTAGGGCTTGCCCTTGCCCGACGGGGCCTCGCCTATGGCGAGCAAGGCTAGCCGGGCCGGCCGTGGCGGGTGGCCAGCTATCGCTTGTGGCCGGCCAGCTACCGGAAAAGCCAAAGAAGAAAGCCAAAAAGAAAAGAAAGAAAAGAAAGAAAAAGAAAGGGAAAAAATAGAAAAATAATAAAAATTCAAAAAAATATTAAAATATTATTAAAAATTGTTTATGTCAGTGCCGATGGTCCTATGTGGTACCGCCAGCATCCATGTTATCATTTTCCAGCTAAAATTGATCGGATGAACTCAATTAACAAAAAGTGAAAAGGTTTAGGAATAAAATGGCAAAATTAAAAGGTTTATGGTTGAATTGGCAAAAGTGCAATTGGTTTAGGACTTTTTGGACAATTTTCCCTATGGCGGGAAGCTTTGTTGCTCGCTCTCTCTTTTATGGGGTAAAGAACTGTTTGTGATTAATGACTACTAGTTTATGCACCAAAAAAAAAAAAAAAACTTCAAATTGATAAACAATGGGTTTAGTTGGTTAATTGAGTTTGGTTATTGTGATCGGCATAGTTATTGATAGCTACATGATATGGTTATCAACTATTACAAAACCAATCTGTCGATGACCACAATGTGTGGCTCTCGACAACCATACAATACAATTATTGATGAGTATTGGAGTGCAATTGATTGAGGAAGATTGGTCAATGAAAGTGCTTAAAGCCATTAGATGATTGACATGACATGAATATCGACATCTATGAAGAAGAATCATCGACAACTATATGGAATAAACATCAACAAATAGCTTAGAGGTGTTCAACAAAGTTCATTAACGAAGCTTGCAAAGAATTCGTTATCCTAAAATCTGGCTAAGTGTTGGAAGCATGGGAGGATACCAACTGAAGGCAAAAGTACCAAGCAATAGTTGAGTGGCCTATGACCTTGGATGCTATGACTATTTGTGGATGAGATCGGCGTGCGAATAGGAGGTATGGGAACTCGGGAGTCAATTGTAATATGTTGACATCTGAATTTTGGTAACTTATTTAATTATTTATTGCATAGAAAATTAATGATTGAGCGTGACCCCCAAAGACATAAATTTTTAACTTGCTTTGGTAATAAGTCCATATAAATTCTAGTGAAGCTTTAAGTATAATTGAATTATCTACTAAGCCTCCAGAAGTGCAAAATTGGGACGAGCCCAAAGTTCCTTTAAAGCAGCTGAATATACATGTGCCTGGCAAACCAAACATCTCAAATTAGGAAATATTGATTTATTGAAGCAAGTTTGGGGGTAATTAAGCTTTATATTGTCAAATTTTGATCATAGGGAAATAAGAAAGGGTGTATACTATAATAATAAAGATCACATAACCTAAAATAGGAAATAAAAATATCCTCGGTATTTGCAAGACAACCCTAAGCTTGACCCTATATTAACCCATTAGAGATGGTTCACAATCAGAGGTTGACAATACACAATAGAAAAGAAAAATCACACAAGAGAGCACAAAAAAACATACACACATGAGTTCTCTCTCCCGCAATCCCCCACAAAAATTTGAACGCGTAGTTTCACGATATCGACAAATACACATTTCAACCGTTGGATCGCTCTCAAATTTTGTGGAGAGTATGCTAAATCATTATTCTTGAGTTATCTGGTATAGATGATGAAAAGGCATTTTAAAATATATCTTTGAAGGAGAAAATCAGATTGGTCGTATTGCTAGAGAGTCCAATTTGCGGTTGCATGTAAGCGGCGAATATGCATCTGTTCTAAGTTGAAATGTGTTAAAAATTTGAGGAGACCTCTACGCCACCTATTTCCTTAACCCCAGCAAGGGAATCGAGCATCAACGATCCAAAGACCCCTTGTGATGTCCATAGTCCCCAACGTTGATGTTCGCCGCCTCTTGCCACCCCATCGTGAGTCTCGCTGTCCCAACGTGATTACTGACTGTCGCCAGCCATCTTGTTCGAAGTTGCTGCCCTTCTCCGTTCTTGGCCTTGCCGTAGCCTTGCCGGTTGCCGCAGTGGATACCCCTTGTATCCTCTATTGGATGTGGTGTATACTTAATCACGTGGGCTTAGATATTGCATGTCATTATTTTAGATAATATTTTTATTATGAAAAATACAAAAAAAAAAGTAAAACATTTAGGATAGATTACTTGCCATTAAGTTTCCTAAATTAAAATTGCTTATCTTGGGAACCATGTACTGATTAGGAAATTACCTAATTTAAATTAGGATGTAATATAAATCATTTCCTGATATAAATTAGGTTATTATATACTTTGGTTAGTTTCCTAATTTGACTTTCAAAGAAAAACTCAAAGATCTCATCTCATGCATTGCATATAATTTAATTATTCTTAAAGAGAAGAATTTAAAATAAAGAGTTAGCGCTGCATCAATAGGTCACTATTCTTAGCACTTCATCAATTGGTCACTATTCTTTTCAATAAAGGTCAATTAGGTCACGATAGGTGTCCTAGAATTTAGTTTTTATATTTATTAAAAAAAGAAAAAAATATAAATAATTAATCACACTTAGTTTAATTAATAGGATTAATTTTTAATTGATCATAGACATAATATTAAAATTAAATCATTTCATGTTAAACAAGAAAAACCCAAAAAGAATTGATTGGCATTGCATAATCATATTTGGAAATCATATCTAAGTCATGAATACATTAAATGGTTGCTTGGTCTTTAGTCAACATCTTGCAGAACATTTATTGGAAGATTTACTCAGTGCATGAAGGTTTTTTTGTCTCCTTAAACAATTAATTTATCTCTTAAGTTAAATTATTAGTTGCGCACTTGCATGATCATGTCTCTTATATTAATTGTTTAGGCCTAAAATTGTGGTTATCTATCGAAGGAGTATTAACCACATCTCAATATATTGGAGCCTTGCTCCACTTCTATCCAAGCCCCATGTCAATTGGTCACTATTCTTTTCAATAAAGGTCAATTAGGTCACGATAGGTGTCCTAGAATTTAGTTTTTATATTTATTAAAAAAGAAAAAAATATAAATAATTAATCACACTTAGTTTAATTAATAGGATTAATTTTTAATTTATCATAGACATAATATTAAAATTAAATCATTTCATGTTAAACAAGAAAAACCCAAAAAGAATTGATTGGCATTGCATAATCATATTTGGAAATCATATCTAAGTCATGAATACATTAAATGGTTGCTTGGTCTCTAGTCAACATCTTGCAGAACATTTATTGGAAGATTTACTCAGTGCATGAAGGTTTTTTTTTTGTCTCCTTAAACAATTAATTTATCTCTTAAGTTAAATTATTAGTTGCACACTTGCATGATCATGTCTCTTATATTAATTGTTTAGGCCTAAAATTGTGGTTATCTATCGAAGGGAGTATTAACCACGTCTCAATATATTGGAGCCTTGCTCCACTTCTATCCAAGCCCCATGTCACCCCCGCCCTTGCCACTATGCCCCATGATTGCGCATCCTCTCTCTCTCGCGCGTCTAGGCTCACAAGATCAGATCTCAAGTTGTGAGCCCTACTTATTGGCATCAGGTGACACAATATTTGAGGTCATGAGTCTAGATCCGAAAGATGGTGAAATATCGCGACAAAAGTGGGGCAACGGCAGTGGTGTGGTGGAGGGGAGGTGAGAGCAAGAGAGAGGTGTGGGAAAATACTAGGGCTTGGGTCAGAATTTTTTTTTGATGAAGTTCAATAAAGAAATAGGGGCAATTCGATCATCTCAAATGATAAAAGTTATTATCCTGACTTTGGAGGTCGTGCTTTGTGATTTGCTTAACTAAGCACGCAGCAAACAAAAATTCTCCAAATGGCGTTCAAGCTAATTTAATTATGTTTTACTAAAAAAAAAAGATATGGTCTTGACACGCGTAACGCCTATATTCTTTTGGCTCAACATATTAGGGGTGTGCAACCGGACCAGGTATACCCGGTTCCCGGACCGGCCCACCCGGAAAACTGGGTTGGGAACCGGTTCCCATTGAAATCGGTCTGGGAACAGGTTCCCAAAATTCGGAACCGGTTTAAACCGGTCCGGGAACAGGGTCCGAGTGATTACCCACCCGGAAACCGGTTCCTGGACCGGTTTTGGAACCGGTTCTCGGTCAGAACATTTTTTTTTCCTCCTGATTTCTATTTTTACTCTCGCAATCACATAATATTTTTCCTTTTGGCTCTCTCAAACACGCATGGCACTCCTCCTTTGTCATTCCTCTTCCTCACTTGCTTCCCTCCCTCACCGGCTCCCTCTCGCACCGTCTGATGGACGGATGATATTCGTGGCCGCCAAATTCTTGTGTATCACGTGGATTGGCTCGCCTAATTTCTCTTTTGTATAAGGAGTTATGCTTGCATAAATAAGTAGCTTCATGTAGTAGTTGTGGGAAGAAGACTAATATTAGACCCATGTTTGTTGCTAATTCTTTGCCTTATGATTTTATTTATTATAATTAGTCCTATGGATATTTAATTTTTCGTTTAATCAAAAAGTTCATGTATTAATTTATTACCAGTGTTTAATATTTCAATATAAATTAGGAGGATTACGTTATTTTCTCGCTTATTAATATAAAATTCGAAATCGTATAGGATATCGGGAGATTGCAAAACAGGTTCCAGTGGAAACAGGGTTGACCCTGGAACCGGATCGGAAAAACAGGGTAGGTCAGGTACAGGGTCCAATACAAATAGGGTCGGGTATAGGGTCCAGAAAAGAGGAACCGGTTATAATAGGGTCGGGTACAGGGTCCAGGTCTAGACCCTACCCACCTTAGACCCGATCACCCCTACAACATATGCACTTTGTTCGGTTTCAAAAAGACAAAAACATATGCACTTAGTGCAATTGTTACGTGTGCTTTCTGGTTGCTCAAAAGGAGCCCCCCTTTTGGCTGATCTGTCGAAGCCCAATGGTTTTGGAAAGATCTTTCAATCAGTAGTATTTTGATTACATGCCGACACATTCATCTATTTTATCCGTTAGTTTGGGCTTTTTTCCTTACGCCAAACCAGAAAGGAGCTACCCGAAGCTTCTTTAGGTTTGGTCATCATGTAAGATTAATGCTGACAAAAGAGTTTGTGTTCGATGTTGCTGGTGAAAGGATAATAAACGACACTGTTCACTCAACTCAACAGGCCAACAAGATATCTGGTTAAAAGTTTCGAACTAAGTTAGATAAGAACGCATATTAGCCGCCTTTTTCCAACGTATCTAAAATTGTCCTTTTTGGGGATACCGTTTTCTTTGAAAGTGTAAAAGTTGTCACTGAATCTAAGTAGAGAAAGGCAAATCCCACCGTATATCCAATGTATCTATAGCTCTCCCTCTCATATTAGTTGACATAATACTTGAGATGCTTGAGTTAAATTACTGAAGTATTATCTCACATTGCTTCACTGATGGATTTGATGAGGCTTTATTTTTGTGGTTTCTCTACACCAAAGAACTTGTGTATTTGGGTTGGTCTTGTTAAAGTGGCGTCAGAACCAAGCCTCAGAGTCCTTCATGCCCCAAGTTTATATCATGCATGCATGGCTTTACGTTCTTCAATTCACATGCCTTCTTCCATGCTAGTCGGTTTTTGTCTCAATTTGCAAATAAGAAGATGTTGCAGTACTAATCCGTCATCACTTGAACACTGGATTTGACTAGGCTTTATCTACATATAGTCTCTAATAGATGTAAGGATTTAAGCTTATGATCAATACTTCAATACAGAGTTAGAAAGCCATATGTCGTTAAAGCTTAAAACTATGCAAACAAATTTTGTTTTTTCATAATTCAGGCACGACCATGGAGGTCTTGACCATCTTGTAGGCTTACTAAATACTTTACAAGTCTCGTGAATCAGTGATGTTTAAACCTTTGGGTCAGATACAAAGTACTCTAAAAATCCTGTAATCTGATAAAGTTCAGACCTTTTCCCTAATCAAGTGGTCTTGACTCATCAACCATGCCAACCATTGTGGGGGAGGGGAGAAAGACAAGGACAAAATCTGGCTGGTGTTTGGACGATACTGTTGTTGCAGTTGATTCATCTATCTTGTCAAAATATTTTCAATTGCAACTAATGTGTCACAATGATAAAACTTGGTCGGGATAGGCAATTAGGACGAAGAAAGTGGGGCCACAGCTACAAATTTGATTATGATACCCTAGTTTATTTTGTAGCGATCGCACTCCGTTTATTCACTATTAAAAATGGGGATGGTGTGGGTACCTCAGATCCAACCACGCCGCCATTGCCATGTCTATCACTTTATTGGCCATGGTACCATTAGCACGCTTAACGGTAGAATTAGCTAAGAACACCTTGAATGCCACAATTTAGTTTGGAGGACACATAAGCATTGAAATTTTCAAAAGATACACTTAAATATCAATATTGGAGAAGAAATGAACACTTAAGTGTCAACAACGAGAATTTCTCACCAAATAACTAACATTGCTTTTTCTGCCAAAATTTTTAAATGATGTGGCTTTTTTTTTTCTTTTTTGATAAAAAAATTATTCACATAGACAGGCGAATGACCTCGTGCCCCACATAGACTATGCGAGATGATGCTAAACAACGTCGTTTTGGTACTTAAGTGAAGTATTCACTTTTAACCACGAGAGGCACTTAAGTGATTACTTACACCATAACTTGATATTTAAGTAATCATCTTTTAACCATGACTTGCACTTAAGTGAACATGTCATTTTAGACAAGGATTGCTAAGTGAACATTCCGACAAACTATATAGACTAGTTTTATTAATAAAATAACACCACATTAGATTTCTAGCAAGCTTACTGGAATTGGCACTTAAGTGTTAAATTTATTTTTTAAGTGGCGCTTAAGTTTTGGTATATATGCGTTCCCCATGCCAAGTTGTGATACTTAGGGTGTTCTTTGCCCCACACTTAACTATATAGAAAATCATATATGCACTATCCATATGTACTTTTTCACTTTTCTTTGTCGGAATAAAATTAAGGGATAAATTACAATCAAATTCCTAAAACTTCAAACAAAATAAAATTAAGTCCTAAATTTTTTTAATTTATGTAATTAATTTTTCAAACTTAGCCAAAAAGTATAATTTGGTACTTCTATTAGATTCGTTCAATTTGAGTGACTGAAAAAACTGATGTAATTTTTTTTTCATAATAATATGAATAAACGTAGCGTTGATTAACAACATCCACATGAAGGAAAACACTGAAAGATAGAAAGATAAAGGAGAACAAAAAAAAAAAAAGTATAGCAGCCATAAATTAACTTGAATGAAGCGGCAGTCCTCGTGGGGAGTAGGCGAGGGCCTATAAGCCCTTGCCTAGGACTTGCATAGACCTGCTTGAGGATTTGCAAACCCTTGTGTGGTGGTCTGGCCAACACCTCACGAGGGTTGGTTGACCCTCACATCGAGGTGGTGAGGGTTGGACATGAGCCTTGACCTGCCCTCGTGCGGTGGTGGCAAGTGGTGGCGCCACCACCATGCAAGGGCTGTTTGTCCTTACTTGTGGCTAACGAGGGTTGCTGTCTCATCGATCCTTGTGATGGCTATGTGAGAGACAATGTCTATCAATGAAGGTGGGGGCAGTGAGGCAATCTTCTAGTTCCTTTTTCTCTTCTAATTTTTTGGAATTTTTGCTAATGTGGCACCTCTTGACATCAAATCATTGTTTATATATAGGGTGGTCAATTCCAATATAAGTTGGTTCCACTCTAGAATTAGGAATCGGACACCATAGGATCGATTCGCAGTTTGTAGAATTAGGAATCAACCCCATTGACCCTAGAGGATCGGACCGATCTGATCAAGTTTCGAGGGTTAACCTAGGACTAGCGATTTTTTGTTTTTTTGTTTTTGTTTTTTTGTTTTTGTTTTCGAATTCGTTCTATTCAAAAGAACTATTTTGACAATTTAAGTATCATCCATCTTCGTGGTCAAGATTTAATTGCATAGGGAACTCATAATGATCATTGGTGCAAGCATCAATATCCTCATTGACAGGGATGAAATGATGTCTCCCTAAACTCGAAAGTTATTGGTAAAACATAAGATTAAAAAATTTGGAATCAAGAATGATCTGGTCACATTATTTTGACAAAAGAAATCCAGACAATACTCAAGCGCACAAAAAACTAGCCGGTGCTTCTGCATGTTACTTGGGAATCAACTAAAATAGGTGTACCACTCCCAGTTTTGCAGAAGTTGAACAACTTGCAGCAGTAAAAGGCCACACTCCAAAAATAGAAAGAGGACCATGCCGTTTCCATTGGTTTGCTCCGCACTGGGAACTCGACTGGATATTGCCGTTTCCAATTTTGTGGAATCGATAAGTGGACCGATTTATGTGGGAACAACTGAAAATCGCCTGATTTGGTCCTTTCCCAATTGACCTGGTGCTCACCCCTATTATGTGATCCTGAAAAATGTTGACAAATGCCAATTCAATATTTTTTGTCACTCAAATTGGACAGTGATAAAAGAGATACTTGATTGCACTTTTCAGCCAAGTTTTAGTACTTAATTGTGTAAATTAAAAATTTTAAAACTAAATTGCTTTTTCTTTGCATGTTTTAGGATTTTGATTGCGTTTATCCACAAATGTCACTTCTAGGTGGAAATATGAAAATGGTGTCCATCCAACTCCCTTTTTGATTTAATATTTTGCCATAATGAAAGTGAGGGATAAGTACATTATCAGTGTCAAAAGTTGTGTATGGCGTTTACGTTTGTACCAAAAGTTTATTTTGGATCATTTAAGTGCCAACAAATTTGAAAAACGATCATTTCAGTGCCAACGCTGATCAAATTGGCTAGAAATCCGACGTGGCACTTTTTTTATTAATTTTTGAAGCCGACATGGCTCATCGGAGAGTACAGTTAGCATCCAAACAAAACAATGCCGTTTGGCATCTTTCCCCCAACTTAGAACCTTAAATCCCCAAATTGAGAGAGAGAGAGAGAGAGAGAGAGAGAGAGAGAGAGAGAGAGAGAGAGAGAGAGAAGGCATGTCATCTTCTTCCCCGAAGAACAACACTAGTAGCGGCACCAGCAACGGCACCAGCAATAGCACTAGAAGTGCATCAGCAGCGGCACCAGCAACGGCACTAGCAGCAGCGCACTGACAGCGGCACCTTCGATCCCTCTTTTTCCTCCTCCTCCTCCGCCCTCGCCTCCTATTCTTCTTACCACTTCTTGCTTGAGTAACAATCTCAGCCTCTCCTCGCTCACCTGGTCGAGCAACTACAATGGTGGCCGAGCGACAGTGGTCGAGCGGCGAACGATAAAGAAACCCTAATTTCAATCCCCATATGAGCTATACGGCGTCATTTTTGTGAGGATGTTCACATATGATGGCAAAACGACGTCGTTTCTTAAGGAGGATGGAAAATGACGTTGTTTAAAAGCCGCTGCAACTTTTTTTTTTAAAAAATATAAAAGTCACGTAATTAATCTGGCCGGAATCTCTCGCCGATCGTTTTTTCTCCGCTTTGGCACTTAAGTGATCCGACGGAAACTTTTGGCACCAAAGTGAGTGCCATACACAACTTTTGGCACTGATAGTGTACTTACCCCAGAAAGTGGTATGAGTGATACAAAAAGACGTACGGACAAACAAATTTTTCTTCCACTAGTGCATGCAAGATCCACAACCAATGACACTTCATAGTGATCCTCTTTTCTGACCGAACATATAGACTAGATTAACGTATCTAAAGTATCATCGCAGAAGATAACACGTTTATAGTTATGTGAAAAGGACCTTTATCATATTGGGTCATCTTTTTTTTTTTAAATTTTTCTTTTTTGGCCCTAATCTATGACATTGCCATTCTGTGGACTTCAAATTTACATCATGTGTGTTGGAATATATATGCGGAAACGACGGGATCTTGTAATTTACGTTAATGTGCAAACTTCAGAGAAATAAACGAGAAATAATAAGGATACCATAATTTTACGTGGTTCGATCCGAGTATTGGTACCTATGTCCACGGGGAGAGCCAGCAGCAAATAATCCACTATAATCGGAGAATCAGAGTTTACAATCGCTCACACACTCTGCCACGCTTCAAACCTCGAGCACGCGCACCTCCCTCGGTGGTCGACTAAATTGCGACATTCCCAGGACGCATCGCCGACCCAATCGCTTCATGCACAAGCAGAAGCGTATAATAAACAATCCCCAGACAACAATCAACATGGGATAGAAAAGCAGGACATCGATTTTCACAAACATACTTTTATAAACACGCCAGGTTTATATACAATGCTAGTCCATAGACAAAAGCCTTACTTCAAAAAGAAGAGTCACTAAGCCATCTAGGCATAAGACTCCTTAACTGAGACCTCCGGGGATTCCGGGTCTACCAGGACACCGTCAGGTGGGTCAACTACCCCCTCGCCCGCAGCGACGTTGACCACAATGGCGGGGATATTGAAACCCTACAGGGGACCTTCTCGGACCCCATTAGGCCCATGACGGAACCACGCCCTGAACTAATGAGATACCAACTGTGGTCGACTCTCATCAACCAAGATAGTGGTCACAATGAGCTCATGGAGCCAGAGACTCCCGGGGAGAGGGACGTCGGTACTCTGCTCTGTATACCCCCACGATTGTCCAAAACGAAATGGAGGAACCTCCATCTACGGACCTGAAAAGTTTAAGCCCACGACGGGGTGATACAATGTCTCAGCAAATCTACTCCCTAAACCCAATTAGGAAGGAAATACGCCTAGAGGCAGTCTAATCACACATCACAGAAGACTCACCTCATCTCAATTCCTTTCTGCATGTCAGCACAGTTCTTATAATAGGCATATGCAGTAATGGTACTCAATCGATTAGAACGCCTCAACTTATATCCCAACCAATCACAGAGGTCTCAATTATAAGGTCAAATCGTTATGACACGTCCTATTTCATGCCACACAATTTTGTCCCATAATCAGGCACGGCTAAAACACTCATTCATGCGTTCTAATTTTATCACGGCCCAATGGGCACGGCCTACTTAACGTTCGGCGGTCTTCTGGCGTAACTAGGCATCGTTTCACTCGAAAGAGCATCGGTCTAGCCTCTACTGCGACCGGCATCCATTGATAAGGGCATCCCATATAGGGGCATCGTCCACCCGACGCACATCGGGGACGGGTTCTCATAACTAACACACGACCATCCAATCCCGGCTAAGGACTTTGTGCTTTACACTCAAATGCCTTAATTAAGATAATATGCTTGGCCTATTTCCTTCGTATTAAAAACACTTGGTGTTGCAAAAAGGCGAGCGATCGAACAATAATATAGATAGAAGAAAGACACCGGATTTACGTGGTTCAATCGTAAAGACCTACGTCCACAGGGAGAGCAGCAGCAAGTTTTACTATAGATCAAGCGATATAACGAGATTACACACTCAAGTCACTCAAACACTCTCTCGGTGTTTCCCAAGCCCCAATTACACCCAACAACGCATGCAGTGTTTAGCCCTGAAATTCCTTAAGAAATAATCTCTCAATCTCACGAAGGAATTACATGCAAATCTTACCACAAGATTTGAATCGGCTACAAACACTAATCTTTCTTGGATGTAATTCACGGACAAGAACGACAAAGAAAATCCCTTCCAAGCACTCGACGACGAGACGGCGCTTCAAGACCAATTCTTCATGATCAACCCCCTACTACCCACGGCCACAAGTCTATATATATATATATAAGTGAGACCTTTATTCTTTTGCCAACTTCTCATAGGATTTTGTTTCCTATCTTGAACGATTTTATCCAAAACATATCTCTGTATATTTTAAACAAAATCGAAGTCCAAGTCAAAGTTGAACTTTACTATTTCAGCAGCCAAATTCTCCAATGCAGATTCAAACTTTGGGAAGTTGATCTTCGGATCTTCTTTGCTCAATTTTGAACGTCCACAACATATCCAATTTGGAATATTCGGAATTTCACATTGGACTCAAACTCGAGACATCTTTTAATAATCTCCACCTTGGCTTGACGTTTGAGCCAAGTTGCAATCCTTCGCAAAAATTCAAACTCTACTGCTACTTTCCCATAGCCACCAATGGGCTCAACCGCCATAGATATTATCCAAGTCCAAGTCTCGCTTGAACTTCGCCATAACTGAGGACCTCATTAGAATACCAACTCCACATGCACTTTTAACTACTCCGCAAGGATTTTCCGACGCAATCTCCTTAACCGCAAATAAAGCAAAACCATTGTTGCATCCATATTTGTCAGGAGATCGAATACGTACCTTGTTAATTTTAGCAGTTATGGCAACCATTGGCTCTATAGGCTCCACCTACCTACAAGCACCATCTGTGTCGATTACTTTGCTAGTACCCGTACTCGCTACCTCAGGAGTTTCTAGTCACAACTCCACCTCAAGCTGAACACCGTCCAGATCCATATTAACACTGCCATGAACACTCCTAGCTGGAAATATCGGAGACTCATCAAGGGTAACTTCTCTGCTGTTAACAGGTGAATTTATATCTGGGCACCACAACCGATCGCCCCGCTCACCTTGTGCATAGCCATGGAATATGCACCTTGCCCTCCAATCGAGCTTACCATAACTCACTCGAAAATAACACGGGCAACCAAACATTCTAATATAGAATAACCAGCAACGTTACCTGACCACACTTCTTTAGGAGTCCACCATTCAATAGTAGTTGATGGGGATCTATTCACCAAGCAACTCATCGTACTAAGCACATCATCTAGGATTCTCCTAGCAATACTAGCACTAGAGATCATTTTTCGGGCCGTCTCTAGTAATGTTCTGCTCATCAATTCTGCAAATTGTTGTGATTTATTGGCACTAGTGCTATGTTTCACTATGCCCTCTTTCATGCAGAATTTATTTGCCAGCTCCGAGCAGAACTCCATGCTATTGTCAGTCCGCATGTGCTTGATCGACAAACTAGTCTCTGTCTCGATCAAAGCTCTCAACCTCGTGATCTTGACACCAGCATCAAACTTGTGCATTGGCACAAACACTCGGGTCTTTCTCGAGCCGTCAATAGACTCTCGAATAGATGTATCCGACGTCTCCGCAGCGAAATTTGTCACTGTCTCACATTGAAGTTTATACAGGCCTCTGTGCTTGATTCATTTCATTATCACCAAGGCACCTCGAACAACCTTTAGAACTTTACCTTCTGAAGAATACCTGCAACCAGCTGAATCTAGGGCACCCAAGGAAATTAAGTTCTTTTTCAACTCTAAAACATGCCTTACTCCAGTCAATGTCCTCACAATGCCATCATGCATTCTGATTTTAACATCACCAACACCCACAATATCGCACTTAGCGTTGTTCCCTAACTGGACTTTACCACTATCCGTGCACTAATAAGTGATAAACTAGTTTCTATTTGGCGTGACATGAAAAGAACAACCAGAATCCATAATCCATCCATCAAACGATGAATAATCAGTGACAGACAATACATAATCGGCACTATCATAATCATTCTCAGCTACAGTTACAACATTATCTATAGACTCAACTCTAATTCCCTTACCCTTTTCATTTTCCAGCTTAAAACAGTCTCTTCTAAGATGCCCCTTGTTGCCACAGCTCCAACAGACAACATCAGCAATTCTAGACTGACTACGTTTGTTCATGTTCCTGCTAACACGTGTGCTAGTTCTTCCTCTACTTTCACCTACTAAAGCAGCAGATACAGGTTCGCCAGATTCTCTTCTACGAATGTCCTCGCTCAGAATCAAATCTCGAACCCCATCAAACGTCAAACTTGTTGACCCAGAGGAATTAGTAACAACAGTAATAGTAGTATTCCAACTATCAGGCAATGAGGATAACAAAATCAAAACACGTACCTCATCTTCAAAGTCAATCTCAACTGAACTCAATTGACTAACAATCACATTGATATGATCTGCAACTGACGCACCTTCACTCATCTTCAAATTGAACAGACGTCGCATCAAATAGACCTTGTTGATCGCAGAGGGCTTCTCGTACATATCCGACAGGGCTTGCATCAAATTAGCAGTGGTCTTCTCCTTCAGGATGTTAAACGCGACGTTACAAGCCAACGTCAGCCGAATAACACCCATAGCTCATCTATCCAGCAAATCCCAATTGGCTTGCTTCATCAACTCTGGTTTCTCCCCAGATAAGGGCAAGTGCAGTTTCATCTGGTAAAGATAATCTTCAATTTGCATCTTCCAGAAACTAAAATCCTTCCCATCAAATCTGTCGATTCTCACTTTTACTTCTTCTGTCACCATCGATTCGCTTCAACTTAGCCAAGCCTGGCTCTAATACCACTTGTTGCGAAAAGGCAAGCGATCGAACAATAATATAGACATAAGAAAGACACTGGATTTACGTGGTTCGGTCGTAAAGACCTACGTCCACAGGGAGAGCAGCAGCAAATTTCACTATAGATCAAGTGATATAAGGAGATTACACACTCAAGTCACTCAAACACTCTCTCGGTGTTTCCTAAGCCCCAATTACACCCAACAACGCACGCAGTGTTTAGCCCCGAAATTCCTTAAGAAATAATCTCTCAATCTCACGAAGGAATTACATGCAAATCTTACCACAAGATTTAAATCGGCTACAAACACTAATCTTTCTTGGATGTAATTCACGGACAAGAATGACAAAGAAAATCCCTTCCAAGCAATCGACGACGAGATGGCGCTTCAAGACCAATTCTTCATGATCAACCTTCTACCACCCACGGCCACAAGTCTATATATATGCAAGTGAGACCCTTATTCTTTTGCCAACTTTTCATAGGATTCTGTTTCCTATCTTGAACGATTTTATCCAAAACATATTTCTGTATATTTTAAACAAAGTCCAAGTCCAAGTCAAAGTTGTACTTTCTTATTTCAGCGGCCAAATTCTGCAACGCAGATTCAAACTTTGGGAAGTTGATCTTCGGATCTTCTTTGCTCAATTTTGAACGTTCGCAACATATCCAATTTGGAATATTTAGAATTTCACATTGGACTCAAACTCGAGACATATTTTAACACCTGGTAAAATAATCGTGTGTGGGTACACAGTCAGTTTGAGCCAAAAATGCAATATCATCCTTTTTAAAAATCCCACTATTTAATATAGTACTTAAAATTTTTTTTGGGATCAAAACCCGACACCCGGTATTTTCTAATTAAACACCAAAATATAATGATTGTGAAATAATAACTCAAAATTAACAATCACCACTCAATTGCACAAATTAGCACTCAATTGCAAAATTTGAATACACCACGATATTTAGCACGAAATTCCGACGACCGGCTATCCTGGTATAATTTTTGGAAAATATTAAATAATTAAATAAATTGTAAAATTAATTAAATAAATACAAATCAATTAGATAAATGCATACTTAAGCTAAGAAATGCTAATTTAACCACCTAATGGACTAATTAAATTACTCTAACCATCCTAACTACACAACAATATACTAAACTAGCTAACTACATTCACTAACCACCTAATTAACTAATCTAACTAATCTAATTTAACTAAATCATCTACTAATTACACTAATCTACTCTTAACTTAATCTAATCACTCCTTAAGCATCATTAACCTCCTAAGCAAGGTTTAGTGAGTAAACTCATTGGATTAGCAAGTCGGTGAGTTCACGGCGACGGTGGCGCGACGATGAGCGACACTCGGGTCTACGGCGACGTCAAAGGGAGCTAGAAAGGGGCCGAAAACGGGCCATGAAACCTCACGGTCACTATTGGCCTTCGGTTATGTCCAAGGCTGGAAGGGGCTGGACCGAGGGCCTGGCTTTGGCTGGAAATGAGCTAGGCGGGAGGCGGACGGCGGAAGGGGGCTTGACGGTGGCGGCTGGCGGCTGGAATGATGATGATGCGTCTTCCAGGCGGCTTGGCTTCGCGGACGACAGCGCGGGACAATGAGCAGGAGGCGGACGCGCGAGCGGGGTGGCACGACGACGCGGGCTCGGGCGGCAACGGCTGCTTGGACAGCGTGAGGGGCAGTCGACGGTGGCTACAGCTGGCTTGGCTGGTCTTCTCTAGTTTTTGAGCTCTCAAAATAGCAGCAATGGTGCCAAGGAGCAAGGAAGAAGAAGAAGAAATGGCTGCAGCTGGAGGGGGACCACAAATGGCCTCACAAGTCTTGGAAAATATCTCTAATACTCAAGCACCAAGCCTCCAAAGTCCAAGGCTGAGACTAGCTGCCTTATCCCCTCCAAATCTTCCTCAAGAAGCCATTCTAGGTGTCCAAAATGTCGCACCCCCCCATGGCTATGAATTTTGAACATTTCCCTTCCAATTCCAATTCAATTCCTCTCCAATAGGACTCAATTCAATAGCCAAAATGTCATGGAGGATGCCCACACTCAATTTTACAAATTTCCTCATCAATTGAACCAACTTGAATACCAAAATTCACACGAAAACGCTCCTTCCATTTTTCCGGTCCCAAATTGCCTAATTTTGATTTTTTGCCGGAAATTTGGACTCACCGAAAATTCCTCGGAGGATGAGTCGACGTTCTAAAATAAATCGTGACATGCCAGAATTTTTAATTTCTGAAATCAGGTTCAATTTCACGGTTAATTTCAACCGGGCGTGATTTTAGTGTGACCTAACCTACCGGGTAGCTTTTAGGAATTTTTAGCGCATTTGACCGGTGGTCAATTATTTTCGAGCCACATTGTACATCTTCAACTTATTGGCGACTCTTGGTTGTCGTGAAAATCTTGAGGTTTCAAATACGGGCATAGGGCATAGAAATGATAGAAAAATTGGTTTAGTGCCATTTGACAGAAATTTCGCACTTAGGTGGAATCACCCACACTTTAATTACATGTCTCTGTTGAATCAACCTATATTTGGTCTTTGATCGATTTTAACGGTGCCATATTGACCCTTGCAGATTAGCACGGTCGAGCAGTCGATTCTGGTCGAATTCTCAAGTCAGTCGCGTTTAGATTCTTTAGCGGCTTCACCTAATAGACTAGTTATCTCGTGAGTGGACAACTCAGAGAAAAAGGCCATAGGCGCGTTGATGAAAAGCCCAATTCATTTAATCGAAAACAGACTCGAAAATCAGGCTGTCACATGCTCGAGTGTTTCCCACACCTAGATTTAACCACAAACCCAAATTTTTTATAAATAAACAACTCACTTGGACATAAACTCATGGCACAAATTACTGCACGTTCAAGCTTAAAAAAAAAAAAACGCTCTACGTACGCCAAAATCAAGTACTCTAGCATTCATCAATGGTCTGCGTACGTATAGATTTGTGTTTTTGTTCAAAGCTACATGCGGTGTGACTCTTAACTAGACCCGCGGCTCTTGCCTTTTTTTCTCTTTCGTCATGCGGCGCTCTCTAGGTTATTCGCAGCTCCACGCATGCACAAAAAGAACTTGTATTATGTTCTTATATATGTGCCCAAAGTCAAACTTTGACTTTGGCCCCACCGTTTGTTTCCTTCTTCAATGGGAAGTGGGACGCTGCATGTAAAGGTGAGGAAAACCTTCATTTTTCTTCCTTTTTTTTTTTATCTCCCTTAAAAATAAATAGATAATAAAATATATAGCGTGCCCATTCTTTTTATCTTCTAATGACAAAACATATCATCCTTGTTTTGTTGCTTATTTTGCACGTCCGAAAGAAAGTCCAATAAGAAAAAAGATTTCTTCATCCGATTTGTAATCCACTTGGGAAAATCTTCCTCAACAAAATTCGGTTTAACAAGTCATTATCCGAATTCAGAATCGAGACATTAATTTAATAATGTGGTCCTGGATTTATTTTCGGACAACGACACCCTAGAACGAAAATACTTGTGCACATTCATATTTGATACCACCATAGCTCTTATGGCTCCACTGCCTTTGATCTTCTCCAAGTTGTCAAGATTCAAAAGCTCAACGATTAGTCAATAGCATCTAGTTAATGTTTTACTAGTGTAAGTCCGCTTATGATAAACACATCACATGCAGTGCTCTTCCTCGCCATTCCCACAAACTCCATCGACAACTCAACGTCAAAACCCTACTATGGAATTACATCAGAAAATGACAGTAAAATTCGGAGAGACAATGAAGAAACGAGAGCATTATCTCATGCTTCCTAGGACGCTATCCGCATATAGAAGAAGGTGGCGTTCGTCTTGTTCGATCGATCCACTGCTTATTACTTCAATGATGTTGCGGATTGGGACCTCTGGGACTCGCCCTCATAAGCTCGTAGTGGCTTCCTTGCATGTTATCTACCTTTCCATAGTCTTCACGTAATGCTTACACCAGCATACTAAGTGTCTTCCCTTGCTTCACGATCTGGGGAGCTCGTGCACGGGAGCTTGGAAGCGAAAACAATATCAGTATTAGGCACAACAAATCTTGAACATGCCCACCGCCATTTTTATTTCCTTTGAAGATAGCAAAAAAGGTCTTGGCTTGATGGAGAATTAGAGTTGGGACATCCTATATTTAGTACTTAAGGATGGTTACCTTTTCATTTTTCTAATGGTCAAAGTAGATACGCGAAAGGTACTGCATAATTAGTTTAGTAAATTGTTGTCCATTTTGTTCTTGGAACTAATATAATTGGATTGGACATTGCTTTATTTGTATATTTCCTACCATGCTGAAGGCACACTGTCCTGTGTTGTCCAATATTGAACAAAACAACACGACATTTCTTACCTATATATGGCGGAAAATAGGTCAATGAATATGCTTCAAAGCTTGCAAGACTTAGCTATTCTAAAATTTGGCTAAGTATTGGAAGCATGGGGAGGACATCAGGACCAGAATATCGATTGAAGGTAAGGATACCAAGCGATGGTTAAGTGGCCTAGTGGCCTTGGAAGCTATAATCGGTTGTGGATGAGATTGACATGCAAATAGGTAATACGGAAATTCTAGAGTGCAGGCGTAAACTATTGACATTTAAATATTGGCGATCCATTTAGTTATTTATTACATAGAAAATTAGGAATCAACCCTGACCCCTAAACAAAGTGTTTTTAAGTTGCATTGGCATATTAGAAGTATTTTTCATTTAATAGTAATAAGTCCACACATAACCTGTGATGAGACTTTGATTTAAATTGAATTATCTACTAAGCCTGCAGAAGCACAAAATTTGGACAAGCCCAAAGTTCTTCTAAAGTGGCCGAATATACACGTGCCTAGCAAACGTGGCATCTCAAATTAGGAAATTTTAATTTATTGAAGCAAACTCGGGGGTAATTGAGCTTTATATTGTCAAATTTTCATTATAGGGAAAAAAGAAAGAGCGTATACTCTAATATCCTAGTAAAAAAGATCATGTAACCTGACACAGGAAATAGGGATATCCTCAAGACCCGTTAGAGAAGATTCACAATTAGAGGTTGGCAATACACAATAAAAAGCAAAAAATGACACGAGAGCACAAAAGTCATACACACACGAGTTCTCTCTCCTGCGGCCTCAGAAAAATTTTAGTGCGTAGTTTCATGAAATCAACAAATACGCATTCATTAATTGTTGGACCCCTCTCAATTTTTGTTGAGAGTATGCTTAGTCATTATTCTTAAATTTTTCCAGCGAGATGAGGAAATAATATTTTAAAATATGTCTATGAAGGAGCAAATCGGACTGCTAGAGAGTCGTATTCGCGATCACACGTAGACAGTGAGTATGCATTTGTTGTAAGTTGAAATGCCTTAAAATTTTGAGGAGACCTCTACACCATCAATTTCCTCAACCCACCAATGGATTGGAGCATCAAAGATCTAGAGATCCCTTGCGATGTCCGCAATCCCTGATGTTACTATTTACCGCCTCTTGCAACACCATCGTGAATCTCGTTGTCCTAATGTGATTACTTGATGCTGCCTAACAACTTAGCCCTTGCCGTACTCCTTGCCATTGCCTGTCCATTGTCACTGCTACCCTTCTTGGCTAGGAAAATTGTCTAAAAAGTCTCAAATTTATTGCACTTATGCTAATTCAGTCATAAAGCTTGCCAATTCAAACTTAAATATTTTCACTTTTTGCTAATTGAGTCTATTCAACCAATTTTGGCTAGAATTTACTAACATGGATGCTAGCGCTTACGTGGACAAATTTTAGTAATTTTTTAATATTATTATGAAATTTTAATATTTTTTATGTTTTTAATTCCTTTTTTTTTTTCCCTCTCTCTCTCTCTTTTTAAATTTCTTTCCCTTTTTATCCTTTGGCCGGTCGCCTAACCTCTGGTGACTAGCCAAAGGCCACAATTGATGAGGGTCGGCCTTAGGCGAGGTCGCCCTTGCCAGGATCTAGTGAGGGCCAACCTTGCTAGCCTTAGGTGAGGCTCACCTTACCTAAGTCCGATGACGGTCGGCCCCACGGGCCTGAGGTGAGGTCACATTCATCGGGATTTGGTGGGAGGCGACCTCACCAGCCACAAGTAAGGCTCGCCCTCACTAGATCTGACGAAGGTGAGCCTCAACCAAGGTTGGTGAGGTCACCTTCGTAGCCGGCCCTTGCCAGATCTAGCACCTTGTTGGCCTTTGGCAAGGGCGAGCCTCACTCGAGGATAGGGAAATTGCCCTTAGCTAGATCAGCAACTTGCCAATCATGGCCTCTGGCCGGTCATTGGAGGCTGGGCGACCGACTAGAGGAAGAAAAGGAAAAAATAAAGAGAAGAAAAGAAAAAAGAAATAAAGAACTAATTAAAAATTGAATCAAATTAAAAAATAATCAATTTTATCCACGTTAATGTCCGTGCTACGTAAGACGGTCAATGTCCACATCAGCGAATTCTGGTCAAAATTGACTGAATGGATTTAATTGACAAAATGTTGAAAGGTTTATGATTCAATTAGTAAAATTGAAAGGTTTATGACTGAATTGGCAAAAATACAATAAGTTTATGACTAACTGGACAATTTTCCCCTTCTTGGCCTTGCTAGTGGCCACAATGGATACCCTTAGCTAGTTGTGTTTGAATTTGGGGTCTCAATTTAGGTAATTTCCCTAAAACGATTATCGATTTCAATATTTAATTGCTTAAATTGTGAGTATCAAGATTCTAACTTTGGTTTGATGAAGATTTTAGCATATCATAAATAGGAAATTCCCTCTTTTGAGTCATACATATAATTAGGTTTTCAATCTTAAAGACCTAAGATCAGATCCCCGATTACCATTTGTGGTGAATACTTAATCACGTGGGCTTTAGTATTACATGTCATTCCTATTATGAACATGAAAAATACAAGGAAAAAAAATCAATACATTTAGGATAACGTGCCACTAGGTTTCCTAACTTAAAATTGCAAATTTTAGGAACTGAATAGTGATTAGGAAATTACTTGATTGAAGTTAGGATTTAATATAAATTATTTCCTAATTTAAATTAACTTATTATATACGTAAGGTAGTTTTCTAATTTAACTTGCAAAGAAAATCTCAAAGATGGCTCATCCCATGCATTGCATATAGTTTAATTTTCAATAAACATTAAATACCAAGATGAAGAGGTAGCGTTGCATCAATAGGTCACTTTTATTTTTAATTAAAGTTAATTAGGTCCCGATAGGTGCCCTAGAGTTTAGTTTTTTTATTTGTTAGAAAGAAAACACATAAATAATTAATCACTCGTAGTTTAATTAATAGGATTAATTTATCGTCGATCATATTCCATGTAATTAGAATTGCACGTAGGTTGCATTCATTTTAAGTAATTTTGCGTCAAGTCTTAGGGATATCCTCCATGATCTCTTTTTCTGTAAAAGCTTTGCTTTCTCGTCCTTTTCTTTGTTTTTTTTTTTTTTTTTTTCAATTAGACGTAATTAATGATTACATAGCCCAGGGAAAGCAATAGGTTCAGAAATCAGACTCTCTGGCCAACGTAGCCTCGCCAACCCCTTCATTCGACGAAAAGAATCGGAGAAGTTTCTCTACGTAGCTTTTTATTTTTTGCCGGGCGAGCATAATTTGAACAATGCTAGGTATATTAAAAGATTTCGCTTGACGCCATGGCACTGTTGTTCTCAACTTGTAGACAGAATGAATTTCACATCATCTAGGCTCCAGCAATCTCGTTTAACAATCCATTAGTGGCTTGATTTCCGTATTCTTCGATGAAATTTAGTTGTCTTGCATTTTACTGACCTTTTAGAGAGTGAAGCGATATATTGCCACTTGTATTGATGACCACATTCTTGTCAGCGGATGTATAGTAATATTCATTATGTCAATAATAAGACACCCAGATGACATAGTACCATGTGAACATACATCTATTATGAAATGATGATTAGTATAGTAGATAATGTGGATGGGAGTGATATAATATTATGGTAGTTTTGCCCCACATCTTTGATTTACCAAGAAAGCCTTAAACCTATTGTACTTGGGCCAATTTGGTACTAAACCTTTCAATTAGACCAATTGAGTTATAAACATTTTGATGATTTGCCAATGTAATCTATTTAGCCAATTTTGACCAAAAATTGCTAATGTGGAATCTGATCGTCTCACATGGCACAACCGACATAAGACAGCCGGCACTAAAGTGAACACTTCTTACAATTTTTGTCTCTATTTTTCCCTTTTTCTTTTGCAATCGGCCATGGAACACTGGTGATGGCCAGAGAGGCTTGATAAGGGTGGCTAGATCTAGTGATGGGGGCCCTCATTGGCGCTTGCCCTCGCCCAAGAGAGGCTCGACAAGCAGGCTAAGGTGGCCTCACCGGGCCTTTCCCTTGCTGGATCTAGCAAGGGAGGCCCTCGCTAGTAGTTGTGCTTGATTATACTAGTACGAACACCTAGCGGGGGTGAATAAGTGTTCAAAATAAACCTTGACAAATAAGTGCAGAATAAAATAAGTTGCGAGCAAAGTTTGAATAAGCATCAAAGTCTGATAATCAAGCCACTAGACTTCTGGTGAAAATTCAGAATCGGATAAGAGATAGAATAGATTTTTGTGGTACTTAAAAATGTGCAACAAATAAAACTGAAAAGAGTTAAGGGAAGAAAAAATTGCACAAGAGATTTATAGTTGTTCGGCTTAGATCAAGCCTACGTCTACTCTCTCACACTGGCAGAGTGGCAGCCTTTTGGCTGTAATTCACTAAAGTATCAACATAGAAGTACAATATTTTGAGTGCAAACACTCAGTGGAAGATTTTTTTTCCCTCACTAAATCACTTTTCTTGTGATTTTCTCTCTTGAATACAATTTGTAAGAGTTGTCGTTGAAGAATAAATAGTTGGAAAGATTTCAGACTTTGGAATTTCAATTTTCACGCACTCTCTCAAATAGACTGAATGACCTCCTTAAATACCTCTCTATATCTCACTAGCCATTGGTATTTTCTAGAGATATTTCTTCCAATCAATTCATTGAACAGAATCGATTAAGGAAATCTTATAGTCGTTGGAAGATTGAGATGAAAATCCGTTGATTCTGGTTGCTCATACCATCAAAATCTAGGTTTCCATAAGTAGATACTTCCCAAAAAGAAACTTTTCTTCAAGATTGATTTCATTAATTTGTGATTGATTCCATCCATATATTTGTAAAAGGTAAGCGAGATTCTTCGCCAGAGAGCCAGATATTAAAGAATAAATTCTCATTATGTTCATACTAAATCCTTGTCGCAAGGTCAATAAATCTGAGCTTGATTATATTTTCGTTCTGGACTTGGTTTCACTTTGCATTGCATCAGAGTGGGAAAGACTTCCGAAATGAATAGACTTTGACAAGAGTCTGCGATATAACTTCAAAAGTCTATTATTCTTCAAAATAAGAATAAGAACAAGAAAATTTTGTCAACTTCAAAATTTGGTATGAGTTTTCTCAACAGCGCTCGCCTAACAAAAAGAGAAGGAAAGGAAAAGAAAGAAAAAAAAAAAGATGAAAGGAAAATATTAAAAAATTCAAAAATTATTAAAACTTTCAGAAAATTTTAACCTCAATTTCGCTGTTTCACGTAGAACGGTCGACATCCACATCGGTGATTTCTGATTGAAATTTGACTGGATGGACTACATTGATAAATTGTAAAAAGATTTAGGACTAAATTGACAAAATTAAAAAGTTTATGACTGAATTTGCACGAATGTAATAGGTTCGGGGCTTTCTTGGTAATTTTACCCAATAGCATGTGAACATGCATCTATTATGAAATGATGATTAGTATAGCAGACAATGTGGACGGAAGTGGGATACTACCATAGTAATTCCATCCATTAATAATCATTTTCATTTGACTGACAAAATAGAATAACCCTTAGCAATTTTCTTTTTGGCTAACACATCACAACATACAAGTGCAGAGTTTTGACGGCCCCACATCTTCGACTTACGGATTGGGATCCTGCAAAAATAGGAAAAGTTTGCATTTGAATGTTACTAGTTGGGATATTGACACCTCATCATTAGGCTGGTTAAACGGCTTAAATTCATTTCCTATCTTTCTTTCCTTTTCCCCTTCCCCTCTTTTCCCTTTTTGCCCCCCTCTTTTCTGACCCATGAGCAAACTTTGCCCAAAAGACAAAGAAATAGAGAACACAGAAGCAACTGCGATTCATGTCCCGCGATACGGCCCCATCAGAGGCTCGCTCCACATTTGTCCAAGCCCCCTGTCGCCCCCCGCCTTTGCCGCCGAGCGAGCCCCATCATTGCTTTTCTACTACCCTCGGCTAGGCTTACAAGATCAGATCTTAGGTTGTGAGCCCAACTCTTGCCACCATTAGGCGAGCGACGCAATATCTGAAGCCACGATTAGATCTGTCAAAGGATTATAAGTCTATTTCTAAACTCATATTTGATGAACTGAATTATTATATGGATTAGTATATTCAGTAAATAGATAAAAATGGGTTTATAATGGTAAAATCCAAAATAATATGGGTGTTAAATGAGTTCACAATTTATTTAGACCACACTCTTCTATATGACTCTCTCATTTTCATTCGATCTTATGTTCGCTCATTTCGTGCTCTCATCTTAGTTTGGATTTGAATATTTCTAAATTGGGCTAAATATAAAAGTGTTTTATTAATATGGATCTCATTAGGTATGGGCATCGTTCAAATTGAGTCAAGTATGGGTCACTATATTTGTATTGTATGAAAATGGATTAAAACGGATTAAAATGGGTCAAGTTTGGGTCGGATCAAACCCAAATCTGACCTAAATCGTCCGTTTAATGGGTTTAGTCACGAATCAAGATCCGAAAGATGGCAAGATACCACAACACAAGTGGTCCGACGGCAGTGGTGTGGTGGAGGAGTGGTGATAGAGATAGTGGAGAAATACTAGGGCTTGGGTTGGAGTTTTTTTGGTTAAGTACAATGAAAAAATTGGGGCAATTTGATCATATCAAATGGAAAAACCTTTTATCTTGACTTTAGAGGATGCTAAACCTAAATAAAGTCTCCTTTAAACCTTTTGTAGGTCGTGCATTATGATTTGTTTAACTAGGCACGCAGCAAACTAAAATTTCCAAATGACGCTCAAGCTAATTTAATCTTGTTTTACTTTGAAAAAAAAATGTTGTCTTGACACGCGTGTTGCCTATATTCTTTTGGCTCAACATATGCACTTAGTGCAATTACTTCGTGTGCTATCTGGTTGCTCAAGAGTACCTCCCTTCTGCCTGATCTGTCGAAGCCCAATGCTTTCGGAAAGAGCTTTCCATTTGTGCGGTCGGTCGGCAGTAAATTGATTTCATGCCGACACATTCATCTCCTTTATCTGTCACTTTCCGCTTTTTCCTACGTCGAACGAGAAATGAGCCACCCGAAGCTTCTTAAGTTTGGTCATCATGGAAGATAAGTACTAACAAAAAGGATTTTGCCTTTTCCAACGTATTCAGTTTTGTCCTTGTCGGGGATATCGTTTTCTTTGAAAATGTAGAAGTTGTCACTGAATCTAGGTAGAGAAAAAGCAAATCCCACCGTTCCAATGCATCTATGTAACGCTTTCTCTCACATATAATTTGATATAATACTAGAAATGATTGAGTTAAATTGCTGAAATATTATTTCACATTATTTGACTAATGAATTTGATTAGGCTTTATTCTCGCGATTTCTTTCCACTTAATAATTTTTATATTTGGATTGGACTTGTTAACATGGTATTAGAACCAAGCCTTGGAGTCCTTCATGCCCCGAGTTTATATTATGCACCAGTGGTTCTATGTTCTTCGATTCACATGCTTTCTTCCATGCTAGTCTGTTTTAGTCTCAATTAGCAAATAAGGAGATGTTGCAGTACAAATCCATCATCACTTGAACACTGGATTTGAATAGGCTTTATTTACATATAGGGTCTAACGGATGAAGGATTTTAGCTTATGCTCAATACTTTAATACAATGTCAGAAAGCCCGTATGTCATTAAAACTTAAATCTATGCAAGCAAATTTTGTTTTTACATAATCCAAGGACGCAGCCATAGAGGTCTCGACTATCTTGGAGGCTTAGGGCGCGTTTGTTTAAATGTGTTTCTATTCTCTGGAACACAAATTTTTGTTCTTTTGTTCCGAGGAATAAAAAAAAAGAACATAAACGCGTTTGTTTACACTTTTGTTCCTAGGAACAAAAAATCTATTTTTTTTTTTGGTTTCCGGGAACAGATTTGGAACAAAAACAAGAAGTAGAAAAAACTTGTTTCTTGTTCTTAGGAATACTTCCGAGAAACACTTTTTTTTCTTCTTATTTTTTCTCTTTCTTTTCTTCTTCTTCTTCTTCTTCTTCCTTTTGCCGGTCATTGGCCTTGGCCATGGCTGGTGCTGGCGACTAGCCAGACGAGGGCCGGCGACCTCGCCGGGCCTCGCCGGCCCCGGAGAGCCCGAGCCTCGCCTAGCCACGGCGAGGCTGGCTAGGCTAGGCTCAGCCTCGCCGAGGGCCGGCGAGCCTCGTCGTGGCTGGGCGAGGCCGCTGGCCCTCGTCAGCAGGTCGCCGGCCATGGCCGAGGCTGGTGACCGGCCAAAAGGAAGAAAAAAGAAAAAAAAGAAAAAAGAAAAAAGAAAGAAGAAAAAAGGAAAAAAAATTAAAAAATTAAAAAATTAAAAGAAACAAAAAAAGGATACAATTTTATCAAACATGTTTATGTTCTTTTTCTATTCTAGGGACATATATACAAGTTTACCAAATGCGTTCTTCTGTTCAGAAATTGTTCTCCGGAATAGAAATAGTTTTTATTTTTATTTTTATTTCCAGGAACAATTTTTGAACAAAAACGTTACCAAACACGCCCTTACTAAACACTTTACGAGTCCATGAGTCGGTTTGGTTTAAACTTTCAGACATAAAGCACTCTAAAAACCCCATACCTTTGACCTATTCAAGTGGTCTTGAACACATCAATCATGCCGAACATTCTGGGGGAGAGGAGAGGGACAGGGACAAAATCTGCAATTGTTTGGATGAAATCTGTACTGTAGTTGGTTCGTCTATCCTGGCAATTTTTTTTTTTTTTTTTTTTTATCGTGGCGAATGTATCGCGATGATAAAATTTGGTCGCGATAGGCAATTAAGACGAAGAAACTGGGCCAAAGCTACAAAATTTCATCGTGATAGCTTAGTTTTGTTTTCTTGTTTTTTCTAAGTGATTGCAATATGTTTATTCCCTATTAAATATGGGGGATGGTGTGAATTGCTCAGATCCAACCACGCCACCATTCTCATGTCCGTCACTTGACTGGCCCTGGTACCGTTAAGCATGCTTAACTGTGCAGCAAATCATATATACACTATGCATATGTACCTTTTCATTTTTCTCTCTCAGAATAAAATCAAGGCATAAATTACACTTAAATTCCTAAAATCCTAAATATTTCCAATTTATGTAATCAAGTTTCCAAACTTACCCAAAAAATACAATCAAGTATTTCTGTTAAATCCGTTCAATTTGAGTGACTGAAAAAAATACTGTGATTTTTTAAAAATATTTTGAATAGATGTAACATAACTTAAGATAAAAAGATAAAAGAAGGAAAAAAACAGCACCCATAGACTAACTGGAATGAAGTGGCAGTCCTCGTAGGGACTAGGTGAGGGCTTACAAGCCCTTGCCTAGATCTAGTCTAGACCCGAGCAAGAATTTGCAAGCCCTCGCGCAATGGTTTGGTCAACACTCCACGAGGGTTGGTTGACCCTCGCGTCAGGGTGGTGACGGCTGGATGCAAGGCTTGACCTACCCTGGTGCGGTGGTGGCAAGTGGTGGTCCCACCACCATGCAAGGGTGGTTGGCCCTTGCAAGTGGCTAGCAAAGGTTGTTGTCTTGCCAATCCTTGTGATGCCTAGGCAAATCTCAACGCTTGACAGTGAAAGGGGGGAGATAGCGAGGGTAATGTTCTAGTTTTGATTTTTCTCTTTTAATCTTTTGGGACTTTTGCTAAGGTGGCACCTCTTGACATCAAATCATCATTAATTTGTAGGGGTGATCGATTCTGAAGTGAGTTGGTTTCTGCCTTGGAACTTGGAATCGGACCAAACAAGATTGTCTCCCAATTTGCAAGACTGGGAATCGACCCTATTGACCCTTGGACCGGCATTTTCATTTGGGTTTCCTCTATTTAGAGAAATATTTTGACAATTCGAGCATAATCTATTCTCGCGGTCAAGGTCAAGTTGCATAGCGAATTCATAGTGATCGGTGATCTAAAAAGTTCAAGCATGAAGATCCTCATTGAAAAGGATAAAACAATGTCTGCCTAAACTGGAAAGGTACTGGTAACACATACAATAAAGAAATTGGAACCAAGCAAGAGCCTGTCAAATTAACTTGCCAAAAGAAATGCAGACAATACTCAAGCACATAAAAAACTAGCCAGTGCTTCTGCAAGTTACGTAGGAATCAACTAGTACAGGACGTGTACCCCTCCCAGTTTTGCAGAAGTTGAACAACTTGCAGCAGTAAAAGGCCGCCAGCGCCATAAATCATACATAGAAAATAAAGTACAATGCAATAGGAAAAAAAGGAAAACAGAACCGGGTAGGTTCCATCGATCCTGTCCGTTGGTCCGATTTTGCAGAAGGAATCAGAACCGGACGGGTTATTGTTGGTTTCGATATTGTGGAATCAGCAACCGGACTGATTTTTGCTGGACCTACCCAAAACTAACCGGATTGGTCCCATTCTAGGTCAAACCAGTGCTCAACCCTATTCATGTAGTGTCGAAAACGGTTGACAAATGTCCCTTCTGCATTTTTTGCCATTCAAATTGGACAGTGCTAACGGAGGTACTTGACTATACTTTTTGACCAAGTTTTGGTACATAATTGTGTAAATTGAAAATGGTAGGGTTAAATTGGCTTTTTTTTTTTTTTTGCATGTTTCAGGATTTTGATTGCAATTATCCGCAAATTTCGCTTTTTGGTGGACATCTGCAAATAATTTAATATTTTGCCATTTTGGAAGAGTCTTAAAAGAATGAGCGACACTAAAGGACGTACGGACAAACAAATTTTTCCTAGAAATACATGTCAAGGCTTCATGCTTAGTGGATGCTAGATCCACTACCGATGATGCGTCAGATCAGGGCTTCATGCGTTGACAGTAATGTATTAACTATTAAAAGGGACCTCTAGCATATGGGGCCATCTCTTTTTTATTTTTTCTCTTATGGCCCTAATCTATGCTAATGGTCTAGTTGTGCTTTCTTTTTATTTACCCAATACGCAATTTGTCGAGGACCAGTTGCAGTGTGATAAGCATGGTGACGTTGCCATCCGGGGGGCTTCAAATTTACATCATGTAGTCCTGGTTTTATATTCGCAAAATGACACCCTTAAACAAAAATACTTGCGCAGGGTCATATTTGACAATACCATAGCTCTTTTGGCTCCCCTACCTTAGATCATGTGGTCCTGGTTTTATATTCGCAAAATGACACCCCTACCTTAGATCTTCTCCAAGTTCTCAAGATTCAAAAGCTCAAAGATTAGCCAATGGCATCTAGTTAATGTTTCACTGCAATAAGTCCGCTTATGATAAACACATTACATGCAGCACTTTTCCTTGCCATTACCACAATCTCCATGAACAACTCAACGTGAAAACACTACTATGGAATTACATTAGAAAATGACATAGTAAAATTCAGAGAGACAATGAAGAAACAAGAGCATTATCTCATGTTTCTTAGGACGCTATTCGCATATAGAAGAAGGTGGCGATCGATCGATCCACTACTTCAATGATGTTGCGGATCTGGACCTCTGGGACTCGCCCTCATAAGCTCATAATAGCTTCGTTGCATGTTATCTACCTTTCCATAGTCTTCATGTAATGCTCGAACCACCATATTTAGTGTCTTCTCTCGGTTCGCGACGTGGGGAACTCGTGCATGGGAGCTCGGAAGTGAAAGCAATATCATCATTAGGCACAAACAAATCTTGAACATGCCCATCGCCATTCTTATTTCCTTTGAAGATAGCAAAAGAAGTCTTGGGTTGATGGAGAATTAGAGTTGGGACATCCTATATTTAGTGCTTAAGGATGGTTACCTTTTCATTTTCTAATGGTCAAAGTAGATACGCAAAAGGTACTGGATAATTAGTTCAGTCACTTGTTGTCCATTATGTTCTGGGAACTAAAATCATTGGATAGAACATCGCTTTGTCTGTATATTTCCCACCATGCTAGAGATACATTGTCGTGTATCGTGCAGTATTGAGCAAAACAACATGAGATTTCTTACCTATATATGGTGGAGAAGCTTTGTTGCTCAAACTCTCTTCTATTGGGTAAAGAACTGTTTATGATTAATGACTGCCAGTTTACAAAAAAAAAAAAAAAACTACTATTTTAAATTGATAAATAGTGAGTTTAGTTGGATAATTGAGTTTGGTTGTTATGATCGGCATAGTTATCCATAACTACATGATATGGTTATCGACAATTACAAAACCAATTTATTGATGACCACAATGAGTGGCTCGTGACAACCATACAATACAACTATTGATGAGCGATTAAGTGTGATCGATCAAGGGAGATTGATCAATGAAAGTGCTTCAAGCCATTAGACGATTGACATGACATAAATATTGACATCTACGAAGAAGAATCATCGACGACTATATGGAATCCACATCGATAAATAGTTGAGAAGTGTTCAACAAAGTTCATCGACGAAGCTTGCAAAATCTTAGCTATCCTAAAATTTGGCTAAGTGTTGGAAGCATGGGTAGGACATGAAGACAAGAATATTGACTAAAGGCAAGGGTACCAAGCATTGGTTGAGTAGCCTATGGCCTTGTAAGCTGTAATCGTTTGTGGATGAGATCGATGTGCGAATAGGAGGTATGGAAACTTGGGAGTGCAGTTGTAACTTGTCGATACCTGAATTTGGGCAACCCATTTAGTTATTTTTTACATAGAAAATTAGGGATCAACCCTGACCCCTAAAGAAATAAATTTTTAACATACATTGACATACTAGGAGCATTTTTCATTAAATAGTAATAAGTCCACATAAACTGTAGTGAAGCTTTAAGCTTGAGGAAGTGTGAAATTTGGACAAGCCCAAAGTTCCTCTAAAGCGGCCGAATATATTTGTGCCTAGCAAACGTGGTATCTCAAATTTGGAAATATTAATTTATTGAAGCAAACTTGGGAGGTAATTAAGCTTTATATTGTCAAATTTTGATTATAGGGAAATAAGAAAGGGTGTATAATAAGAAAGATGACATAATGTAAAATAGGAAATAAAGATATCCTTGGTTTTGGCAAGACAACCCTAAGCTTAACTATATATAAACCTGTCACGCCCCGAACCTCGAGCACGCGCACATCCCTCGGTGGTCGATAAAATTTTGCGACGTTCCCAGAACTCGTCGCCGACCCTTTTCATTTTATTTCACATGCGGAAGCGAATTAACTAATTCCCTGACAACAACATACATGGGATAGAAAAGCAGGACAACCAAATTCAAATCAAATACACTTTCATAAACACCTCAAGCTTATACAAAAGGTCTGTCTCATAAAGAACTACTGAGTCACCCATGCTCCTGACCCTTCCGCTTCAAGCTTCGGGTTCTTCGCACTAGGGACCTGAAAGTGGTTATTCAATAACCAGTGAGATATAAATCTCATCGAGTTCCACCCCTAAGCCCCGGTTAGTACACCAACTCAACTCAGGGTATCTATCCAGAACTACCCCACCACAAGCAACAACCAACAATCGATTCGCATACAACCTTACCCGGTATTCCATACCCTGCACGTTATAACTCAGCACAATACACGCAATGCACATGGCCATTAGATAATGCAGTTCATCAATCACATACGAGTCGCGTCACAAGCGATCTCACCTGGCCATTGCCACACTCTGCACGTTATCGATTCATGCGTGTGTGCCATAAACAATATGCTTAACTCATGCATGACTGGAATCAACAATGCAATGATTCTCATGCGTTCTTGCACAATAGTGCGCCACTCATCACGTATCAGTCGATCACATGAGTCCATCAATTCAATCAATCCAATTGATACCATACGATTGACACCATCTATCAATTCATACTATCTATCCTTTCATACTATCTATCATTCAGTACTATCTATCATTCATTACCGTCTATCAATTCATTCGTCAAAATGACATATGCTCTCCAAAGCTGCACTATAATTAGACGGTAGCTCGCCAAAGCTGTATAGATAAATAGTAGCTCGCCAAAGCTGATAGATAGATAGTAGCTCGCCAAAGCTGATAGATAGATAGTAGCTCGCCAAAGCTGTATATATATGTATATAATATTTGCTCGTCCAAGCTGATACATATATATAAACCAATGCTTGCCAAAGCTGTATATATATGTATATAATATTTGCTCGCCCAAGCTGATACATATATATAAACCAATGCTCGCCAAAGCTGTTCATTCAATAATAAACCATAGAACCGGATAAACAATCCAATGAAATCCAATGATTCAAACTGGTCCTACAAACCAATTACGGTGCCAAAAGCCAACACCGGGTATTTTCAAGTTAAATACCAAAACTTCACAATCATCACATAATTGCACAAATCGTCACTCAATTCATGCGGATGTTTATGCAATAACACATCCAATCACTTCATAGAATTAAACACACATGAAATTAAACACTTTTCATTCTCGAGTGAACAGTGTTTTGTGAACAGTGCTCGTGAACAGTAACTCATGAACAGTAAATCGTGAATAGTAAATCGTGAATAGTGTCGAGTGAACAGTAAATTTCCAGAATTTAATAAATGATAAATTAAACTCAGAAAGTATTAAAAGCATTAATTAAAGCAACCATCAATTAATTAAAGCAAAGCATACTTAATTAACCACATAAACCACATTAAGCAAATAAAGTAAGATTAAGCTAAACTAATCTTAGCCATTAATCTAACCACTTATCTTAGGACTAATATAACTTAATTAAATCACCTAAACTAGAATTAACAATAACTAAACCAACCCTAAGCAAGTTTAGGCACTAATCGAAGGATTAAGAGCTAAACTCACCCGTTAAGCGGGCCGGAGACACCGACGCGATGGCAACGTCGGAGGCGACGCTCCGGGACCTCTACCACGACAATCCAAGGCGGTCCCAAGCTCAACAAAGCAACCACAGCCTCTGCTTCTCTCTGCAACTCTCAAAAACTGACTGCCGGAGAAGAAACGGAGTTGAACGGCTTGGCCGGAGCTCCGGCGAGGGGGTTGGTCGACAACCGGAGGCTCCCGGGAGTCTTGGGAATCTTGTGGGTGGTTGGGATGGGCAAAGGAAGGGCTGGAATCGGAGAAAACGGGCTGCAAAGTCGAAACAGTCCAGGCTGCAGGCGGACCGACGGACCGGCGACCGGTGGCTTGCGACGGCCGTACAGGACGGAAGGCAGCTCCGTTCGGCACGAAATCAGGCTCGTTGGAACGGTATGTCTCTCACGGTCACGGTGATATGTGGGTAGTTCTCTGATTCAACCGGGAGGACCACTTTTGACTCGATTCTTCACCGAAGGGTCAGCTGGAACAGAAACTGGAGGAAGAGGAAAACGAGGGAGAGAGGAGCTCGTCCGTTTGGAGGCCGAATGGGGGAGAGAGAGGGTGATGGGAGAGCTGTTGCACTCCTCGTTAAAGCCATTAAATAGCCACTTCAAGTCCCCATGCATGACATCATCTTCTCTCTCTTCTTTTGCCTTATCCACAAGCTTTTAGGGGCAATTTGGTCATTTCCACCTTGCACAAATTACACATCTGACCTTGGGCTGAAATTGGTGGATGGGCCTAAGGATTGGGCTTGGCCATGAATAGGAATGGGCTTGGAAATTGATTGGGCTTGATTGGGCTCAAAGTTGGACCATGGGCTTTGAAAGATGAATAGTTGGTTTGGGCCCAATGGGCTCATTTGCTTGACTTAGGCCCATTTGGTGGCTGTCCCAACTTGGGCCTAAGGCCCACACTGGCTTGGCCCGGCCCACGTCCTCACGGGCTTGCTTCTTCGGTCCGAAAGCCCCTTTTCCAATTGCTCGGCTTAACTGACTCTGTCGACTGTTTGATGTAGCTTCATCCAAATCCGTCTCGGACATTCCCGACAATTCGAAGTCCAATCCTAAGTTCTCTTGCCATGTCAATTTTGCCCTAATGCCATTTTGGTTACAACTCAGACTAACGGGCGGCTCCGAGGATTCACGCGTAACCGACTCGTGCCAAACCACGTTCAAGACATCTCGACGCATGGACGTCCTCGACTGCATGAAATTACGGAGGATAGATTCTTATTTCAAAGTACACGATCACTAAGGATCGACATAGGGTCGTTCACGGGTTCAATAACGGTAAACGGAATCACCCGTCGTTCCATTATGTTCTGTCCGCGAATCGACTTCTAGTCGTCCTTAGAATCGGCCTGCCTATCTACAGGATCATCTTCATGCAAGTCTCACGGTTAAGTCGTTTTCCCAGGTCGAGTTCTTTAGTCGTACGGGTTTTGTCCTCATTAGCCTTTCCCCTCAAGGTCAGTATCTCGGGAGTGATGAATTCCGAGTGAGATCAACCAACAATGCATTGACGAAATTCACTTTCACTCGTCCTTCAGAGGGCTCGAATTTCAGGATGTCACAAAACCTATTAGAGATGGCTCACAATTAGAGGCTGGCAATACACAATAGAAAAGAAAAATGACACAAGAGAGCACAAAAAACCATACACACTCTCTCTGTTCCGCGACCCCCTAAAAAAATTCCACGTGTAGTTTTACGAAATCGACAAATACGAACTCATTAACCGTTGGATCGCCCTCAAATTTTGTGGAGAGTATTCTAAGTCATTCTTCTTGAGTTTTTCCGGTGGAGATGATGAGATAATATTTAAAACGTATGCCTTTGAAGGAGAAAATCAGATTGGTCGGAAAGCTAGAGAGTCCAATTCGCGGTTGCACTTAAGCGGAGAGTTTGCATTCGTTCTAAGTTGAAATATGTTAAAATTTTGAGGAGATCTCTATGACACCTATTATATCAACCCCAGAGAAGAAATCGAGCATCAACGATCCAAAGACCCCTTGTGATGTCCACAAATTCCAACGTTGCTGTTCACCACCTCTTGCCACACTATCGTGAGTCTCGCTGTCGCGGCGTGATTACTTACTGCCGCCCAACCACTTAACCCGTGCTGGACCTCCCTGCCACTGCCCATCCTTGTTGTTGGCCCTCTTGTTCGAAGTTGCTGCCCTTCTCCGTTCTTGACCTTGCTGTAGCCTTGCCGGTTGCCACAGTGGATACCCCTTAGCCGGTTGCAGTTCAGAGTTGGGATCTTAATTTAGGTAATTTCCCTAAAATGATTCTCAATCTCAATATTCGATTGCTTAAATTGTGAGTATTATGATTCTAACTTGGTATGGTTAAGATTTTAGGCGTATCATAAATAGTAAATTTCCTCTTTCGAGTTGTGCATATAATTTAATTTTCGATCTCTAAGACCTAAGATCAAATGCTTGATTACCTTTATATCCTATGTTGGATGTGGTGAATACTTAACTGCATGGGCTTAAATATTGCATGTCGTTATTTTAGATGACATTCCTATAATGAAAAATACAAAAAAAATAAAAAATTACATTTAGAATATATTACATGCCATTAAGTTTCCTAAATTAAAATTGCATATCTTAGCAACCATGTAGTGATGAGGAAATTACCTAAATTAAAATAACATTTAATATAGATTATTTCCTAATTTAAATTAGGTTATTTTATACTTTTGGTAGTTTCCTAATTTAACTTTGAAAGAAAATCTTATATATGTCTCATCTCATGCATTGCATATAGTTTCATTTTTCAGAAAGAGAAAATACCAAAATAAAGAGTTAGCGTTGCATCAATAGGTCACTATTCTTTTTAATAAAAGTCAATCAAGTAACGATAGGTGTCCTAGAGCTTAGTTCTTTTATTTATTAAAAAGAAAACACATAAATAATTAATCACGCTTTGTTTAATCAATAGGAATAATTTATAGTTGATCATATTTTTATGTCATCAGAAGTGCATGTAGGTTGTATTCAAATTAATTAACATGGCATTCATGTCATTTAGGATTTCATGTTAGTTTAGAACTCATATGGACTAACATTTAAATTTAATCATATTCATGTTAACCAAGAAAAGCCCAAAAACAATTGATTGGCATTGCATAATCATATTAGGAAATCATATCTAAGTCAGGAATACATCAAATGGTCTCTTGGTCTTTAATTCACATCTTGCTGAACATTTGTTTGAAGATTTGATTGGCGCATGAATGTCTTTTTCTATCTTGTCAAGCAATTTATTTATCGTTAAATTATATTGTTACTTGCGTATTTGCATGATCATTTCTCTTATGTTAATCATGTAGCCCTAAAATTGTGTCCATCTTTTGATGGAGAGTATGAAACACATCCTTACACGTTGGAGTGTTGCTTCGCATCTATTTGAGTCTCATGTCACGCTCGCCTTTGCCACTATGCCCAATCATTGTGCATCCTCTCTCTCTTGCGTGACTAGGCACTTGAGATTAGATCTTAAGTTGTGAGCCCTACTTTTGCCAGCATTAGGTGGCACAATATCTAAGGTCATGAGTCAAGATCCAAAAGATGGCAAGATATCGCTACATATGCAGTGATATTTAGGGGTGGGCATGATTCGATGATAGAACTTGGAACCTCAGAACTGGGCCGGTGGGAACCTGTAGGTTTTCGAGTTCTAAGGTGTGCAAGGTAGGTTTCACATTCCAAAAAAATGAGGAACTTATTTTGACGGGTAGGTTCCATATTCTTAGTTGGAGGAATATGGAACTTGGACCAAGAATTTGGAACGAGTTTGAATGTTTTTCTTGGTCCATGTCTCCGTAAGATCCTTTGATATTCTATGTTGTTCAATGATAAGTGTATAATCTGGAAGCATTAGTTTGAGTTTCCATTTTATGATTAAGATTTTTACTTTATTAATATTCATGTTTTTCGTGTATCTAAATATAAGTTATGGTTAGTGAATTGTGGTCGTTCAAATAATAATATAGGTGGAATTTGAATAAATCCTAAAACCGACCTTAGAATCTATGACAGGATAAGTTCCAAGTTCTAAGGTATGCATGACAGGTTCCAGGTTCCAGGTTCCAGGTGGAACCTGCACGAAATCTGCGCTTCCAGTAGTGTGGTGGAGGGGTGGTAAGGAAGAGAGGTGGGGAAATACTAAGGTTTGGGTATGAGATTTTTTGATGAAGTTTAATAATGAAATAGGGGCAATTTGGTCATCTCAAATGGTAAAAGTTATTATCTTGACTTTGGTGGTTGTGCATGATGATTTATTTAGCTAAGAACACAGCAAACAAATATTCCCCAAATGACACTCAAGCTAATTCAATTTAATTCAATTTAATTTGAAAAAGAAAATATGAGCTTGACATGTGAAAAGCCTATTAGGATTTGCCACACAATTACAAAGAAAAAAGAGAGTAAAAGAGAAAAAGAGAATTTGAGATGCAAAGTTCTATCTTGATTCACCTTAAACTAGGGCCACGTCTAGCTAAGGATTTCACTATAATTACCATAACATATCTCTTTGTTACATCCTTCAATCGTAAGAGAATAGAAAATATATATCCAAACGGAAAATGTATATGTCTCTCTCTCTCTCTCTCTAGTAGCTATTTATGAGCCAAATCCCAAAAAAATATTAGCTTAACCTCTAAAGTCACTGGGGCATTGCCCCTACATAGTTGATAGGAAGTATGAACCACACCCCAACATTCTTCCACTTGATGAATACTCCACATGCTTCTTTAAATCCAATATAGCTATACATCAATCAAACATTTCTGCACTATTCACCTTTGAATCAATTTTCTCTAGCATTATGGTTTTTTATTCTACTTTCTCTTGGATGAAGTGATATTAAATGTTGATGTTCTTTATTCTTCCATGAAATCTAGGATTCTTAGCCAAGTATATGGCACTCTGACTATCACACCCAATCTTCACTTCTCCTGGTGTAAAACCAAGCTCTTTACATAATTCACACATCCAGATTACTTCCTTAACAGCATGATTAAGGGCATGTACTTTGCCTCGGTAGTAGATAAAGCAACTGTGCTTTGTTTCTTGCTCATCTAATTCACAACTCCGCCGAATAAGGAGACAACATATCCGCTTGTTGACCTCCTACTATTGATGTCGTCTCCCCAATCTGCATCCACAAAACACTTTAGTTCTAACACTTGTTGTCCCTTTGAGCTTTTCATGCCTTTATAGTATAGCTCAAGTTCAGATGTACCACGAAGATAACAAAGTACTCACTTAGCTACCACCCAATGCTCTTTCCTAAGATTTGACATATATCTACTCAATACTCCCGCTACTTAGGCAATATTTGGACGAGTACAAACCATGGCATATATCAAGCTCCGAATTGCACTTGCATATGGGATTGTTGCCATCCTCTCAGCTTCCTCTTAAGTCTTAGGACACTAGAGCACTGACAACTTGGAACTTGTAGACATTGGGGTCTTCATTGGTTTACAGTCTGCCATGTTAAACTTTTTCAACACACTTTCAACGAAGATCTTCTGACTTAGCCACAACTTTCCATTCTCACGCTCCCTTTTTATCTACATGCCTAAGATAAAGTTTGCAGGGTCTAGATCTTTTATCTCAAACTGTTTTGCCCACAGTCCTTTCACAGTGCTAATCATTCTTGAACTATTCCCAACTAGTAGCATATCATTCACATATAAGGTTAAGATAATAAAGTCATCATCTAACCTTTCGAGTAGGCATAATGATCAACATCACAATGACTAAAGCCAAGCTTCAGTACATATGTGTCACGCCCCGAATCTCGAGCACACGCACATCCCTCGGTGGTCGATGAAATTGCGACGTCCCAGGACGTGTCGCCGACCCATTCATTTTATTGCACATGCGGAAGCGAATAAACAAATCCCTTGACAGCAAATGACATGGGATAGAAAAGCAGGATAACAAATTCAAAACCAAAACACACTTTTATAAACAAACTAGGTTTATATTAAGGGTGTGCATGGTCCGGGCGGGCGGTTCCCGACCTAGAACTAGGAACCGTCCGCTAAGGACCGGTTTCGAAAAATTGGAACCGGGATCCACCGGTTTGTTGCATGGATCCACCCGGGAACCAGACCGCTGGTCCAGTCCGGTTCCCAGGTGGATCCATGGAACCGGTCTCATTGACCACGAGATGAAAATCTTAAGCTAAGGAAAACCCAACATCAAAGAGAGGACATAATTGATCTCAATTCTTAGCTACACAACAAGCATCATCAAAGCAAGCCAAAAAGTTTCAACTCCCCAGTTAAACATCTTTGATGAGATGTTTGTGAGCTCCAACTGTAGAGCTTGACCTCCTGGATAGAACCTTTGAAAAAGCAATATATATCTTGATCATAATGTCTGAACACATATAGATGGATTTGGCATTTCAATCTAAAAGAAAGAAAAGAAGGGGTTAAAGAGGCAGCTTAATGGATCCATTTAGTCAACTTTGGAATATAATCCAAACGAGACAAGCTTAATTTGATCAAACTATACATAACACCCAACAAGCTTTTGGATATATAATTATTTTTGTGCTCTTTAGTCAAAAGGGTGAATATATTTTTTTTTTGGTTATAAAAGGGTGAATGATTTCAAAGGTGAAATTTAACTATGAAATTTAGAAGGTAATTTGATTGGATTTGCGGAATGGATATTTAAAATTTACAAAATATAACAAAAACAAGTCTACAGTCAATGATTTTAAATTTGATTTGGTGAAAAGTTGAACCTAAAGCAGAAAGTAGTTATTAGCATCCCCAAGATTTTTCATTGGAGAGAGAGAGAGACGGAACCAGAGAGGAACCGCCCGTATCTAGGGATTGTTAATTAGTAATTTTATTTTTTTAATATTAAAAATTAATCAGTTCGGTCTGGGTGGGCGAGTGGACGGATCCGCCGATGGAATCGGGAACCGGACCGGTACCCACTAGTTCCCATAAATTGGAACCGGGAATTGGACCGGTTCCCTCCAGAACCATCGGTTCCGGGCAGTTCTGGTCCGGTTCCGAGCGGTTCGGGTGGATCCCGGTTCTTTTGCACACCCCTAGTTTATATACAAAACTAGTCTGTCTACCAAAAAGATCGGCCCTCAAAAAGGAAACTGTCCTACGACCCATTAGTCGGACACGTTCACCGATCTTTCGAACTCTGCAGGCTTTGGAGGCGCCGGGTCCTCCACAGCACCATCAGGAGGGTCAACTACACCCTCGCCAAAAGCAGCATCGATAACCATAGTGGGGATCTCAAAACCCTAGAGCAGAACAACTCTGTATCCATTGAGCCCTCGGCGAAACCAAACCCTAAATCAATGAGGTACCCTCTGAGGTAGGCCCTCATTGACCCAGATGGTGGTCACTACGAGCTCATAGACCTAGTGGCCTCCGAGAACAGGGAAGTCAGTAATCAGCTTAGTAACCTTTCGAGACTGACCATAACGAACCAGCGAGGCCGCCATCTAAGGACCTGAAAAGATTGAGCCCATGACGAGGTGAGACAATGTCTCAGCAAGTTCATCCCCTAAACTCCGACTAGGAAGGAAATACACATAGCCACACAATCACACAACCGCAGAGACTCACCTTATCTCAGATCCTCCCTGTAGGTTGGCACAGTTCAAATACACAACCATATGCAGCAATCAAACTCAATCAATTGGAACGCCACCACTTTCATCTCAATAAACACAAGGGTCCTGATTATAGGGCCAAATCGTTATGACACGTCCCATATCGTGCCACACAATTTTGTCCCATAATCAGGTGTGTCAATTTCACTCATTAAGCATTCCAATTTTTAATCACGACCCAACTGGCACGGCCTACTCGACATTCGGTAGTCTTCTGGCGTAACCAAGCAACGCCTCATCCCTTGAGTGCGGCAACGTCCACCCAACACACATCGGGGACGGCATTCCCGAAGGAGCTTCAGTCCGGCCTCTACCGCGATCCGGCATCCATTGCTAGGGCATCCCATATAGGGGTACGTCCACCTGACTCATTTCGGGGACGGGTTCTCATAACCATTCATGCATCCATCCAATCCCGACCAAGACATCGTGCTTTGCACTCAAATGTCCCAATTAAAATAATATACTTGGTCCATTTTCTTCGTATTAAAAACACACGGTAAAATAATCGTGTGTGGGTACACGGTCGATTTGAACAAGAAAAATCCATATCCTTCCTTTTAAAATTCCATTGTTTGATATAATCTTTAAAATCACTTTCGGTGTTAAAACCCGACATCTGAGATTTTCTAATTAAATATCAAAATTTCACAATTTTGGAATAAATAACCAAAATTTCAATCACCACTCAATTTGCACAAATTAACACTCAATTGCATAAACTAAGCATACCATTGCAATCGGCACGAAATTCCGGTCACTGGCTATCCTAGTATAATTTTCGAAAAATAATAAATAATTAAATAAATTACAAAATAATTAAATAATGCAAATTAAATACGATAAATACTCACTTAGGCCGGAAATGCTAATCTAACCACCTAAACGGGCCTAGAAAATTTTCGAACCTATCTAGATAAATAACACAACCTCTTTAGCCCCTAATTATTCTTTTCTAACCACTTAACATGCATAATTAAATAATTAAATCACTAATCTAAACTAATTAACCACCTAATCCATACTTAGCCTAAATTAATTATCCATTAAGCATCATTAACTCCATAAGCAGAGTTTAACAAGTAAACTCATTGGTTTAGCGGGCCGGTGAGTCCATGGCGACGGCAACGCGGAGGCGAGCGACACTCGAGCCTGCAGTGACACCAACGGAGGTCCGAACGGGCCTTAAAACGGGCCTAGAAGACCTCAACCCACTGCTGAGGTTCGGCTTTTGCTTTGGGCTACTGGGTTTGATCGAGCGGTTAGATGGCGCGAAAACAGCGAGGAGGTAGACCAGGTGGCTTCAGCGGCTCCTGGCAGTGGCGAATGGTGGCGGGACGGCGACGGTGGAGCTCCAGCAAGGCTACGACGGCGACCAAGGCAGCTCGGGATGCGGCTGGAAGGCTCGGACGCAAGCGGATAGGCGCACAGACGTGCGGATTGGCGGGCGGGGCTCGGGTAGTGCGACGACGCATGACGGCGGTAGAGGAGACGGTCGATGGCAGGGGGTCTTCTCTAATTCTCTCTAGAATTTTGAGCTCTCAAAACTCTCAACAATGGATAAAGCAAGCTCAATGAAGAAGAAGAAGCTAGCTGAAGCTTAAAGGGGGCCCAATTGCCCCAAAAGTCCTAGAAAATATCTCCAATTGCTCATTGCTTGGCCCCCACCTGATCAGCCCTCAACCTTAGCCATTTTGCTGCACCAAAGTTATTGAAGAGGTCCAAAATGTTACTCCCCCCTTGGACTACGAATTTGGACAATTTCCTTCCAAATCCAATTCAATTCTCCTCCAATTGAGCTCAATTTGGTCCCCATAAAATCAACCAAGGTGCCATCGTCCATCTCATGATTTTTCTTTGTCAATTGAACCAAAATAGCCTTACTTTGATTTTTCGCAGAAATCTCGATTTTTCGCAGAAATCTCAGGTTTGTAGAAAAATCTTCGAAGAATGACTCGACGTTCCTAAAATGAATTGTGACATGATAGAACTTTCAATTTCTGAAATTGGGTTTAAATTCACGGTTAATTTCAACCAGGCGCGATTTTAGCGTGACCTAACCTATTGAGTAGCTTTTAGGAATTTTTGGTACAATTGACTTGTGGTCGATTATTTTCGAGCCACATTATGCATCTTCAACTCATTGGCGACTTTCGGTTGTCGTGAAAATCTCGAGGTTTCAAATATGAGCATAGGGGACAGAAATGACAAAAAAATCAGTTTAATGTCGTTCGATGAGAATTTTGCAATTAGGTGAAATAACCTACACTTCAATCACATACCTCAGTTGAATCTACCTATCTTCGATCTCTAATCGATTTTGACAGTGCCGTATTGACCCTTGTAGACTAGCACAGTCGAGTAGTCGATTTCTGGTTGAATTCTCAAGTCTATTGCGTTAAAATCACTTAACAGCTTCACCAGATAGACTAGTTATCTCATGAGTGATTAGCTCAGAGAAAAAGATTATAGGGGTGTCGATAAAAAGCCCGACTTATTCAATTGAAAACACAACCTGAAAATTAGGATGTCACATGTGAGTCGAACTTTTGATACCACATCTTTGGAGATTGTTTCAGGCCATATAAAGACTTATTCAGTTTGCAAACAAAGTCTTCTTTTCCATTGATCTTAAACCCTTCTAGTTGCTTCATAAAAATATCCTCCTCCAAACCACCATGGAGGAATGTTGTTTTCACATCAAGTTGCTCTACCTCTAGATTGTATGCATCTGCTATAGATAAGACAAGTCTTGTGAAATTTAATTTTGCTACAGCAGAAACAATCTCACAATAATCGATTCCCTCTATCTATGAATATCCCTCGCAACCAAACGAGCTTTGTATCGTTCTATCTCTCCATCTGCAGATATTTTCTTCTTGAAAAGCCACTTGTAATCGATTGCCTTTCCATCCATGAGTAATTCTACTAGACTCCATGTTTTGTTTTTATCTAATGAGTCCATCTCATCTTTCATGGCTTTCTCCTATTGTTTGGCATACTCCACACTTCTTGCTTCCTCAATAGTACTTGGATCACCATCTGTAATAATTAGAGCACAATTTTCATTACCAGGAAATAGGGTACACCTCTCAGGTGGTCTTCTCAACCATGTGGACCTTATTAAGACTGGTACAGATGGTGCTTCATCTTTAAATTCAGTTTTAGAATCTATTATATCATCTATCCCATCAAAATCATCAACTTCAGAGTTTGAAATTTCTATTCCAGCTTATAAAACTTCTGTCTCTTCCTTCAAACCACAATCTAACTTAATTGTCTTTGGTTTTTTAGGTTCTTGTAAAACAATATGATTTATCGTAGATTCCCTGAGCATCACATCTTTGTTGTAGATAATACTTTTAGCATCAGAATTCCATAAGTTATACTCTTAACACCATCCTTGTACCCAATGAATATGCACTTCTTTGACTTGCTCTCAAGCTTATTCCTCTTTTCCTTGGGCACATGCACAGATCTTCACAACCAAATAGCCTAATATGGGATATGTCTAGCTTCTTTCCGAATAGTACCTCAAATGGTGTCTGACCCTTCAAAGTTGATGTGGGGGACCTATTCTTCATATAACACATAGTAACCACTGCTTCTACCCAAAATTCATATGCTAAACCTGCATCGCTTAGAGTGCGTTTGGTAACAATTCTGTTCAAAAATTGTTCCAGGGAACATAAATAGAAAAAAAACTATTTCTGTTCTGAGGAACAATTTTTGAACAGAAGAACGTGTTTGGTAAACTTGTTCTTGGAATAGAAAAAGAACATAAACACGTTTGGTAAACTTGTATAATTTTTTTGTTTCTTTAAATTTTTAAATTTTATTTTTCCTTTTTTCTTCCTTTTGGCTAGTCGCCAGCCTCGACCATGGTCGGCGACCGGCCGATGAGGGCTGGCGGCCTCACCCAGCCACGGCGAGGCTCGCCGGTGGCTGGGTGAGCTCGGCCTCGCCGGCCCTCGACGGTGGTCGCCGGCCATGGCCAAGGCTGGCAACCGGCCAAAGAAAAAAGAAGAAGAAAAGAAAGAGAAGAAAAAAATAGGAGAGAGAAAAATTGTTTCTCGGAAGTGTTCCGGGAACAAGAAACAAGTTTTTTTTGTTCCTTGTTTCTGTTCCAAATTTGTTTCCGGGAACAAAAAAATAGATTTGGAACAAAAACGCAAACAAACGCGTTTTCGTCCTTTTTTTTTCCCTAGAACAAAAAAATAGAAATTGTGTTCATGACCAGAAAAAAAGAACACCAACAAACACGCCCTGAGAGACTGATTAAGTCTCTCCACCACCTCCATTCTACTAAGGTGAATATCACGTTGTTTTCTTCCTTGCAATGCCACTGATCGCACAAAATTGATTAAATTTCGTTGAATCGAGTTCTCTTCCATTGTCAGTCCGCAAAATTTTAATTTTTTTTATTAAACTAATTTTCCACCAAAGCTTTGAACTCGCAAAATTTTTCAAATATATAATCTTTTCTCTGCAAGAAATATATCCACACATATTTTAGAATAATCATCAATGAAAGAAACATAATACCTTGATTTTCCAAATGATGCTACAGGTGTAGAACCGAAGACGTCATTGTGGATTAGATCTAAAATTCTTTTAGCTCTCCTTCCTATAGATTCAAAAAATACTCGATTTTGTTTCACATGTAGACAATGTTCACAAAATCTAAAACCATAGAACAGCTTGGGATTCCATCCACCCATATTCCTTGAGGTAAGGGGTCATCAATCCTTTTTTACCAATATGACCTAATCTCCAATGCCATAATATTGAATGATCTTTTTCCACCTACGAGATATAATTCTCACCATTGATCACCATGTTTCCCAAGAACTTTCGTAGTTTTCCATATCTTTTTCCTTCGATGATCACCATAGATCCTCATATTAGCTTGCATGAATACTTGTCTCTAGTGAAAGTAATGCTGGCATCTACCATGGTTCTCATATAAATAAGATTTGTAGTAAGATCATGAATATGCATCACATCTGGAAGATTCTTGATTGTCCCATCTTTCAATTTCAGCTTCACTTTTCTGCGACCAACTATATCAAGCGTCATATCATTTCCCATTCGCATTGTACCTCCTTGATATGACTTATAATAGCACCAATTTCTATGAGGCGTCATGTAAAAAGACACTCCAATATCAATTATCTATGTACTATGGTCACCCTACAATGAATTACAGATGAGATACATTTCTCCTGAGTTGCTATCATCATCCTTCTTTGTACTTGAGGACGATACTTCATCTCACTTCTCTAGACCCACGCCTTTGCTTCCACAATCTTTCTTCAAATGTCTAGGCTTTTTGTACTTCCAACACGTAATTTCCAATCAATATCAGCTTTCAAATCTTCCTCTAGGCTTATTCTTGCCACCAAATCTGGATTTGGATTGTTCACTGTTTCTTCCTCTTACAAACCTCTTGTGTTGCATTATCATAACCTGCTCTCCTCATCTCCTCATATAATAAAGTAGCTACAATGTCCTCAAAGGATAACACACTAACACCAACACCAATGGAAACAATTAGATGTTCCCATGAATTTGGCAACAAACACAACAAAGTACATGCTTTATCTTTCCTCATCCAGATTGACATTGATTGATGTAAGTTGCCCACAAATAGTATTAAACTCGTTTAGGTGTGCAGAAAAAGAATCACCTTTGGTCATCTGAAGGTTGTACACTTGTTTCTACAGAAATAGTTTGTTCATAAGCGACTTGCTCTGATAAAGATTTTCTAGCTTTGTCAAGAGATCTTTTGCCATTTTCTCAAAAGTCACATTTATCAAAACGTTATGAGTAATGCATAGCTAGATTAGGCCTCGCGCCCTCTGATTGCTAATATTCCACTCCTTCAATTCAGTAGACGTGGATTCCTTTGCCTCATCCTCCGTTGACTTCTTTTTGGATTTTTCCTTAGGTTTATCTTCTTTGATCACGTGCCACCAATCTCTATCCGCGAGCAGAGCCTCCATCTTCAATTTCCATAACTTGAATCATTTTCCTCTAAATTTCTCTACTTCAATATGTGATTGACCAGACATCTTCCAAAGATTTGATTTTTTTTTTGGATCTCTCTTCACCGAGAAACCCTAACCTCAAGCCAAGCTCTGATACTAGATGTTAGGATTCGTCACATAATCAAAAAGAAGAAAAGATAGTAAAAGTGAGAAAGAGAATTTGAGACCCAAGGTTTTATCCTGGTTTACTCTTAAACTAGGGCTATGTCTAGCTGATGATTCCACTATAATTAGCACCTCGTACCTCTTGGTTACATCGCTCAATTACAAGAGAAAAGATAAAATATATATCCAAATAGAAATATATATATATATATATATATATATATAGTTGCTATTCATGAGCTCAAGCTCAGACTACTAATAAAATATAAAAAGAGAATATGTATATCCAAACATAATATAAATATATATTTATCTATTTATCCAATAGTTATCCATGAGCCTAAACCCAAATTACCAATAATATATGAACTCAACCTCTAGAGTCACTGGGGCACTGGCCTTATACAATTGATAGGGAATATGAATCACATCCCAATAAAGCCTACATTCTTTTGGTCCAATATATGCACTTAGTTCACTTAAAAAGAAAAAAAAACATATGCACTTAGTGCAATTACTACGTGTCCTTTGTTGTTGATAAAAAAGACCCCCATTTTGGCTGATCTGTCGATGCCCAATGCTTTTGGAAAGAGCTTTTAACCATTAGTACTTTGATTACATGCTGACACATTCATCTGTTTTATCCGTCACTCCGGGCATTTTTCCTACGCCATACCAGAAATGAACTACCCGAAGCTTCTTAAGGTTGGTCATCATATAAGATTTGTGCTAACAAAAGATTTTGTGTATGATGTTGCCGGTCAAAGGATAGTAAACGACATAGTTCACTCAATTCAACAGGCCAACTAGACATCTGATTTAAAGTTTCAAACCAAGCTAAATAAGCAAGAAAATTAGCCACCTTTTCCAACATATTCAATATTGTCCTCGTGGGGGAGATACTGTTTTTTTTTTAAAGTGTAAAAGTCGTCACTGAATCTAGGTAGAGAAAAAGCAAATCCCACTGTATATCCAATGTGTCTATGCAACGCTCTCCCTCCCGTGTAATTTGATATAACACTTGACATGGTTGAGTTATATTGCTGAAGTGTTATCTCATATTGCTTGATGGATGGATTTGATGAGGCTTTATTCTTGTGGTTTCTCTTCACCTAATAATTTGTGTACTTTGGTTGGACTTGTTAAAATGATATCGGAACCAAGCCTTGGAGTTCTTCATGCCCCAAGTTTATATCATGCATGCATGGCTCTACCTTCTCCAATTTACATGCCTTCTTCCATGCTAGTCGGTTTCAGTCTCATTTTGCACATAAGAAGATGTTGTAGTACTGAATTGTCATCACTTGAAGTGATTTGACTAGACTTGCATATAGTCTCTAATAGATTTAAGGATTTTAGCTTATGACCAGTACTTTAATACAATGTCAGAAAACCATGTCATTAATTCTTAAACCTATGCAAACAAATTTTGTTTTTTCATAATTCAGGGCGCAATCATCGAGGTCTTGACTATCTTGGAGGCTTACTATACAAATCTTGTGAATCGGGTTTAAACCATTGACTTAGACACAAAGCACTCTAAAAACCCTATAACCTGATTAAGTTCAGATCTTTGATCTATTCAAATGGTCTTGACCCCATCAGCCATGCCAACCATTTTGGTGGGGGGGGGAGAGGAGAGGGACACAAGGACAAAATTGGCAGTTGTTTGGATGAAATTGTCGTTGTAGTTGGTTCTTCTATCTTGCCAAAATATTTTTCATTGTGGCGAATGTATCACAATGATTAAACTTCGTCGCATTAGGCAATTAAGACGAAGAAAGTGGGACAAAGCTAAGAAATTTTATCATGATAGCCTAGTTTTGTTTTTTGTTTTTTTTTTTAGTGATTGCAATCTGTTTATTCCTTATTAAATATGGGGATGGTGTGGGTTGCTCATATCCATCCACGCCGCCATTCTCATGTCTATCACTTGATTGGCCCCGGTACCGTTAAGCATGCTTAACTTTGGAGCAAATCATATATACACTATGTATATGTACCTTTTCCTTTTTCTCTCTTGGAATAAAATCAACAGGTAAATTACAGCCAAATTCCCAACACTTATAACAAAAATACATTCAAGTCATAAATATTAAATACTTTCAGATTATGTAATCAAGTTTCCAAACTTACCCAAAAGGTACAATGAAATACTTATGTAAAATCCATTCAATTTGAGTAATTGAAAAAACTACTGTGAGTTTTAAAAAATATTTTGAATAGACATATTGTTGATTGACAACGTCCATATGAAGGAAAATAACCTAAGAATTATTAATTTTTTGGGACTTTTGCTAAAGTGGCACCTCTTGACATCAAAGCACTGTTAATGTGTAGGGGCGATTGATTCTGAGGTGGGTTGGTTTCTGTCTTGAAACTTGGAATCAGACAAAATAAGGTCGGCTCCCAAATTGTAGGACCGAGAATTGACCCTTGACCCTTGCACCAACATTTATTGTTTTCTGGGTTTCTTCTGTTCAGAGAACTATATTGACAAAAGCATAATCTATTCTGGCAGTCAAGATCAAGTTGCATAGGGAACTCATAGTGATCATTGATCTAAAAGTTTCAAGCATGAAGATCCTCATTGACAAGGATAAAACAATGTCTACCTAAACTGAAAAGGTACTGGTAACACTTAGAATTAAGAAATTGGAATCAAGCAAGAGTCAGTCATATTAATTTGCCAAAAGAAATACAGACAATACTCAAGCACATAAAAAACTAGCCAGTGCTTCTGCAAGTTACGTAGGAATCAACTAAGATAGGTGACCCCTCCCAGTTTTGCACAAGTTGAACAACTTGCAGGAGTAAAAGGCCACCAGCGCCATAAATCATGAACAACTCAACGTCAAAACCCGCTTATGATATTGCATTAGAAAATGACATAGTAAAATTCAGAAATACGATAAAGAAACAAGAGCATTGTCTCATTCTCCCTAGGACGCCATTCGCATATAGAAGGAGGTGGCATTCGTCTTGTTCAGTTGATCCATCACTCGTTACTTCAATGATGTTGCGGATCAGGACCTCTGGGACTCGCCCTCATAAGCTTGTAATAGCTTCCTTGCATGTCATCTCCCTTTCCATAGTCTTCACGCACTGCTCGAGCCACCATACTACTTGTCTTCCCTGGGCTCACAACATGGGAAAGTCGTGCACGGGAGCTCGGAAGCGAAAGCGTTATCAGCATTAGGCACAGATAAATCTTGAACACACCCATTGCCATTTTTATTTCCTTTGAAGGTAGCAGGAAAAGGTCGTGGGTTGATGGAGAATTAGACTAGGGACATCCTATAAATAGTGCTTAAGGATGGTTAGCTTTTCATTTTTCTAATGGTCAAAGAAGATTCGCGAAAGGTACTGGATAACCAGTTCAGTCACTTGTTGTCCATTTTGTTCTTGGAACTAAAATCATTGGATTGGACGTTGCTTTATGCGTAGATTTCCCACCATGCTGTAGATACATTGTCGTGTATCGTGCAGTATTGAACAAAACAACACGAGATTTCTTACCTATATATGGCGGAGAAGCTTTATTGCTCGCTCTCTCTTCTATCGGGTAAAGAACTTTTTATGATTAATGACTACCAGTTTACGCACAAAAAGAAAAAAAACAAACTCTTTTAAATTGATAAACGGGGACTTTAGTTAGCTAATTGAGATTGGTTGTTGTGATCGTCTTAGTTATCAATAACTACATGATATGGTTATCGACTATTACAATACCAATCTATAGATGACCACAATGTGCGGCTCTCGATAACCGTACAATACAACTATTGATGAGTGCTGGAGTGCGATTGATCGAGGAAGACTGGTCAATGAAAGTGCTTCAAGTCATTAGACGATCAGCATGACATGAATATCAGCATCTATGAAGAAGAAACATCAACAACTATATGGAATCAACATTGACAAATAGCTGAGAGGTGTTCAACAAAGTTTGTAAGATTTTGTTGGATCATAGCCGATTATTCTAAAAGCTTAAACTATTAGACGAATGCATGGTTTATTATTTAAATACTATAATAGTCTCCCTCACGCTTAGTCTAGTCTTTTGCCCAGTACTAAGTGTGAAATTTTAATTGGATAGGCGAATGAGGCCTGGTAAGATTTGAACTCAGGACCTCTAGTACCGATATCATGTAAGATTTTGTATGACCATAGCTGATTATTTCAAAACTTTTAAATTTTTAGATGAAGGTGTGGTTTATTATTTAAATATTCTAACAAAGTTCATCAACGAAGCTTGCATATAATTTGTTATCCTAAAATTTGGTTAAGTGTTGGAAGCATGAGGAGGACATGAGGACAAGAATATTAACCGAAGGCAAGGGTAACAAGCAACGGTTGAGTAGCCTATGGCCTTGGATGTTGTAATTATTTGTGGATGAGATCAGCATGCAAATAAGACGTATGGAAACTCGGGAGTACAGTTAACTAACACCTGAATTTTACCAACTCATTTAGTTATTTATTCCATAGAAAAATTAAGGATCAACCCCGACCCCCAAAGAAATAGATTTTTATCTTGCATTGGTATATGAGGAGCATTTTTTTTGTTTGATAGTAATAAATCCACATAAACCATAGTGCAGCTTTGAGCATAAGTGAATTATCTACTAAACCTGCAGAAGCGCAAAATTAGGACAAGCCCAAAGTTCCTCTAAAGCGGCCGAATATACATGTGCCTATCAAACGTAAACTAAATTAGGAAATGTTAATTTATTGAAGCAAAGTTGGGGGTTAGTTAAGCTTTATATTGTAAAAATTCTATTATAGGGAAATAAGAAAGGGTGTATACTCCAATAAGAAAGATCACATAACCTAAAATAGGAAATAAATATATCCTCGGTTTTCGCAAGACAACTCTGACCTTACCCCTATATAAACCCATTAGAGATGGTTCACAATTAGAGGCTGGCAATACACAATAGAAAAGAAAAATGACACAAGAAAGCACAAAAAAACATACACTCACACGAGTTCTCTCTCTCCCGCAACTCCTAAAAAAATTTAGTAATAAATGCATTCGAAGTCCTAAAATGCAATTAAGTCCTAAAACTTTCAAAAAGTACAATTAAATCTTAAAACTTGTCACAAAATGCAATTAAGTCATAAAACTTTCAAAAAGTACAATCAAGTCCTAAAACTTGTCAAAGTGGTTCAATCTAAGTCTTTCCATTGATTGCACTTTTTGAAAGTTTTAAGACTCGATTGCACTTTCGAGATAAGTTTTAGGATTTTATTGAATCTTTTGAAAGTTTTAGGACTTTATTGAACTTTCGTAACAAGTTTTAAAACTTAATTGCACTTTTGAAAGTTTTAGGACTCAATTATGTTTCATGATAAGTTTTAGGACTTCTAATATACTTATTTCAAAAATTTATTAGATAGTTTCTCGATATTGACAAATACCCGTTCATCAACTGTTGGATCGCTCTTAAATTTTGTGAAGTGTATGCTAAATCATTATTCTTGAGTTATCTGGTGGTGATGATGAAAAAGTATTTTAAAATAGGTCTTTGAAGGCGAAAGTCATTGGTCGGACTGCTAAAGAGTCCAATTCGCGATTGCTTGAGTATGCATTTGTTCTAAGTCTAAATGTGTTAAAATTTTGAGGAGACCTCTACGCCACCTATTTCCTCAACCCTAGCAAAATAGGGATGAGTGATTTCAGGTTCCGTACAAGTTTCAACTGAAGCCTGGAGCCTATTCGTTGGAACAGGTTTCTTAATTGAATGATTATAGTGAATTAAAATCTTTAATGACTACCACTTGTTTTTACAATTCATTGACCATAACTTATATTTAGACGCATGAAAAATATGAACATTGGTAAAATAAAAGTCTTAGTCATAAAATGGAATATTAGTGTTTTCAAGTTATACATTCATTATCAAAAGCAAATTCAACCCAAATGCATAAGTTATTAGGTGGAGAGAAACCACAAAAATAAAGCCTCATCACCACTAGTCAAGTAACGTGAGATAATACTTTAGCAATTTAACTTGGTTTGAAACTTTATACCAGATTTCGAGTTGGCCTGTTGGATTGAGTGAACCGTGTCGTTTGCGACCCTTTGATGGACAACATCTAACCCAAAATCTTTTTTTTTTTTTTTTGGCGCTAATCTTCCATGATGACCAAACTTAAGAAGATTCGGGTGGGTCATTTCTGGTTTGACGTAGGAAAAAGCGCAAAGTGACGGATAATAGAGAAAAACACGTCGGCATGTAATCAAAATACTACTGATTAAAAGCTCTTTCCAAGAGCATTGGGCTTTGGCAGATCAGCTAAGAGGGTCCTTTTGAGCAAACAGACAGACAGCACACGTAGTAATTGCACTAAATGCATAAGTTGAGCCAAAAACATGTAGGCGTTACGCGTGTCAGGACAACATCTTTTTTTTCAAAGTACAACAAATCTATATCAGCTTAAGCGCCATTTGGGGAATTATGGTTTGCTGCGTGCTTAGTTAAATAGATCATAATGCACGACCCACAAAAGGCTTAAAGGAGACCTTATTTCAGGGTTTGGCATTGTCTAAAGTCAAGATAATAACTTTTATCATTTGATATGATCAAAGTGCCCCTATTTCTTTATGGGGTCCATTAGCATAATAATCTTTGGATAACTCATTGAAATGAAGAGGCAGTCCTCATGAGGAGTAGGTGAGGGCCTGCAATCCTTTCCTAGATCTCGGTTAGAGTTGGGTGAGGTTTGCAAGCCCTTGCGTAGCGGTTTGGCCACCACTCCACGAGGGTTGGTTGACCCTTGCATCAAGGTTGCAAGGGCTGGGCTCGAGGCTTGACCTACCCTTGCGCAGTGGTGGCAAGTGGCAGCGTCGCCACCCTGCAAAGGTTGCCGATCCTTGTGATGCTTAAGAAAGGGTCAATATTTGCTACCGAAGGTCAAGCAACGAGGGCAATGTTCTAGTTTTGCTTTTCCTCTATTAATCTTTTGGGACTTTTGTTAGGGTGATCGATTTTGGGGTGGATCAATTTCTCCCCTCAAATTTGGAATCGGACTAAACAAGGTTGCTTCTAGGTTTGTAGAACTGGAAATCAACCCTGGTGACCCTAGGAACAGCATTTTTATATATATTTATATTGGGTTTCTTCTATTCAAAAGAACTATCTGGACATTTTAAGTATCATCCGTCCTAGCGGTCAAGATAAACTTTCATAGGGAACTCATACTGATCATTGATCTAAAATATGTAAGCATGAAGATCCTCATCGACAAAGATAAAACAATGTCTACCTGGACTGGAAAGGCACTAGTGACACATCCAATTAAGAAATTGGAATCAAGCAAGAGCCAGTCAAATTATATTGCCAAAAGAAATCCGGAAAATACTCAAGCACAAAAAATTAGCCAGTCCTTCTGCAAGTTAAAGTAATCAACTAACATAGGTGTACTCCTCCCAATTTTGTAGAAATCGAACACCTTGCAGCAGTAAAAGGCCACCACCGCCAGAAATCATACGTAGAAAATGAAGTACAATGCAAACTAGGAGAAAAAGAAAAACAGAACTGGGTAGGTTCCATTGGTCTAGATCCATCGTTCCGGTTTCGCACAAGGAACCAGGAACTTGACCGGTTATTGTAGATTCTAATTTTGTGGAATTGGGAACTGAAGTGGTTTATGCTGGAATCATCTATAATTGGCCGGTTTAGTCCGACTTCCAGATTGACCCGGAACCGGTGCACACCCCTATTTGTGTGGTCTCTAAAAATCTTGACAACCAATCATACGTGATAATGACCCTCTTCTCTGACCAGACATATAGAGTAGATTAACGCATTTAAAGTATAATTGCAGAAGATAATGCGTTGACAATTATGTGGAAAAGGACCTTTAACGTATTGGGTCATCTCTATTTTATTTTTTCGCATTTGGCCCTAATCTATGCTAATGGTCTGGTTGTGCTTTCTTTTTATTTACCCAATACGCAATTTGGTGAGGACTCGTCGCAGTGTGAAAAGCATGGTGACGCTGCTATCCGCTGCGCTTCAAATTTACATCCTGTGGTCCTGGTTTTATATTTGGACAATGACACCCTTAAGCAAAATTACCTGCGCAGGTTCATATTTGATAACACCATAGCTCTTTTGGCTCTACTACCTTAGATCTTCTCCAAGTTCTCAAGATTCAAAAGCTCAAAGATTAATTATTGACACCTAAATTTTGACTATGTTGGAAATATGGTTTGATAACTTGGGAAACATCGATCCTGAGTATCAATGATTGTTTCATTTAATCAGTAATTGACTTGGTAAAATAGGAATTAGAATCAATGCATATTTCTTTCCTGTTTTACACTTTAGTCTTGTATTACAAATACTATAATGAATGTGTACAAGAAATATACTGAAATACAAAGCTCCAGTTCTTCCTCTCCATTTCTTTTCAATTTCTGTCATGATATCAGAGCGATCTTTTCTGACCTAAGCTTCCGCATCTTCAAATTGCTTTTCGGTTCTTTTTTGGTTTGCTGTTGCGACTTCAACCTGCAAAACAAATCAGCCACCGAATTGAATTCTTTTACTCTGCTAAAAAAACCTTGACAAAACCAACAAATGGAAGAAGCCTCCAATTCACCTCAATAGATCCATGATCCAGCACTTGTCGACCCAACAGAAGGAGTGATACCTGCTCGATCATCAGCCACTGCTTCATCGATACCTGCTCAATCATCGTTCCAACCACAGGGACCGATCCAGTGGCCTTACCTCGGCTGGTACCCCCTTCAAGGCGGACCATCTGGGGAGAATTACCCAAACGATGGGTCAGGCTGGATGAGAACAGGGCCTGGATCCATTCCACAACCCGGCTTCCAACCCGGGTTTCTGCCCTACGTGTTTCCAGCCAACGGCGGCCGTCCCGAGCCCGGAGATCCTCTTCACACGACGACGGCCGACGGACCGGAGCTCAGACTCATCAACATACAGCTCACCGGACAAGACAACTACAACGCTTGGGCTCGAGACCTCCGGCGAGCACTTGTAACGAAGGACAAGGACGGTTTCCTTGACGGCACCGTCCCCTATCCGACCGACGAACGACTGCAACGTTTCTGGAAAAAATGCAACCAATTAGTGCGTACCTGTTTTGGCAATTGCCTTGCTCCAGACGTTGCAGCGGGGCTACCACCGACCGAGGACTCGAAAACTTTTTGGGCGAACATCCGAGAGATGTATGGGTGTCTTGATCCGGCGAAGATCTTCACTATTACCAAGGCCATTTTAGAACTGAAACAAGGGAATCAATCGGTCACTACTTGCTTCAATCGGCTCTCGGCTCTCTGGAATGAGCTCGAGGCAGCCGAAGAACGCCTCGAGGGACCCGAAGCGACGCTGCAACAGTACCGAAAAATTAAGTAGCGGGAAAAAGTGACTAGATTTCTACTTATCTTGAACGACACATACTCACCCTTTCGATCGCAGATCTTGGCAATGGACTCGTTACCTTCGCTCGGCCGGATCTACCAACTAGCGGTCCAAGAGGAGAGCCAGCGGCAAGCCGCGGCCGAGCATGGTAGAACCGGCGAAGGAGTCGCCCTTGCTGCTCTCCAGACCAGCTTTAGATTTGGAGAAATGTCACGCGGAGTCCATGGCGGTCGTGGGATTGCTGATGAAATGTCGCGCGGAGTAGGTGGAGGAATCGAAGGCTTCGGGCAAGGAGGGGGCGGATGAATTGGGGCTGGACTTGGGTTAGGTGAAAACCCTAAGATGGACGGCTGGGATGGAACTAAGATGGACGGCTGTGGTTTGATCCGAGATTTAGGATCCAACGGTCCATATCAGAAGAGATCGGACGGCTCTTATTGGCTCGCCAGTCCGACCGAATCAAACGGCCCTTATTCGGCCACGACAGCGCCCGCATATAAGGCATCCGGAGGCCCACGAAATGCCACGACATCCATAAAAAATACTGGGCAAAATTCAAAAATTAAGGGTAAATATTGTGAATATTGTAAACGTCCTCATCATACTATTGATACATGCTGGAAATTACATGGAAAGCAAGGTGATAAGAAGGAAAAAGAAATTGCTGCTTACCAGGTTTCAGCACGAAGGACTGATGGGGCAAATCAGATAATTACCCAAGACCAGTATAAGAATATAATGAAGGCATTAAATCAACTGGCAACCAATGATAAGGCTGCGAATTTCTCAGGTACTTATTCATACAAGGAAAATTCAATATCGGTTGATGCATGGATAGTTGATTCGGGTGCTAGCGATCATATAGTTTGCAATGAGCGGTTATTTTCTAGTATTCAAAAGAGGCCATATTCTTCAGTATTTGTTCGCCTCCCAAATGGAAATACCACTCATGTTACCAAAATTGGTACTGTCCACCTTAGTCCAGATATTATTCTAAAAAATGTTCTATTCATTCCCGATTTCGAGTTCAATCTCTTATCAGTCTCAAGAGCTTGTGAGGATAATTCTTGTCGTGCCATATTCAATCACAATGATTGTTTCTTTCAGGACCTTTTGACTGGCAGACTGATGGGCTTGGGTAATGTTGCAGAAGGGCTATATTTTTGGATTGATCCTCAAAGGAATTTTGAATTATTCAATAAGAGCATTCCTTGTAATGCCATTGCTAGTAATAAAAATCTTGTTTTTCATCAGCGTTTGGGTCATACCACAAAATTCCCTTATCCTAAATGTCCAATTTGCCCGTTGGCAAAATAGGCTTGGACACATTTTCCTATTAGCACATCTAGATCCACCAATGCTTTTTCCTTACTCCATATGGATATTTGGGGACCTTATCACACTCCACATTGTGATGGATCTCGTTTCTTCTTAACCATTGTTGATGACTATACTCGAGCTACTTGGGTTTTTCTTATGCAATCCAAGAGTCAAACATTTTCAACGTTGTCGAATTTTCTATCTCTCATTAAAAATCAATTCGACAAACCTGTCCAGAAGATCCGCACTGATAATGGACGTGAGTTTTTTTCTGCGGAATGTAACTCTTTCTTGTCTTCTCGAGGAATCTTACATGAGAGTTCATGTAATTACACACCCCAACAAAATGGAATTGTTGAAAAAAAACATCACCACCTCTTAGAGATAGCTCAAGCTTTAAAATATCAAGCTTCCATACCTGAAGATTTTTGGGGTGATTGTGTAGTTACAGCAGCTTATTTAATCAATCGCATGCCTACTAGAATTCTCAATGGGCAAACTCCTTTTGAATTGCTTTATGGAAAACAACCAGAAATTGATCATCTTCGAGTTTTTGGATGCTTGTGTTATGCGGCAAATCTGGGTCACCGAAGTAAAATGGATCCTCGTGCCATTCGGTGTATTTTTATGGGACATCCCCCACTGCAGAAAGGCTACTGCGTCATGGAGATTTCTACAGGACAATTTTTTGTCAGTAGGGATGTTATCTTTCACGAAGATATTTTTATTTTTCAAGAGACTACGTCGATGTCTTCTACTTTAGAGTCAGATCATCGACCCTTTTTGTTAGAAGAAGATCTCATTGCACTGGAACAACATATGCTGATGATGACACATGATTCTAATCAAGCTATCGACTCACCAGTTTCTTTACCTGAGACAGATCCTTCATCAAACTCTCCATCAGCAGCCTCTTCGCCGATGACTCAATAGAGTCCTTCTCCCGTATTATCAGAAGAAACCATAATTGAGCAGCCTCGACGTTCTGGACGTCACATTCGACCCCCTACATGGACAAAAGATTATATATGTCCTACGTTGGATTGTCTAGGTACGCAGTATCCAGTATCATCTTATGTTTCCTTTAGTTGATTGTCATTAGAACACATGTGCTGCATTAGTAGAATTTCCGAAGAACAGGAACCGTCATCGTATTTTGAAGCAGCGCATGATCCTAAATGGCAACATGCTATGGAAGCTGAACTCAAGGCTCTCAATGAGAACCACACTTGGGACATTGTTCCATTACCGGCAGGATGGAAACCTATTGGCTGCAAATGGGTTTATAAAATCAAATTTAAGGTAGATGGATCTGTTGAGCGATACAAGGCTCGTTTAGTTGTGAAGGGGTTCACGCAACAGGAAGGATTTGATTATCATGAAACATTCTCTCCTGTAGCTAAAGAAGTCACTGTTCGCTCATTCTTATCCATTGCGGCTTCTCGCAATTGGCCACTGCATCAAATGGATGTCAATAATGCTTTCTTGCATGGAGATCTGGATGAAGAGATTTATATGGAACTTCCACAGGGATTATGCAGACAGGGGGAGTCTTGTGTATGTCGTCTCCGGAAATCCCTGTATGGACTCAAACAAGCCTCTAGGCAATGGTATGCCAAGTTCACTGCTGCTTTAACCAACACAGGTTTTCAGCATTCCAAACATGATTATGCATTGTTCACATGGACTAAAAGTACTTCATCAATTTACCTTTTAATATATGTTGATGACATTCTTATCATGGGGAATAATGAACTGGCCATTGCAAAATTCAAAAGCTATCTGCATTCCACTTTTCATATAAAAGACTTGGGATCTCCTAAGTACTTTCTCGGAATTGAGATAGCTCGGTCTGACAAAGGAATATCTCTCAGTCAAAGAAAGCTTATTCTAGAAATAGTCTCTGAAGCAGGATTGTCAGGATGCAAACCGGCAATTATCCCGATTGAGCAGAATACAAAGTTAACAACACATGAATATGATTCAAGCTCATCTCCTTCCATCAATGATTCGCTACTTGAAGATCCATCAGTATACCAACGACTTGTTGGAAAATTGATTTATCTCACGATGACAAGACCGGATATATGTTATGCTGTGCAAATACTCAGTCAATTCATGCACAAACCAAAACAGTCTCACATGAATGCAGCCTTGAAAGTGGTAAAATACTTGAAGGGATGTCCATGACTTGGCATTTTTTTATCTCGAGATTGTGACATGAAAATGATGGCGTATTATTGTGATACGGATTATGCCACTTGTCCAATGACGAGAAGATCCATCACTGGTTTTTGCATCAAACTTGGAAAATCTCTTATCTCATGGAAAACAAAGAAGCAGTCAACCGTATCATTATCATCAGCAGAATCAGAATATCGGGCTATGGCAAAGACTGTTTGTAAAATAATCTGGATACGAGGATTGCTTGCGGATCTTGGAGTACAAGTCGATGGACCCAGTAAATTATTCTGTGACAATGACGCTGCACTCAAGTTAGCAGCCAATCCAGTGTTTCATGAGAGAACTAAACATATAGAGGTCGATTGTCATTTCACTCGAGACAAGATTCGAGAAGGAGTCATCACAACAAGAGGAATAGGAACTATGGAGCAACTTGCGGATATTTTTACCAAGCCATTATGCCACAGACAACATGCATACTTATTGAGCAAGCTTGGTGTCCTCGATATATATAGGCCACCAGCTTGAGGGTGAGTGTTGGAAATATGGTTTGATAACTTGGGAAACATCGATCCTGAGTATCAATGATTGTTTCATTTAATCAGTAATTGACTTGGTAAAATAGGAATTAGAATCAATGTATATTTCTTTCCTGTTTTACACTTTAGTCTTGTATTACAAATACTATAATGAATGTGTACAAGAAATATACTGAAATACAAAGCTCCAGTTCTTCCTCTCCATTTCTTTTCAATTTTTGTCAGACTAAGTATTTAGAATTAGATTGTATAAGAAAATTATGGACCAATTTGGTCCTAACAAAAATGATTCTCGCATAACTTAGGTCTTAATTTTCATTTGCATCCATTAAGTTTTATTATTATTTTTCTTTCAGGCCACCCGTTGCCGCTGCGGCATCACCCGCCGTCTCCCCGACGACCAGCCGTGAGCCCCGCCCTGCTAGGCTTGCTGGCCCGACGCTCGCTGCCCACCTCGTCGTCACGTCTTCCGATCTCCCGACGCCGTCCCTATGCTGAGGTGTTGGTCCCTCGAGCCGTGCCTCCATCCCCCGATGCCGCCGTCCACGCCGCCGCCGCCTCCGTCGGCGTAGCCCCCAAAACCCTAGCCGCCACCTCCTACATCTCAGTCCCGACTAGCCGAGCCGCTTGCTACTTGATGCCGCTGTGCTGCGTCCCCAGCCACCGATCCCCCGATGCAAGCTACTGCCGATTTGGGCGCGCAGCCATGGTGACCCGCGCCGATCGCCTCGCCCGCCCTCATCGACGCCGGAAAGAAGCGGGGAAGAAGGGAGGCGCGAGTCGGGTCGAGCCGGTCGAACGTGGGTATCTTAGCCGAGTAGGGTTTCGGCGATTTGGGCCGGCACGCGTGGGTTGGCTGATTCCGGGCCGGGCCTTTCTTTTAATGGAAAGTGGGCTTGATTTGTTTGGGCTTGGATTCTTTTTAAAAGGTATTCTCGGGCCGAGCCCGCATTTGAGGCCCATTCCAAGCCACTAGTTTCAACGAATCGAGTCGGTCCCAACCCGGAATCCGACTGGGTTGTTTTTTATAATATATTATTATAATAATAAAAATCAAGAAAATAAAAAAATAATAATAGAAAATAATTTATTTCAGAAATAAAAAAATCCAAAAATATTTTAAATTTTCCCAAAAAATCAGAAAAAGTCAAAAATGATTTATATTTTCAAAAAAGATCAAAAAATCCTAAAATACTTTTTATGTTAAAAAAATAGAAAAAGACAAAAAATATGTTTTTTATTTTTCTCCACAAATGCATGAAAAAAATCCTTGAAAATCCAAAAAGCCTTAGGGCATTAGTGATTAACTAGTGTAATCAAGTCCCCGATCCTAATTTCTCTGGTTGCGCAGGAGTGAAATATTTCTCTAAATATTTTGCTTGGGTTTCTAATTAACTCACCCCAGATTGATTAGTGACGACTCATATTTAAAATTTACTTACAGGTTAAAAACTTGGATCATAATTCGTGAATTGGTGGGTCTGGGAGAGCCCGGGCTAAGCTTAATAGACTTGGCGAGCCATTAGCCTCCGTAGGAGTCCACACATACGTGGGCGCTCGAAAAGAAAAGAGAGGTCGTGACATTAGTCAATAGCACCTAGTTAATGTTTTACTTCTATAAGTTCGCTTATAATAAACACAATAAATGCAGTACTCTACCCTGCCATTCCCACAAATTCCATAAGCAACTCAACGTGAAAACCCGACTATGATATTACATTAGAAAATGACATATTAAAATTTAGAGAGACAATAAAGAAACAAAAGCATTGTCTCATGCTTCCTAGGACGCCATTTGCAAATAAAAGGAGGTGGCAATCGTCTTGTTCAATGATGTTGCGGATTAGGACCTCTGGGAGTTGCCCTCATAAGCTCGTAAGGGCTTCCTTGCCTGTTATCTCCCTTTCCATAGTCTTCACGTAATGCTCAAACCACCATACTAAGGGTCTTCCCTCGAATCACGACATGGGGAGCTCGTGCACGGTAGCTCGGAAACAAATGCAATATCAGCATTAGGCACGAACAAATCTTGAGCATGCCCATCGCCATTTTTATTTCCTTTGAAGATAGCAAAAAAGGTCTTGGGTTGATGGAGAATTAGAGTTGGGACATTTTATACATAGTGCTTAAGGATGGTTACCATTTCAATTTTTTAATGGTCAAAGTAGATACTCGAAAAGTAGAGGTTAACCCGTTTAGTCGCTTGTTGTCCATTTTGTTCTTGGAACTAAAATCATTGGATTGGACATTGATTGATTGTATATTTCCCACATTGCAAAAGACACATTGTCGGGTATCGTGCAATATTGAACAAAATAACATTAGATTTCTTCGCATGGCAGGGAAGCTTTATTGGGCAAAGAACTGTTTGTGATTAGTGACTACTAGTTTACACACAAATAAAAAAAAAAAAAAGCACCTAAATCGATAAACAATGGATTTAGTTGGTTAATTGAGTTGGGTTGTTGTGATCGGCATTGTTATCAATAATTACATGGTATGGCTATCGACAATTACAAAACCAATCTATCGATGACCATAATGTGTGGTTCTTGACAACCATACAATACAACTATTGATGAGTGCTGGAGTGCGATTGATCGAAGATGACTGGTCAATATAAGTGTTTCAAGCCTTTAGACGATTGACTTGACATGAATATCGACATCTGTGGAGAAGAATCAATGATGACTATATGGAATCGACATCGACAAATAGCTGAGAGGTGTTCAACAAAGTTCATCGACGCAGCTCGCAAAGACTTAGCTATCCTAAAATTTGGCTAAGTGTTATAAGCATGGGAAGGACATGACGACAAGAATGTTGATTGAATGCAAGGGTACCAAGCGATGGTTGAGTAGCCGATGGCCTTGGAAGCTGTAATTGTTTGTGGATGAGATCGGTGTGTGAATAGGAGATACAGAAACTCGAGAGTGCAATTGTAACCTGTTGTCATTTAAATTTCTGCAACCCATTTAGTTATTTACTTATTTATCTATTAATACTGCAGAAGCACAAAAATTGGACGAGCCCAAAGTTCCTCTAAAGAAGTCGAATATACATGTGCCTAGCAAACGTGGTATGAGAAATTTGGAAATATGGATTTATTGAAGCAAACTTGAGGGGTAATTAAGCTTTATATTATCAAATTTTGGTTATAGGGAAATAAGAAAGGGCATATTCTCTAATAAGAAAGATCACATAACCTAAAATAGTAAATAAAGATATCCCCGGTCCTCGCAAGACAATCCTAAGCATAACCCTCTATAAACCCATTAGAGATGGTTCACAATTAGAGGTTGGCAATACACAATGGAAATAAAAAAATGACACGAGAGCACGAAAAGACACACACACACAAGCTCTCTCTCTCTCTCCTGGAGCCCCTAGAAAAATTCCAACGCCAATGGGCATTCATTAACCGTTGGATCGCTCTGAAACTTTGTGGAGAGTATGCTAAGTCATTCTTAAGTTTTGTCGATGGAGATGATGAAATAATATTTTAAGATATGTCTTTAAAGGAGAAAATCAGACTGGTTGGACTGCTAGAGAGCAAAATTCGCAGTTGGACGTAAGTGGTGAGTATGCATTTGTTTTAAGTCAAAATGTGTTAAAATTTTGAGGAGACCTCTACGCCACCTATTTCCTCAACCCTAGGAAAGAATCAAGCATCAAAGACCTTGTGATGTCCACAGCCCCTGACGTTGCTGTTCGCCACCTCTTGCCACCCTGTCATGCGTCTTGTTGTCCCGGCGTGATTACTTACGGCTGCCGAGTGGCTTAGCCCATGCTGGACTCCCTGCCATTGTTGCCAGCCCTCTGTGATATCCTTGATTCAGATCCCTATCTAGATTGTGAGGAATGAACTAAAGATCGGTATGCCAATAGTAACGAGGTTATGCTGTGACTCAATCCTAAGGATTGTTCATGAGTTAACTAGCTGATTAGGGGTAAGGCGACTCAGGATCAGGGTTGCAATAGACCAACGCATTTAACCATGGAAGGACCATTTGACCATAAGAATTGTTGTGGACGATTACGTGCCGTCACGAGTCGATTAATGGATGGGTATTGAACGATTCAGCTTAACTATAAACCCGTTGTGGGTGATGCTACATGGTCAATGTACCGTTCGTGAACGACCCTAATCTGATCCCAAATGACCATGAGTTCTAGGCAAGTTCATTGATCTTACTCGATTACATGACAATTGAGGGTCATTCATGGATTGAACAAGCTCAAATAAAAGTCATGCAAGAAACCGTGGACAAGCATCGAACTCAATTGGACTCTAGATGCTTGAGCTCCGCCAATGCCGCCCAAATTCACGTAGGTCGCGTTAAGGCCGTTTCCAGACAGAACTTAGCCACCAACCCCAGTCCAATTATGGATGTCAATTATAGATGTTATCAAGACATTCCTATCCAGTTGAATGATATTAGTGAACTCGTTAGTGCATTAATTGGAGAAATGTGCTAATTTAAGGATACAAACTTTAGTGGCCCTAGAGATGAGAGTAATTTCACTTCTTGAGATTAAATTGAGTTAGACAAAAATCAAGTGGCAATTCTTCAAGAGTGTAGGCGCCACTTTGGAGAGAACAAAGAGGAAGACCAAGTTTAATTTGTGTAATTAAACGCATTATTGACCAATAAAACTTGAATGACAAGCTTGGACAAGATGAAGGGTTGAGATTGCTTTTTGCTCTTCAAGCCAAGAGGGCAATCATGAATTTAGGACAATTGTACAACATTGCATTAAATGCTTGAGTGACATATTTTCACTCTTCTCAATTATTTTCCTCTCCAAGTTCTTCTTCTTTCAACCATTGGGGTTTACCCTAGTGGTCACCATTCCAATATGGAAGAGGGAGGTAGGGGGTTCGAATCCTCGCATTCTCAGGGTGGTTGGGGTGGGGACGATTTAGTTTCAGGAGTGAGTTTCAACTCCTACGCCCTGCAAGGAGCCATGACAAAAGTCTGAGAGTGAGAGTTAGAGTAGGAATAGCATAGGACTGACAAAAAAAAAGTTATTCTTCTTTCTCTCACCTTTCTCTCATTTCTCTCCCTCTCTCCCTCTTTGGCTGACCCCTCCCTCTCCTTTCTCTCCCTCACGCCTCCCTCTCGTTCTCTCCCTCTCTCTCGTCCAGTTGCTCGCCTCTACATCACTCGCCTCTGCACCGACCGCCTACCGTCGCTGCTGCCACCGTCCACCTACCATCCTTGCACCATCGCCACTACCCTCCTCACGCCGTTCCTGTGCCGTGAGCCTCGAGCTGCCGTCTGCTCGTTGTTCGTGTCTCGCGTCTTGATTGTTCGTAAGACGATTTCCTAAACGTCAGCTAGGTTGTTGCATTATGTAACTCGCATTTTGGTCTGGTTTTTGTGTTGTTATAATTATCCTAGGTAGAGAAGTCCACGTGATTAATTTTGTATTATTTTTTCATGATATGCTTGGACTATAAGATTTGGGGATAGGTGAGGAGTGAGTATGTGATCGTCGAGAATGTTCGGATTGACGTGATTAGTAAAAATGGTCTGTTTAGGCTTGGGTTATTGCTTGAGCTAGAAAAATTAAAGTGCTTATTGCTTGTGGAGCATTTGTTATTGATACCTAGGCTTACTCTTAATGTTCGATTATTATGGTTGGTCGTATAAGCGTTATGTGATGTAGATTATGGTGTGTGATGACTATTATTGGTTAAATCCTCAATATGTGTTGCTACTATGTTTGATTGTAAAGGATTGTGATTGCATTATGGATGTGGTCTTCATATATAGAGGTCCATAGGTCATGGTCAATGCTTGAAACCACACTGAGCTTCTGAAGATAGAATTGCATTGGTTTTTGGACGTGCGTGGAAACACGTTGGGCTAGGTCACTCTCTTGTTTCGATGATATTGAGGCATATGATCCGATCCGAGTTTGACTTAGTCTGATGCTCGAATGTAACAGGTCACCACAATTCTCGTTTCGTGCTCGGCATATTTTATCGATGCACTTTTGATAGGTCATGAGTTACACATCACTTGGCACGCCCTTTGGCACTAATACCTTAGACTAATGTGGAAGATAAAACCTGTTGTGTACTTAATGCCTATGGTCACATGAGGGATTCCGTCACCGAAGGTTTTGTGGGACGATGCCACCCTCGAGGGATGTTGGAGGATGATGCCCGAAGGTTTTCGGATGCCGTTCATGGTGATGATTACGGAATGATACCCGAAAGGATTCCCGACAAGGGTTCGGAAGCGGTGCTCGATGGGACGAGATGATGTCTCGGATATTTCTAAAAAAGCAGGAGGGTTGCAGCTTTATATGATTAATAATTGGACTTGTGATAGCATAATATTATGGGATATTATGTGATTCTCAAGGAGCTAAACGTGTATAAAGCATTTCATTGTTATTTGCATACTTTGGAAGTTGCTATATGGCTCGTGCATGTTTATTATGGCCTTATATGAGATGTGTAAATGCGTGCATAATTTAATTGTCATTTTTAGTGACTTGGAAGGTATGTGGATGTTTTGGATGTCATTATTTGAGTCTTAAAGGCTATGGTAATATTTTAGAAGCTGATAATTGACACGTGAGAATATTATTAGCTATTAGTTACATTATATGTGGCACGTGTGGATTTTTATGCTATTATTTAGGACTCAAGGGACTTGTGCATGTTGATGAAGTTATTAACTGACACATTTAGAAGTTTTATAAGTATGGGATACCTCATAGATTCTTGCTTGGACAGATGTTTTGATAGAGGATGAGTTCCTTCATGTTCATAGTTAAGGCAAAGCAAAGGCTTTTACTATTGATCTGCCATCGAAATGTTTAGGTTGAGTAATTGTAAGGTTCCGATGCGAGGCATCCGCCTATACAAAGTTTAGTTTACTTATTTATTGAGTTTTTAACTCATTTATTGTTGTTTAAGCTTTTTCAGGCCAATAGGCACGAGTCTTCCGTCATCTTAGTTTGATCTCCCTGTATATATGGAGGTTATGATGCTTGATGTTGAGGACACTATGATTGACATCCTCTTCTAGCGCCAGACCACGATAGTGTGGGTGAATAAGGGTGTGGGGTACCTGGTTCCCTATCTATATGAGGCTTGGTTTGCTAAGGACTTCTATGGTCCTTTTTGTGGGTCCAACAGTTTGACAGTTCGCCTAGTCACACTGACGGGTCAGTGGTGCCCCCTCCTAATGGCACCTTGGATGACCCCGAGTCCGACCCCGACTACGACCCAGAGCTTGAGCCTAGTCGTGAGGACACTAGCTTTTGATGGGAACCATTCTTTCGAGGTGTGTCGCCCGTGTGGGTGCAAATCATGACACATTCCACTGTTATGCGAGGTACGAGCTTAGGAGAGCACATGACCATGTGCAAGGGAACTCACACATGATTCGTCTCGAAAGACGAGGTGATGATGCCTTCATGGATGTGAACCGTGAGAGAACTCCCATGGTCAAGTACCCCTAAACCCAATCTTTTCCCTTTTCGATTGGGCTGAGGAGGTCAGATCACGACAATGTTACATCTTGCACATGTATGGCATGGTCTTATATGAGATGCATAAGACATGTGCATTATTTAAATGTCATTTTAGTGACTTAGAAGGCACATGCATGCTATGTTCGATTGTGTTTATGAATTGAGAGACATGTGGATGTCCTAAAGGTTGTTGTTTGAGTCTCGAAGGCTTTGATAATATTGAGGATGCTGCTATCCGTCATGTGTCAATATTCTGGCTATTATTTGCACTAATTATGACACATGTGGATTTCTATGCCTTTATTTAGGATTCGAGGGACTTAGGTTGAGAATAGGTTCCATCATGTATATAGTTAAGGCAAAACTTAGGCTTTGCTATTGATCTACCATCAACACTTTTAGGTCGGAAATCATTCCGATGTGAGGCATCCGCCTATACGAGATTTACGATATTAACTTATTGAGTTTTCAACTCACTGTTGTTGTTTAACTTTTTTTTAGGTCAATAGGTATGGACTCCTTATCCCACCTCTTCAAGTACTTTAGGGTGCCTATTAGCATGAAGACTATGGTCACCACTACTATTTGGGTTGATGAGAGGTACTGCGACCTTATCCCACATTGTTACCAAGTGTGGTATGCGTGGTTTGATGTAGACCTTTTTGGACCCCTCTATGGGTTCTGCGTTTCACTTTGATTAGGAGAGGATGCAGGTCTGCCAAATGGCCCTACGGATGATGCCTAGGTAGTAAGTCCTAATAGATAAGTCACTTTTTAGTTAGATCTCAGTAGAGGAGATAGGCTCCCTCTCACAACTTTCAGTCGCCCCCCCTCCCCCCGCCCCCAACAACCTTGATATCTTTTTAAGTGTGTGGAGATGACCAGATCAGAACGGCCCTAGAAGTGAGGACTTGTAAAATGTAAATGTTCTGATTAGATAAATAAAGCTGGGAAGTTATGTAGTATGTATGTGAGTGTATTTCTCTCTAATCATCCATTGTTTGATTGTTGATGATTGATTGGGTGATTGGAGATTGCATGCTTCTGCATATGCTTAATGAAAGATAAAAATCAATGGAATGGCGACGCCTCATGAGACGTCGTGAATTAATCCCGAGGTTGAGGACGTCATGTTCTCAAGTCGAGATTAGGGCCCAGGGCGTGACACGTTGCCATCCCATGGACTTCATATTATCATCATGTGGTGCCGGTTTTAAAATATGTCTTTTAAATGAGGATGATGAAATCATAGAACAATAATACTTATGCTGGTTCTTATTTGATATCACCATATCTCGTTTCACTCCACTACGTTAGATCTTCTCCAAGTTGTCAAGATTCAAAAGCTTAAAGATAAAAGATCGCCAATATAGTTAGTTAAAAGCATCAATATTTCATTGTTTTACTACTACAAGTCCAATTTCGATAAACACATGACACGTGGTACTTTTCCTTACCATGCCCCCAATCTGCATTAACAACTCACCATTAAAACCCTATTATGGCATTACATTGAGAAATGACGAAGCAAGATTTGGAACTCATATAAAAACAAAAGGAGACGATAAAGAAACAAAGAGCATTATCTCATGCTCACAAGGATGCTATTCGGGAAAAAAAGAAGACGGCAATTGTCTTATTTAGTTATGTTGTGGATCAGGACCTTCAGGACCGGTCCTCATAAGCTCATAATGACCTTTTTGCCCGTTGTCTCCATTTCCATAGTCTTCACGTAATGTTCGAATCACCTTGCTAAGTGTCTTCCCTTGGATCACAACATAGGGAGCTCGTGCACGGCAGCTCGGAGTCGAATGTAATATCAGCATTAGAGATAGACAAATTTTGAGCATGCTCATCGCTACTTTATTTCTTTTCAGGATAGCAAAATGTTCTTGGGTTGATGGAGAATTAGTGCTACGATCTCCTATATATAGTCCTAAGGATGGTTACCTTTTCATTATTCTAATGATCAAAGTAGATACGCGAAAGGTGAATCTTAGTCACCTGTTGTCCGTTTCGTTCTTGGTGCTAAAAATCATTAGATAGGACATTATTTGATCTGTTCAATCTTCCAATGTCCCACCATGCGTGAAGATGCATTGTCGTCTATCGTCCAAGATTAAATAAAACATGATGGCTCTTTGGCTCAAACTCTCTTCTATTGGGTAAAGAACCGTTAGTGCATTAATGGGGAAAACTATTAAAAGAAATCATAAATCCGTTATAATTATGTCAATTTAGTTCTAAATATTTTTCTTTTTTACTAATTGAGTCGTAAACATTTTGTATTTGTGCTAATTTAGTTCGTCCATCCAATTTTGACCAGACTGACATGGATGCCGGCCATTCTACGTGATACAGGCGATGTCGATATGGATAACTAGCCAAAGGAGAGGGCCAGTAAGGGTCGGCCCCGCTTGGGGAGGGACAAGCCTTCCTAGCCATGGTGAGACCGCCCTCGCCACGGCGACTGTCATGATGGGTGGGTGAGTTGGTCGGGGAAGATGCATTCCGTTGCAAGGAGGAGATGCATCTCACTGTGACGAAGACATCCCTGTTCTTCGTTGGCCATGGATTCGCGGCGTACGACTTGAATGGCGAGCTTGTGTTCTGGTCTACTCATATGGGCCTGACGCTCACGACCCGGGCAAGGTCGTCCTCATGGATGCGCACGGCCGGTGTCTCCTCACCGTCAAGTGCAAGGTATAACCAATCCCAATTGATTGGCGTCCTTCTCGAGATGTTGTCCTGTTGTGTGGTTCGGACTCGGTTTCTGAAATCGGCTGGAGTCATAATCAGTTTACTGGAATGTTGATCGGAAAAGGCAAGATTCCGGAGATGATTTGCTTTTGGAACAGGGACGTCTTCATCATCGTGAGATGCGTCTCCTCCTTGCAACGGAACGCATCTTCCACGACCAACCCACCTGTCATGATGGATTGGCTTCAACGAGCCTTTGGCCGGTCACCGAACCTCGATGTTAGGGGAGGAAGAACATGAAGGGAGAGAAAAAAAAAAAAAGAAAGAAAATAATTAATAAAAAAATCACAAAATATTAAATATTATTAAAAATTATCCACGTTAGTATTGATCACACCATATAAGACCATGAACATCCATATCAACGGTATTTGGCTAAAATTGGCCAGATTAAATGAATTGGTAAACTCAATTGGCCAAAAAAAAAAAAAAAGTTTATGACTAATTTGGCACAATTGCAATAGGCGTAAAGCTTTTTTGGTAATCCTCTCTAAACTAATGCCTACTTTATTTTATATATTTAGCTTTGGACCTTTTGAAGAAGCTTCAAAGTTACCTGAAATTCACCCATATTGTAATTTTTCTTCTCCTAACCACCTACCTCTCTTCCCTTCTCTTTTCTTCATCTCTTCCACTTCTAGAGGGGTGGGATTTGACCTAGATCTCTTCCTCCCCTCCTAGTTGATTTTCCTTTTATTGCCTTTTGTTTTTTCATTACTCTTCTGATCTAGTTTTAGATTTAGGAGTTTTGCTCTCTAGATCTTATATCTGGGAGATTTTCTCTCTGATCCAATTCTAGATTTTTGATTTTTAATGAATAAGTACTTCGCTTCCAATTTCAATAGCGTTCATTGTAGCTCAGTGTCAGATATGTGCTCATTCAATGTGTTTAAGTTAGATGCTTTGGTGCTTCATATTGGCTACAAGGCTCATTCTCATAGGTGTACATGTTTATGTTGTCTCCTACAATGATGGTATTGGGTATGTTAAACTTAGGCGCATATCGCCGAAAGGCAAAACCATAACTACAAATAAAGAATCCAGTGTGTGGTTATCACTAATGATGTTGTGTGATTGCGTAATTGGTCACCAATCCTTTCGCATGGATACAATCATCAATCTATTATTAAATGACAAGCCTGTGATTATTTATGATTTTTGGTTTCTTTTGGAGCTCTATGGGTTTATCTTATTATTGTGACTTTTGAGATTTCTTATCATATATCATTTTGATAATGAATGGAAATTTCTTTTGACCAAATAAAAAGAAAAGAAGGTTCAAAGTTGGGTGGGTTCGCGTCTAATCGTTGTGGAAAGCCTAATGCCTTTTTACCTTTTGGCATGATCGCTTGTTCATCATTATTGTCTTATGTAACAAACCAATGAATCCGTACATCAAAACGATGCACACGTCGTGTTGCACGGCTTATTTTCATGTTCGTCCACGAGGGTCGTTGAACGTGGTACTCCGAATCACTTCCTGTTAATCCTCGAGTAATCGCGCGAAGATGAAGTCCGGCCGAAAAAGGAGTAAATTTCATCAACACTTCGGTTGGAAGTCGCCAGATGAATTGCGTCGTTACTCGAGGCTCTTATTTTGCCCCGTCGCTTTGTGATTTTTCCTACGTCAAAACAGAAACGAGTCAAACACCCCCCCGGGCGCTTCTTGAGTTTGTCATTACGTAAGATTAGAGCTAATAATAAATATTTTGTGCTTGACGTAGCCAGTCAAAAAGAACTAATGCTGTTTCTCTCTACCTAATGACTCGTATTCTTCAAGTTAGACATTTAAAAATGCATCGGAGCCAGGCCTCAAAGTCTTTCATGATTTAGGATTATTTCGTGCATGTGTGGCGCTACATTCTTTTATTCACATGCCTTCTCCCATGCCAGCCAGTTTCAATCTCAATTCGCACTTGAGAAGGTGTCACAGTATTAAGCCAAACATCACTTGTGGGACAATGAAATAATTTTGCAGGTTTATCAACAAAATCGTTGTTATAGTAGGTTCACCTATCCCGACAAAATATTTTCCATCGTGACGAAGATGGGCTAGTTAGGATGAAGAAACTAGGCCCAAGCTACAAAATTTCATTGCCATAGGCTAGTTTGGGTACCATAGATCAAACCAGGCTACCATTGTCATTTGCACCATTTCGTTGGCCAATGCACCATTAGCATGCTAAACTGTATAGTTGTTGTATCTTTTCATTTTGGGAAAATGATACCATACATAACTTTTGTATAATGCTCACCTATGTTTCAATAATTTTTTGTTAGATCAGTTGAACGCCATTACTTATGTACGATGTTCACTTGAGTGGCATAACACTTGTTTTCAATCACTTGAACACCATCACTTATATACAGCACTCACTCTATATAACTCTTTATCCAATCACTCTAATATCATAACTTTCAAAAAACATTCGCTGTAAGTGCCATGCCACATTGGATTTTCGGCACTTGGATGAACATTTAAAAAAAAGTTATAGCACTCAAGTAATCAATTGAAAGTCATGATACTCAAGTGAATGGTTTTTAGAAGTTGTGGTAGTCAAGTAGTAAAAAAAAAAAAAAAAAAAAATTATGCCACTCAAGTGAGCATAGTACGAAAATCATAGCGCTTGTAATGTATTTATCACACTTATTTTAACTTGTCTAAATAAAATATCACTAGAAAATATAATTAAAGTCCTAAAATTTATAGCAAAATTACAATCAAATCCTGTTATTTTTTAATTTACATAATCAAGCTCTAAAATTTAGTCAAAAAGTACAATCAAGTATCTCCATCCAGGCTGAACGAGGAAAAACAGTTAACGTTATTTTTTTGGGTTGGGGGGGGAACTTTTTGAACCCACGTATCTTTGATTTTCCACCACGTGAATCCCACGTGAGAAGAAAAAACCAAAGTTAAAAACATAAAGGATACTACAAAAGAAAAGCCAAAACTGAAAGGGAAGAAAACAAGGAAACCGCCCTCTGGTTAACAAGCCTCACTGGCGACAGCCAAAGGCCATGATCCTCGTGGACAACAAAAGATAATGCCATAACATAAAAGGTTATGACTTTGTTATGACTTTTGGCGATATCTTACAAATAGGTTTCCATCCAACTACATCTGGTATTTAATTTTTATCCCGTTTTGAAAGTGTCTTGAAGTATCAGTGGGACAATGAAGGACATATGGACTAACATAATTTTCTTTCGCACATCGAGGCTTAATGCTTGGCGGATGCTAGATCCACAACTGATCATACCCCACGATGACCGTCTTTTTGGTCCAAACATATGAAGAAAACTAACATATCTGATGTATAATTGCTTTGATTAAAATAAAATAAAAAAAAGTACAATGGCAGAAGATAATGCGATAACAGTTACGTGCAAGAGCACCTTTAAAGTAGTGTCATTTCTTTTGCAGTTTTGCCCCTTTGGGCCTAATCTATGCTAGTGGTCTGATTAAGCTTGTATTTTATTATCCAATGCGCAAATTGGGGAGGACTCGTCCCACTATGAAAAGGATGGTGACGTTGCCATATCATGGACTTCAAATTTATCATCAAGTGGTTTTGGCTTTACAATATGTCTTTTACATTTAGACTATTTGAATGTCCAACTCAAAAATTTAAACAGAAAAAGTACAAAAAACAAATCATAAACCTATTACATTGGTATTAATTTAATTCTAAATTTTTCAATTGAACCAATTCAGTCTTAAACATTTTCACATTTGTATCAATTCTATCCATCTGGCCAATTTTGGCTAGCCGGCACTAACATGAACGCTAGCTAGTGGTTGGATGCTAATGTGGATGCCAGTCGGTGGCTGAACGCTAACGTGATCATTTTTTAATAATTTTTTTTGTTTGAATTTTGTTTGAAATTTTTATTTTTTTTTTATTTTTTTCCTTTTTATTTTCTTTTTCTTTTTCGTTCCTCCCTTCTTCCTCCTTGGACTGTCCCCGCCATGGCCACTCATAGAAAAATGAAAGGAGATAATAAAGAAAGAAGAGCGTTATTTCATGCTCAATAGGATGCTATTCGCGAATAAAAGAAGGTGGCAATCGTCTTATTCAGTGATGTTGCGGATCAAGACCGCCCTCATAAGATTGTACCGACCTTCTTGCTCGTTATCTCCCTTTCCACGGTCTTCACGTAATGCTCAAACCGCCTTACTAAGTTTCTTCCCTTGGATCATGTCAAGGGGAACTCGTGCACGGGAGTTCGCAAGCTAAAACAATATCAGCATTAGGCATGGACAAATTTTGAACATGCTCATCGCCATCTTATTTCTTTTCAGATAGTGAAACATTCTTGGGTTTGATAGATTACGACCACCTATATAGTCCTAAGGATGGTCCCCTCTTCATTATTCTAATGGTCAAAGTTGATACAGGAAGAATGAATCTTAGTCACCTGTTGTCCTTTTTGTTCTTGGAGCAAAAATCATTGGATAGGACATTATTTGAATCTTCATCGGTTTAATCTTACATATTCCCACCTCGCGTGTAGGTGCATTATCGTGTATCGTCCAAGATTAAACAAAACACCATGGCACTTTGGCTCAAACTCTCTTCCATTGGGTAAAGAACTGTTACTGATGAATGCCTACTTTATTCTATGTATATTGTATTTGACCTTTGAAGAAGCTTGAAAGTTGGGCGGGTTGTCTCTTTGTGGATAACGTCGTGGAAAAGTGTAATGCCTTTTCACCATTTGGCATGATCGCTTGTTCCTCATTGTCGTCTTATGTAATGAGCCAATAAATTTGTACATCAAAAGGATGTGCAAATCGTGTTGCATGGCTCAAATTCATGGTCCCACACAGGGGTCATCGAGTGGTACTCGGAGTCACTTCCTGCAAATCCCCGAGGAATCGCACGAAGATGTAGTGCGGCCAAAAAAGGAATGAATTACGTCGACACTTTTGTTTGGAGTCCCCAGCTCAATTGGGTCGCTACTTAATGCACTGCACTTCAGATTTGGTTTCAGTAGGTGCATCATTTTCGCTTCGGGCAGATGATTATCTGGTATCACAATCTATACTACTCGGATTACTAGATGACCATGTGTGTACAACTCTTTCGCAAGCCCCGAGTTCTCTCTCCCTCCCTCCCTCCCTCCCTCCCCCGCCCCCAACATCAACGCATGCAACTGCGTTCACTTGAGAAAATTATCTAATCAATTCTAAAAACCTATAACACAAATACCAATTTAGTCCTAATTTTTTTGATTTTGCCAATTTAATCCTAAATATTTTTGCAGAATTCTAATATAGTCCTCCTAGTTAATTTTCGCAAAAAATCACTGACATGACAATCTAGTCATCACTTGGCCGTATTATGTGACATATCGCCACATTAGTGATTTACTACGAAAATTGACTCGAACTATTATATTGGAATTTCAAGCAAATTTTTGGAATTAAATCGGCAAAATTGGATAATTAGAACTGAATTGACATTCATACAATAAATTTAAATTGATTGGACAATCTCCTTAGGAAAAATATCAAAAAAATTTGAAACCTATCACATTGATATCAATTTAATCATAAACCTTTTAACCGTACAATTTTAGTCTAAATATTTTCACATTGATACCAATTTAGTCTATCCGACCAATTAGGCCGAAAGTCACTAACATGGATGCTAGCCATTCTATGTGACATGGCTATCTGATAGCTGGAACTAATGTGGACATTTTTTGTTATATTTTAATAATATTTTTCTTTTTTTTCTCTTTTTTTTTTTTTTCATGCCTTCACTTGATCGAGGGTCACCCTCACCGAGCCTTGCCTGCGCGAGGGCGAGCATTGGTGAGGCCAACCCTTGCCTTGGCTAAGTTGGCCCGTAGATTGTTTGGGCAAGGATGAGGCCCAAACCTTGCCTAGGCGACGCAAAGTGGGGCCGCTTCGGCGTAAGTGAAGGTTGGCCTTACCCAATTTGGTAAGGGCGACCTTGTTGGCGCTCGCCCTAGCCTAGTTAAGGCCGATGCCTTGCTTGTGGTGAGGCCAGCTGTCCCGTCCCGATCCTCGGAGACGCACCCATCCTTCTACTTGGTCGATTTTAAAATGCGATATCCCAGGACTGTGTATCGCCGACCCTTTCGTTTATATATTTGCACATGCGGAAGTAGTTATAAATCCCCAGACAATAAAAACAATGGGATAGAAAAGTAGGCCATATTTTTCATATTGAAATTCACAACCATACTTTTATACGGGGGAGACTAATTCGTTTGCATCACTCGCCGATAAATACACAAGACTAACAAAAAGGTTGTTTCTCAAAATTTGTTGACTTAAGGCCAACTAATCAGACCCGACTACTGAACCTTCGGAGTCTACTGGGTTCGGGCGAGACTGCGGATCCTCCACTTCACCCTCAGGTAAAGTTGCTTGATCTACCTCCTTGGCAGCCTCGATCACCTCGACTGGGATGTCAAAGCCTCTAAGAGGACCTATCCTCAACCCATAAGGAGTGGTACGGAACCAGGCTTTAAAACGGTCGGGTGCTTCCCGATTTGGAGCCTCATCTGCCCATACCGTAGTTACCACAAACTCATAAGTCCAATCACTCTTGGGGTCGGGGTAAGCATGGACCTGCTCCACTCTCCTCGTAGGACGACCATAACGCTCGGGAGGCTTGCCATTAGAGAACTTGAAAATATTATCCCACAAAGGGATGAGACTATGTCTCGGCAAGTTCTACCCCTAAGACCCGATTAGTAAACTAATACACCTTAGGGTTGCCTATGCACAACATGAGTCGAGAGGACTTACCTTGGCCTCGAGATTCCACCTGCATATTAGCACAGATCCAATAGACATCCAAGCAATCACATCACTGATCGAAGCATCGATCAAATCGACCTAGTCGATTACACACCAACAAGACCACTCATGGTCATTTCAATTCAATCAATCAATTCACAATTATGAATCACGGTCCTTAGGACATAACTTATCTATAGGTGGTAATCACGGCCCCACCAAGCAACTTTCTTAGATTTAGTGGATTTGCGGTCCCACCCGACCCTTTCAAGATCTAGTGGCTTTATGGTCCCACCCGACCCTTTCAAGATCTAGTGGCTTTATGGTCCCACCCGACCCTTTCAAGATCTAGTGGCTTTACGGTCCCACCCGACCCTTTCAAGATCTAGTGGCTTTATGGTCCCACCCGACCCTTTCAAGATCTAGTGGCTTTACGGTCCCACCCGACCCTTTCAAGATCTAGTGGCTTTACGGTCCCACCCGACCCTTCAACTGCGGCCAACAATATTGCACCTCATGATTAAATTTCTCAATTTCATAATATCTTGCCTAATTTGTTGATATCAAAGATACTCGATAAAATATCGTGTGTGGGTACACAATCGGCCTTAGCCAAAATAGAATATTTTCCTTTCTATAAATCCCACCATTTTCTACAGTCTACCAGAACAATTTTTGGCACTGTCAACCGATGCCCGGTTATTTTTCAATTAATAACCAAAGATTATTCAATTTAGGAATAAATCCTAAAATCCCCAATAAATCAATTTCTCACAATTTAAGGCTCGAATAAATAAACGGACTGCACCATGACAATCAGCATGAAATTCCGGTCACCGGCCATCCCGGTTGAATTTCCGGAAAAATACATAATTAAATAATTAATTTCGAAAATTAAATAAATAAACACAATAATTCCAATTTAGCACAATATAAAACTCAATTAAATAAACGGACTGCGCCACGATCATCAGCATAAAATCCCGGTCACTTTGGCCATCCCGGTTGAATTTCCGGAAAAATAAATAATTAAATAATTAATTTCGAAAATTAATATTTAATTCCTAAAAATTCCACTTAGGCCCGAATTGCCTAATTAACACCCGATAAGGGTCGGGAAAATCCCAAGAAGCATCCAATAAATACTACGGGCCGTTCTCTATCTAAGTACACTAACCATTTCACTAATACGCGATGCAATTAACTAAAAATCCCTAATCCATTCTAATCTAACCACCTAATTGCACTTAACTAACACTAATCAACCTTTAAGTGTAATTAGCAAACTAAGAAGGCATTAGTGAGCAAAAGTCACTTGAGCAAAGCGAAGGCCGGGACACCGTGACGGCAACGCGACGGCGGCCGAACTTGGGCTCGCGACGGCACCACGAGCTTGGACCGGGCCTAAAGCCGGCCCAACAAATCTCAACAAGGTTGAGCTTCGGCCAAGGGCTTCTGAAAGGGCTGCTGGTCGCAGGCTTCAAGAGGGCTGAAAAACTGAACTGGGCTGGGCCCAACTTCAAGTGGGCTGAACCTGGCCGAATTGGGCCCAATGGAATTCTTTGGAGAGATGGGCTGAGCAATTTACAAGCTGGGAGCTGGGCTGAAGTTCTCTTGGGCTGCTGAAGATGAAATCGTGGGCCTCAAATGGTCCAATTGCTGGGCCGAACCAGAAGTAGCCGTGGAGAAGATGGGTCCGTTGAAAATCTATCGGGCTTGACTTCACGCGGCTCTGGACTTGAAGACACGAACAGTGGATCGAACTTCGGGCGGTTGAAGACACACGGAGAGGATGCAACTAGCTAGTCAACAATGGAGGCTTCGACTCGGAGCTTTGACCGAAGAAACTAGGACACGTTGATTCGGTTTGCTGCGGCTGGAAAGGATTCACGGGCTGAGATGGGCCGCGAGATTTGCTGACTTAGGTTGTCTTCGGTGAGTGGAGACGTGGGCGAAGCGAGAGATGGGCTGGCCGCTGTTTCGAGTCAACGAAGGGGCTTCTATTCTTGATGATTGACATGGCGTGAGCTGAAAGGACGAAGGAAGACGCGTGGAGATGGCGATGGACGAAGGTGGGGCTTTGGTGGGGTAAGTTATGCGAGAGAAGTGGACAGCAATGTGGGACAAAAAGAAGAAGCAGCGTTCGTTGCCTTCGTGGGAGCCGAATTCATGTGCCGATCCAAGACAAAAAGAAAAGAGAGAGGAGACAAAAAGGGCGGGGGTCATTAATGTCTCGGCCAGTGGGAAAAATATCCAATTGTTGGATAAACATGAATTGGTCAAAATAAGGAAAAGTAAAGTTTAGACTCTGCAAGAAAGGAAAACCGTCGGTGGGGCATGAACCGAGTGAGAGAAAGAGAGAGAGAGATATGTGCGGCTGTTGTTCGCGCACGAGGAAAAAAGAAAAGAGGACGCGCGTGGAAGGGGAGAGAGGGTGCGGGTCCAAAAGAAATAAAAGAGGGATAACCTAAAAATTAAATTGGGATTATACTTCTAATCGACTTTAAAACAACTTTGGAAAAGGGTCAACCCTGGCCCATTTCTTCGTCCATTTCGAAGTTTGAAATCAAAAACCAAGACCAAGATAAGACAGCCTCAGTATCTCACGAATTTCTCTCAAAACTAATTTTGTTTCAACTTCCTCGGTATCCGATTTTCTGAACAATAAATTCGATTGAGGTCAAATTTGAAATCGAAAAGGCCAAACAACTTCCATAATTTCATTCAACACCTCATCATTCCAATTGGTATTTTTCCTTACCAATATAGCCCACTTGCATCCCAATTTCACGATCCTTGGCTTCAACTGAACGAAAACGGCCCTATTTATCCAGTCGAAATTAGAACCCGAAAATCTGGATGTCACACCAGCCCTCACTGGCCATTGGCATAAGGCATGGAAAAAAAGGAAAGAAAAAAATGTCCACGTCAACGTAAGTTGTACCACTTAGAATGATCAACATCCACATCAATAATTTCCAAGTTAAATTGATTTAATGGACTCAATTATAACCAATGAGAAAATGTTTAGAGCTAAATTGATCCAATTAAACGGTTTAGCATTAAATTAGTACAAATGCAATATGTTTAGGACTTTTTGATACTTTTCCCCAATTTTTCCACGCCTGCTCTAGTCCAAGGTAGAATCAATCTGATCGCACACCCCTAGTCAACAAGGTTCATATATGATAACAACGTCTCTTTTGGCTTTGTTACCTTAGATCTTCTCCAAGTTGTCAAGATTCAAAAGCTTAAAGCTAACAAAAATGCCAAAATAGTTTGTCAATAGCATCCATATAAATGTTACACTACTATAAGTGTAGTTTTGATGAACATAGTACTTGGAGTACTTTTCTTTGCTATGCCCACACACTCCATGAACAACTCAACATTATAAACCCTACTATGACATCATTTTGAAAATAACCTAGTAAGATTTGGAAAGTTAGAGAAAAACAAAAGGAGATGATATAGAAAAAATGCGTTATCTCATGCTCACTAGGATGCTTTTCGTGAATTAAAGAAGACGGCAATCATCATATTCAACGATGTTGCGGATCATGACTTCCCAGACTAGCCCTCTTAAGCTTGTAATGACTTACTTGCCCATTGTCTCCCTTTCCACAGTCTTCACTTAATGCTCAAACCACCTCACCAAGCGTTTTTCCTCAGATCATGACATAGCGAGTTTGTGCACGGAGGCTTGGAAGTGGAAGTTGAAAGTGCTAGTATAGACACCTAGAGGAGGTGTGAATAGGTGTGAAAATAGATTTTTGCGAAATGCAGTAAAAATACTTTTATTTTTAAAGTGAGTCTGATGAATAACAGACTTTCAAGAAGAATTCAGACTTTAACAACTATTTCAAACCACAGAAAAATATCACAACAGATAACATAAAGAAGTTCAGGGAAGAGAAAATGAACACGAGATTTATAGCAGTTCGGCTTAGATTAAGCTGTCACACCTCGATCCTCGAGCGCATGCCCATCCCTCGGTGGTCGATAAATTTGCGACGTCCCAAGACGCGTTGCCGACCCATTCATTTTAATGCGCATGTGAAAGCAAATTATTAATCCCCTGACCACGACAAACGTGGGATAGAAAAGTAGGACAACAAATTTCAAATCAATCAACACAACAATCTGGTTTACAAACAGAGGCCAACTCTAGGGTCTAAGTACAGGAGGTCTATTTCCAAAAAGAACTTATGAGCCATTCACGACCCTTCCGCCTCAAGCTCCGGGTTCTTCACACTAGGGACCTGAAAAGTTAAGCCAACGACGGCGTGAGACAATGTCTCAACAAGTTCACCCACTAAACATCGACTAGGAAGGAAATATGCCCAAAGACAGTCTATGTACACACAAGACAGAGGACTTACCTTGCCTTAGTTCCTTCCTGCACGTCAGTACAATTCATATACTCAAACAATCAATTCAATCCAAACCATCGATCAATCGATCCACTCAATTCGATACCATCAATACCATATATAAATTCAACTGTCACGTCCCGATTCCTCGAGCGCGTGCCCATCCCGACCCATTCATTTTAATAGCGGTTCGGCTTAGATTAAGCCTGTCACACCCCAATCCTAGAGTGCGTGCCCATCCCTCGGTAGTCGATAAATTTGCGACGTCTCAAGACGCATCGCCTACCCATTCATTGTAATACGCATGCGGAAACAGGTAAATAATCCCCGGACAACAAATCAATGGGATATAAAAGTAAGACCATAATTTTGAAAACCAGTACCACAACCAACAACAAACTTATATACATACATATCGCAATAAGTCATACACAAACCAAGTCGATATATATATATACATGCCAGGTCTACAAAATAAGGGTGGGGTTTCCCAAACAACTACGGGTCCTCGTCCTCCTCGTCATCTCCCTCCACACTCCAACCGGAGCCCTCTTGCTGAATACACGGGAGATCCTAGATCTTTAAGGTCGGGGTCCACTCGATCTATCATCGAACCACCTGGAGGGTCTAAAGTGCCTTTTCCAAAAGCAACCTCCATCACATACAGAGGTATCTCGGGTTTCGGTATGGGGCCCTCTCTCTGTCCATTACGATTCTGGCGATACCATGCTCTATATTGATGGGGCACCTTCTTTAGTAAACCCACATCAACCTAGACTATGGAGTTCACCAGTACGAACTCTCGTCCTTCAAGGTGCCCATGGATCGGAATGTAGTACTTTTGTTCTGTGATCTTCTTCGGTTGCCCAAAATGCTCAAGAATAGCTGCCATCTATGGACCTAAAATGTTATCCCACAACGGGGTGAAACGACGTCTTAGCAAGTTCAACCCCCTAAGACCCGACTAGGAAGAAAATATGCCTTGAGGGCTGCCTAGGCATAAACATGAGTCGGAGGACTTACCTTTGCCTCAACTCCTTCCTGCAAGTCAGCACAATTCACAAATTCATGGAATCACATCAACCAATCAATTCATCCCTTCAGATCAAATCATCAATCAATCAACTCAGTCAATTCCATGTCATCAAAACCATTCCCCGGTCATCTCAGTCAATACTATTTATAAGGTCTGACCCTGTCCAGGACTGCTCACTCTAAGCTTATATATAAATAGTATAGCTCGCACTAAGTTGATAAGGTTAAGGTATACTGCTCACGCTAAGTTGACATATTAGAGCCCGTAGGTTGATATAATATACCGGTATACTACTCTCGCTAAGCTGACTTATTACCCGCAGCCTGATATAGTATACTCCTGATGTTCACTCTAAGCTGATAAAGTGTAATGCTTGCGCTAAGCTGACATATCAGAGCTCTCAGGTTGATATAGTACACTGTTCTCACCAACTGAGAATCTCACCGTTTTTATCCTTCATGATAAAAATAATCGTGTATAGGTACACGGTTGACCTTAACCAAAATACAATATTTTCCTTTTCATAAATCCTACCATTTTATATGGTTCACCAAAATATTTTTGGCGTTATAAATCGATGCTTGGTTGTTTTCCAATTGATTACTGAAATTAAATAAATTTAGGAATAAATTCCTAAAATCACAGTCACACTCAATCAACACAAATTTGAATTCAATTAAATAAATAGATCACACCATTGCAATCAGTATAAAATTTCGGTCACCGACTATCGCGGTCAAATTTCCGAAAAATAAATAAATAAATAAATAATTACGAAAATTAATTAATAAATACCAAAAATAGCAACTTAGGCCCGCAAAGCCTAATTAAAAGCTGAAACAAGCCCAGAAAATTTCCAAACCTGTTTAAATAAATACTAGAGCCTATCTAGATGCTAATTGCACTAAACTAACCACCTAACATGCAAAATTGAACGATTAAATTGCTAATCTATTCTAACTATCCACCTAATCTATACTTAGTCTAAACTAATCAACCCTTATGCGTCATTAACTTACTAAGCGAGGATTAGTGAGTTAAACTCAAATATTTAAAGATCCGCTCAGATCAAATTGATGGCGAGGCGAAGAGGGTCAAGAAGCTCCAAAGCAAGACTACCAACCGAGGTCTAGAAAGCACCAAAGTACGCCAAAACAAAGGCTGAAAACCTAGGGCTGATTGATTCTGATCTGGGCCGAGAGAAGCTGGATCGAAGGTTGGTTGGGTGAGCAAGTACCGGCGGAGGCTACAGGGGTGCTCGGGGGCTTCACGGTGGTGAGATGGCGGTGCACGGTGGTTCGGCCGGCCTCGAGCAACCACCTTAGTGACGCATGGAGGTCGGACGAGTGGCTGAACGACTGGACAGCTGCAAGCTGGGCGCGGGTGTGAGCGAACAACGGTTGGCGGACGAGTGGCTCGGGCGATGTAGGCGGCGGCTCCGAGCTTCGGCTGGTGGCTTGACAGCGCGGGGAGGACCGAGCTTGGTTTTCTGGGCTGTTGTAAGTCTTCACACGCCGGGATGGAGGGAGAGAGCTAACCAGTGAAGAGGAGAGAGGGAGGGAGAGACAATAACCCTTCTAGAAGCTCTTGAAGAGGTCCAAATGTTGTGGGTGATGGGGGCATACGAATTTTGGAGGCAAATCCCACAAATTTGACTTCCATCTTTACTTGAATCAATTCAAATTGGCCTCTATAAAGTCAACCAACATACCCTGAATCAAATTAGCATTTTCCTCACCAATTGAACCCATTTGCGTCCTAATTTCGCGATAAAAAATGGTCCTCGGATTTTCTCGGTCGAAAACGGCCCTATGTCGACTTTTTCAGCCAAAAACTCGATTTGCAGAAAAATCTTCAGAGACTGAGTCGACATTACTAAAATGACTCATGACATGACAGAAATTTCGATTTTTGAAATCAGATTCAAATTTGCGGTTAATTTTAATCCGATGTGATTTTAGTGTGACCTAGGGTACCAGGTAGCTTTTAGAAATTTTTAGTGCAAATGACCCGTGGTCGATTTTCTTTGAGCCACAATAAACCTCTTTGACACATTGACGACTCTTGATTGTCGTAAAAATCTCGAGGATTCAAATATGGACAAAGGGTACCAAAACGATAGAAAAATAAGTCTAGTGCCGGTCAACGAGAATTTTGTAATTTAGTGGGATCACCCACGTTTAGTCACGCATCTCCATCGAACCTACCTATCTCTAATCTCTAATAGACTTTTAACTATGACCCAATGATCTCTACAGATGAGCACGATCGAGTGGCCAATTCGAAACTGTTAGTAAGGGCAGACTAAAGTCTCGCGGTCTTCAGACTTTGACAAAAGAGTCTGGAGTTCTTCAGATCATAACTCTTGAGTTTACAAGTCTTCAGACTAGACTTTTGGAAATGTTTTGTCAACTTCAAAATAGTAATGGAGTTTTTTCTAACAATCTCCCCATTTTTTATGGTGACAAAACTTTCATGCAGGTTTGAATAATTTTGACCTGCAAAACAACACTTAAGCAATACGTGATAAAAAAAATGATTAAGACCTGGATAGCATCGATTCTACAACCACAGAAAACATGTTAGTCTTGCAACATAAACTGACTATCCTGCCGTAATCAGAATCACAAACTAAGCTATTGCAAGCGTCAAAAGTTCAAATCCAAACAGTTCAAATTTAGTCCAAAACCAAACCAAGAGTACCAGAGTCAAAATTATCGAAAAATTCCAAGCCAAAAAAATAGATCAGTCAAATATGCACAAAACTCTCCCCCTTTTTGTCACAGCAAAAAGTGAAGAGTGACTATAAAAAGAGTTGGGTAAAAATCATGGCTGTTTGGGGATACGAACGATTTGGAAATCCCTCATAGACTTGACAGTCTCCTCTAGTTTCTTTAGAGTCTCCTTTAGCTGCTCAATATCTTCACCTTTGCAGTTTCTTGCACTTGAAGCTTCAGGGCTTGTATCCGTTCATGCAGAGAGTCTGACGTGGATTGGAAAGCAGTTTTGAGTTGTTTGATCTCACACTTCATTCCATATTGCTGAGCCTTCACTCCCAAAAGTATTTCCAGCAACCTTTGAAAGTCTGCTGTAGGTTCCATTGTAACACTAGGTTCAGCAGTTGTTCGTTCACCAGGACTAGGAGATGATTCCTCAACATCCACTTCAGGATATTGAGAGGCATAGACATCCTCTAGATTTGCTGGAGATCTACTTACATCACTAGTAAAGACAGGTGAAGAAGTACCTCTTTTTCTAGCAGCTCCCCTTGTTTCTATGCCTTTAGGTGGAGAAAAGAATTATTCTTCTTGTCCTTGCTCTGTTTTAGCACTCGAGTGATGTTGTTCAACTCTTGCAGCTCCACTCCAAGTCTTTTCATAATCCTTGGACAAGGATACAACATATGTTGGCGCAAAAGAGTCATATTGACCCTATACTTCCTCTGCTTCTCTTCCTCTTCCTTCTTCTTCTGTTCTTTCTTCTCCTCTCTTCTCTGTTTATGCTCTTTCTCTGTTCTCTCTGTCCTCTGGCTCTTTGAAGCTAACAAAACTCCGTAAATTACGCAAGGTAAAGAGAGTGATATCATCCTCATCTTCTTCATCCTACAAGATAAGGGCTCTCCTCTTCTTGGTTGGTGTGGTCATGGGCTCATTGCATTTTCTTTTGGTTGCTGTAGAGTTTTGTTTTGCCTTGACGGGGGTCTTCTCCTTAAGGGGCTCCAATTCTTTATTCAGCTACTTCAGACGCATCTTTAAAACCATTTTCAGACCAATCACCATTGGAGCAATGGTTCTAACACATAGAGAAGCAGGAATCTGAAGTTGGAAATGTCTAAAGAGTCTAGTGACAAGCGCAGAGTAAGTTGCCCCATGTCCTTCACAACTGTCCTATACATGTGCATTAGGATAGTGTGAGGCAATGAGAACTTATAGCCAATGTTGATTGCATACATCAACTTTGCTTCAGAATGAGAGACATCGGTATTCGAAGTGGATTTGGGTCTGATGCAGTTGATCACGATCTTGTGAAGTAAGATATTGAAGGCATTCAATCTAGTGTAAGAAATCTTGCCCTCAGCAAATCATCCCGAACAAGAGCCAAAGTCGCATGACTAACGTACACACTAATTGGTTGGAAACGCCCTCTTTCCACACCAATTACATCAGCCAACGTATCCACATCAACCACAAATTCTTTGTCCCCAACCGTAAAACAAAATCTATCCGCATCTAGAAAAGACAGATTTGAATAGAAGTAAGCATTTAGTTCGGGGTAGGCTTCGATAGATTTTGAGCAAAAGCGTTCAAGTTGAAGAAGTGCAAACTTCTCCCTTAGTTTCACTTTCAAAGAGTCAAGAAAGTCAAAATCCACACTTCTAGGGTTCATAACCCCTATCTTCAGTAGATTCGAATAAGTCCTCTTGTGCTCATTGGAATGGAATAAACTCGTTCTCTCTTTACGAATAGTTATAGCAACACTCATTCTAGGTTGAAAATAGGTGTACATCCTTTCATCATTGTCCTTTCCTTCAAGTTGATTAAAGCCACCAATGCGCGGATCACTTGGAAGGTTGGCAAAAGTCATTGCAGCAAAACTTTTAGGCACAATGCCTAACCTTTCCATGGTATTCAAGAAGAAGGTTTTGTTTTTGTAACCATTTGATCACAAAAACTCATCGATCAAGGTCATTGCAGAACTACCCATTTTTAAGTTTGAGTAGAGTTTAAACAAAAATTGGGGTTTTTGAGTTCTTACAGGTTCTACATCTTTAATGATCACTTCTTCTACTAGTGCAGGATTTTGTGTCGCTTTTTGTGAGGAGTGACGCTGTTGAGAATGTTGTTGTGATTGTTGCTGAGTAAAATCTTCTTCTTCAGTTAAGTCGAAGTGGGTAGGACCCTCAAGCATGTGCTGTGGTCCCCTATTCGCAATCCTCGAAAATTTCCTCTAGAAAGACATTGTCAAAGTCTTGGAGGATTTCTTGATCTCGATTGTTGGAAAAATGTGAAAAATTTTTGGATCAAACATAAGAGAAATAAGAGAAAATAGGATCTCTGTATTATAGGGTTTGAATGGTCATAAATGGAGAAGAAGAATTTCGACTGTATATATAAAGCAAGTGAAACAGTGTATACAAAACGTCACAAAGGAAAAAGTAAAACTCATATTCATTTAGAAATAGGCACCGGTGTTATCACCATAAATTCAAGGATAATTCCTGAAATGAAATAGGCAAGTAGCGATTCAAAAATCAATGCACCTTTTCGAAGCTTTATCCAAAAATAAACTCATTCATTTAGAAAGTATTAACTTACGGTTGTAACTTATGGATACTCTAAGTCGAATCATTTCAGACTTTACCCGGTAGGAGATATGATGTTCAATCTTGCATGAATAGACTCAAATAAATTTTTCTCCAATGGCTTTGTGGATATATTTGCCAACTGATTTTTTGAGTCTATGAATTGGATCATAACTTATCCGTTCTGAACATGATCTCGAATGAAGTGGTGTCGAATTTCTATATGCATTGCTCTTGAATGAAGAATTGGATTCTTGGTGAGATTAATGGCACCGGTGTTATCACATTTGATCTCAGTGCACAATTCTTCAATTCCAAAATCTCTAAGTTGTTGCCTTATCCACAAAATTTGAGAACAACAACTTCCAAGAGCCACATATTCTGCTTCAGCTGTTGAAAGAGTTACAGTACTCTGCTTTCTTGAAAACCATGATACCAGCTTGTTTCCCAGCAATTGACATGTACTAGAAGTACTCTTTCTATCAACCCTACAACCTACTAAATTTACGTTTGAATAACCAAGGAGAGTAAAGTTTCATTCTTTGGAATACCACAGACCTAGCTTTGGAGTCGTTGCGACGTATTTGATGATGTGCTTTGTAGCACTTAAGTGAGATTCTTTGGGATTTGATTGGAATCTAGCGCAAATACAAACACTAAACAAAATGTCAGGTCTAGATGCAATAAGGTAAAGAAGTGATCCAATAATGCTCATGTAAAACTTTTGGTCTACATTCTTTCCTCCTTCATCTTTATCTAGCTTTGAGGAACTTGACATAGGTGTCTCTGTCTTTTTGCAATTCTCTAATCCAAACTTCTTGATGAAATCTTTCGCATACTTTTCTTGGTGAACAAAAATATCTTCCTTCGATTGATTAACTTGTAATCCTAAAAATAAAGTTAACTCACCCATCACGCTCATCTCGAATTCATCATGCATACATCTAGAAAACTTCTTGCATAGATTTTCATTAGGTGATCCAAAAATAATATCATCAACATAAATTTGAATAAGTATATAGTCTTTACCTTCTCTTTTAATGAACAAGGTAGTATCTACCTTACCTTTAACAAAACCATTTTGAATTAGGAATTTACTTAACCTTTCATACCAGGCTCGAGGTGCTTCCTTCAATCCATATAGAGCATTTTTCAGTCTGTAAACTGAATCTAGCTTTCTTGGATCTCCAAAACCAGGTGGTTGTTCCACATAGACTTCTTCTTGGATGAAATCATTTAGGAATGCACTTTTTACGTCCATTTGGAATAACTTGAAATTTTTATAGCAAACAAAAGCAAGTAATAATCTAATTGCTTCCAACCTCGCTATTGGTGCATAGGTCTCATCATAGTCTATCCCTTCTTTTTGCGTATATCCTTTGACCACAAGTCTTGCTTTGTTCCTGACCACTTTTCCTTTCTCGTTTGCCTTGTTCCTGAAAACCCATTTAGTTCCAATAATGGATTTACCTTTAGGTTTTGGAATTAGTTCCCAACCGTCATTGATGCTGAATTATCTGAGCTTTTCTTGCATAGCTTCAATCCAGCTTTCATCTTCCAAGACTTCTTCTACACTTTTCGGTTCAACTTTAGAAATGAGTGCCAAGACACTAGACTCTTCTCGCCTTTTGGATCTAGTACGAATTCCTTCATCAATATTACCAATGATAAGATCTTTTGGGATGACTCGACTTATGCTTCCAGTTGCTAGTAGGTTTGTGAGTCTGCTCATCCTCTACTTCAGTTGAAATTCCTGGTTCTTCTTGATATTGATCTTTAGAAGTTTGAACTACTTCGGGAGAAGTAGAGTTTATAACGTCTAAAGCAGGTTCAGATTCTTCAAGTTGAGTCCCTTCCACTTGGTTCTGCATAGAGTTTTGAAACTTAACATTCATAGATTCTTCCACAGACTGAGTCTTTTTGTTGAATACTCTATATACTTTGCTTGTGATTGAGTAGCCAAGAAAAATTCCTTCGTCGGATTTTTCTTCAAACTTACCAGTTCGAACATTTGTATTTTTCAAAACAAAACACTTACAACCAAACACATGAAAATAAGAGAGATTTGGCATTTTCCCTTTAAATACTTCATAAGGAGTTTTCTCTAGAATAGGCCTCAAGAATACTCTATTAATGACATAGCAAGCTGTAGAAACTGCTTTAGCCCAAAAACGAGAAGAAATGTTACTTTCAATTAAGAGGATTCTTGCCATCTCCTACAATGATCTATTTTTTCTTTCCACAACCCCATTTTGCGCTGGAGTATATGGTGAAGAGAAAACATACTGTAAACCAAATTCATCACAAAAATTTGCAAAGTTTTAATTTTCAAACTCACCTCTATGATCTGTTCGAATGATTGAAGTAGTATATACTTTTTCATTCTGAATCTTCTTGGCAAATTTTGAAAAGTATGAGAATGCTTCAGACTTACTTGCCAAGAAGAAAACACAGGTAAAGCGAGAGTAATCATCCATGATTACTAGGCAGTATCTTTTTCCACCAATACTTTGAGTTCTGGTTTGTCCAAAAAGGTCCATACGTAGAAGCTGCAAAGCTCGATTAGTAGAAATTTGATTATAGGTTTAAAAGAACTTCTAACCTATTTTCCTAAAATACATGGAGTGCATAATTAAGACTTTTGATAAGTCAAGTTGGGCAATCCACAAACAAGCTTCTTGGAGGAAATATTGGCAATCTGCTTCATGTTAGCATGACCAAGCTTTCTATGCCAAAGATTTGCTTCATCTTGTATGGAAATTAGACACTGAAAGCTTTCTGGTTTTATGTTCAGAAGGTAAATATTTCCATGTCTTCGTCTAGTGAAAGATTGAGATAAGTCTTTACTAGTTCCCGAGCAAATGCCTTCTTGGAATTTGATTTTGAATCCAGTGTCGCACAATTGACTTATACTGAGTAGATTATAATTCAATCCTTCCACTAAGGAGACATTGTTGATTGTGAGACTTCCAATCTTTACAGTTCCACATGCAACAATTTTTCCCTTGATGTTTCCTCCAAAAGAGACTTTTCCACCATTCATTTGCACAAGTTTTATAAAACAATTTGAATCTCCTGTCATGTGTCTCGAACATCCACTATCCAAATACCATTTGATCTTTTTCTTGATAATGACCTGCAATCATAAAAAGAACTCAAGCTTTCTTTGGTACCCACATTTTCTTGGGTCTAGAGGAGTTAGTACTAAATACAATCTTTGCCCAATCTCTCTTAACAGGTCTCCAAACTTTGGGACATTCCCTCTCGAAATGTTTTGAGCTATTACACTTTGAACATTTGAGAACACTTCGGCCAACAGATTTTACAAAAACTTTTTGAAAATGATTTTTGTAAAATGCTTTGGTGGGTCTTTGTTTGATTCTTTCTTTTATTTTGGGAAAATCAATTAAAGGAATAATTTCAGGTGTCATACCCAAACCAGATTTGTTGAAATAGGGTCTTTGTGCAAAAAGAATCTTTTTTAACTTCTCGGATCATTTTGAAAACCTTTTTGTTATATTTGAAATGTCTTCTTTCAAAAAAGTATTTTCCTTTGAGAGATAATCTGCATTTTTCTTTAAATCAACAAAGCTTTTGTCCAGATTTTCAAACGTTTCTTTCCAAGAAATTTCATGTTACTTCAGCTTAGAATTCTCCCTTTTTAGTTTGGAAATCTTTTTAAGAGATGTTTTGAGACGAGACAAAGTTCATCTATATACTTCGAGACTTTAACAGGAATCTTTGAATTACTAACCTCGACTTCTTTGTCTGGGTCTAATTCTGAATTTGCCATTAAACATATGTTGGTATAATCTTCATCACTTTCTTCGCAATCAGTATTGCTCCATGTCTCTGCTTTGAGAGCATTTTTGAATTTATTTGTATTTCCCTTCTTTTTCTTAAACAAAGGGTAATTAGGTCTTATGTGTCCCTTTTTCTTGCATTCGAAACAAATCACATCTTTGTTTGTCTCATTGTCTTCATTTGGTTTCTTCTGAAATCTTTGAGTGCTCTGCTTCTTCTAGTTGAACCTTCTTCCTTTCCTGTTCAACTTCCTAAACTTCCTAATCATAAGTGCTAGCTCTTCATCATCCAAGTCATCTTTTGAATCTATTTCATCAGAGTCATCGTTAGATTTTAAGGCAATTGACTTATTACCTTTTGGATATTATTCTTCATTGATTTGCTCCACTTCATATGATTGAAGTGTACCAACCAATTCGTCTACTGAAAGAGGCATGATCCTCTGTGTTTCTCTTATTGAAGTTTTAGTGTGATTCCAGTCTTTGGAGAGTCCACGCAGCAATTTATTGACTTTCATTTGTTCTGAGATTGGTTGTCCATGATATGCTAGACCGTTTACAATCTCTGTGAAACGATTGAACATGCCAGTGATGGATTCTCCCGGCTTCATCTTGAAGGCTTCATACTGTCCGAATAGTATATTGATTTTTATTTCTTTGACTCGATCAGTTCCTTCATAGGTAACGTGCAACCTATCCCAGACTTCTTTTGCTATTTCACAAGATAAAATTATGTTATACTCAGTAGGAGATAAAGCACATTATAAGGAGTAGATAGCTTTAGCATTAAGAGCTTGTCTCTTGGTTATTTCTTTTTGTGTCGCTAGTATCTGCAACTTCCTTTCCTCTTTCTGAGGCTGATGTATCTTTGGGAATGATCCATTTTTCTACCACATCCCATTCCAGGGGATCTTTTGATCTCAGGAGTGCCTTGTTGTTTTTCCATACATTGTACTCTTTCCCATCAAAGTAAGGAGATCTGGTATTGCTTTGGCATTTAACCAATCCTAGAGCCAAAGTTCTAGCCATAGATCTTTAGCTTAAGAAGTAAAACACTTCAATAAATAAGCACACAAGCTCTGATATCAATTGAAATGGCTAGTGCAAACACCTAGAGGGGAGTGAATAGGTGTAAATAAAAATTTTCGCAAAACTCAGAAGAAATAATTTACTTTTAACAGATGATAGACTAAGAATGTAATCAGCTTTAAATGATCATGCAAATATACGAATGAAAGTAAAGAGTTCAAGGAAAGAGAATTAGAATACAAGGTTTATAATGGTTTGGCTTAGATCAAGCCTACATCCACTCTCCCGCGCTGACAGCCCACTGGCTGGATTCCATTATGAATCAAAAGAGATTTTACAGCTTGTGATCTTCGATTTTCTGAGTGATGAATCTCTACTAGATTCTCACAGAGTTTCACTAAGTATCTCTCTCTTTTGTATACAACTTTGAGCTTAACGAATGAAACAGTAAGTAACTGGAAAGCTTCAGACTTTGGAATTCTTCTTTCACGCACCCTCTTGAACAACTAGCGAGTCCTCCTTATATACTCTTTCATGCCTTCATAACCGTTGGCACTTACCAAATGAATTCTTCCAATCTACTCGTTGGACAGAATCAATCAATGAAATCTTCGAGTCGTTAGATGATTGAGATGAAAGCCCGTCAATTCCGTTCGCCCATACAATCAGGATCTTTGGTTTCCATAAGTAGAACCTTTCGAGTTTACTTGCCTTTCAAATGATCTTCATATCGAAGTAAGTTCCAATAAGAATAATCAATCAAGTAAATGCTAAATCCAGCCATAAGGTCTTCTAAAACCATACGAATCGAATCCTTGAAGATAATCCCGTATCTGGATAAGTCTTCAACCTTCGGTCTGGAAACTGTCAGTGAGGGCAGACTAAAGTCTCACAGTCTTCAAACTTTGACAAAAGAGTCTGGAGTTCTTCAGATCATAACTCTTGAGTCTGCAAGTCTTCAGACTTAACTTTTGGAAATGTTTTGTCAACTTCAAAATAGTAATGGAGTTTTCTCTAACAACAAGTACGTGACCAGTGCCTAGTCATGCCACAACAATGACAAATACTTTCATTAATCGCCTTCTTTGGCTTCTTTTCTTTGCCATGATTTGGGCCAAAGTTAGATTTCCTAAGGCAATTAAATTTCTTACCATCCTTTCTAAGATTATGTTATTGCCTGCGCTTATAGCCCTTAAAATTGCCAGTATTTTTCTCAAAGTTAGCATGTGCTTCAGACAATGCTTTTGAGCCAGCAGGTCTAAGATTATGATTTTTGAGCAACAGTTCATTAGTTTGCTCAACAGTGAGAAGGACATAAATTAATTCAGAATATGTGGCAAACTAATGCTGTCGGTATTGCTGTTGCAATACAATATTCGAAGCATGGAAGGTGGAGAAAGTTTTCTCTAACAATTCCGCATCAGCAAGTTTGATACCACATAACTCAAGCCAAGAAACAATATCAAATAAAGCGGAATTATAGTCAGACACTGATTTAAAATCTTGCTGTTTGAGATTTTGCTAGTCATATTATGCTTGAGGGAGGATAACAGTCTTGGTATGATCATACCTATCCTTCAACCTCCTCCACAAGATCTGAGGGTCTCAAACGGATAAATATTGAGTCTGTAGGCTCTCATGCAAATGACGGTAAATAAAAATCAGTGCATTTGCTTTATCTTTTGCATTTGAGGTTCCATCCTCTGTCATCGCATTAGCAAGACCTTGCCCTTGGAGGTGCATTTTCATGTCAATGCACCAGGATAGATAATTCTTTCCACTCACTTTCAGGATGTGGAATTTGGATTTTTCAATATTTGCCATAATCTTTACAAAAATAAATTCTTAAATTAATTAAAAGGATTTCCAAATATCCACTGCCGCTTCGGGAGCAGAAGGATACTTTTAGATTTGAAATTTGGCTTCGGGCCAAGAAAAATAAAATATAAGAATTGATAGAAGAAGATGAAGTATAAGTTGATTAATAAAAAGAACACCTACCTTGCAAAAATTACTTACTCAGTTGGTAGATCTTCGTGTTGATAACGTGTTGTAAAATATTGTGTTGCAAATATATAATAGAGAGAATAAAGAGATTGAGAAGAGAAAGCGAGATAAACACTAAAGATAGTAGAGAAAGTCAGAGGAGAGAATTTTATTTCCAATGTATCACTGTTATGTCCATGACAAATACTAAGGTCATATTTATAATAAAACAAATAATGTACTTATCATTAATATCAATGTATCGAATAATACATGTATTGGATAGGGAGATGAACATTCATTGTATAGGTAGATGTACTTAGAATGTATGATACAAATGTACCATAATAAATACATTAGATAAGATGAATATAATAAATATTCATATATGTATTTCATTCATTCATGTATTTCATAACATCATGGACATCATTAGAATAATATGAGCATATTAGCAAAGCTTGCACTCAAGTATTGTTAAGACACTTGGCATCTTTAGACTTTATGAAAATTCTATCCACACTCTAGGAGTATTTAGACTTAGACAATATCAACTTATCAAGAAGTCTATTCAAACTAAAAGACCTATTCAGACTCTATTCCAAATATCATCAGACTTGGAGACATGTTCAGACACTCTTTCAAATATCATTAGACTCAGAGACCTATCGAAACACAGACTACAATTCTTATAACTATACAGCTAGTAATCTGGCTCAAGTTTCACTTATAGAAAATAATGATTAATCTTTAGTCTTAAAGATTGTTTTACAATGGTATTCATCAATTTAAGACATCAGAATTGATTGACAATCATTTTAAGGACAAGTGATGTTCCTTATTTGAAGAACTCCACCTATGAAAACTGAAGATTTGTTTGTATAGGCGACCAAATCAACGGGGATTCAGTTCTTATCTCTCAACAGCGACTCAATCTTCAATATGTAATCTTGTCCAACAAGTTGATTAGAGAGTGATCCTTTCAAGACTGTCCAACAGTTAATTTAGAAGTTGATCAATATAAAAGGAGACCAAGGTGTAAAGAGAATAGAGAGGTCTAGAATAAAAAATTTGAAAGTCTAAGAGGGCTTCGATGCTTGTCTTTCATAATCTTACACTTATAATCATTTCTAGAGAGAAGAGATCTAATGGCTTGGGAATAAGCAACATCAACTTTGGGTACAAGTGCTTTGATATAAGCGGCACAACTTGATTGTAATCTCCTATTAATTATCCAGTGAAATCCAGCTAATAGGTTGTTAACGAGGGAGAATGGACGTAGGCTTCCTATAAGGCAAACCACTATAAATTCTCCTCTCTAAAACTCTTGTTGATAATTCTTTTATAGACTTTTGCACACAAGTAAACTACATCTGATCTTTGTTCAAACTATGACTTTTGCGCTCTAGTAAATGTCATCATTCTACTACCATTGTTTGGACTCAAACTTGACTACCTTACTTCCACTTTAAATTTGTGAAAATTTGTCAAAATCACCTCTTCACCTCCCTTAAGGTGATATTACTAGCACCAACACCTATCACCAGCATTGCTCTCAAAAGATGCTGCATAGGATCAAATGGTCATTGAACCCACGCATATTCAAGCAAAAATAGGACCTAATGCTAACAGTTCATGATTTAACATGATGGCAAGAAATAAGTAAACTGATGTAAATTATTTCTGAAAGAACTCATGAATAAGTATAGCCCAAGGGGTATGACATAACTAGTTTTGTTTCCAAAGTATAAGGGAGACCATCCTTATTCACTGGTTGAGAGATTGTTCAGAACTTCCTTTTGTTGGTAATGGAATTCTATTTCAGCATTTTGCTAGGGGATGATAGATAAAGAAGCAGGAGGAAGAACCACGAAATAAGAAAATATATGTGCACTTAAATTACAATATTTCATTGAAGGATCAACATGACATTCCACAGAATTATAGTAATCTCCTCATGCACATGCTAAGAACAAGATAGTAAGATAGTTTGGTTTATTTTGGTAGGTTTCATACCTGACTCAGTTCAATTTCATTTCCCAAACATGCTAAGTTGGTAACTCTTCACAATTGATGAATTGGGAGGAATTCGATAGAAATAAAATAAGTTCCGAGCTAACAAGGATTGATTCTGAGGAGGGTCGACAAACATGAAACAAGTAGAGCAAGCTGATTTTTAAATGAAAAATGAGATCAGTTACTCAAAAAAAATAAAAAAATAAATGATCAGCGGCTCATTGCAGACCCTAAATCGAACCTCATAAGTGCGGCAAATTCAACCTTTTATCCTCCTCTTTTCCCATAAGATAAGTCCCTTCACAAGTCAATCACTGTGTGAAATACCGATGGCAAACAATGATCATAGACAATGCGAGTCGAAACTAGTTGAAGATGAAGTTCTTCTGTCATTTTGCTTATATCCTTTTTACAACCAGTTTGGCTTTGTAATGGTCCACAGTTGGTACTTCATTTTATACACTCACTTGACATCACTGGGCTTCTTACATGTGATAAAAAAGTTAGCATTCATGTGTCATTCTTTTCAATGGAGTCAATTTATTCATCCATTACTTGGATTCATTTCTCTTGTCCACGACTACATCATCATAGGATACAGGTCTCATTTAGCAAATAAACAAAAATTTAAGCATTGTTGAGGATTTGCTCTTCTGCATCCATTCAAAGAGACTGTTGTACTTAATTAATACGTCCATGATGGGGTGCGATTGGAATGCACCGTTTCGTCTTGATATGCTACGATGGAAAGACACCCTTTGAAAGGGTATGAGGGAGTCATATAAAAGACTCCTGGATGACAACCGTTGGGATGGTTGGCAAAACGTACGCTTAGAAATTCCTCTCCATTTCTTGTCCCCTTTCCATCGAAAGGAAAGTAGGCGTTGCATTCCTTCTTTACAAGAACAATCGGCATTTACGCTGTGGAAATCGGGTGATTTCCTCATGATTGCATTAAGACCAACATGAAGTAATTTTATTCGTGATTCATCCACAATTCAACGTTCATTCCGGGGTTAATTGTTGTTTGCGCATCGGATAAAGGTAAGTCGTCTTCCAACGACTTGAATTCCAACATTGGTATCAGAGCCAAGTTGTGATTTCTGCCTTCTTTTTATCGCATTTTCTCTTTTACCATTTGATATCGAGATGAAGAACATGAAATCTACACTGTTCAGAAGTTCATAGCTCGGGATTGCGATCTGAATAGTCGAAGAATGAACCGAAGCAAAGAACGGGTTCGAGGCCAGATGTGCCCACATGCGCAGCTAGAAAATGCGGAAAGCCAGCGCGTGAGTGTCACGGGCGCATCGGCAAACCAACACGTGCTAACGTCATCCCACATCGGTAACCGCCGATGACGTCATCGATGACGTCACCGCTGGCGAAAGTTGGTCGGCCAGTCACCGGCCAACGACCCGACTCGAATGAGGCCTAACCCGTTGACCCGACCCGACCTGTCCGCGACCCGATCCAACCGGTCGAACTGGTCAACCGGACCGGTAGTCAAACCGATCAGACTGGTCACCACCAGGATCCTTTGAGGATCACTGGCGCGTGCGCCACACGCGCCGCACACTCAGGCAGCGCGTGTGGGCGCGTGGGTGGTCGAATTGGAGCGTGGTTGGTGGTGTTTGGTTCATATGGATGTGCTCTACACTGTGGTGTAATTATTTTTTAGTTTTTAGTTTTTTAAAGGTATGAAATTGTGTAGGGAACCCTAAGTACGCGTATTTTTTAGGGTTTAATGCGTAGTTTTTTTCATTTTTAGCTTGTATTTTCTCATGTTTTAGGAAATACAGTAGCTAGCCTATATAAAAATGATGTCATATATGCTATGTAGAGCTTGGTTCGATGGTAGCATGTATATAATTTAATATGCTTGTAATTTTCTAGTTCTAAAAAAATTCGAACAATGGCAGGAAATCCCGGTTTTTCCATTACATGTTGAATTGTGGTTTTGATTGTAGTTATAGCATGATTATTATTTGTATGTTGATTCACATCATGCTATGCTTTTGTGTTAATGGAAAAATGTAAAAATTACATGAAGTCATGTAATTATTTTTCCTAAAGGGAGTTCGTAGGTTGGTAGAATTTGAAGGAGTTCTCATCTAGGACTTAAAATTTGCGCAAATTAAACTAATTAATGATAATAGAACAATTGCACATAGGAGCTGATTGGGAATGTTAAATTATGTCTCGAGTTTGAGCGTTTGCAAAAACGCGATTTACTGGACTCTTGAAGTTGCATAAAAGAGGAAATATAAATTAAAATAAAAGGGCAGCGAAGATTTTTTTTTGTCGCAGAGGAGACTGAAGAAGCCGAAGACGTTAGCTTCATGGGACCCAAACACACACACGTATAAAAAAGGAAATTCACTTCGGCAGAAGCAAAATTTAGGCAGTGGTTTGTTATGTGGTGGGGCCCAAATCAAACTTTTGACCTTGGGCACACACACATATATAAATCGCAATCTCCAAGAAGGGTTCTTTGAGCTTGGTCGTCGCAGCAGCTTTACGAAAACCCTACGAAGCCGCACGTCCACGATCCGTGAGGATTCCGAAGCTGCAAGTCCTTGAAGCTGCGCGCGTTATACTTTGAGCTTGAACGCGTGATAACTTTGTGCCGTGAGTTTATACCCAAGTGAGTTGTTTATTTATAAACACTTTGGTATTGGGGTTAAATTGGGGCTTGGGAAACACCGAGGGAGTGTTTAAGTGACTCGAGTGTGTAATCTCCTTGTATCGCTTGGTCTATAGTGAAATTCGCTACTGCTCTCCCTATGGACGTAGGTCTTTACGACTGAACCACATAAATCTGGTGTCCGATTTATTTTCTTTTTCTGTCTATATTATTGTTCGATCGCTCACCCTATCGCAACAGGGAACATAGTGAACTTTCGATTTTGTGTCTTTTGTAGAATTATCATTAATTTAGTTTGTCTTTGCTGCAAATTAAATATATGTGTTACTCTGAAAAGTGTGCTAGTATTGATTATACGTTTATTATGTCAATGTGTTATAGCAATTGATTATGATTTCGGCATCTAAGATCATTGTGGCTGACCTCAATAAAGGTGAGAAGCTGAACGGTGACAATTATGATATTTGGCACCGAAAGGTTCAGTACATCCTTGAGGAGCAAGAGGTTTTGAAAACCCTCAACCACACCATGGATGAACCTGAGCATAGAACTTTAGCTCAACACATGAGAGATTTAGAAGCTTATCAAGCTTGGAAAAAGAAGAATAGCATTGCTCGCATCACGTTGCTGAGCTGTATGCAAGATGATCTCATGTGTGAATTTGAAAGTTATGATAAAGCTCAAACAATGTGGATTGCCTTGAAAGATAAATTTGGGGGTACATCTGCCACTAAGTTGAGGAGACTCACCATCAAGTTTGACACATACCGAAAGCGTCCAAATGTAACGATGAGGTAGCATCTTCAAGAGATGTCAAATATGATTCGTGAGTTGAAGTCGGCAGGTCACTCCCTTACTGATAAACAACAAGTTCAAGCTGTTATAAGGTCTCTTCCTGACAATCGGGAGCATATGAAGATCAATATGACGCATAATGAGAATATTGTCACTTTTGATTATATAGCGTGTCATTTGGAATTAGAGGATGAGTGCCTAAAGGCTGTGAGATCCTCTACCCATGCTTATGTTGTTGAATCGAGTTCGTGCAAAGCTTTGGGCTTAAAGCGTAAGAGGAATTCTCAATTCAACAACAAAGGGAAGAAGACTAATGAAGCACCTAAGAGAGCTAGGACCTTCCAACGCAAGAAGCATGGTGGGAAGAAAGATAAGGCCAAGATGAAGTGCTACAATTGTAGCAAGATTGGTCACATTACTCGTGAATGCATTAAGCCGAAAGAGGTACCCTATCACTCCATTACTTTAAGTAATGCTTTTGTTTCTAGCACTGTAATGCTTGCTGAATCTCATTCAATGTGGACTGTAGACTCAGGAGCAACAGACCATGTAGCTAGAAACCGAGAAGCATTTGTGGAGTATCGTCGGATATAGCCTGGAAGAAGATGGATATATGTTGGGAATAATTCAAGAATTGAAGTGAAGGGTATCGGCACATGTAAATTAATTTTACGCAGTGATCGAAGCCTATTCCTACATGATGTCCTTTATGCTCCAGATATTCGACGAAACTTGGTCTCCGTAATTGTTCTTCTTAGCCTAGGTTATGTATTGAATTTTTATGGTGATTGTGTTGACATTTTGTATGGAACAGTTTATTATGGTTCAGGTCATGTATCAAATGGTTTTATGGTGTTAAATATTGACTATGATCAGTACAATATTAATGTCGATGGTTATTTTTCTTTAATTGCATCTTCTAGTAATGTTGTAAGGTTTGTCTCAATACGCTTTATTCTAGCTATCGTTGCAAATTTGGACCTTGAATTACATTAAATGGATGTAAAGACGGCATTTCTCAATGGAGAACTAGATGAGGAAATTTATATGAAACAACCAATAAGTTTCATAACTAAATGTCAAGAGCATAAAGTTTGCAAACTTCATTGCTCAATATATGGCCTTAAGCAATCATCTAGATAGTGGTATCTTCGTTTTCATCGAGCCATAACAACTTTAAGTTTTACAATGATCGAAGAAGATCATTGTGTATATGTCAAGCGGTCCGAAGATAAATTTGTGATTTTATCATTTTATGTGGACGATATTCTATTGGCTGGAAATGACAAGGTTTTGGTTATCACCATAAAAGAATTGTTGTCCTCCAATTATGAAATGAAGGACATGGGAGAAGCTGCTTATATATTAGGAGTTAAGATCGAAAGAGATCAATTAAGGAAACTCCTTACTTTATTACAAGAGTCTTATATTATGAAGATTCTTGAACGTTTTTATATGCAGCACTGTAATCTCATTGATACCCCTATCATGCAAGGTGAAGGCCTAAGTACTAAGATGTGTCTTAAGATTCCAGAAAAAATTAAAGTAATGGAAAATGTTCCTTACGCAAGTGCGGTCGGAAGTTTGATGTATGCTATGATGTGTACTTGACCCGACATATATTATGTTGTGGGATTGGTGAGTCGATATCAATCCAATCTCGGTCAAGCACACTGAAAAGCAGTGAAGAGGATCCTAAGATACTTGAAGGGCACCATGGACTATTGACTTTGTTACCAAGGGAATGATTTACGCCTATTAGGCTATTCAGGTGCTGATTGGGGTGGAGACCTAGATGAGCGTAAATCAACTTCTGGATATGCATTCTTGCTCAATGGAGGTGCGATTTCTTGGAATAGTAAGAAACGAGCATGCACGGCCTTGTCTAGTATGGAGGTAGAATTTATTGCATGTTTTGCCACAGTGCAAGAAGTAGTATCGCTAAAACATTTCTTTGAAAATTTAGCCATTATCATTGAGGTTCCAACCAGTGATAGTTTCTTGCGATAGTCAAGCAGCCATTACCTATGTGAAAGATCCCAAGTATCATGGAAGGATGAAGCACATTGACATAAACAACAACTTCATCAGAGATATAATGGCAGAGAAAGAAGTGATCTTACAATACATTTCAACCAAAGAATGGTTGCTGATTCATTTACGAAAGCTGTTCCTAGAGACATATTCTTGACCAACAGGATGTCACTAAGATTACGTAGAATGTGATATGTGTTATTGTAGAGGATCATTGGTTTATGTATATGTGGACATATGTATTGTACTTGTTTATTTATTAGTTACTTGATATTTTATCAATAAGTACAAATACATTATGAGACTAGCACATACACATATATATTATTGAAAAGTATGTCAGCAGGCAATGATTGACTCACTCACACGAGCAATCAGCTCAAGTGTTATAGTTAGCACGTTGAGATGAGACATTATGTATAAGTAAATGCTAAAGAGCAAGTTTAGTACATAAAATAAGATGTCGCCTTGATTGGAGTCAAGATGAGGTCTGTAATTTGTTTATAATAAGACCGAACATGATAGTCCCACAATCATGTATGCCTGAAAGATGCCAGATGCAAGTACTTAATTGAGCGCTATAGAAAGCGAGCCGATATAGCACTCGAGTTAAACATGAGCACGTGAGGAGCACATGACCATGTTTAGACTAAAATCCGTATAGTGGATATATTTATTAAATGACATATGCTCTTATAAAAAGAGAAATCCACTATAGCATGTAATTATACTACATGTGCATTGTACGACCGGCAAGGGAATGTGAGTAAAATTATCCCTATTTACTCATCATGTGAGCCCTTGAGGTAATTTATAATTTACCTTATTTTGTGCTCTATGTTACTTCTGACTATGTTCTCGAAGTGAAAAATCAATGTTGCTACTTTAGCATGTTACTGGCGGTCATGAATGGATATGGCCTAATGGGATGTGTCTAGAAAAGCAGTTGTTCTGAAATGGAGAGAGACATGAGTGCAAAGGAAGATTATTGTTGTTTTACATCTATCACATGTATTTACTGGTCGACTAATTATATCGCCTTATGTGGTTGCGGATATAATTGTAAATACATGATGTTTTGAGAGTAGTCAAGTATAGCCTTTACGGAATAGGTATACTTGAATTGATGTAACAAAATATGCTTGGGGCACTGTGAGACATCGATTGTTTATTTCTTTTCGGGGTTGTAACCATTATGTCATCCCTAATAGGTGCATAATTTGAGCTCCCAAGTGCAAGTGTACTCACTGGTCGCACGGTTTACTTGCTAGTATGAATTGTTTTGTAAAGTTGATGAATGTTGAATGCCTTATATTCTTGACAGAGCGCTATCAAGCCCATCATGTCCAAGCGGGAGATGTTGTATTTAATTAGTACGTCCATGATGGGGTGCGATTGGAACACACCATTTCGTCTTGATATGCTACGATGGAAAGACACCCTTTGAAAGGGTATGAGGGAGTCATATAAAAGACTCCTGGATGACAATCGTTGGGATGGTTGGCAGAACATACGCTCAGAAATTCCTCTCCATTTCTTGTCCCCTTTCCATCGAAAGAAAAGAAGGCGTTCCATTCCTCCTTTACAAGAACAATTGGCATTTACGCTATGGAAGTCAGGTGCTTTCCTCATGATTGCATTTAGACCAACGTGAAATAATTTTGTTCGTGATTCATCTGCAATTCAACGTTCGTTGCAGGGTTTATTGTTGTTTGCGCATCGGATAAAGGTAAGTCGTCTTCCGCCGACTTGAATTCCAACAGAGGCAAATGAGGACGTTGAATTGGTATCGGCAAACTTAGTAGCACTGACATTAACACGTGATATGCAACATGACATAACACAGCATCCTAACATGTCATTTTTCAAAACATAGAGAATTTAGACGTATTTGGACACATTGTATATTAAATATATATTTTTATAGATACATGATAAATTATCATTTTTATGATTATTTCAATCAAATTAATTTGATTCAAACTCACAAATAAATAAATAAAAGATTAAAAAAATTACATAGAATGAATTTATACTAAAAACGTTAATTCACCATTTGTTAATATCATTCTTATCTTCAATTTTGAACGACACCGTAAAAGAAGCGTGCTCGCCGAGAGGAGGTGAAGGGGGGGATTGTATGTCATGGAAACTGAGAGCTAGAATAAAATAAGACTAGATTTTTCTTCTTTCTCTCTTTATTATTTTTTTTATTTTTTGGTTCTACATATTGACATTTTGACCCCTCATTTATTAAAAAATTTTAAAATTGACTCTATGCATGTTGGAATTCGAACTCACATGTTGGAGCGTGTCGGAAGAATTGACCACGTGTCGGATTTTCCGACAATTGTTGACTATGTGTCGACACGTGTTGGAGTATCTAACATGACACGAAAACACCCGAAGAGTGTCAGTGTTTCATAATCAACAAATGTTCTCGACAATGACAAGAAGAGACTCGCTAGAAATCGATTAATTTTTCTAGGTCTTGTTGATCGCCATGTAGTGATCGAGCAAGGTTTTTTAAATCCATGGAGTTATGATTATGGCAGGGCCTCATTATTAAGTTCTAGGACAGCAATCTCTATGAGGTTGACTTTATTGACTATTCTATTTTAAAATGGGTAACGTGGGTTAATCATAACTTTCAAAGAAAACATGAATCAGCAGGTCAATACTTTGTCATCGTAAGTTGGGGTCCCAGTCTGACTTTGGGATTTTAGGTACTTATTTAGGCTTCCTCAAGTTTCATCTAGGTTACAACATTTCCACGCTGCCTATTCAGTTAATTGAGGTGAATCATAAATTTAACAAAGCTATTTACCATGTCTTTTTTTTTTTTTTTAATGATGTTTCTAAAATACTATTTATTATTTATTATTATTTATTATTTAGCTAATTTATTTTATTCATAAAAACTAATCAGCTAAACTAATCTTAGGTGACCTTCAACTAAACTACGAATTTGAAATCTAATCGGTAATGAATACACCAATTATTAAACCATCAAGTAAAAGCACGACTTACACTGAAAATCAAGGAGTACTTTTTTAATTATATGAATTCTAAATGAAAATAAGATAAATTTAATGCAAAAATCTGACAACCTCACCATTTCCTATTTTCCAAATTTTTATATTTTATTTGTTACTTTTATTATTTTCTAGAAACATCGACTCGGGCCGGCCCTTGGGCCTGGTCTGAATATGGTCTAAAATGATTTTACGCTGGGCCAGAGGACACGATCGGGCTTTTATATAAAGTCCCTTTCTTAGTTTTAAACCCTCAAAGCCATTTTTCAAAAATTACCCCACCAAGTCCAGCTTTACTATAACCGAAGTTGGCCCATTTTTACTACACTAACACCAAAACCCTATTAGGCCTTTGCTCACATAAATCCCACTCTTCAGTAAATCTCAATGAACCCATGGTAACACCATATCGATCCTTTTTCTTTTTTGTTATAAGACCCATTTTCTTATTATATCTCATTTCCTCTTTTTCTGATTATTCTTTCTATTTGTATTTCCTTGCTTCATTTTATTTCGTTCTTTTCATGACTCAAAGCTCTTTGAGCTCTTGTTTCTTCATGTTTTTCTCCTTCACGCTAACCTCTCTATTCATGAGTCCATATCATATCTTGCTCAAGAAATAGAATTTCGCCTACATCAAACGTTAAATTGAACACCACCATTGCTCATTCTTAACTGAACATGTCAAAATGAGTCATAAATCCATTATTTAACATCTATTTGATGGGCCGAGTTGTCATATGGATTAGCCTTATTTACTAAATTAGTCATAAATGGGTTAGAATGTTAAGGTCCAAATTAATATAGGTTTTTCATAACTTTACTATAACCCAACCTACCTCTATAACTCTCTCTCTCTCGCCCTTACCTGATCTTACGCTCGCTCATTCCATGCTCTCACCCAAATTTGAGTATAAATTTTCTAAGAAGTATTTTAGCAATATAGGTCAATTGTAGATATGAGTTAATAGATTTGTATCACAAATTAAATGAGTCAATTTAGATCGGATAATTTTCGACACTACTTACTCGTTTGAAAAGTCTATTCTTGAACATCACCGAATTACCTCTATCAACTACCACTTCCAGCCGACAGCCACCCAATATTTCACAATCAAAGATGATTAAGCTAGTGGAGAAATAAAACGACATGTATATCGGAAGAGGGTGACCAACGGTCATTGGCTCTAGCCATTTCCTCAACAGTGGATTCCACATAGACGTCACAGGAATATATATGCAAAATTAGAGGTGATAGGACCGGACCAAAGGAGCTGGTTCCCAGATCTGAAATCGAGAACCCAATCGGTGGCCCCTAAAACTAGATCAGATAGGACCAATCAGTCTGGTTCCCGAGTGGGCCAATAGAACCAATGCATGTTTCATTTTTTGTTCTTCTTTTTTTTTCATCAGTCCAATATGGAATCGATGCATGTTCTGTATTTTCTTCTTCTTTTCATCGATCTGATCCAATTCTCGATGGACCAATGGAACCGATGTATGTTCTATTTTTTTCTTCTTCTTTTCTTTTTTAATCATTATATTCTCTTGTTATACCTTTTAAGAATGAACTTCCAATTATTTTTCTCGTTAAATGGGCACACCTCTTTAACTCTCACTATATGTAGGTTAATTTGTCTTGACTCATTGTTTTATAGTTGTTGTTGTTGTTGCAGGACTCCTGTCCTTTTTCTTCCCTGCCTTTAAACGCCAAAAAGAAATACTTGGAAAGCTTATGTGATGTGAGCATGCACCATCTCCTTCCAGCACACGAAAAATTCATCACAAGGCAATGAAGTGAATTTGATATTAGCTTTTAATTTTTGGGAACATATTCTAAATCAATGATCGAAGCTACTTTAATAGAACATAAATTAGGGCTTATTAATTTTTACATATTTGTAAGAATTTTTTATTTTTTTAAGATTATTCGAATAGTTTCACACATGAAACCGGTGCCTTCGAACGGCCCAAAACTGGTTGGTTCAGTCCGGGCATTTTCTTTTGCTTAGCCACATGCAAAACATGGAACGAAAACACCAAAAAAAAAATTGACATTCAAAATTCAAATACATCGAAATTTGGGTGGAATCGTATCTAAATTCTTAACAAATCAATTTTTTTTTTGTCAAAAAACGATTGATATCAATTACTTAACCATGTTTGTTGAATACACATCAACAACATCAAAACATAATAAGTCAAAAAGAGCAGGTGTGACATCCTCGTTCCAACCCGGTTTTTAAGGACGGAATTATTCTGGCAAGTGATCAACGGACGAGAGTGTCTTGAGGATCAATAGGCCACGTGGACATCGAGAAAGGCCATTTAGGGGCAAAAAATTCAATTTTTCATTGGCAAGGTAATACGAGTTCGGAGAAATAGAAGCGAGCCATGAGTGAGGACCCAAGTGGCCCTAAGCCCACATTGAGTGGCCCAACGGGCCCAAGCCCACGGAGCAAGGCCTAATTGGGCCCATGCCCTTAATAGGCATCCCAATGGCCCAAGCCCATGAGGTAGGTGGCCCAAAGGGGTAGTCCATAGGCTTCCCTAGCCTTTAGGACCATCATGGCACAATCTTGACATTAAATGCATAAAAGGACGTGAATAGTACATGAATAATACAAGATCTTGGTGAAAAGGACTGAAATGCCCTCCCACCAAACTAAAGACAAAAGGATAAAAATGGAATAGGGCAAGTAAAGGGGCGGCCATGAATTGGGCGGCAAAGAGGAGGAAGAAAGGCTACCTAGCCTAGCCTAGTCTCAACCTATGTATTTGAGTGCAAATCCTTCCATTAAATGCTAGATTTTGCTTCTAAATGGGGCAACCTTGATAGACAAGTGACAAGGGAAGTGATGGGGCATTGTTGAGGGACAAGACCACTCTATCTCCTCCTTTCTTCCCCCGTCACACCGGCACCCTCTCTCTCCCTCTTTCTCTCTCGTTTTTTCTCACTTACAATTTTGAAAACACACACACTCTCTCTCCCTAGCCATTGCCGAACCCCACCCTTCCATTTCTCTCTTCTTTAAGTTTGTTTCTTCCATTTTTCCTCTTGTTTTCCTCATTAGCGACCACTCGTCAAACCCGTAACGTTGGACTGCCCTCTTGCTCCACCGTACGCCGCCAAATCACCGTCGTGCGACCACCGGACCACCATTCAGCTAGTTTCTGACCTTGTAGCCCTCTCCCTCAATGTGTTTCGAAGCCCGAGTCGTTCGTAAGTGGCTTTCAAGCTTCTGGTTAGGACTTTCGTTGCATTTAGGGAGTAGTTTAGGATAAATTAGTGGTAATCTATGTTCCTTAGGTTATATGTCACATGGTTTTGTTGTTAAACATGTTATTTAGGTTATGTGACATGTGGTTTACGGGTTAAACATGTTGTTTAGATTATGTGTCATGTGGTTTAGTGGTTGAATATGTTATTTAGGTTATGTGTCATGTGGTTTAGGGGTTAAACATGTCGTTTGGATTATGTGCCATGTGGTTTAGTGGTTGAACATGTTATTTAGGTTATGTGCCATGTGATTTAGTGAATATCCATGTCATTTGGATGATGTGCCATGTGGTTTTGTGGTTAAACATGTTATTTAGGCTATGTGACATATGGTTTAGTGGCTATCCATGTTATTTAGGTTATGTTACATGTGTTTTAGGGGTTAAACATGTTGTTTGAATGATATACCATGTAGTTTTGTGGTTAAACATGTTATTTAGGTTATGTGCCATGTGGTTCTATTGTTAAACATGTTGTGTGGATGATTTGCCATGTTGTTTTGTGGTTAAACATGTTATTTAGGTTATGTGCCATGTGGTTCTATGGTTAAACATGTTATGTGGATGATTTGCCATGTTGTTTTGTGGTTAAACATGTTATTTAGGTTATGTGCCATGTGGCTCTATGGTTAAACATGTTGTGTGGATGATTTGCCATGTTGTTTTGTGGTTAAACATGTTATTTAGGTTATGTGCCATGTGGTTCTATGGTTAAACATGATGTTTGGATGATGTGTCATGTGGTTTAGTGGTTGTCTATGTTATTTGGGTTATGTGACATGTGGTTTAGGGGTTAAACATGTAATTTGGATGAAGTGCTATGTGGATTAGTGGTTATCCATGTTATTTAGGTTATGTGACATGTGGTTTAGTGGTTATCCATATCAATTGAATGATGTACCATGTGTTTTAATGGTTAATTATGTTATTTGGATGATGTGCCATGTAGATTAATGGTTAAAAATGATAAATGGAATTTGTGCTATGTGAATTATGTGAATTATAGGTTAGACATGATATGTGAATTATGTGTCATGAGTTTGGGAAGTGAATGGTGCATATGTGTGTGATATAAGTGCTGTACGTGTATGGAGCGATGGCATTTGACAAGTGAAGTTGCATATTGCATAAGCATCACATGGGCTAAATGAGAAAGATAAGAAATAGAGTTTGTGATAGTATGCCCGTGTGATCACCCAAGACCCTTATGCATTTTACGCGGGGTGTGAACTTGTCATAACGTGTTTTACGAGAGACAATATCCAATTAAGTTCGAATGCACTCAAGTCAATGGGATGTCGTTCGCGAATGGATTTTGGAATGAAGCTCCTTACAGGAATACCCCCAAGTCAACGGGATGCCGTGTTTGATGGGGCGAGATGATGCTTGGTTACGCTGAATGAAACCTTCGGGTTGGTTTTGGGTCCTAAGTGGCCGCAATAATCTGGACAAATGTGTATGAAAAGTACATGAGATTCATATATAATGAGGTCCGAATTATTGCATGGCATGAGCGCATGACTTAGATCATAATGTGTATTCGTACGTTTGGCTCAAGTATATGAAGTCTATGTTATGAAGTTCACTATGCATCTACTTTGATGGCCTTGTATGGTAGACAAGTTGCTACGAGATTGATGAGAGTAAAGCGAGAAGTGTATTGCCATGTTTCATCATCAATAGATATTTGCATGTTTAGGGCACTTCCTAGGTGAACGACTTCCCTACGCGAGATCTCGGAAGTTAATGCATTGAGTTTATCTCATAGTTGTTAGTTGAAATGTTTTCAAGACCTAAGAATGGCTTAAACATTCCGTCAGATTTGTTTTGTCCTTCCTGTCGAGCATAGTCAGGAGGTGACAAAGTACTCAGTAGTGGAAGCGGCCGATACGTACTATACGCGATATGTCATGATCAATTGAGTCAAGAGGGTTTGTCTAACCTCATGCCACATTGATTCGTGACCTGGTACTTTTGGGTAGGTAGCGAGAGCGATAGTCCCATCCGCGGCGAGAGCGTCCATCAGGTGCTGGAGGATCTGGAGGCAACATCAGTCAAGAGGCTAAGGATGGGGACGTTCTTGATGGGAAGGTGTCTGACCCCAAGATCGATCCGGCGCTTGTTGCCATGTGGGAGGCCTGAACCCCGAATGCCAGTGGGGCTTAGGTAGACATAAGGTGTTAGCACTTTTTGAACCACCCTCGTAGTATTAGAGGCGTAGATTAACGCCCGAGCCCTTTTTGAAGAAGGTCGTGGTGAAGCGATTAGGCGTGTTGGAGGTGAAGAGACTAGTTGATTAACCCTTGAACTCATGTTGTATGAAACGTTGACTAGTAACGCTCTTATATATATATATATATATATATATATATATATATGAATATGTTTTTAACTATCCCTATTGTTTGATGATTGGAGATTTGCTCACGTTGCTGCTTGTGCATTTTAATGTTATTACGATTTGGGTCGGTGACGCCTCCTAAGACGTCGCAATTGAATGACCAAAGGATAAGTAAAGGTTCGATGAGCGTAGATTATCGTGTAGCCGTAGAGGTTTGGGGTGTGACAGAAAGCGGGGAATTGGCTTACTAGGTAGACTATTCATCCATTGGGCTTTGGCTTAACCAATCTACTATTTTATTTGTTTCTCTACTGCAATGGGTAAAAGTAAGGCCTGAAAATTTCTCCAACATGGTCTTGGCCCGGTCCACTAGGACCCCAATTCAGCAAGTCAGAATTGAGAACACTTCTCACAAGTACGCTGCAGTCAATTACCAGTGCATCCTTGAGGTAGATCTTTGGCATGAGTAAGACTAGGGTTTCGATGAGTGCGATGGCTTCTGATTGTTTTGCCAAATTAGCTTCCACCGGTTTGGAGAAGCAGTTGATCAATATGCCGAAAGAATCTCAACCAACGCAGGCGACCGCTCCTCTATTCATGGTAGCTGCAAAGGAAGCTTTGGTGTTACCCGCAAAAGAGGCATCAGTGCTTATCTTCAAACTTTCGGGGTTCGGAGGCCGCCATTTTTGAGGTGGGTCTTTGAATCTTGCCTTTCCTTTCGATTTCCTGTTCCAAGTAGCAAAATTTTCATGAAAAGCCATGGCTTTGTACACTATTTGTTACGGGTTCAAGGGCTGTCTCCTAAAGATGGAGTTGTTTCGGTCCTCCCATATGCATCAAAGGGTCGTAAAGATGATAAAGCTATTTAGAACATGGACTAGAGAAATGAACCAACATAAAAAACTCTTGACCACCAGTCATTGACTCTAGCCATTTCCTAGCTAGTGGATTTTACAGAGATGTCACAAGGATACATATGCGAAAGTAGGGGTAATTAGTTCTCACCTAGGAAATTGGACTAGAGGGACCGATTTCCAATTTATGGAACGGGGATTCAAATTGGTGGCCCCTAGAATTGGAATAGACTGGTCTAGTCCAGTTCCTAGGTGAGCCAATGAAATTGGTGCATATTTTGTTTTCTTTTTTATCAATCTAATCCGATTGCCAAGTGGGCCAATGAACTCGGTGCATGTTCTGTTTTTTCTTTTTCTTTTTTTCTTTGATTTGTTGCTATATTCTCTCGTTATACCTTCCAAGCATAAATTTCCAATTATTTTTCCCATAAAATGGGAACATCCCTTTTAACTCTCCTCTCTCTCTCTCTCTCTATATATATATATATATATATATATATGCACATGTCAATTTTTCCTGGCTCATTGTTTTTATAGTTATTGCTGATGCAAGACTCCTGCACCTTTCTTTTCTTGCCTTTGGACACCAAAAGAAAGCACTTGATGTGATGCGAGCGCGCGCCTTCTCCTTCCACAACAAGCAAATCCTCACTAGGCAGTCAAGTGAATTTGATATCATCGATAGCTTTTAGTTTTTTGGGACCATATTCTAAATTGATGATCAGAAGTTATTTCAACAGAACATAAAATTAGGGCTTATTAGTTTTTACAAATTTGTAATAAATCAAAAGAAAACAGATAGAATTGGTCCGGATGGTCCGAGTGAACTGTTCCACACATGAAACAGGGAACTAAATCGAAAATTATTGGAATCGAAAACCAGACCGGTGCCTTTGAAAACAACCCAGAACTGGCTGACTTGATCCAAACAGATCCTTTTACTTACCCCTATACAAAACATGGGACGAAAACCTCAAAAAATAAATAGTAAAATATTTGTATTTACATTCGTATACAATGAAATTTGAATGGAATCATATCCAAATTCTTAACAAAGCAATTGCAGGCAAGCAATTTATGTCGACATGTTTTCCGATCTGAAAGAAATCGTGGATCATCTTTCAGCCGTGCCTTGAAAACATTTCATCGAATAGGTTTATGATTAACGATTTGAAGAGTAGATTCTAACTTTTTTCTACCGCAAATTCATGGCCTGACTCAAGTCAAACTAAGAAGCGATGTTTGAAATCAATAAAAACCAGTTCATTGAAGTCCAATCCATGCTTCCACATGGATCGTCGAGTCTCAGTTCCCAATCACAATCGAAACAGGATAAAGTGGAGAGTCGGAAATTACAACAAGCTCTCGAGCCCACGATTTAAGCTTCGACGAACGTACAACAAGGGAGTCGGGACAAGCGAAGGACTCTTCGACTAAGATCTAGCCACTTCGCAGCTCTCGATGGCGACAGATGACGACGAACATCGACTCGTACCCTCAAAGGTGATCGGAATCGGGGGCTACAAGTAATCTCATCTCGATGAAGAGGACGAAGACCGAGATCTTTCTTAGGGATGGATATTGTTTTTTTTTTTATTGATTTCTCCTCCAGATTTTCCCTATAAAAAAACTATCTTCTTCCTTATGTGCTCTCCCTTCACCTTGTTTTTTGCGTGTGCATGACGGAACTTTTTTTTATAATTATTTTTTGAATTAATACTGTGAAAAACCTTAAACTGATATACTTGCCATAAATTAATCTCAAATTAACTTTTTGAACATAAAAAATCTCAAACTAGTACACTTGATAAATTTAATTTCCGTTAATTTCCGTTAAATTATATTAATATCATGAAAACCGCAAACCGGTCAACTTATGACAAACGGAGGGTAAAATCCCAGATCAATACACCTGTCAACTGTCATGTGTCATCTAACTTAACAATTTGATAGAAACTAACGTTGAGTAAATTTGTCACGAGTGTACTAGTTTAAGGGTTTTTATGGTCAAAAAATTTGTTTGGAGGTAAATCTATCGCGAGTGAACCTATTTGGGATTTTTTGTGGTATTAGCTCCTCTTCTTCTTCTTCTTCTTCTTCTTTTTATCTCCCCCAAAACTACTCCTATAGGTCTTGGGGTGAAAATTAGATATTCCTTTTATGCAGTCAATCTACATCCTTCAATGTGATGATGATCCAATGGTCACGGTACTTGCTTGAGATGGCAATAATCTTTTTGGTAATGACAGAAATTGTTATTTTTTGGTCGAAAAAATTATGCTAATTACTCAAAAAGACACATGAGAAGTACTTAGACTTTCATGGCAAAACAAATCGATACAGAGCAAAACCTAGATCACATCCAAACAAAACCAAATCCATAGAAGAATGAGGATTAACAGAGCACTGGCAGGATTAAGCAAACACTCTTTCTATAAGAACGGATTTGTTAAGCAAAATAATTGGCGGCCAATCACTAAATCTCGTATTATCATTAGTGATGAGCACAAACTAAGAATTCCTTCTTCAGCAATTACAACATTGCCAAATGGCAGTGCACACCTCTGTTTGGTTTCCTCTACACCATCATCATATGGAGACAACCAAAATAAGCTAGATAAACACATATTTAACTTTTGAGAAGCAAATCTTCGTAATTCAGCAAGATAGCAGAACTCATACGATCATCACTGAAATTGAAGGCAGATGACTGTACATAGATAAAGCAGGGGGACATCAAATCTCTGAAAACATTATTAAACTCTTGGATCTAAATCGGGAGAGTAGAACTTTCAATTTTAGAAGTAGATTAGGAGAATTCAAACTGTCAAATCTAGAACTAGACCGAGAGCATAAAACTCTCAGATTTAGATCAAAAGAGAAGAAAAAAGAAGAAGAGAAAAAAAAAACACCTCAAATAAAATCAACAACAAATGAAAGAGGGCCACCTATACAGAATGTCAAGGTTGAGCAGCCCATAAACAAAGAAGTGACAAAAAAAAAAAAAAAAAAATTTGCCAACATTGTCCGCTTATGACCACAAGCTATATTGCCATGCTCACAAGCTCTGCGGACAGCTCGACATTGTAATACCCTACTAGGGCGTTACATCGGAAAAAGACATGGTAAAAGTTGGAACTTGTAGAAAACCAACCGTAGACGACGAAGGGATGCTGCTGATCAGGAACTCCGGGACCAGCTCTCGTGAGCTCGTGATGACTTATCTTCCCTGGATCACGACGTAGGGAGCTTGTGCACGGAAGCTCGGAAGCAAAATCAATATCAGCACTAGGCATAGACAGATTGTGAACATACTCATCGCCATCTTTGTTTCTTTCAAGGATAAAGAAAGGGTCTTGGGTTCAATGGAGAATTAGGGTTAGGACATTCTATATTTAGTCCTAAGGATGGGTACCTTTCTAGTTTTCAAACGATCAAAGTAGATACTCGAAGAGTGAATCTTTAGTCATTGTTCCGTTTTCCTCCTCCCCTGCTTAGTGGAGAAGACTGACACATCTAAAGTGCAAGTGCAGAAGATAATGCGTTAACAGTAAATTAAAAAAGGACCTTTATACTATTGGGTCACCTCTGTTTGATTTTTTTCTCATTTGGGACTAATCTATGCTAATGTTCTGGTTGTGCTTATTCTTTATTTACCCGACACGCAATTTTGTGAGGTCTCCTGGCATTGCGAAAAGCATGGTCACGTTGCCATCCCATGGACTTCATAGTATCGTCATGTGGTCCATAGACCAATAATACATGTGCTGATTCATATTTGATATAACCATAGCTACCCCTATTCATGTTGTCTCGAAAAACGTTGACAAATGCCACTTTTAACGGTTTTTGTCACTTGACTACACTCTTCAGCCAAGTTTTAGTATTTAATTACACAAATTAAATAATAAAGAAAAAAACTAAAAAAACTCACTCTATTTACCCCGAATTTTCTTTTTGTGATATTAACAATCTCAAATTATAGCCACCATAACATATTTACCACAAACCAAACTTATAGATGTGTAGCATATTTACCCCCGTCAAGATTTTTCCAGATGATTTTTTAGTCAAAACAACGTCGTTTTTTATACGGGCATCATGTCAACATCGTTTGCGTTTCTAATGATTATGTAAGCAAATTTTTAACAGTGCTTATTAATGTAACTTTGATAGAGGGTAAATGTGTCAGGCAGGTACAAGTTTGCAATATTTGGTGTCATAGAAAAAAAGTTTATGGTAAATGTGTCTAAGTGAATATAATTTGAGGCTTGTGTGTGACTTTTTCCCTTAACATTTTTTGGATTAAATTGCCATTTCTTTGCATATTTTAGGATTTTGATTGCATTTATCTAGAAATCTTACTTCCGGTGGAAATCTACAAATAAGTGCTCGTCCAACTCCATTTTTCACTGAATATGTTGCCAACTTGAAAGTGTCTTAAAGTATGAGTGACGGTAATGCTTAGTGGGAGAATTACCAAAAAAGTCCTAAACATAATGTCATTATGTCAATTTATTCCTAAATTTTTTTCTTACCCAATTCATTCCTAAACCTTTTACATATGTGTCAATTCAGTCTATTTGGTCGATTTTGATCGGCGGCGCCGACATGGACGCTCGGTCGAAGTGACGTGGAAATTTTTTTAATAATTTTTTATTTTTTCGAATTTTTTTAATTTTTAATTTTCTTTTTCTCTTTTTTTCCTTCTTTCTTCCTTTGGTAGATCGTCGCCAGCCAAATGCAAGGGCGAGCCTCACCCAGCCATGGCCAAGTTGGCCTGGCTTGGCCATAGCGAGGCTCGACCTCCCCCAACCATGGTGGGGCCTGCCCTTGCTAGCCTCAGTGAGGTTGAACCTCACCATGGCTAGGCGAGGCTCAACCTCCCTATGGTTAAGCGAGGCCAAGCCTCACCAAATTTGGTAGGGTCTAACTCATCCATGGTGAGCACAAGCCTCACCATTGGCCGACAAGGCTAACCTTGACAACCCTCACCCTTGACTCGCGGTGAACGGCCAAAGAAACAAAGAAGAAGAAGCAAAAAGAAAGAGAGAGAAAAAAAGGAAAAATAAAAAAAATTACCGACGTCATCGTCGGCCAGACGGCTGATGTCCAAATCAATGCTAACCAACCAAAATTGGTTAAATGGACTGAACTGACACAAATGTAAAAGGTTTAGAATTGAATTGACCAATAAAAAATGTTTAGGATTGAATTAGTACAACTGTAATAAGTTTAGGATTTTTGGTAATTTTCCCAAATATTAGTGGATGCTAGATCCACAACCAAATGATACTTCATAAATGCTTCATAATGCCCCTCTTTTCTGATCAAATATATAGAATAGATTAACGCATCTAAAGTATAATTGCAGAAGATAATGCGTTTACAGTTATTTGAAGGAGGACCTAATCTACGCTACTGGTCATTTCCTTATTTATTTTTACAGCAAATTCATGGCCTGACTCAAGCGAAGTGATTAAGTGATGTTTGAAATCAATAATCACGATCGAAACAGGATAAAGGGCAATTTACCTGGTTTATCACGGATATCTAAAGTGCTACAAGAGCTCGAGCCTCCGATTGAAGCTTTTCATGAATGCATACAAGCGGAATCGGGACAAGCGAAGGACGCATTGAGTGAAATCTAGCCACTTCGCAGCTCTCCACGGTGACAGATGACGACGAAGAGCGACTAATATCCGCAACGGTGGATCGGAATCGGGATCTACGGGCAATCTCTGACCGAGCTCCGATGAAGACGACCAAGACCGAGATTTGCTTTTTTGGGAGTTTTCTTATTGCCTATGACGTTTTGCGTGCGGATGACATTTTTCTTTTTCCCTTTTTTGTTCTCGCCGAAAAACTCTCTTCTGCCTTCCGTGCTCTCCCTTCAACTTGTTTTTTTTTTTTTTATGAGTGTGTATGATGATGTTTTTTTTTTTTTCTGAGTCAAATTAATATATTCATAATAAATTCATCAAAAATTATTATTTTTTACCACGAAAGACTTTAAATGGTACATGTGTGACAAATTTACCATCCTTTAACTCCATTAAATTGGATTAATAAACAAAAAATCATAAACTAGTACACTTTAAACAAACGTAGGATGGTGGTCAAAAAAATAATTTTAAGTAAATTTGTCACAAATATAGCAATTTATAATTTTTTATAATATTTAACTTTTTTTGGAGCTCCCCAAAACTCCTCCAATTAGTTTTGGAGTGAAAATTCTTGATATCCTTCAATGCGCTAATGATCCAATGGTCATGGTACTTGCTCGAGAGAGGCACACAGATAAGTGACATGGCATGGCATTTTGGTAATTACGGAAATTGTTATTTGGTTATTGTGAAGATGGCAATTTATTGATTTTAACATGGCACGTCCTAATATATAGCCCAGGATGGTTAACTTTTCCATTATTCTAATTGATATGCGAAGAGTGAGTCGTAGTCACCTATCCATTTCGTTCTTCGAGTTAAAAATCATAGGATAGGACATTGCTTCGTTTGCAATTCTATCCATTTCGACTTTATTTCTTTCGCCAAGATGCCAGAATATATATTGTCATGTATCGTTCAATATTTAACATAACACATCATAGGACTACCTAAATATGGCTGACAAGCCTTTCTGCACAAACTCTCTCTTCTATTGGTTAAAGAACTGTTAATTATTAATGCCGAAAGATGGATAGGGACAAGGATTACATAGCGAACCAGTGGATTTGTTAGTTATTAATCATTATTGTAATGATCACAATCCAATACGCGAAAAGTGAAGCATAGCCATTTGCTTTTCGTTTTGCTCTTTGAGCTAAATGATTGGATTGGACATTGCTTCGTTTGAAAATCTATCTATTTCGATTTATTTCACTTTTTTTGGCACCGTAACGTCATAAGATTCCTACCAAAAGACACTGTTAGTGGTTAATGCCAAAAGGTGAATTGGTACATCAAAATAGTTAGGACGTGGAGTGGCATGGTTCATCCGCGAGGGTTGTCGAAGGTGGTACTCTGAGTCACTCCCTGCAAATCGTCGACCAATCGCACGAAGATGTAGTACGACAAGAAATGGAGTTGATTTCGTCAACTCTTTTGTAGATTAGTCATTTTGTGTATTTGGGCAGATTATTATCCGACCCAATAATCTATACTGCTCCATTACCAGATGACCATAGGTGTACAGTGTCAGATCATCCTAGACAACTCTTGGGGCCAAGTTCTCTCTTTCCTCCTCATCCTCCTCTCCTGCCTACTACCCAACAGCGACCGGTCGCGAAAATTATATAGTTAATTTTAAATTTATTGTATAAATGTCAATTTAGTTTTAAGTTTTTAAATTTTTACCAATTTAATCTTAAACATTTACTTGAAATTTCAATATAATCCTTTCAATCACTTTATGCTAGAAATTGCTGACTTTATGATTTAGCCATCGCGACAATCCTATGTAGCATATCCCCACATTAGCGACTTTTGGCAAAATCGACCGAAATGACCATGTTGAAATTTTGAGAAAACTTTTAGGATTAAATTGATGAAATGTAAAAATTTAGGATTAAGTTTATATGTGGACAATAGGTTTAGGGTTAATTGGGCAACTTCCCCATAGCCGATCTGGTTCAAAATGACAACCTCCACATGCCACGGACGCCTTTTCCCAGATGATTGAACTCTCTCTCTCTCTCTGTCTCTCTCTCTCTCAAGCTGGCCGAACTCGCTGCCTTGAGCTTTGTGGCGTCGCCTTAGATGACTGAGCTGTGTACACCGATGAACTCGCTTTGGACTAGTCTCCTAGATATCATCATGCCCTTGAGATATCTCGGTCTCTATGAGACTGGCGACCGAAGAATACAAATCGGGTGGGGGAAAGTGGGATAGAAAAATCACGATGCGTGATGACACACTTCCAGCCATGGAAGTACGGCCGATATGGTGACGGTGATGATGGCTTTGCCAATGACATTTATCTTGTTTGGCGTCTCTTACCATTTTTATCAACCCCGCTTTATTTAGTTTTTCTTTATCTTAATCTGCTTTTGAAACGTTTTACGTCATCATCACTACGATGTACCGGAAGCTCGGAAGCAAAAGCAATATCAGCATTATAAATAGACAAATTTTTAAGTATGCGTGTTTATTTCTTTTGAGAATAGGGAAAGGTTCTTGGATGTCCTCGAACCTCTTATATATAGCCTCTATGGGTGTCAAATGGATGGATCGAGTCGGGTTGAGTTTGGATCGAGTCGAAAATGGTCTGATGCATATTAACCCATTAAACTCATATTGACCCATTTTCATACAATCCAATTTCAACAATTCATACTTAACCCAATCCATACCTAACTTGAACTATATTAGTAAAACAGATCCATATTCAACTCTAACTATGAAAATAAATACTACTAGTTCATTTAACCAATAAGCTCTTCATGTTAATGTGTTACTTGGATAAAATTTTATATCAAATGTAAAAGGTAAAATAACAAAATATGAAGATGTAAATAAATAAAACGAAAAATGTTGAAAAAAAAAAATCAAAGAGACCGAAGCTGACTATAGTCTTTTATTTCTCACTAGATCAGTGAGGCTAAAGTACATGGTCCGAGTGGGCAGTTCCCTCCCTAGAAACGAGAACCACCCATTAAGGACCGATTCCGAAAATTGGAATCGAGAACTGCCCCTTGACTCCATGGATCCATCCGAAAACCGGACCACTGTTTTGGTATGATTCCGGGATGGGTCGATGGAGCTGTCCCATCAAGCTTCATATACTCAATGCAACACTTTTTAACAAGCCAAAGTAAAGCAAAAAATAAAGAACTTCCCTATTCTTAATTGCAAGATTAATAAAAAGATTGAACTCATATTAAAAGTTGAGAGTCAACGCCATGAGTCGATGCGTGTTGAGCTTAAGAGTCACAGTCGTGAGTGAGAGATAGAGAGACGACTGATAAAAGGTGAGAGTGAGACAAGACGAGCACTTAGTTAATGCGTGTTAAGCTTCGATTAGGGATTTTAGGATTTTCATTTTTCTTAAATTTTTTGGTTGGAAATTTTTCTTAAAAATTAAATATATATATATATATATTACTAGTCCAGTCGAAGTGGGTGAGCGGATGGTTTCACACCTAGAACTAAGAACCATACCGGAACAACCTGTTTCAACAAATTGGAACCAAGAACCGGACCGATTTCCTTGGGAACTATTGGTTTCGTTTTGGTCCAATTCCGAGCGGTTTCTAGTTCTTTTGCACATCCCTACTCTCCAGTGGTCTGTGAGGTTTTGGCCTTACCAAATTGGTGAGCTCAAGCTCACCCATAGCCAACAGCCTCAAGTCTCGCTAGAGGCCAAATCAACGAGCTCGAGCTTCACTAGCCTACGGCGAGCTTGTCCTTCACCTGTGGCCGACACTATGGTCGGCCATTGGTGAGAAGGAAAAGGAAAAAAGAAAAAAAATTAAAGAAAATTAAAGAAAATTAAAATTAAAAAATTAAAAAATTAAAATGACCAATTTGTAAAATATTAACCTTGTTAGGTAACCCATTTACCCTAAGACCTATTTATTATGTGGGCTGAAATTGGGTCTATCACAGACCCACTTAGACCCATTTGTTTTAACATTTTCTTTTTACAACTCATATTTGACCCATATTTTACCATTATGGTGACCCATTTACAACCCACTAAAATAAATATGAGTTAAAATATGGGCATGTGACCCATTTTGATAGCTCTAATAGCCCTTAAGGAGGATTCCCTTCATCTCTTTCTAATGATCGAAAGTTGATATGCGAAGAGTGAATCATAGTCCGTTTTGGTCATGGAGCTAAAAATCATAGGATAGGACAATGCTTCATTCGAAATTCTATCTACTTCAATTTTATTTCTTTCGCCACCATGCCTGAATATATCGGGTATCGTTCAATATTTAACATAACATCATAGGATTATCTAAATATGGCGGACAAGCTTTTCTGCACTCGCTCTTCTATTGGATAAAGAACTGTTAATTATTGATGCCAAAAGACGAGTGAATTGGTACGTCAAAATAGTTAGGACGTCGTATTGGCATGGCTCGTCAGCGAGGGCTGCTGAAGGCGGTAATGTAATCCGAGTCACTTCCTGCAAATCGTCGAGGAATCGCGCGAAGATGTAATAGGACAAGAAAAGGAGTAAATTTCATCGACACTCTGTAGAGTCGTCATTTTTGTATGGAGCATTAGGTCATCTTAAATAACTCTTTGGCAAGCCCCACGTTCTCACTCTCCTCGTCCATACCGAGAGATTTTGTGAAATCGAGGTTAATTATTCTAAAAATTTGAACGATTAAATAAATGAGTAGTTTAATATTTAGCTACGATAGCACTTACTACCCAGCATCAACCGCACATAATTATGACTGCTCCAGAAAATTATCCAATCAGTCTCGACTCCATTGTGCAGATGTCTATTTGGTCACTTTTTCAATTTTGTCTCTAAACCTTTGCGTGGAATTCTAATGTAGTCCTCCCAATCCCTTTATGCTAAAAATCACTAACATAGTGGTTTAAATATCACCGGCAGTCCTACATGGTATATCGCTACCTCAGTGATTTCTAACGAAAATTGGCAGAATGATTACATTGGAATTTCAAGTAATTGTTTAGGACTAAATTAAAAAGTTTAGGATTGCATAGACATTTATATGAGAAAATTATCCAAAAAGTCATTAACATATTGCATTTTCATCAATTCAGTTATAAACCTTTTAAAAATTTACCAACATAGTTCATCCAGCAAATATTGGCCAAAAATTGCTTACGTGGACATGAGCCATCCTACATGGCATAGCCAACGTTGAAATAAACAAATTTATTAATTTTTATATACATTTTTGAATTCTTTTTATATTTTTAATTTCTTTTTCTTGTCTTTATTTTTCTTCTTCTTCCTCTACTGGTTGCCTAGCCTTGCCAATTACCAGCAACTAGTTAGAGACTACGGCTGGCAAGGGTCACCCTTGCCACAATTGACAAGGTCAAGCCAATGGCTGAGGCGCGACCTTGCCCAAAGTTGGCTCGACCTCTAGCGAGGCTCAACCTTGTCAAATCTAACTAGGGGAAGCCTTGTTGAGGCTCAGTAAGGTTACCCTTGCCTAGCCTTTGGCTTATCATTGGTCATCATCGAGACTAGGCGACAATCGACCTCCGCGTCAGTAATTTTCGATTAAAATTGACTAAATAGACTAAATTGCCAAAGTTTTAAAAAAAGGCTAATAACTTAATTATTATTTTTTTTGGCTAATAACTTAATTAGTAAAATTAAAATGTTTATGACTTTTGGGCAAATTTCCACATTCATACATATGATAGGCTTAGGGTTAATTGGGCAATTTCCCGGATAATTGAACTCTCGCTCCCTTGGCAGAGCTCGATTTCCCTGCCAAGCTTTGTGGGTCGCCTTAGACAATTGAGCTGTATACATTGATAAACTCGCTTTGGCCTAGTCTCCCTAGATATTACTAGGCCCTTGAGATATCCCGATGTCACAGATAGTAGCGCCTGGCTCTCTATGAGACTAGCGACCGGAGAAGACAAATTGGGTGGGGGAAAGTGGGATAGAGAAATCGCGATGGTAGTGCCACCGATACGGCGATGGTGATGATGGCTTTGCCGATGACACTTGTCTTATTTGGCGTCTCTTATCAATTTTTATCGACCACGCTCTCTAGTTTTTCTGTCTTAATTTGCTTTTGAAACGTTTTACTGCACCATCACTACGATGCTTTAGCACGACAACAACATTGTGCGCCTCCCATATCAGACAACAGTCTCTGTTTCTCCCATACTTGTAGCGGGCAATGGGCTATAGAAGGGAAGGATCCTTTGCCCCTATTTGTGCTCGCATCGTCTATATCATTCATTAGCTACCAAATCGCGTCCAACCCAATAGCCCCTCAAAGCTAAGTCTCTGCTTCTGCTGTTTTACATCGATTCCTTCGTCGATGAATCGCTTGCTGGTTCCTCCAGTTTGATTTTCTCTGGTTTTTGAATTGCCACCCTTCGTGAGAGTCCTCACTAGGTTTGTCCTTATGATATTCTTACAAGTTATTGTTTTAGTTACTAAATTGGCACTTTCAAGCATGAAATAAACCCTGGTTCCATCCACTAACCAAATTTATTAGAATGGAGGAAGACAGACGGAGAATCAGAATCTCAACTCTGTTTCAAGTTGACCCTATGGCACGCGACGTCGAATTGAAATCAAATTCTCAATTAAAAAAAAAAAAAGAAAGGTACCATACACATATGGGTCTAATTTCTTAAAAAACCCATAACTTTACGTCTAGGCCTAATTTTGCCCCAAACCCTTTTTGTGTAAGAAAAATCCCCAAACTTTAGATCTACTCCCAAATATGCCCCAAACTTTTTTTTGTCTAAGAAAAAATCCCAAACTTTAGGTCCAATTTCAAATCTATTCCAAAATTTTGTTTTGTCAAAAAGAAAAATAACCAATTTTTATTCTAGTCCTAAAGTTTCCACCATTAGCCTTTTCTTCAAAGTCACAATTAGTCATTCTTAATTTTTATATCCTAGAACCATTTTATTTAAAAGATAATTTATCATATTTTTTATCAATGTGGAAATACCACATCAAGTTGGGACGAGAACATACGGTAAATTTGATAATAGATCAAAAGTTGGTGGTTTTTCTTTAGACAAAATGAAATTCGGGATAAATTTAGAACTAAACCTAAAGTTTGGGGTTTCTTCTAAAACAAAAAAAAAAAAAAAAAAGTTCAAGGCAGATTTAAGACTAGACCAAAAGTTCAGTTTTTTTTTAGACAAAATTGAAACTTGACATAAAGTTTAGGATTTTTGTAGGAAATTGGGGCCACGTATTTACCATCTCGTTATCAGAGTTGATTTGATTGGCAAAGAGACTTTTGCTGATCGCTCATACATAACAAAGGGAATATCTCTCAAGGGATGATGAGAAGTACTGTCAACACAAAATCATTATTAAGTTCGTAGAATTATGATCAAGTCCTGCGTATCTCCACTTTAACATACTCAAGCTAAGTAAGAAAAGCATAGGCTTTTTATCCTTGCAACTAAAGCAATCAACCCTTTTACTATCGAATAGAGAAGCAATAACATCTTGTTAATTCCATTCATCTAACATCGTGCTCAAAGTACATTAAGCAGTTACACACCCACTACTTTCTTGCCTTTATGAGGAATAACAAGTCAACATCAAAATTCACAACCTTGCTTGAACGACCAATGTCAAACGATTGGTAGCATCATAAATAGCTAAAAACTCCATAGTAAAAATGGGGGATAAAAAAAGAAAACTAGAAGTGAATCGAGGATAGCAGGGTTTCACGAATAATTGATACAATTATGATCCACTAAAGAGCAATTACTTCTACAAGTGAAGGCAAGCTCCAAACTCTACTAGATGATTGATCCACGGCCAACAGAAGGCAAGTTCTTACCTGGAAAGCTCGAGCAGAGTAGAAATAGCCAACAAACATCAGATTATCATCCTGACCTAGCCAAAAGGAAATACGAAATTAGTCCCAATCAAACAAAGGCAGCACTCACAGGTAAGTGTCACGGGTCAATCAATTTCGGTCGATCATACACCACGCGGCCTTAGGATCAGTGATCCTAAGTAAGCCTTTTTACTCACACACGCACAACACGAAGGGTCGGAAGCACAAAGGGCATGTATATTCACTTTGAGTGAGCTGAGCTCAAATGAGGGGGAGGGACCCCTTTTATACAAATCCGGATCGATTCTCGGCCGTGGATCGTCCCTCCGATCCAACGGCTGTGTTTGAATTCGGTCATCATTACAATCAGATCAGTAGGTGGCTGCAGGCATGGGGAATCATCAACCGAAGCCTGTACAAGTCAGGAGCAGGTCTAGGCAGCTCAGGGACGCACGACCGGATCAGGCACAGCATAGGCAAGTCAGGGTCGTCTGTCAGGGAGCAGGTGAACTGCTCCGGATTTGTGCAGGGGCTGATCGAGTATTGATCCGAGGCAGCTCGCTGGTCGTGCACGGATCATGCCCTGCATCGTGCACGGGCGGATCAAGGCACGGATCATGTCAGGCCGATCAGTTGATCGGGCAGCCGGTCGACCAGGGGTCGATCGAGGATACATCGCATCGATCAGGGACTAATCAGTGGTCGATCAGGGATCGATCATGGACTAATACGGGATCGGTTAGGGACTTTGATCGGGCGGGCATCGATCGGGCGTTCCCAGCTACGCCCTGGTGCGTGACACGGCTAAGCATGGACGGTCTTGGCCATGCTCGTCCGTCGGCCGTGTCATTCTCCCCCACCTAATCGGGCGACGCCCTCGTCGCGTCCGCGGCATGGAAGGCTTCGATGTGTTTCTTGAACTGCCACATGCCCTCGGAGGGTTCCCAACTCGCTTCATTTTCGGGAAGGCCCTTCCATCGGACGAGGTACTCCCTTCTCGGTGCACAATATCGCTTTCGTATGATCCGATCGGCCATGATGCATTCAACATCCCGATCATAGGAAGTCTTTGCTCCAAGGGGTGCTCGCTGTGATGTGCTCCGATTCGGATCATCCTCGTCCACATGGAATGGCTTTCGCATGCTCAAATGGAACAACGGGTGTAACTTGAGCTTGGACGGCAAGTCCAGCTTATAGGCCACCTTCCCGATCCGCTACAACATTTGGAAGGGGCCTTCGTAGCGACGGATAAGTCCTTTGTGTATGTCCCGGTACCGAAGGACGAGGTGCAATTTGGCCAGCACCAAGTCTCCCACCCGAAAATCCACATGCGGTTGCTTCGGATCAGCCCAAATCTTCGTGCGTTTTGAGGCACGATTCAAGCACGCCCGCGCCAAGTCTGCGTGTTCATCCCATTCCTTGGCCAGCTTGTACGCAGATGAGCTGTTACCTCGATATCCCGAGGCGATCGCGCTCGGAGTGAGCGGTTGTTACCCGGTCACGATCTCGAACGGGCTCGGTTTGTGGATTTGCTCCGCCGCAAGTTGTAGGAGAACCGAGCAACATCGATCAATCTAGCCCAATTCGCTTGCGTGTTGCTCACATAGTGCCAAAGATAGATTTCCAGCAATGCATTCACCCGATCCGTCTGTCCGTCGGTTTGGGGATGCATGCTAGTGGAGAAATTGAGGTTCGTCCCTAGCAACTTGAAGAGCTCGGTCCAAAACCGCCCAGTGAATCGAGGATCGCGATCTCTCACGATCGTGCATGGAATGCCCCAATATTTGACGACGTGCTTGAGGAATAGCTTGGCCGCTTCCTCGGCTGGGCAATCCTTGGTGGCCGGCACGAACGTCACATACTTGGAGAATCGGTCCACCACGACCATGAGAGTTCGACACCCTTCAGACTTAGGCAAGTTCACGATGAAGTCCATCGAGACACTCTCCCATGGACATTCCGGATAGCCAACGGCTCTAGGAGTCCCGCGGGGGACCGTTGCTTTATTTTGTCTTGTTGGCACACAAGACATGTTCGCACATAGGCTTCTACATCATCCTGCATGTGCGGCCAATAATATTGATCCTCAACGAGCACCATGGTGCGGTGGATTCCCGGATGTCCCGCCCATTTGGAGTCGTGGCACTCGCGCATCACCTCCTTTCGAAGCTTCCCGTGGAGCGGCACGTAGAGTCGCCGTCCTTTGGTGTAGAGGAGATCATCCTCAAGCCAAAACCGCCTTGTCTTGCCCTCTTGAGCGTATCGAAGGAGGGCTTGGGCTGCTTGATCGTGCTTTAGCCCCTCCTTGATCCGCTCAATCCACGGACGGTCGGGCGCTTATGACATTGGCCAATTCCAGCTTCCTGCTTAGGGCATCGGCCATGGAATTGGATTTTCCGGGCTTGTATTCCAAAGACATAATCAAACTCGGCCGGGAAGTCTTACCACCGAGCTTGTTTCGGGCTGAGCTTCTTCTGAGTTTGGAAGTAGCTCGTGGCCACGTTGTCGGTCCTCACAACAAACCGTGATCCCAAGAGATAATGCCTCCAAGTGTGAAGGCAATGCACCACCGCGGTCATCTCTTTCTCTTGGACCGTATACCGTCGTTCGGTATCGTTCAGCTTTCGGGACTCGAAGGCAACCGGCTGCCCTTCTTGCATCAAGACACCACCGATAGCAAAATCAGAAGCATCGGTCTCTACCTCATATGATTTGTTGTAGTCGGGCAGCACAAGCACTGGCTCTTCGGTCATGACCCACTTCAACCGATAAAACGCCTCTTGACACCGATCCGTCCACTCCCACGGTTTCTCCTTCTTTAGCATATCCGTGAGTGGCACAGTGAGGCATGAGTATCCCCGAATAAAGCGCCGATAATAGTTGGCGAGTCCGAGAAAGGATCTCAGCTCGGTCACCTTGGCCGGTGGTTCCCATTCGACAATGGCGCGGATCTTGGCCGTGTCCATTCGCACTCGTCCGCCCCCAACGATGTGCCCAAGGAAAGGGATCTCTTTTTGTGCAAATGCACATTTTTCCCGTTTCACATACAAGTCGTTTTCCCGAAGGGTCCGAAAAACTCAACTCAAATGATCGACGTGTTCCTCAAGCGTTCGGCTATATATAACGATATCATCAAGGTAAACTATAATGAATTGATCAAGGAACGAATGTAGTACCTTGTTCATGAGGGTGCAAAACGTGGCCGGCGCGTTGGTCAAGCCAAAATGCATGACGAGGAACTCATATGATCCATAGGGGTCACACATGTTGTCTTAGGCTCATCCCCTTCCGTAATCCGCACTTGATAGTATCCCGATCGAAGATCTAGCTTGGAAAACCAACAGGCTTCCCGAGCTGATCGAACAAGTCGGCTATGAGAGGGATCGAGTACTTGTTCTTGACGGTCAGCTTGTTCAATGCCCGATAGTCGATACACATGCGAAGGGATCCGTCATGTTTCTTTTGGAACAAGACTGGGGCACCGAACGGGGCCTTAGACGGTCAAACATAGCCAGCATCGAGCAGCTCCTTAAGCTGTTTTCTCAATTCTTGCAACTCAGGCAGGGCCATGCGGTAGGAGCCATGGCCGGTGGTCGAGCATCGGGCACCAGCTCGATTCGATATTCGACTTCCCTTCGGGAGGCAGCTTCTTGGGCAGCTCGGGCGGCATCACATCTTGGAAGGCGTCGAGGACTCGAGCCACCTCTTCCGGTACCTCCTTCTCTTCCGTGCCTTCCTCCTTCAATGTTGCCAAGAAGGTCACCTCGCCCTTCCGTAATCCCTTGGTCAGCTGCATGGCCGATAGCATTTTCCTATCGCGTCCCGATTCGCGGTAGATCGGGACCATACATTGGCACCGCTTGTCGAAGATACAAATACAATCCGTGAAGGGCATAACACCCGCATTGATCCGATCAAGGAATCCCAAACCGAGTATGAAATCATAGTCATCAAGGGGAATTACCTCAATATCCTCTCGGCTGGTCCATGGACCAAGATGAAACTCCACGTCCCTGGCCATGCCGCTGGTTGGGACTTCTCTAGAGTTCACCGTTTTAAGCCAACCGGCATCGTTCGTCTTGACTGGAAGATTCAGCTTCTTCGCAGCCTCTTTGGATATGAACAGATCGAATGTCCTGGTATCCACGAGTGCACTCATCGTGGTACTACCGATCTTCACGTCTACGAACATCATCCCTTTAGGGTCCTTGGCCTTCTTGGCCTTGATTGATCCAAGGATCTGCAACGATCCCAACCGCGCCTCCTCTCGCGGCTTGTCCTCCTTGCACAAGGCTGTCAACTTTCCCCTTTTTGGGCAATCTCGAGCCATGTGGGGACCTTCACAAAAGAAGCACTTGTATGTGCGGGCTTTGTGATAGTTTCCACCACGGCTTGATTCGGGTTGGTTCCTAGTAGGAACAGAAGGTGGTCGTCCTCCGCTTGGGCCGGTACCGGCTCCGATCTCCCCACCGCAGCCTTTTCCCTCGGCGAGGATCGGGCTTGGTCGAGGATGCCGGTCGATACTCCACAAGGGACTCGGCCACAAAAGTAGCCGTTGTGAGATCCGTTGCATTGCACCGCTTCAGCTCTTGCTTGACCCATGGTTTGAGTCCGCTCATGAACTAGTGAAATGCCTCCGTCTCGATCATGGACGGGATTCGGAGCAGCAGCTCCGAGAAACGCTTCACATAGTCGCGGACGCCACCTTTCTACTCTAGGCGCTTGAGTTCTCCGCGGGCTTCCTCCTCCGCATAAGCGGGATAGTAGGTTCGTCAAAATTCTTCGACAAACAGAGCCCAAGTCGTGATAGGATTGCCATTCCTATCGTCCGACCGACGTCTCCACCAAAGCAGCGCATCATCAGCTAAATACATGGTTGCGGTGTTTACCCGGATCAAATCGTCGGTCGTTCCCATGGTCTGGAAGTATCGTTCCATGTACCACAGGAAGTTGTCCACGTCCTTCGCCACCCAAGAGCCCTTGAACTCCTTTGGCTTGGGTGGATCGACACGGGACTGCACGATGATCACCTCGTTCACGCGTGCTGCTTCAAGCTCCGCGACCTTGCCTTTCAGCTCGGCCATTTCCGCGCGCATGGCTGTCATCGTGGCCTCCCATGTCTCGTCTTGCTGTTGCAGCTCGTGCATGAGGGTCCCCTTCACCTCGACCCGGAGCTCTCCCATGCCGGCTTGGAGTTCTTGCACTTCGGCCAAGAACTCCTCCCTACCGACTTCCGCTCCATCAACGGTCTGGTGTAGATCATCCACCATGGCTTGGACGTCCATGACGATCTCTTCTAGGACCTTTAATCGATTCTCCAGATTTCCCTTTGGTTCCCTCGAACACGAGCCAGCACGGCTTTTTTTTTACCGGGGGGCCTTCTCAGTTGGACGCCCATGATCATCACGGTCATCACCCAGCACGATCGGGACATCAGCCTGAGGATCAGCCATCGCGATAGGAACGATTGCTCTGATACCACTTGTCACGGGTCGATCAATTTCGGTCAATCAAACACCGTGCGGCCTTAGGATCGATGATCCTAAGTAAGCCTTTTCGCTCACACACGCACAACACAAAGGGTCATAAGCACAAAGGGCGTGTATATTCACTTTGAGTGAACTGAGCTCAAATGAGGGGGAGGGACCCCTTTTATACAAATCTGGATCGATTCTCGGCCGTGGATCATCCCTCCGATCCAACTGCTGTGTTTGAATTCGGTCATCATTACAATCAAATCAGCAGGTGGCTGCAGGCATGGGGAATCATCAACTGAAGCCTGTATAAGTCAGGAGCAAGTCTGGGCAACTCAGGGACGCACGACCAGATCAGGCACAGCATGGGCGAGTCGGGGTCGTCGTCGGGGAGCGGTGAATCTACTCCGGATTTGTGCGGGGCTGATCGAGTATTGATCCGAGGCAGCTCGGCTGGTCGTGCACGGATCATGCCCCGCATCGTGCACGGGCGGATCAAGGCACCGATCATGTCGAGCCGATCGGTTGATCGGGCAGCCGGTCGACCAGGGGTCGATCAAGGATACATCGCATCGATCAGGGACTGATAAGTGGTCGATCGGGGATTGATCATGGACTGATACGGGATCGGTCAGGGACTTTGATCGGGGCAGGCATCGATCAGGGCGTTCCCAGCTACGCCCTGGTGTGTGACACGGCCGAGCATGGACGGTCTTGGTCATGCTCGTCCGTCGGCCGTGTCATAAGCATATCAGAAGAATAAGACAAATCATAACTTTGTGCTCGCCGGCCCCGACCTAAGAGAAGTTAATGAGTCAACCCCACGATATTTGTCTGGTATTAATCATACACGGCGCCTTGAAAATTATTTTCTTCTTTGCAAAAACTAATCAACATCATCGCTAAGAGCATCGAGCAGATGCATTAATTTACAGATTTGTATTGCTTTAGTACTGCAAAGTTCATTTAAAAATTTGTCTTCGACATTGAAGCTCACAATTATTGCAAGCAACAAATCGTCGGTTCTAAAATTGTTTTTGGTGAAGAAGATGAACTTCCGGACGAAGGTAGTGGATCTTTAGGGTCCATTTATTTCATTGAAAATATCATGTTTCCGAAAAACATTTTCCTAGAAGGGATATCTATATGATCCGATCGATTGCGGTCTTAGTTCCTAAATATTCAGACAATAAAAAAAGTAAAATGAAAATAACATTGAGACGGTTATGAATTCCACAGAATTTCCCTTACTTGCTCGAACAACCCAAAATTCAATTATTGCAACTACATTAAATGATCTTTCAATTTGGTCAAGGAAAATGACTTTATTTTTCGATGTTCGGCCGAAACCTAAACTTTGAGTAGAAAATATTTTTCACCGTTCGTTAGCTAATTTAATTGTTTGAGAAAAATTATCAAAAATTGAATTTTAATATTTTAATTGACAAAAAAATTAGTTTTATTTTTTATATTTATAAAAAAATGAATTTTTAATTATTTATATTTTAAAAAATATAAATTTTTATTATTTTTTATTATTTATTTCTTTTTCTTTTTCTTTTTCCTTTTTCTTTTCCTTCCTCCTTCCTCCTCCTTCTTCCTCCTCCTTCCTCCGCCACCGCATGCCTCGACGATGGCCGGCTGCCGTGGCCGACCAAGACCCAATTGCCAAATCCAAAGAAGCTCGAGGCTTGGCCGATCTCGCCCGAGCTCACCGAGTTTCGCCGGGCTCGGGCGAGCCGCTAGCTCGCCGAATCGAGGCCGAGCTCGGGCTCCTGTATCGGGAGCTCGAGCTCCGCCGCCGCTCCGACGAGCTCGCGGCTCGGCCCGACGAACCTCTAGCGAGCTCAAGCGAGGCCCGAGCCCCGCCCGGCTTGCCGGATCTAGTGAGGCCCGAACTCCACCCCAGGCTAGCAAGAGCTCCGCCTTGCCCGATCTAGAGAGGTTGAGCTCGGCTTTGCCGGATCGGGCTTGGTGGAGCATCGCCGACCTAGGGCAAGGCTCGAGTTGGCTTGCGATCGGTCGCAGCCGCGGCTAGTCGCCGACCGCCGCCATGGCCGACGATCGACCAAGGCCAAAGAAGAAGATGAAAAGGAAAGAAAGAAAAGGAAAAAGGAAAAGTCAAAAGAATTAAAAACTCAATTTTAAAAAAAAAATAAATTATAAAAATAAAACGAAAATGTATTGGTAAAAAGAAGGAAGATGGAAGAAGTTATGGAAAACATTTTCCTTGGCTAGTTCATTTTCCGTGAAACGAACGCTGGAAAATCCGGAAAACGTTTTCTCGAAAGTCATTTTCCGTGAAACGAACAGACCCAATTGAAGAATTTTCTTTCTCCCAACAATGGTTCAACTTTGATGGTGATGCTTTTTGGGTCACCCTTTGATTTCAGTATCCGATTTCATCTTTAATAATTGCCTTCTTCGTGACTGGATTATATAGTTTATAACCCTTAGTCACGTTATTGTAGTGGATAAAAATGCATTTCTGGCTTTTGTCATTTAACTTTTCCTTCTATTCATCCGGTTTGTAGGGATATGGCACACACCTAAATACTCTTTAGAATGAAACATTTGACTTGTTGTTGCTCCAAGCCTCTTCTAGGATTTTTCCAAGAATGCTTCTCGTTAGACATGTGTTTAGCACAAATATGACACAAACAATGGCTTTTGTCCAAAACTTCTTTGGTAAATATTTAGCCTTTATATACTTATCGCCATTCCAAAAATTGCCCTATTCTTTCTTTCTACTATACCAATTTGCTGAGGAGTAAAGCTAATCAACTAAAGGTGGCAATTGGATAGGTTGGGTTGGTTTGGGTGAGACATAAACGAGTTCAACCGAAATTTACTCATTTAACTTATATTGATCCATTTACTTTCTATTCAATTTAGATCACTCATACCCAACTTTGGAACAACCCAAACTCACCCACATAACTCAATTTTTTTAACCATAGTAAATTAAGCATTTAACAAATTTAAAATATATATTTTTTTTAAAAAATATCTCCACAAATTTCTATTGACTCCACCCCTTCCTCCGCACCGGCACCGCCTTGACCGTCATAGCTCCCCGCCACCATTGGGAACACCAAGTACACAAAAGCTTCCTCCTAACAAACCCCCACTTCTCACCATCGTCCTCCACAGCCGTCGGCTAACACTCTGGCTTGAACAATCAACACTCTGTTCTCCACAAACCTCGCACGCTTTGCTCCTATTCCAACACATAGAGAGACCCTTGAAGCGATAGCTAACATACAGCACTGCGATGGCACTTTTATACAAAATATGAGGAACTTATTAAGCTACTAGCAAAAAACATTCAAAAAGTGGCACTGCAAATGAACCTAACCTCAAGAAGCTGCTTGTCATGCCCCAATCCTCCGAGCACGTGCCCATCCTTCTGCGGTCGATTAAATAGCGACGTCCCAGGACACATCGCCGACCCATTGGTTTTGATGCACATGTGGAAGCAGATAGATAATCCCCAGACAACAATACAATGGAATAGGAAAGTAGGGCCATAATTTTTTAAACTTAAAATCATAACAAGCCTTTTATAAACACTTCGGGTTTATACACAATACCAAGCTATTTACAAAAGATCGGCTCAACATAAGGGGGAACTGTCCTATGACCCATTAGTCGACACATTCGCCAATTCTTCGCCTTCCTCCTCATCAAAACTCTAGGGCCTCAAGTCATTTTCCACTATCATCTAAGGACTTGAAAAAGTTATCCCACAACGGGTTGAGACGACATCTCAGCAAATTCAACCCCCTAAGACCCAATTAGGAAGAAAATACGCCCTGAGGGCTGCCTAGGCACAAACACGAGTCAGAGGACTTACCTTGGCCTCAGTTCCTTCCTGCAAATCAATATCATTCAAATAACTATCCAGATATTCAATCATTTCAACCAATCAAGTCGAATCATCGATCAATTGACTTAGTCGATTCCATGTCATTGAGACCATTCTTCGGTCGTATCAATCACTCAATCCAACTATTAATTACAGCCACACTTGGGCACGACCTACTAAATGTTCAGCGGTGAATTACAGCCCAACAGGCACAACCGGTTCCAAGTTCGGCAGTAGATTACGGCCTAATAGGCACGGCCATACTATAGCGGTTGATTACGGCCCAATGAGCACAGCCAGATCCAAGTTCGGCAGTAAATTACGGCCCAATAGGCACAGTCATGCTTCAGCGGTTCTCTTGACCTAACTCATAACATCACGCACAACATGCATCATCTCAGCCTTCGATAGTTATCTTCCCACGATTATAGACAATCACACGATTATTCACCCACGGCCAAGAACGTGATATTCCACACTCAAATTCTTCAATTAACATAGTACCTTGGCCTATTTTTCTTGTATTAAAAAGAAGACCCGATAAAATAATCGTGTGGGTACACGGTCGGCCTCAGCCAAAATATATAATATTTTCTCCTTTTAAAAATCCCATTAATTTCAACAACCCATAAACTCATTTTTGGCGATGTAAACCGACACCCAGTGATTTTCTAATTAATTCATGAAAATAATAAATTTCAGGATAAATACCCCAAAATTGAAATCACACTCAAATTGCACAAATAACAGTCAATTAAATAAATAGATTAAATCACTGCAATCAACATAAAATTCCGATCACCAGCTATCCCAGTCTAATTTCTGAAAAATAAATAAATAATTAATTAATTAATTACGGAAATTAATTATTAAATACCAATAAAAGGAACTTAGGCCCGTAAAGCCTAGTTGAAAGCCGAGACGGTCTCGGAAAATTTCCGAACCACTCTAGATAAATACTAGAGCTTGTCTAGGCCCTAATTGCACTAAACTATCCACCTAACATGTGATATCAATTAACTACTTAACTAATCCATTCTAACTAACGACCTAAATCATGCTTAGTCTAAACTAATCAACACTTAAGCGTCAGTAACTTACTAAGCGAGAATCAATGAGTTAAACTTACTTGATTAATGATCCGCTCGGATCAAAACGATAGGGATGCGGCGAGGCTCGCCAAACAGGGTCTGGATCAACCCGAAAACGGCCCAAACAGTGGCTAGAATACCCACTATTGCTCGGTTCTGGTCGGGGCTGAGAAAAGATGGATCGGTGGTCAGTTGAGCGAGCAAACGGCGAGACAGGAGTAGTGGAGCTTCAACGGATCAAGCAGGTGGCTCCGAGCTTCAACGGCGGTCGGAGGCGACTGAACGGGCTCCGGCATGACCTGAGGCAGCAAGCAGAGATGGGGACGAGGGCGCACGAATGCATGGACAGGCGGAACTGACGCAACTTGCGCGAGACCTGCGGGCGAGTGTGGACACGCGACGGCGGCGTTCGGTAGCTCCGGCGGGTGGCGCGTGGCGTCGACGAGGGAAAGGAGCTGGTTCGGTTGGTTTCTATGATTCTTTGGGAAGCTTCGGCTATGGGGAATGGGGCTTGGTTGATGGGAATGGAGGGGAAAAAAAGAGGGGGAACCGGTTGGATAGGGGGACCACCTTGGTCTTCTACCTCATCTTCTTTGTCTCCTAGCTTGGTCCCACTAGGCAGCTGGCCTCCACAAGTAAATTTCTAGACCATTTGCTTCTTGAAGTGGTCAACTTGTTGGGTCCATGGGGCCATACGAATTTTGGTGCCTTTAGTTCAAATTAGACTTCAATCCTCACTTGAATCGGTGTAATTCGGCTTCTAAAAATTCCGTTATTGAGTCAATAATAAAATTGGTATTTTTCCTCACCAATTGAACGCACTTGCATCCTAATTGTGCAATCAAAAACGGTCCTCTACATTTTCCCGTCGAAAACGGCCCTATCTCGACTTTTTCCGTCAAAATCTCGGTTTGAGGAAAAATCTTTGGAGACTGAGTTGATGTTCCTAAAATGACTCGTGACATGACAGAACTTTCAAATTCACGGTTAATTTCAATCCGACGCGATTTTAGCGTGACTTAGGCTACTGGATAGCTTTCAAAAAATTTTAGTGCAAATGACCCGTGGTCAATTTTCTTCGAGCTGCAGACACATTGGCGACTCTCGATTGTCGTGAAAATCTCGAGGATTCAAATACAGACATAGGGTACCAAAACGATAGAAAAATCAGTCTAATGCTAGTTGACAAAATTTTTTCAATTTGGTGGAATCACCCACATTTAACCACACATATCAGTCGAACCGACCTATCTATGATTTCTAATCGATCTTTATTGTGCCGAAATGATCTCTACAGATGAGGACGATTGAGTGGTCGAGTCTTGGTCGAATTCTCAAGTCTAATGCATTAAAATTCCTTAATGACTTCCTCAGATAGTCTAGTTATCTCACGAGTGATCAGCTCTGAGAATAGCACTATAGGTGTGTCGATGAAAGACCTTATTAATTCAATTGAAAGCAAAACTGAAAAATTCAAGATGTCACATTGCTAGAATTTTATCTACAACTTCTATCCTCCATCATTCAATGCCAACTAACGAAAAGAGACCGTGAAATACCTACATCGGGAAGGAGCGAAGGAGGTGGAATGGTCCAATGACATTTGTGACATCCCAGATTTTCAGTCCTATTTTCTACTGAATAAATCGGGCATTTCGTTGACGCGCCGATAAGGCTATTCTCAAAGCTAATCACTCTCGAGATAACTAGACTATCTGGAGAAACTATTATGGAATTTTAAGGCAATAGTCTTGAGAATTCGACCAGGAATCGGCTTCTCGACTATACTTACCTTTAGAGGCCATTACGGCCTTTGTTAAAAATCGATTTGAAACCGAGAGATAGGTTGGTTCGACGGAGATGTGTGGCTAACGTGGGTGACACCACTAAATTGGAAAATTCTAGTCGACCTGCACTAGACTGATTTTCTTATTGTTTTGGTACCTATTTGAATTCTCGAGATTTTCACGACAACCAAAAGTCAGCAATGTGTCGAGTGGGTTCATCGTGGCTCGAAGAAAATTGACCATGAGTCATTTGCACTAAAAATTTATGAAAGTTACCCGGTAGCCTAGGTCACGCTAAAAACGCGCCGAGTGAAAATTAACCGTGAATTTGAGCTCAATTTCAAAAATTGAAGATTTCATCATGTCACAATAAATTCTAGGAGTATCGACTTAGTCTCAGAAGATTTTTTTGAAACCCGAGACTTTTTGGGAAAAAGTCAGTATATGACCATTTTTGTTCAGAAAAAAGGGCAGGGATCATTTTGATCACAAATTTGGGAAGCATGATGGATATATGGGTGAGGAAAAATATCAATGGGAGCATTGAGGTGTCAATTGAATTTAATGATGCCATATGAGATTGAATTGAAGAGGAAATCAAGTCCAATTGAAGCCATCCTCTTCCAAATTCGTATGCCCTCATTCACCACCATTTTGGACCACTTCAAGGTTGTAAAGTGAGGTGGCTTGGTGGCTGAATGGCAGCCAAGGGATCGTAGCTTGGTGACAAGTTCAAGGAGACAAGCTTGTGGAAGAAGTTGGCTTGGTGGAGCTCTTGTCCCCTAGATCTTTTCTCTTTCCCTTTCTCTCCAAGCTTGGCTGGCCAAACCCTCTCCATCCTTGCCATTTTTGCACACCAACACCCAGAAGAAGTAGCCGGAGCAGCCACACCATCGCCAAACCGTTTTCCCTCCCCTGTTTTCCCTTATGCCAGTTTCTGCTCCAGCCGACCCTTCGCCAAAGATCCCAGTGAAAAATCAACTTCCCGTGCGAATTAGCCAAGGATCCACCCATCACCGTGACCAGAAGAGATAGCCCGACCCCGCCTCAAACAGCCGCCGGCTGTCCCGTACGGCTGTCGCAAGCCGTCGCAAGCCGATCCGCCTAGCGGCTGCACGGTTTCGCTGTTTCGTGTTTTCTTCGTGTTTTCTCCCATTCCGACCCTTCCTCCACCATACCAACTACCAACAAGTCCCCATTGACCCCGGGTGCCACCGATTGCCGACCACCCCTGCTCGTTGGAGCTCCAATCAGCCCGTTTCCCTGTCGTTCAACCCGCCGGAGTTCCGCCTAGCTGTTGCCGGTCTTGCTTTGCCATTTCAACTTTGGTTCTCTATTTTTGCAGCTCAAAACAGAGGGGAAAACAGTGGATTTTCCAGCAAGCCTTAGGTCCATTTTAAGGTGGTTTCGAGCTCGAAACCTAGGCTCGCCTTTGGAAAAGTCGAGCCCCATTGTGTTCCCAACGTTTTGATCCGATCGGATCTCGAAACAAGTGAGTTTTACTCACTAACCCTTGCTTAGTAGACTAATGATGCTTAAGGATTGATTAGATTTAATTAAGTGCAATTATGTGGATATATTACATTAGAATAATTAAATTAGGGATTTACCTATGCATGTTAGGCAAATGGTTAGTGCAATTAGCAAGTAGACAAGTCCTATTATTTATTGAATGAACCTCGGAATTTTTCCGGGTCCGTTTTGGCTTTCAATTAGGCATTACCGGCCTAAGTTGGATTTATTGCATTTATTTAATAATTTCCGTAATTATTTATTTATTTATTTTCTGGAAATTAGACCGGGATGGTCGACGATTGGAATTTTATGTTGATTATCGTGGTGCAGTCTGTTTATTTAATTAAGCTTTATTTTGTGCTGAAATGAATTATTTGTGATTATAGGATTATTTTCCTAAATTAAATAATTTTGGTAATTAATTGGAACATAACCAGGTGTCGGTTGACAACACCAAAAATGTTTTGGTGGACTATAGAAAATGGTGGGTTTTGTGGAAAGAAAATTATAGTACTTTCGCTAAGGCCGTCATGTGCCCACACGCGTGTATTTTTATCAAACATGACAAAATTGACAAATTTATTTGAATGATTGGGTGTGGTTTACTATATCGACCTATGGGCGATATGTCAGCTTAGATTGCGAGCAGATACCACGATATGTCAGTTTCCTACAAGTATGCCTTCCCACATTGGGCGAACAACTCCCGTTCAAGCCCCTCAAGGATAGCCTTTTAGCAAAAAACCACTTTGACCTTTAGTTCAGAGCCTAGAGACACTCAAATAGAACCGGGATGGCAACATTTCTAACTATCCAAGCTGCATTTCTTAGAGGATCCTACCAGGCTAGAGAAGAAGAGGAGTTTAGAAAGCCATGAGAAAGTTTTCACAAAACACTCACTTTACTTCAAGGGACTCTGCCCAACACAATACATCATCCTCACTTTTTATAGGCAATAAGAGGTCACACACAAATATGGACCAAGCTCACGAATCCTGAAACAAACAGAGGCTTCCGAAAATCTCGGTAGGGAATTATTCGCACGGTATGAACAGTGACGGTGAACAGTGATTTCTCTAGTCTACTGTTATAGTAAAAGTGAATAGTAACTTGCTACTGTTACAGTAAAAGTGAATAATAACTTGCTACAGTGAAATTGTACGGACAATGATCTTGTTTAGCAGTCTCGTCCGTCATGAGCATTATAGTCATAATCCGAGTCATCTGAGCTATGCACTGTTGCTAGAAGATGTTCATCATATTTTTGTTCAAGTGCTTCGAGGTCTTCTGGTGAGAGGATCTAGTTTAGCTGCTATGATGTGGATGCAGATGCTCCTTCTTATGCCCAGTTTGTATTGTCATCTGTAGTGTCAGCAGGAATGCTTGGCTGAGGCCAATTAGATGGCTGAGCATAGTAGGATGTGTCCATGATTTGGGATAAGAACAAAGGTCCTTGATCATAGGGGTCTTGGGAAAGAGGACCTCCCCATTTAGAATAGGGGTATTGAGAGGACTGAGCAAAGTTGTTTGTCTGCCATTTCGTGCTCTTGTGATGATGCAGCTTGTCTGAACTGCTTGAGTGCTTCCTTGACTTCTGGTGTTAGGCTATAATGATCCCATGCAGTGGGTACATTATAATTCCATGCATCTTCAGGAATAGTTTTATTTTCTTGACACAAAACCCTTTGGAGTTCTTGGTATTGGTGCTCACAACAACTAACAGGTCCTGGGTAGGACTTATGAATTCGAGCTTCTACACTGTGTGGAACAGGTTTATAGGATGAGGTACCTATACTCAGGGGGGAATTGATAATGTTACCATTATTTGTGAAAAAAATCCCATGGACGTCGGAAGAACAAAATAGTATGGACCTTAGGGTTTGGCAGTGTGGTTCTCAGTTCTTTCTGCAAGAGTCATTTCCAGTGAGTTAGAGGATAAAACCAATTAAGGAAATCTAAGAGATTTCTGTCACTCTCATTTTCAATGTTTCCTCTGCTGAGTCCAAATAACGTGGTGAGGTTGGCAATGAATCTTCTAGTTGGAATTTCAATAGCTATCAAGTAATTATTGGTTAAGTACCATAATAACCATCGAAGTTCATCAGGAAAATCATCTTCCTTCCAGATAAGGGGATGGATGAATGGATAGTCTACATTCAATCCAAAATGATGAAGAATTGAACCTCTATTAAATCTGAACAAATCGTGGCATTGCCACATGAGTTTTTCCAGATTTTTAGCGAGACTATCATTCTGGATTTGTTCAATGATCTCCCTGGGGTATCGCCAACTTGGCCAGTTTTTTATCTTCTCAATCTTGTACTTCTCATTGTGGTGAGAAGTATGGAAAGTATGCCTCATGATATACATGTTGATTCTGTTGGTGCTTTTGGCCTTGACAAGAAGTCAGCAAGCACATTTTTATTCCTGGCAATATGCTTAGTCTCAAAAGAGTATTTTGAAAACCATTCAGCCCATCGAAGCAGTTGAGAATTTAGAACCTGTTTCTATTTGAATTTGTTCATCTGAGGAAAAGATGCCATATCCAATTCTACCAGGAAGTGATGGCCAATGAGAGGAAATTCAAACTTCTTTATTCCATTCTTGACTACCAAGATTTCCTTGAAAGTGGAGTAGTAATGCATTTCAGCTTAGGAAAACTTTCTACTTTTGTAGGCACACAGATGCCTCTTACCATCAATTTCTTCAAATAGGACAGCTACCCAGTATTCGTCACTGGCGTTAGTTTGGAGAATTATCTTCCCTATTGATGGTATTTGTAATGAAGGAAAAGTCTGCATAATCTCTTTGAGTTCAAAAATCGCATTAGTCTGTGATTTTCCCCAAGGTGGGGGATGTTTCTTTAGCATCGTCTGTAATGGAATCAGCAGCTTTGCAAGATTTGGGACAAAGTCTTTGAGATAATTGATTATCCCAAGAAATTGCTGAACTTGCTTTGTTGTGAAGTTTTCTTCAGGAAATTTCAACAATTCCTGAGCAATGTGTGGCCCTGGGTAGTATGTCCATTTGTTAAGGTGCATACTAAGAAATTCAATTTCTGTCTGGGCAATATTCACTTTCTTTGGGAAAGCATGATTCCATACCTTTTCACAATCTCGGCAAACTGCTCAAGAAGTTGGCAGTGCGACTGCTCATCAGGGCTATAGAGCAAGATATCATCGATGTATACTGCTGTGCTTGACAGGATTGGTTGGAAAATTCGGCACATTGCCTTTTGAAAAAGGGATGGTGTAACCTTTAGGCCAAAAGGAAGAACTTTCCATTGGAAATGCTGAGTTAGAATATAGAACCCTGTCTTGGGTCTATCTTCAGGATGAATATCCAATTGCCAAAATCCGACTTTAAGATCAAATTTGGAGTAAATTTGGGTTTTGGATAATCTAGCAAAAAGAGAGTTTCTAGAAGGTAAAGGGAATTTGTCATCCTGGAGAAAAAGGTTAAGAGGCTGGTAATTAATTATCAATCTCATCTTTCCTCGGTTTTGCTCAGCACGCTTGTTGACATAGAAGGCTTCGCAAGCCCATTGAGAATGTGAGACATCAATAAGGCCTTGTTGCAGTAGTTCTAAGCATTCCCTTTGAGCCAAAACCAGATGTTCTGGATTCATTCCCATATGACTCACCTTGGTTGGATTGATATCTTTATTCTTTTTTAAAGGAAGGCGAACAAAGAATTCTAGGTTTTTCCATAAAGGATGGGAACATTTTTTAGCGAACTCGAATGGGATTCTAAACATGATTCTAGCAAATTTTGCATAATCGGATCTAACAGACTCATCTGAATGGAAAAAGGTCTTTGAATATTGACAAATTTAGAGAATTGATCTTTATACTTAAGACCTTTTTCCAGGAATGATACGAAGCTGAGGGATTTGAGTCATAATGTCCCAACCAATAATCAAATCTTTGTTGGGAAGACTGGAACCAAAGATTTTTGTGGTTATAGAACACTGTGGGAAAAACTGAACAGTTATCGAAGTAGTTCTCACATCTGTATTTGCTAGAATCAGAATTGAAATTACCGAACACAAGAAGTCCAGTATTCCTCAGGAAGAACTTTAGTGTCCAAGATTGAATAAGCTGCTCCGGTATCTATGAGAGCAATGATAGTAATTGGCTTGGCAAACTTTGAAGTGAATATTTTTACAGGAAAATGAGGACAATGAGTTTGGCTTGAAAATATGTCAGTGCTTTCTTCTGAAGGAGTCAGAGATATATGAAAAATATCTTCAGGATCTAAATCTGAATCAGTTTCACTAGGAGTTTGGTAACAAGGGATAACACAAAGAGTTTGTTCACATGGTTCTTCATCCGCAGAGAATAAAGATTCGATATTATCATTTTCAAGAGAAATACCAGTTTCATTCTCTATATGATGTATCAAATGGTTTTGACCTTTTTTTGCCTAGGGACAGTTTTTAGCAAAATGTCCCTTTTGATTGCAGATGAAACATCGATTTGATTTTTTGTGGCCTAAGCGATCTTTTCTTCTGCGTAGGTATCGCAATTTCTTCTTTCTTCGGAAGTGCTTAGAGCCATGCCTGGATTTGTTAATCCAGAGTTTTTTGAAGTGTTTCTTTTTTCTGGAAGATTTTTCACAAGAACCATCACAATCTTTCTTGGAGCATTTGATCTTCAAGTTCTGGCAAGAGCAGGCTTTATCAAGTTCTCTGTTGTCATGGATATAAGTCTGGATCATTTGACGCTTTATACACAATTCTTCCAAGCACAAATGAATTTCTTGTTGGAGTTCTCCCAATGGAACATCCTGGATCCTCTTTTGTCTAGAGAGAAAAGTTCTTTCCACTGTTTGAGATAATTCTTTAGGAATGGAGGTCAGGAAAACATGCTTCAAATTTGCATCAGCTCCAATTTGATAAAAGAGCTTAAGCATTTCACGATAATGCTTATCCAAATGTTTTTTTTTTTAAGAGAACAACACCTTCTTTCGAAAAATTCTCTTCTTTTGAGTTCTATGAGGTCAATAGGTTTCCCCACAAAAAAAGTGATATAGAAGAGTAACGGCATGCTGAAAGTTTGGTGAGAGTAAAAATGAAGTTGACCTTGTTCTCCCAAAGATTGCCACCAAAGTTTAAGGCTGCTTGTGAACCTTGTGACAAAATTGAAAAGAACATCATACTTGTCCTGATTGGTAATGGCTTGGGTATTTAGCCAAGTATGAAATTCTTCAAGTCTTTCTAGCCACTTGTGATAAGGAAAGTCATCAATGTTGAAGAATTGTTTTGATGAAGTGGACACGTTCTGGAAAGAATTGTTTGGTTGGACAACTTCTGGTTCGGAAGGGTTTGATTCCATGTTATGGTCTGGGGGGTCGGCCATGAATATTGATGAAGTTACTGGTGCCATAGGTAGGGAATCAATGGGAGGGAGTGAGAAAGATGATGAAGATAAGAGAGATACTGAATCTAATTCAGTATCAAAGATGTTTGGAAAATTTGATGTTGTTGGAAATAGAACCTAGTCTGTCAGAGTGACAGGATCAATCTATGGTAGAGGTTGTGGAGTAACAGGATCAGGCGGTTCCTGATTACCCAAATCCCTGAGAAAAGATTCTTAGGGATTTGACAGCATCATTTGATCTGACTCTCTTATGACAAGAGAGGATTCTTTTGGAATCTTCTCTTTTCCTTTTTCTTTCCTCATTCGGTCCGGTTCTGCGAGACGATTTCGCATTTCAGCTACATCTGTCTTGTCTTGTTTGACAGGAATATCTGTGAAGATAGACGTCTGAGGTGGTGGAGGAGGGAGCACCTCTATCCGCAAAGTGGTTGGAAATGGATTGAGTCTTCCTTCCTCAAGGATTTGGATCTGCCTTTTAAACTTTTCTATTTCCGCTTTGGGACTTTCAAGATAATGATACCCTAGATATTTTCCAGATTCCAAGGCATGAAGTCTCTTTTGGAAATCTGAAAGCATCTTCTTGGTGGTTTCATCATATCTTTGCAGATCTTGTTGCACATTTCCAATCTTGGAATCAATTGCTTTAAAAGCATTGTTGTGTGCTAACAGAGTCTCCGATTGCCAGTTTAGGACCGCTTCAGCTACAGGAGTTCTTTTCTGTCTTCAATGCTCATCCACATTAGTAAGGGGAAGGTATCTTAGGAACATGACTATATCTACCTTGTGGATCAATAAACTCTTCTGGAGCGGGAAACGAGAGTTTAGAGTTTTCCCGAACAAGAGGATGAAAGTCTGTTTCTTGAAACATAGCGATGGAAGAACTCGGTGGTGTTTCAACTGGAATCTCAAGTGGATAGGAATGTTTCTTTGCCCATTTTACAATAGGCTTATAAAACGAGGAAATGGCTGGTTTTTTTTTTTTTTGGGAGGAGATGGAGGAGGTGATTTCGGTGGAGTTGGTGAGACTAAAGAAGAAGCGGTGAACTCGGCCGTGGAGTTAGTGCATGTGAGACCATAAACTAAAATTTATCATACTCACCAAGAGTATCGACGGAGGAATCTCTGTTTAAGTACCTTTGATACATAGGATCCTTTGGCTTCTTGTGTCTTCGTTGAGGTCTTGTATTTGGATCTACCTCGTCAGGGGAATTTGTGCAATAGGAACATTGGCAAAAAGGATCCCAAAAATAATTATCATACTTGTCTTTATAGTAATGGACTGGATGCCCATCACTATTAAAATGTCGAACAAGCTTTTTTGGATCGGCTTAGAGATTGATTCGAACACATGGTTCAATCATGAAGAGAGTCTGGAAGATGGAAGGACTTTCTTCTTTTTCCTTACCAAATTTGATGGAAACAGTTCCATCTTTCTTTCTAACACACTCGGAGTCTGAAGACTGGAAAGGTTTGTTATTCTGATGCAACTTTTCATAGTTGGTGATCCAAGTCTCTGGAAGGAGCTTGGCCAACTTTTCCTTTAGGATCTGTCTGGGAACATGAATGCAGGATACTTGGTCATTTTGCATGGAAATGAATAAATCATCTTCATTCCCATTGTGGAAATTCAGATCAAGAGCATGATTCTGCACACGGTAAACCATCTGATAGTGTAGTGTTGCTGCTATAGAATCAACAGTTTGAGGAGTTCCAGTGAGCTGAACTTAGACTTTTAGAAAAGAGAGTAACTGAGGGTCTAAAAGAGCAATATTCAAATTTGGATATAGAGTCACGAAGACTGTTCCAGCATTCAAAGTGGTTTGAACAGTACCGATGCAAGCATGCTGGTATTCTAAAAACCCGGTATCCAAAAGAGCAATTCTTGCCACAACTGGCAAACCTTTGCGGCCATGAAAGGTGAGAGCAAGACAAACAACTCCATAATGGACATGAGAATATCCTTGTTGGATCCACTCTTTTTCGATGACATGAATAGGATGTTGATCAAACTTAAAGGACTGAACATACCCCTTTACTTCCTTTGGACTTTGGCGAATAAGTTGGCGAATAGAATGGATGGGGGAAAATGATGAAGTTGGTTTAGCAAAAGCAGAATAGGGGTCTATCAGGGGAAGCTAGGTTTCAAAAATCTTGGTTTCATCACTAAGAGAGACTTCATAAAGATAGTCGATCTTAGAAGCATTTCAAATATGAAAATCTGAATAGGAGGAAGAAGATGGAGTTGTAACAAGAGAGACAGGTGCTTCTAGTATTTCTGGTTGATCTGTCATGATGTAAAGAGTTCTTCTCAGCACTAGATTCACCTACTAAGCGTATGGAACGGATATCATTACAAATGAAACCATGGCTTTGATACCACTGAATCGACCTAGACTTAGAACTAGGGAGGACGGAGTCAGTTTCCTGTAGGTATGCCTTCCCACATTGGGCAAACAACTGCCGTTCAAGCCCTTTAGGGATAGCCTTTTAGCATAAAGATTCAATATCATCATTTTCAAGAGAAATACCAGTTTCATATATCATCTTACGGGCTCTGATATGTCAGCTTAGTTTGCGAGCAATATACCTTATCAGCTCAGAGAAAGCATTAACAGTATACTATATCATCCTACGAGCTCTGATATGTCAGCTTAGATTGCGAGCAGTATACTTTATCAGCTTAGAGGGAGCACTATTAGTGTACTATATCAACCTACGGACTCAGATATGACAGCTTAGATTGCGAGTAGTACACTATTTATTAGCTTAGCGCGAGCTATACTATCTATTATCAGCTTTGTAAACGCTAGTACGAACACCTAGTGGGGGTGAATAGGTGCGAAAACAAATTTTTGCTAAGTAAACCAGAAATTATAATTTCAAATATGTTTAGCAATAGACTTTAAAATGGAAATTAGACTCTAACAATTAAATAGAGTTACGATCAAGGTAAAATGGTTTAAGGAAGAGAATAAGAACACAAGGTTTATAGTGGTTCGGCTTAATCCAAGCCTACGTCCACTCTCCCGCACCGACAGCCCCACCGGCTGGATTCCACTATGAATCAAAAGAGTCGTTACGGTATCACTTCCTTGATTCCACAAAGTGTAGAGACTCTACTACACTTCCTCAAGGCTTCACAAAAGTATAAACTCTCTTTTGAGTACAAGTTTACGCTCAACAATTGAATTGACAAAGAACAAGAAGCTTCAGACTTTGGAATTTATCTATCTCGCACTATCTCAAATAACTAGAGCGTCTTCCTTATATACTCCTCCATGCCTTCATAACCGTTGGCACCTTCCAAAGGAGTTCTTCCAATCTACCCGTTGGACAGAATCAATTAGGGAGATCTCGAGTTACTTAAGGAATGTGAAGATAGCCCGCCAATCCTGTTCGTCCATACAATCAGGATCTAGGTTTCCATAAGTAGAATCTTCCAAGTATACTTCGCCAATCAACGAATCCAATTTATTCAAATTTGAATCAAATCGAATAATCGATCTTGAGGTGCTATCTCCAGCCGTGAGATCCGCTCGAATCAAATCATTAAAGAAATACTTGAATCTAGATAAATCTTCTTCGTCGGTCTAGAAACTGTCAATGAGGGTAGACTTTACATCTTGAGTTTGGTGGTCTGGCGATCTTCAGACTTTGACGATCTTCAGACTTTGACGATCTTCAGACTTTGACGGAAGAGTCTGCGAGTCTTCAGACTTTGTCGAGTGAGTCTGCAAGTCTTCAGACTAGACTGAAAATGTTTTGTCGACATCAAAACAAGTAAGGAAGTTTTCTCCAACAATCTCCCCTTTTTGATGGTGACAAAACTTTTCTGCAGATTTGGATATTTTAACCCGCAAGACAATACTTAAGCAAACATGGATATCACATAAATGGATAAAGATAGTATTGAGTTTGCATCCACAGAAAATGTGTTAGTCCAGCATAAACAACTTAAACAACTATCTTTGCCAACACTTAAAGTACTGCAAGCAAGCATTAAACAGTCAATCCAAATCCAAACATTAATCTAAATTCAAATCAGTCACAACCAGACAAAAGTAAAGTTTAAAACAGGAGTCGAAATAAGTCGATCTAATCAAATCTGCACTCAGCTTCTCCCCTTTTTGTCATCATTAAAAAGGAAGAAATGAAAAGAGAATGAAATTAGGATTGTCTTGGAATGCGAACAAGTTGGAAATCTCCCATCGACGGGACGGTGTCTTCCAACTTTTTCAAATCCTCCTTTAACTTTTCTATTTCATGACTCTTGGCAAGTAGCTTGAACTTGAAGAGTAAGAGTCTGTATTTGATCATTCAACGAAACTGAAGAGGCTTGACTGGCATTCCGCAGATTCTGAACTTCATATCCCAGAGCATATATCTGACCTCGTATCTCCATAAGAATATCAAGCACTCGTCGAAGGTCTGCTAAGTTATCAGTCTGAGTGCTTACCTCAGCATGGTCAGATTGAGGAGTATTTGCAGAAGATGGCATCTGAGCATGAGTATCCGATTTGGAGAAGAAGCCTCATGACCTTCCTCGGGAAATTGAGATGCATAGACATCTTCGGATCTACAGTGAGCGGCTCACATCTTCACAAGCAAAAGCAATTGAAGAAGTACCTCTTTTGTCGGCAACTCCCCTGTTTCGGTGCCTTCGGGTGGAGAGAAGTATTCTTCATGCTCTGTCTCCTCGTCGGTGACATGATGCTGCGGTTCTTCTTGCTCCTCGTCTTCTGAAGTTCTTTCTTCCTCTACCTCTTTCCTTATTGATGCCCTCTCTTCTTCCCTCTGTTCTTCCTCTTCTTTGTCTTGATCCTCTTTCTCCTCTGTCTCTGGAACAGAATGCTGAAGATTGCTTAATGCAAGAGCTGATATGGTTACATCTTCCTCATCCTCTTCATCCTCCAAGATGAGTACTCTTCTTTTCTTGTATGAAGCTGTCATGGGCTCCTTTCCCTTTCTTTTTGCAGCAGAAGAGACTTGATGAGTTTTGACAGGAGTCTTCTCCTTGAATCACTCCAAAGCTTTGTTTAGCTCTTTCGGACGCATCTTGGAAACCATCTTCGGTCCCACCACCATTTGATCACACGATCAAACACAAAGAGTATTGGGAGGCTGAATGTGAAGGTGTACGAACACTTGGAAACAAGTGCTTTGAGTAAGGAAGTTGGCCCTTGTCCTTCACCACCGATCCGTACATGTGAAACATTATAGTGTGTGATAGAGAGAACTTCTTGCCGGCGTTGATGGCATACATCGCATTGCTTCGAATTTGAAACATCGAGTCTTTGAAGTCAATTTTGGTCTCAGACAGTTGATCACTATCTTGTGAAGAAGGACATTTGAGGCATTCAACCTCACGTACGAGATTCGTCCTTCGGCCATCCCATCTCGAACGAGTTCCACCGTTGCCCGGCCAATAGACACGCCGATTGATTGAAACTCCCCTCTTTCAACCCCAATCACATCGGCCAGGGTGTCCATGTCAACCACATAATCTCGATCTCTAGCGCCTGAATGAAAATCTATTCGCATCCAAAAGCTTAGATTTGAATAGAAATAAGCGGTAAGTTACGGATGTGCTACCGTTGTCTCGGAGCGGAATCTATCAAGTTGAAGTAAGGAGAATTTCTCCCGCAAGTTCACCTTCGAGAGAGTCTAGAAAATCAAAGTCTACACTCCTTGGGTTCATCACCCCTCTCTTCAGCAACTTAGTATAATGTCGTTTGTGTTCCTCAGAACGAAACAAATCTATTCTGTTGCTTCTAACATTCGCAGCAATACCCATTCTAGACTTAAAATTGGTGAACAATTTCTCATCATCATTTCCTTCAGGTTGATTATGTCCACTAACACGTGGATCACTTGGAATATTCGCAAAAGCTCTATCTGCTGATCCCGCAGGAGCGATTCCCAAGCGTTCCATTGTGTGCAAAAAAATGGGTTTCATTCCTATACCCCTTTTCTACCAAAAACTCGTCAATGAAACTCAAAGCGGAGCCTCCTTCTTTTAAAGCAGTGTACAGTTTGTAGGTAAAAGCGGGCTTTTGAGACTTTACAAGTGCGGCATCCTCGACGGTTTCTTCCTGCGCTTGCTATTGTGGTCTAGCCTGAGAAGAGCGGCGCGGTTGAGAATGTTGTGGGCTCTGCTGTTGTCTCGGAGAATCTTCTTCCTCGGTGAGGTCAAAATGCGTAGGACCCTCACGCAAAGGCGGTGGCCCCCTGCTTGCAATTCTAGAGGACTTTCTTTGAGAAGCCATTATCACAGTCTTTAGGAGATTCCAAACTCGATTCGCGAGAAAGGTGAAGACTTTAAGATTAAACTAGAGAGAAAAGGTGAGAAAGTGAAGTTACGTGCTTCTAGGGTTTGTGAGGAAGACGATCGGTATATAAAGCAATCGAAACGGGTTATACGAATCGTCGCGAAGGAAAATAAAAATACTTTTTCAAAAAATAACTGCCTTTTGAAAAATGTATAACTGTCAAAAAAAAAAGATAACTTCTTTTCGAAAAGGAATGATTGCTATAATTCCGAAAATTTAGAAAGATAACATCAATCAATTACAGATTAATAGATGAACGTACCTTTTCGAGATTTTGTCCAAAAGATAAATTTCCAAAATAGAAATAACTTACGTAGTAGATCTTGATCTCTTGAGTCTGAGCCTCCTTAGACTTTAGTCCCTAAGTCTGAACTTCTTCAGACTTTAAGATATTAAGTCTGGAGCGAATAGACTCAAATTGGCTTTTCTCCAGTGGCTTAGTAAAGATGTCCGCCAGCTGATTCTTTGAGTCGATGAAATGAATCAATACTTCTCCGTTTTGAACATGGTCTCTAATAAAATGATGTCGAATCTCTATATGCTTTGCTCTTGAATGAAGAATTGGATTCTTGGTGAGATTAATTGCGCTGGTATTGTCACATTTGATCTCAGTGCATGAGTCTTCGATTCCAAAGTCTCTTAGCTGTTGTTTTATCCATAAGATTTGAGAACAACAACTTCCAAGAGCCACGTATTCTGCTTCTGCTGTTGAAAGAGCTACAGTACTTTGCTTCCTAGAAAACCAAGATACTGTCCTGTTCCCAAGCAATTGACAGGTGCCTGAGGTGCTCTTTCTATCAACTCTGCATCCCGCTAGGTCTCAACGTCTCGAGTAACCAAGGAGAGTAAGATCTCCTTCTTTAGGATACCGAGACCAAACTTTAAGGTTGTTGCAACGTATTTGATGATGCGTTTTGCAGCACTTAGATGAGATTCTTTTGGATCAAATTGGAATCGGCACAAATACATATACTAAACAGAATGTCGTCTAGAAGCGTAAGATAAAGAAGTGAACCAATAATACTCCCCGTATAGCTTCTGGTCAATTTTCTTTCCTCCTTCATCTTTGTCCAGCTTCAAAGAACTAGACATTGGTATATCAGTCTTTTTGCAATTCTCCAAACCGAACTTTTTAACAAGATCTTTAGCATATTTTTATTGGTGAATGAAAGTCCCTTCCTTCAATTGTTTTACTTGTAGTCCAAGGAAAAATGATAGTTCACCCATCATGCTCATCTCAAATTCATCCTGCATAGACTTAGAAAATTTCTTGCACAGATTTTCGTTAGGTGATCCAAAGATAATATCATCAACATAGATTTGTACAAGTAAAAAGTTTTTATTTTCTTTTTTAATAAAGAGGGTAGTATCACTTTACCTTTAACAAATCCATTTTTGATTAAAAATTTACTTAACCTGTCGTACCAAGCTCGAGGTGCTTGCTTTAATCCATATAGCGCCTTTTTTTAGTCTGAATACAGAGTCTGGCTTTCTTGGGTCTTCAAATCCGGGAGGTTGTTCCACATAGACTTCCTCTTGGATAAATCCATTTAAGAATGCGCTTTTGACGTCCATTTGGAGTAACCTGAAATTCTTATAACAAGCAAAAGCAAGTAATAGTCTTATTGCTTCTAACCTTGCTACTGGTGCATAAGTCTCATCATAGTTTATTCCTTCTTCTTGCATATATCCTTTGGCCACTAGTCTTGCTTTGTTCCTTATAACTTTTCCTTTTTCATCCATCTTGTTCCTGAAAACCCATTTAGCTCCAATAACAGATTTACCTTTTGGTTTAGGAGTCAATTCCCTGGACATCGTTAATGCTGAATTGCCGAGTTCTTCTTGCATGGCTTCAATCCAACTTTCATCGTTAAAGCTTCTTCTATGCTCTTGGGTTCTATTTCGAAACAAGTGCCACAGCACTAGACTCTTCATGCCTTTTGGATCTTGTTCGGATTCCTTCATCAATGTTGCCAATTATGAGTTCTTTGGGGTGACTAGACTTGTGCTTCCGAGTTGCTGGTTGGTCGATAGACCGATCTTTCTCGTCATCGATTCTTCAACGTTTGTTCTTTGTTGGTCTTCGAAGTCTCGAGCTACTTACGGGGTTTAGACTTTGTAGAGTCTGGAGCGAGTTCGATTCTTCAGGGTTGAGTCGGATCGATTGAATTTGTATGAAGTCTTGAAATTTAACATTCATTGATTCCTCCACTTTGTTTGAGTCATTTTGTTATAAACTCTGTAAGCTTTGCTTGTGGTTGAATATCCAAGGAAAATACCTTCATCTGATTTTTCTTCAAAATTACCAATTCGATCATTTGCATTTTTCAATATAAAACATTTGCAACCAAACACATGAAAATAGGAAACAATTGGTTTCTTACCTTTGAACAATTCATAGGGAGTTTTCTCCAAAATAGGTCTTAAGAAAACTCTATTAATAATATAACATCTTTGTAGAAAGCTGCTTCAGCCCAAAAGCGAGAAGAAATGTTGCTTTCAATTAAAAGAGTTCTAGCCATTTCTTGCAGTGATCTATTCTTCCTTTCCACAACTCCATTCTGTTCTAGAGTGTACGGAGAGGAGAACACATGCTGAAAACCAGATTCATCACAGAATTTAGCAAAATCTTGATTTTCAAACTCACCTCCATGATCTGTCCGTATTCAAGAAATAACATACCCCTTCTCATTCTGTACTTTCTTAGCAAACTTTATAAAATAAGAAAAAGTTTCAGACTTACTTGCCAAGAAATATACCCAAGTAAATCGTGAGTAATCATCTACTATTACTAGGCAATATTTCTTACCACCAATGCTACGGTTACGGTTGGTCCAAAGAGATCCATATGCAAGAGTTGCAGCACACGATTAGTTGAAACTTGATTTATTGGTTTAAAAGAACTTCTGACCTGTTTTCCTAGTACGCATGGGGTGCATAGATCGGATCTTTGGTATGTCAGATTTGGTAGTCCACGAACAAGCTTCTTTGCAGAGATCTTGGCTATTTGCCTCATGTTGATGTGGCCAAGTTTCCTATGCCATAGATTAGCTTCCTCTTGTATTGAAATTAGACATTGGGATTTTTCTGGTTTGATGTTCGGAAGATAGATGTTCCCATGTCTTCGTCTGTGAAAGTCGAGAGGAATCTTTGCTGGTTCCTGAACATATTCCTTCTTGAAAGTTAATTTTGAAACCTGTATCGCACAGTTGGCTGATACTTAACAAGTTGTAGTTAAGTCCTTCTACTAAAGAAACGTTGCTGATTGTGAGACTTCCAATCTTTACTGTTCCGCGTCCGACAATTCTGCCTTTACTATTTCCTCCAAATGAAACTTTTCCACCATTAACTTGCATAAGCTTTATGAAACAACTTGAGTCTCCTGTCATATGTCTTGAGCATCCACTATCCAAGTACCATTTGACCTTTTTCTTGATAGTGACCTGCATTTAAAAAGAAAACTCAAGCCTTTTTTGGTACCCATATTTTCTTGGGTCCAATGGTGTTAGTGCAATATACGGTCTTTGCCCAAACCTTCTTAACGGGTTTCCAAACCATAGGACATTCTTTCTCAAAATGTTCTGAACTATTACACTTAGAACATTTAAGAGCACTACGGCCTACAGGTTTTACAAAGGCTTTTTGAAAATGAGTTTTATAAAAGTCTTTTCTAGGTCTTTGTTTGATTCTTTCCTTCACTTTTGGAAAATCAATTAGAGGAATGGTTTCAGCGGTCATTCCTAAGCCTGATTTGTTAAAGTAAGGTCTTTGCGCTAAAAGAATCTTTTCCAATTTCTCGATCCTACGAAAACCTTTTTGAGATGCTTGAAATATCATTTTTCAAAAATTCATTTTCTTTAGAAAGAGAGTCTGCATTTTCTTTCAAGGTAATGACACTTTTATCTAAATTTTCGACCTTTTCTTTCCAAACAGTCTCCTGTTGCTTCAATGCAGAATTTTCCCTTTTAGTTCGGAAATCCTCTTGAGAGAGGTTTTGAGACTAAGACACGGTTCATCAATATATTTAGAAACTTTAGTAGGAATCTTAATATTACTTACCTTGATTTCACCGTAAAGTCCGAGTCTCGAGTCTCGAATCTATCTCTCGAGTCCGAGTCGATTCGATTGTGCCATTAGACAAATATTGGCATAGTCATCATCACTCTCTTCGCATTCGGTATTACTCCAAGTTTCTGCTTTGAGAGCCTTTACGTATTTCTCAGCTTTTCCTTTCTTTTTCTTTAGTGAGGGACGGTTGGATTACGATGTGTCCCTTTTTCTTGCATTCAAAACAAATCACATCTTTATTGGATTCATCATCCTCTCGCTAATTTGTTTTGAAACTTTTGAGAGCTTTGTTTCTTCCAATTGAATCTTCTTCCCTTTTTGTTCAGTTTTCTTAACTTTCTTATCATGAGAGCAAGCTCTTCATCGTCCATATCATCTTCAGAATCTGTAACATCAGAGTCATCGTTAGATTTTAAGGCAATAGATTTTTTACCTTTGGGATCTTCATCTTCGTTGTTTTGCTCCACTTCATAAGACTCGAAGAGTGCCAACCAATTCGTCAACGAAAGTGGCATGATTCTTTGTGTCTCCCTTATTGAGGTCTTTACATGATTCCAATCTTTGAAAAGTCCACGCAGCGGTTGTTGAACTTCATAGGTCCGAGATTGGTTGACCTTGATACTCAAGACCATTCACGATTTCGTAAAACGACTAAACATGTCGGTGATAGATTCTCCTGGTTTCATCTTGAAGGCCTCGTATTGACTGAGCAGAATATTGATTCTGGTTTCTTTCACTCGATCGGTTCCTTCATAGGTGATGTTTAATCTATCCCAGACTTCTTTAGCTGTTTCACAAGAAGATATTCTGTTATATTCAGTAGGAGATAATGCACAATATAAGGAATAAATTGCTTTTGCATCGAGAGCTTGTCTCTTGGTTATCTCTTCTTGAGTCATCCCGCCTGGACTCAATAGCTTCCTTTCCCCTTTACGAGACTGTTGTAGCTTTAGGAGTGATTCCTTTGTCTACCACGTCCCATTCCATAGGATCTTTAGATCTTAAGAATGCCTTCATCTTGTTTTTCCATATCTTTGTAATACTTTCCATCAAAATAAGGCGGTCTTGTGTTGCTTTGCCCTTCAACCAGACACTGGAGCTAACATACTAGCCATAGATCGTTAACTCGAAGTAAAAACACTTCAATTTAAATAAGTACACGAGCTCTGACACCAATTGTAAACGCTAGTACGAGCACCTAGAGGGGTGAATAGGTGCAAAAACAAATTTTTGCTAAGTAAACCAGAAATTATAATTTCAAATCTGTTTAGCAATAGACTTTAAAATGGAAATTAGACTCTAACAATTAAATAGAGTTACGATCAAGGTAAAAGGGTTTAAGGAAGAGAATAAGAACACAAGGTTTATAGTGGTTCGGCTTAATCCAAGCCTACGTCCACTCTCCCGCACCGACAGCCCCACCGGCTGGATTCCACTATGAATCAAAAGAGTCGTTACGGTATCACTTCCTTGATTCCACAAGTGTAGAGACTCTACTACACTTCCTCAAGGCTTCACAAAAGTATAAACTCTCTTTTGAGTACAAGTTTACGCTCAACAATTGAATTGACAAATAACAAGAAGCTTCAGACTTTGGAATTTATCTATCTCGCACTATCTCAAATAACCAGAGCGTCTTCCTTATATACTCCTCCATGCCTTCATAACCGTTGGCACCTTGCAAAGGAGTTCTTCCAATCTACCCATTGGACAGAATCAATTAGGGAGATCTCGAGTTACTTAAGGAATGTAAAGATAGCCCGCCAATCCTGTTCGCCCATACAATCAGGATCTAGGTTTCCATAAGTAGAACCTTCCAAGTGTACTTCGCCAATCAACGAATCCAATTTATTCAAATTTGAATCAAACCGAATAATCGATCTTGAGGTGCTATCTCCAGCCGTGAGATCCGCTCGAATCAAATCATTAAAGAAATACTTGAATCTGGATAAATCTTCTTCGTCGGTCTAGAAACTGTCAATGAGGGCAGACTTTACATCTTGAGTCTGGTGGTCTGGCGATCTTCAGACTTTGACGATCTTCAGACTTTAACGGAAGAGTCTGCGAGTCTTCAGACTTTGTCGAGTGAGTCTGCAAGTCTTCAGACTAGACTGAAAATGTTTTGTCGACATCAAAACAAGTAAGGAAGTTTTCTCCAACAAGCTTAGGGTGAGCGGGTCCTAATTTGATAAGACATCATAGATAGTATTGATTATATCGACCGAAGGAAGATCGTGGTGACATGTAATCGACTAGGTCGATTGATCAATGATTTGATCTGATGTGATGAGTTGATTGATTGGGTGCCTATTTGAATTGACTTGCAGGTGGAATCTGAGGCCAAGGTAAGTCCTCTAACCTGTGTTGTGCTTAAGTAGCCCTTAGGGCGTATTGGCCTTCTAATCGAGTCTTAGGGGGTTGAACTTGCTGAGACATCGTCTCACTAGTTATTATATAACCATTTTCAGGTCCTTAGAAGGTGTTGGTGGAGGACCGAGAACCCCGGAGTCTGGGAAGATGGAAGAGACAAAATCGGCAAATTTGTTTGGTTAGTTAGTCATAGGACAGTTCCTTTTTTGTTAAGCCGATATTTTGTAAACAGCCTGTTATTGTATATAAACGGGTCTGTTTATAAAAGGTCGTTTTGGTTGGAAGATTTGTGGCCCTACTTTTCTATCCCATTATTTTATTGTTTGGGGATTTATTTATATGCTTCCGCATGTGTATTAAAATGAACGGGTCGGCGATGTGTCCTAGGATGTCACTATTTAATCAACCAAGCAGGGATGGGCGTACGTCCAAGGATCGGGGCGTGACAACATTGAAGAGGCAAACCTCTGTTGCTAGTCGAAGTACTCAGACTAACAGCAGTTCAATGAGAAGTGGCCATTGGGAGCTCAGACTAGAGGCGAGAGGGACTGTGACCAAGAAGTGATTGTTATGGCGAGGAAGATGAATCTCGAAAGCAGAAGAGTCTAGGGTTCAAGGAGCTAACTGGAGAGGATGACGTCAACTAGAGAGAAGGATTGAGCAAAGAGGAAGAGAGAAGAGAGTATGAGCTTTAGTGGACTAGAAATGGATTCTAAACCGAACCCATTTAGATCCATTTATTTTAGGCTTTAAATTTTAAAACCCATTACGGCCGGGCTCTTTGAATAAAGTGACACAAAAAAAAAAAAATTAATACTCTTAAAACCCCTAAACTGATACGCATATAACAAATATATCCCAAACTAAGTTTTTAACCATTAAAAACTCCAAAGTAATACACTTTCGATAAATTCACCCCAAACTGATACACTTATGACAAATTTACCCTCTGTTAGTTTTTATTAAATTTTATAGTCAAATTGCTAAGTTAGATTATGCTAATAGTTAACTAGTATATCAGTTTAGGATTTTACTCTCTGTTTGTCACAATTGTACCATTTTTGTGGGTTATGTGGTATTAATCCAATTATATGAAGGGTATATTCATCACAAGTATCCCAGTGTGGGGTTTTTGGCAATCGAACATATTAGCTTGGAGTAAATTTGTAACAAGTATACCACTTTAAGGTTTTTTGTGGTCATTTGGGGTAAATTTATCACATGTATATCAGTTTGGGAAGTTTTTCAGTGTCAAAAAATTAGTTTAAGGTAAATTTGTCATATGTATACCAATTTGGGGTTTTTCAAGTATTAACCCTAAAAAATTAGGTCATATATGGGTTTAAAACCCATTTTGACGGGTCTATAGTAAAACAACATTTTATTCCATGAACTTTATATTATTTGTCAAATCCATTTGAGGTGAATTCTATGCTATTTGATCACAATGTCTTAAATTAAAGCCACTATGTTTCTCAATATATAGTTTAAATTCTTTGAATTTGCCAAAAGCTTATGATTTTTCTCTTAAGAAATACCCATGTTTTTTTAGTAAATCATTGATGAAATTTAACATGTACCTTTTTTGTCCAAATGATTCCACCTCAACAAGACCACAAAAAGGTTGCTTGGCACTTCTAGCTTTTCCAAACTGGCAAGGATTCTCGATATTGATTTCCACCGAGACATCCTTCACATGGGCAGTCTGGATTGTCGATTAAAGGCATTCCAATCACCATCTTTTTCTAGACCAGTAACTTTAGTTCACAAAAATTTAGATGACCAAATTGCTATCTTTTGTCATCACTTGAAAACTCAATGGGGTCTTCATTTGAAAAGACAAAGGGAACATCTAGTTCTTCGTCATTAGAACCATCATGATGAACTTATTATTTACATCTCTCACGGTGGAAACTCCATTTTCAATGTTAACTTTATGGCCTTTCAGAAAGTTGCCCAACATTTAGCAAGTTCCATAAAAGTCCAGACACAAAGTAAACGTCACAATAAGTAATATTAGTACAATCTTTTGATTTGATATCAATGGTACCTTTGCCTAGATCCAGAATTTTTTATTTATTCTCGAAGTTGACTTCACACCAAACTGTCTCATCTAACTGTGAGAATCGCTCCTTTCAGCCACACATGTAATTACTGCACCCAGTATCGAGATATCAAATATTGGCATCCATGGTGCTCAAATCATTCTTTTTGCATGCTAACACCACTTTTTCATCAGCATCAACGATATGTACATGTTCTGGTTGCTCATGTCCCATCTTTGCTTGGCATTCCAATTTGTAATGTCCAAAGCTATCACATGTTTATACCTTCCTTGGAATTTAAATTTCCACCTCTACCTCGCCCACCATGATGGTCTCTTCAACTTCAATGAGCAACCCGATTCTGCAATGCTTACTTGGGATTTGAACCTATGGTACTCTTGTAACCCATCAACCTCTCCAACATTTGATATATCTTAGCCTTCTTCAATTGCCGCAACAACATAGTCAAATCTTTCAATCAAAGACCTTAAGATTTTATTTTACAACTAGAACATTTGGGAGTTTTTCATTGTTAACCCTCAATTGGTCAATAGTGGTCTGCACAGGATCAAAATACACCGAGATAAATTCAGAGTCATTCTTGTGTAAGGACTCAAAATCTCTGGAAATTGTTTAGAGCCACACCCGTTTGACATGATCATCACCTTTCTAAGATCTTCACAAAATATCCTATGCTGCCTTTACAATCTCTATGCTCAATCTTTTTCTTTTTCTTTTTCCAATAGTAGTTCTTTCACGGATTAAAAGATTGCATACTATGCTTTCTGATCTTTCTTTTGAGACTCCACCAACAAATCTTTTTCCTCCTTTTTCAAAGCATCAAATGCTTCCGCATGCCATTGCAGTGTAGCCATTCTCTACCAAATTCCACAAATTTTGCAATTGAAAAAGAACATGGACCAATTATTGATTTTCCTTCAGTTCAACTACGGAAGTTATAATTAAAGGAAACTGGTGGAAGTCATTGCTAGCTCTAACGCCAAGTGTTGGAACGAAAAATTATGTTACTTTTGATAACTTTGGAGTTAGAGCACATAAATGCAAAAGAAGAGAGAATTTTGTTCAAAATGCCTTTTGCTTAGGCTTATTACTCATAAAACAAATACAGACAATAACTAGAGTCCCTCTCTTACAAGCTTATCTCTACAAGCTTAACTCTCTTTCTCTCTCTCCACATGAAGCTCTACTTAGCGTACACACACATATAAAAGGGCCATCGCCACAATTACCGCCAAAGAAGAATCAAACTTTGACGTGGTCTTTGCTCCACTGTAATCTACACACCTCTTGCTTTTATACTACTAAGAGGAGTCCAACTTGAACCAATGCTCTATAAGTGTGAAGTATTCTCCGATTTTGAGTCGGTCATTTAATGAAGTCGGTTTAAGTTTGGACGCTATTTCTCTTCAAGATGCAAGCTAGACATTCTCTAGTCAAACTTCAATAAATCTACTCCAACGTGGAAAGATAATCAACTTCAACATTGAAGCAATTCCCATGTTCTACAATACGAGCTCTTGAGAGCTATACCAAAATCAATTTTACTTTTTCTAACATTCTCATTCTAATCGAAACTAGCCAATATGTGAAATCAATGAAGATAGTCGAGGATCCAAGCTATTTCATGCATAGAGGAACTCGACCAAAGCTTAAAGAATTCGAACATAACAATGAAGATCACATTAAACCACAATCAAGCTTAGAATATCCCATGTCCGACCTTAAGAACTTAAATCGAAGTAGTACTTCAATTTTAACTAAGTTTGATGTGGAATCCTTGGCTTAGATGATTGAGATAAGGGTTGATACCATGAACAATTCTAAACTGGTACATATGTGACAGATTTACTCTCTGTTAATTTCTATTAATTTTTATTATATAATTTTAGAGTTGGATGACACGTAATAGTTGACAAGAGTATTAGTTTGGAGTTTTATCCTCTATTTGTTATAAATGTACTGGTTTGTAGTTTTTTGAGGTAATAATTCAATTTAACGGAAACTAATGAATAATAAATTTATCACAAATATATCAGTTTGGGATTTATGGTGGTAAAAAAAATTAGTTTTAGGTAAATTTGTCATATATGTACTAGTTTAAGGTTTTTCGCAGTTAAAAAATTAATTTTCGGTAAATTTATTAAGAGTGTACTAATTTGGATTTTTTTGTGATATTAATCATTGAGATAAAGAGAGATCTCCTCTTCAGAATGTCCATTGATGATACAAAGCCTAATAGCTCGACTTTTACACATCAACGATTTCCTAAATCCTTGGAGAAGATTTTAATCAAGATCAAGCCACTTACCTTTGATCAAGCGAAGCTGGAAATTACTGCTGGAAATTGCTAGAAATTACAAGGAACGAGGGAGAATGGAGAGATTGAGAGGATTTTTGTGAGTGTGTTTGTGTGTTTTTCTTCTTCTTTTTTTCTTGAGAGGAATCAAAGTGGTGGACGTAAGAGAACTGGAGAGGGAAGTAGCGTCCATGCTTGCTGGGATTTTTGGAGAATCTTCGAAGATTTGAAGAAATTTTCAGAGAAATATGTGAATCTTCAGTGGAGTCTTAAGTGGACGTACCAAAAAGTGTGCACCCACTTTTTTCTGTGAAAATTAGGGAGGAATAGTGAATCTCATCCTTTAGATCTGATCATAATTCCATGCTTAGGATTCTTACAGTAGTGCGTCCACTTATAATTTTCAATTTGCATTATAAGTCTTGAAATCTAGCCAAAAAGTACTTCCGTTAACTTCATCTGATGAAAAAAAGGTAAGGTGCTTTTTTTAATACATTTCGAACCCATTAGCACTAATTAGACACTAAGTGGATCCCACATAAAAAAAGATATATAAAAAAAAGTAAAACGAAAAAAAAAAAGTCAAAAATTGATACAAATGAAAAACATCCATAGGTTGTGGGGTAGCCCCCCTTTGCCTAGGCTCGACCAAGGCAAGATGTGAACGTTGTGCGACCCTCTCGCTGTGGTCGCAAGTGGTGGCGCCATCACTTGCAAGGGCCTGCTCCTAGTGAGAGCAGTTGGCTCTTGCTCGTGATTGGCAAGGTAAGTAAAGGTGATTGATTCCTGGTGATCCAGTTCCAATCCAAAAATCGGAAATCAGACCAAAGAAATCGTTGCAAGTGAGAAATTGACACTTCTAAAATTGTCATTGGGGAAGAAGATGAACGAACTTCTAGGAGAAGATGGTGGATCTCCAGTTAAAGATTTTTCTTTCCCTCCTAGAAATGGTTCATCATGATTATTCTTTTATGATCACCCTTAGGTTCTAGTTTCTGGCTTGATCTTCAAAAATTGGAGATCCCTGTTGATAATTACCTTCTCCATGACTAGATTATTTAGTCATGTCACCGTAGTCAATAAAAATGCATTTCTAGCTTTTGTCATCCAACTTTTCCTTTATTCATCTTATCTATAGGGATATGTTGGGATAAGTACACTAAAAGTGTCCAAAGTCATGCATGGCGCTCACTATAGTGTTAAAAGTTATTGCCAACTTACTTAAGTGTCAAATTGGAGAAAAAACGATCAGTTAAATGTCAATAGAGAGAAATTTCGACCAAATTAATTATGTAGCATTTATAATTAAAATTATAATATGACGTGGCAAATTTTTTAAAAACTCTAGTCCACATACCATTTCCACATGACATGGTTAACACTAAAGTGATCGCTTTCTAAACGATTGGCATTGAAATGATCACTTTAAATAAAATTTGGCACTTAAATTATCACTATTTATAACTTTTAGACGATGTCGTTTAGAGGTTATCTGCTAACTAGGCATGCTAACAAGCCACATAGGATTGAGAAATTAATAAAATATAACCACGTCAAATTTTTGGCGACTCAAATCGGAGTTGACACTTAAGTGATTATTTTTTAAAAAAAATGGCACTTAAGTGATTAAAAAAAATGGTACTAAAATGAATGTCGTACATGACTTTTGATACTTTTAATGTACTTATCCCGAGATATGTCACATATCCAAATACTTGTAGGAACAAATCATTTGACTTGTTGTTGCTCCAAAATATTCTAGCGTTCTTCCACGAGTGCTCTTTATTAGACTTATGTTTAGCACAAATACAGCATTGGCAATAGCTTTTGTCCAAAATTTCTTTGTCAAATCTTTAGTCTTTAGTATACTTCTTGCCATTTCGAAATTGCCATATTTTTCTTTCTATTATAGCATTTTTTTAAAGAGCATAGCTGGTCAATGAGAGATAACAAATGGGGGAGTTAAGTTGGGGTTGGGTGAGTCATTAAATGGGTTCAATTTAGATTTATTCATTAAACTCACATTAATCCATTTATTTTCTATACATTTTAACTGTCTCATACCCAACTCAAATCGGAGTTGGCACTTAAGTAATCGTTTCAAAAAGAAAAGGCACTTAAGTGATTCAAAAAAAAAAACTTTTGATACTAAAGTAAACATCGTACATGACTTTTGACACTTCTAGTGTACTTATCCGAAGATATGTCGCACAATCCAATACTCGTGGGAGAAAAAAATTAGACCTATTACTACTCCGAAATATTCTAGGGTTCTTACACAAACACTCTTTATTAGGCATATGTTTGGCACAAATATAGTATAGGCAACAGCTTTTGTCCAAAACTTCTTTGGCAAATCTTAAATCTTTAGTATACTTTTTGCCATTTCAAAATTACCATATTTTTTCTTTCTATTATACCATTTTTTTAAAGAGTATAGCTAGTCAATGAGAGATAACAAATGGGTGAGTTAAGTTGAGTTAGAGTGAGTCATACATGGGTTCAATTTATATTCATTCATTTAACTCACATTAATTCACTTATTTTGTATACATTTTAAATGGCTCATGCCCAAACTCACCCACATAACTCACTTTTTTTATCTACAGCAACTTAAGCATTTAGAAAATTTAAAATATATTAAACATAGAAATAACATCTCCACGAATTTCCATGATGCAACCCCTCCCCCTCCTCCTCGCTGAGACCACACTGACTGCTGCAGCAGCTCCTGAGCCACAACTTGGAACACCAGGTGCGCAAAGGCTTCCTCCCAACCAACCCCCAAATCTCGCCGTCATTTTCCACGGTCGTCGACTAACACTCCGGCTTGAACAGCCAACACTCTGATCTCCAGACCTTGGAGCCATGACCTTGTTCAAGTCAGATGTGGAGGCACAGCCATGGACAAGCAAGGACAACTGGGAACTTTCAAATCTAGAACTGCGAAGCCATGGGCTGTGATAGGGCATGATAGACCTTGAGGCCATGGCCGCACCCGGGTCTGCAACTGCCCAAAGCCATGACGACAATTTGCAACTCCGACCACAAAGACGACAGAGACGGTTCAACGCCGGCAGTGGTCACCTTAGACACGACGCAGGCAACTCCGCCGGAGGGAGGCGGGGAGTAGGCTCAAGGTGACCACGTCGATCGAGGAGAAAAAGTGGGGTGGATGGGAAAAGAACACTTTTGTACATAAGTGTCAATTTGGCTGAGAGGTGGGAAAAAAATGCACCCCACGTCAATGCTTGCATTTTCTGGCTTAAGTCCGTCCACCCTAGCCTGGCCCTACGTCACCAACCAATCTTGCTGGGGCATGCGCTAGAGAGACACGAGGAAGCTTCCGCCTCTCCTTCCTCTCCCCCTCCGTCTGCTTTGTTTAACGTGTGTCGGAACAAATTCAAAAGCTGCTCGCCTCTGCTTCTCGTGGGATATTCATACAAGCACGTCCAAACAAGGTGATGGTGGCGTAGAGGTGTGCAGCTTTCTGAAAAGCGTATCCTGAGTGGGTCGACAAGGCTGGTGACGAGGATATGGGGATGCGTTCTCAATCGAAAGAGCGAGGTTTGACAAAGGAAAATATACCAATTCAATCCTAAATTTATTGGATCGGTATCAATTTATCTTAAATCTTTTAATTGGACCAATTCAGTCCAAACATTTTCACATTAATACCAATTTAGTTTATCCGGCCAATTTTAGCTAGCTAGCACTAACGTGGCAATTTTTAAATAATTTTTTATTTTTTTCAAATTTTTTTATTAATTTTTTTCTTTTTCTTCTCTTTTTGCTCTTCTTCCTCCTTGGATCCCCACAGTGGCCGGCAAGGCTCCAGCAAGAGCTTCATGGCCCGAGGCTCTAGCGAAGAAGAGGGAAAAAGAAAAAATTAATAAAAAGTTCTGAAAAATTAAAAATATATATATTAAAAAATTGCCTCGTTAGTGTTGGCCGAACGATCGACGTCCATGTCAGCGTTGGCTTATCAAAATTGACTGAATTGACTGAATTGATATCAATGTAAAAATGTTTAGGACCGAATTGGTCTAATTGAAAAGTTTGTGATGAAATTAGTATCAATGCAATAAGTTTATGATTTTTTTTTTAATATTTTTTTTTTTCCATTAGACAAAAGGTGTCGAGAAACTAGCAAAACTTGGAGCAAGCGTTTCTGAGTGGAGGACTTGCTCTTCTGCATCAGGTCAAAGAGGCTAATGAGGATGCCGAATTTGGTGTTGGCAAACGCACTCGATGGTGACAAGAAGAGACGCTGGAAATCCGTTCGATCTTCTAGGTTTTGTTTTGTGGACTCATGAATATGGCATGGCGTCCTTATCAAGCCCCATGACAGCAATCCCTATGAGCATGACTTTAGAGACTAAATTATTAAAAATCAATTGAAAACAAGCAATTTATGTCAACATGTTTTCCTTGCATCATTTTTCAGCTGTGCCAATGAGGCATTTCATTTTTGCATGGATGAATATATCACAAGTATACTAGTATAGGATTCTTTTTATTGTCAAAAAAAATTGTTTTGGGATAAATTCGTCGCAAGTATACCCATTTGAGATTTTTTTTTTTATATTAACTCTTTCTTTTTTTTTTTTTTAGCTCTCCAAAACTCCTTTGATAGGTTTTGGGGTGAAAATTCTAGATATGCCTTCTAATCTACACTCTTCAATGTGATTATGATCCAATAGTCACAATACTTGCTTGAGATGGCAATAATCTTTTTGGTAATGACGGAAATTGTTATTTCATTAGTGTCGAGATTGCCAAGGTTGAACAGCAGTGAAAGAAGTTCACCTATACAGAACGTCAAGGTTGAACAGCCCATAAACAAAGAAGTGACCAAAAAGAAAAATTGCCACATGGTCCGCTGATGGCCACAAGCTATATTGCCATGCCTACAAGCTCCACGGACAGCTCGACATTGTAATACCCTACTAGGGCGTCACATTGAAGAAAGACATGGTAGAAGTTGGAACTTGTAGAAAACCAACCGGAGACGATGAAGGGATGCTGCGGATCAAGAGCTCCGGGACCACCCCTCGTGAGCTCGTGATGACTTATCTTCCTTCGGATCACGACGTAGGGATCTTGAGCACGAGAGCTCGGAAGGGAAAGTATTATCAGCACTAAGGATAAAGAAATTTTGAACATGCTCATCGCCATTTTATTTCATTTCAAGACAGTAAAACGTTCTTGGGTTGACGGAGAATTAGTGCTACGACCTCCTATATATAAAGTCCTAAGGATGGTTACCTTTTCATTTTTCAAATGATCAAAGTAGATACGGGAAAAGTGAATCCCAGTCACTCGTCCGTTTTGTTCTTGGAGCTAAAAGATTGGATTGGACATTGCTTTATTTGAATCTTCATCTGTTCAATCTTACATATCCCCCACCATGCGTGAAGATGCATTGTCGTGTATCGTCCAGGATTAAACAAAACACCATGGCTCTTTTGCTCGAACTCTCTCTTCTATTACGTAGAGAACTGTTAGTGGTTAATGCCTACTTTCTTCTATATTTTCTTGCTTTTGACCTTTTGAAAAGGATTCAAAGTTGGGTCGGTTGTCTCTGTGTACATGGTTGTGGCTTAGCTTAGTGCTTTTTCACGAGAGAAGTACATCAGAAGTATCTTAACTTGTATACGGTATTCATTTTAGTGTCACAACTTTTTGTTGACTCACTTAAGTCCCCAAATCGGAGAAAAACATGCCTCCGGCAAAAAATTCTGGCTAGAGAAATTACATGGCTTTTATAATTAAAAAATGTATGTGATGTGGCATTTTTTAGCACTGAAGTGATTACTTTTTAATTAAAATTGGCATTGAAGGGATCGTTTTTTTACAATGACTATACTAAAGTGATCGCTTATTAACTTGCTATACGACGTCGTTTAGAGATTTTTTTGGTACTGAAGTAATCACTTTTTCATTAAGATTGGTACTGAAGTGATCATTTTTTAAGAACGATTGGTACTGAAGTGATCATTTTTTAACAACAATTGGCACTAAAATCATCATTTTTTTACAACAACTGGCATTGAAATGATCACCTTTTAGCTTGCCATACAACATTGTTTAGAGATTATATGCTGACTGAGTAGGTCAGCAAGCCATGTAAGATTAAGAAATTAATAAAATATTATCACATCATATTTCCGACAACTCAAATCAGAGTTGACACATAAATAATCATTTTCTTTTAAAAGTGGCACTTAAGTGAACTCATAAAAAGTTGTGACACTAAAGGGAGCACCATATACAAGTTAAGATACTTTTAGTGTACTTCTCCCGCCTTTTCACCATTTCGCATAATCTTTTGTGTCCGCATGATTGTCTTACAACACAAGAATGTTGGTTTTGATTACTTTCTCTTTCCTTAATACATTTGGTTCGCTTGGAAGATCACACCATCACTAACGTATGTATTTATGGCTCAATACAATCTTGTATGCACAATTGGTCCCGGTTCGAGTGGACAAAGTCTAGCTCTCAATTCAACGGTGGGAGCAGACCCATCGTGGAACCAATCATCCCTAAATTGAACAATAGAGCTTCTAGCTTTGTGAAATTAGACTATTTTTCTTTGATTAAATATGAGGATCAATGATAGGTAATGTTTGGGAATCAATTTAACCCAATTTCTCAATTTGTGAAAAATTGACGCATTTAATGATTTCGGTAGTCCATAAATTATGCACCACACAATTTTAAAATTTTCTTTACCAAAACTTTAAGAACAATCAATTTAGTGCCATTTATAAGTGCAACTTCAATGAGTCACATCAGATTTTCCACCATTAAAATTATTTAAGTAATAGCTCCTTAAGCATTGTGGCATGTAAATAGTCATATGCAAAATATTCGAATCAAAGTGAGCGTCGCATAATAATTATGACACCGATATAGTCCTAATCACCACTTATTCTTAAAATAAATTATCTTGATGTTGCTTTTCAGCAAGTGATTATGTAACTCCGTTTTTTTATTAAACTTCTTTCCAATTTGAAAGTGTCTTAAAGTGTCCCTAACATAACTTCTTTCACATATCAAGGCTTCGAGCTTAGTGGAGGCTACATCCTCAACCAATGATACTCTATAATGACCTCTTTGGTCCAAACAAGTGAAGAAGATTAACGCATCTAAAGTATAATTGTGGAAGGACAGTTATGTGGAAGAGGACCTTTAAAATGTTGTTTCATCTCTTTCTATTTTTTTTCTTATTTGGCCCTAATCCATGCTAATGGTCTGCTTGTGCTTATTCTCTATTTACCCAATATGCAACTTTGTGAGGACTCGTCGCAATGGGAAAAGCATGGTGACATTGCCATCCCATGGACTTCAAATTTGTCGTCACGAGGTCTTGGTTCGTATTTGATATCACCATAGCTCTTTCGGCTCCGCTACATTGGATCTTCTCCAAGTTCAAAAGCTTAGAGAAAACAAAAATGCCGACACAATTATTCAAAAATATATTGGCCTTGCTCACAGCAAGTATGGTTGGCCTTGGCTTGTGTTCAACGAAGGTTGCCAGCCCTTGTTGATGCTTAGTGACCAGGGCGAGGGTCAATGGCCGTTGCCGGCAAATGGGGGATCGAGGTGCCAAGCCGTTCAAACAGCCTAGCGAGGGCCACTGTTCTAGTTCTAAACGTGTTCTTTTAATTTTGGGAAATTGTGCTGATGCAGCATCCACCTTACATCAAGTCAATGCCACAGGACCGCAAAAAATATTGAAAAATGTCATGTCGACATTTTTTCTCGTTCAGATTGAATGGTTAGTGAAGATACTTCATGGTGCATTTTCTTTACAAATTTTAAAATTTTAACTCCACTTGAGGAGAAGGTCGGCATCAACGATATTACTTGCTGGAGTCACTTAAATTTACAATTTTTTTAATAATTTGCATACAAAAGTGATAAAATTTTGGCACTAATTCAGTCATTTATAAAGTTTACTCCAAATTTTTTATAAAAAAATTGTCAAAATGCAGACGTAATCTCAAAAGAAAAATCACAAAGTAAATATTATAACTTCATTACTAATTTCTTTATTTTGCTCAAATCAAAAAGCAAAATTATAAAGCAAACGATCTCTCCAAATAATTTCTTTTAAATCACCAATATCTATTTGTTTTCCTTAAAAAGGAAGTTAAGTACAATTTTTTTCACCTCTTGTAATTTCGCTTTTGTTTCTTCTCTGACTTCACTCAGTTTTGAGATTGAACTAAGGGTGAGTGACCGAGAACCAAACCAAACCGGATGGTTCTAGGTAATTCTCGCGGGATCCAAACTTGTTAATGGGAATTGGCAATAACCAGTTGGGTTCCTGTCTTTGCACAAAAAACTGGACCGGGCCGGTATGAGTTAATTTTCCCTTTTTTTTTGGTAATTTTTTCTTCTAAATTTCTAAACTAAAGCAGTGCATCAGTGGTTTTTAGGAGCAAAACAAAGCCATAGCCTCTCAGACTCACTCTCAAATAGGCTACCTCCTGACTCTCTCGCTCCATCGCGTCTCAGCTCTCCCTCACTCTCGCGTCTCAGCTGAGTCAACTCGCCTCTCAGCTCACTCTCGCCGAAGATGTCGTACGGCCGAAAAAAGGAGTAAATTTCATCGACACTGCGGTCGGAAGTCACTAGCTTAATTGCGTCGTTACTTGAGGATTTTGATTGCGAGCCAGCCAGTTCACCTCTTTCGCCCTGTCGCTTTGTGCTTTTTTCCTACGTCAAAACAGAAACGAGTCGCCCTCAGCTTCTAGAGTTTGTAATTACGTAAGATTAGGGCTAATAAAAGATTTTTGTGCTAAACCAGTCAAAGGGTACCGACGACACGGTTCAAGTTTATTTTTATTTTATAGCCAAGCATGATAAGAAGGCATGATCGCACCTTTTCTAACGTAAATGATGTAGTACTTGTCGGAGTAGCCTTTTTCTTGAGTAGTTCCAAAGTCGTTAAGAGTAACTTAGGATAAAAAGCATATCCACGTCTGAAAAATTCTTCAAAAAATCATAAATCTATTGCACTTTTAATAACTCAATCTTAAATATTTTGATTGTACCAATGAAATTATAAACATTTTCATTTTTTATAAATTGAGTTCACTTGACCAATTTTGGCTAGAAATCATTGATGTGAATGTCAGTCATTTTACATAACATAATATAGATTATTTTTAATAATTTTTTCAATTATTTATTTATTTATTCTTTTCTTTTCTTTTTCCCTTGTGTTTTCTTTATCTTAGGTTTTTTTCATTCTTCCCTTCTTTCTTTGGCCAGTTGCTAAGCCTTGGCATCTAGCCAGAGGCAAGGACCAACGAGGTCCCTCATCGGCCCCTAGCAAAGATCGCACCCGTCTTAAAGTATCAATTTCTTGTGCCATTCGTATTTCTATTTGTACATGAGAGGGGTAGAATAATATCCGCATCTCTTATTTATAGGTTTTATATCAAGAGAATTATTAAAAAAAAAAAAAAGTCCTAAACATATTGTAATTGTGCCGATTCAATTCTAAATTTTTTTTTTTTTTTTTGCCAATTGAGTCATAAACTCTTGTAATTATGTCGGTTGTGAATCCATCCAAAGAAAACTCACATACAAATAGAAATAAGAATGGCACATGGAATTGATACTTTAAGATGGACGACAACACCATTGATAAAATAATGCTTGCGTAGGAGCATATCTCTTTTGGCCCCACTATCTTAGATCTTCTCCAAATTGTGAAGATTCTAAAGCTTAAAGAAAACAAAAATGCCAATATAGTCGGTTAATAGCATCTATATTAATGCTTCACTACTATAAGTCCAGTTATGATGAACACGTTACTTATACTACTTTCCCTTGTCATGCCCAAAAATTGAGGCTGACCTCACTTAGCAATGTCAAGGTCAAGCCTCATTCGCCCCTAGTAAGGCTTGACCTCACTAGATCTGACTAGTTCGAGCCTCAACTAGCCATGGTGATGCAAACCTCACATAACAACAACAATGGCAAGTCTCACCAAATCTAGCAAGGTCAAACCTCACCCAAACACTATAAGGCTCAACCAAGGCCAGCGAGGTTAGCCTCGTCGGCTCTCACCTCTGGCCGCCATTGGCTATCACCGAGGGTAGAAGGGAAGAAAAAGAAAAGAAAGAGAAAAGAAAAAAAAAAATTCAAAAAAATTAAAATATTATAAAAAATTGTTCACTTTTGAATCGACTGCTAGCTTCCACATAAGTGATTTTTGACCAAAATTGACTAAATTGACTTGATTGACAAAATATGAAAATGTTAATAACTTAATTAATAAAATTAAAAGATTTAGGATCGAATTGACAAAAATATTGTCCATTTGATTCTTCTAGCTAAAATGATTTGATTGGACATTGCTTTGTTTGAAATTCTATCTCATACAATTTTATATTTTCCGACCATGCCCCGTAGACACATCATCTCGTCTAATATGTGACATAACGTCATAGGATTCCTTATCTAGGCGGACAGGCTTTTTTCCTCGAACTCTCTTCTATTGGTTAAAGAACTGTTAAGTGATTAATGACTACTTCAATATAAAAGTAACTTCTTGAAGAAGCGTTAAAGCTGGGTCTCTCTCTCTCTCTCTCTTGTGGTATTTCGTTGTGGGTGAGCATAATGCCTTTTTCTACTCTTGGGATGATCGCTCGTTCATCATTATTGTCTTATGTAACGAACCAATGAATTTGTCCATCTAAACGATGCGCACCTCGTGTTGCATGGCTCGTACTCATGTTCTCCAAGTCACTTCCTGCAAAACCTCGAGTAATCGCATGAAGATTTAGTACGGCCCACAAAGGGAGTGAATTTCATCAACACTTCCACAGATTCATCATCACCAAGATGAAGGTCGTCGAATCAACGAAGATGTCGGATCCCCTGCCCCTGTATGTGCCCGCATCGTCTGTCCCATTCATCAGCTACTGAATCACGTCAAACCCAATCGCCCCTCAAATCTAAGCCTCTGCTTCTGCCGTTTATACATCAATTCCTTCGTCAATGAATCGCTTTCGAATTCTCGCCCTTCGTGAAAGTCCTCACTAGGTTCGTCCTGTATCCTCACAAATTATTGATCTAGCTACTTTGGCTTTTTCAAGCATGAAATTAACCCCGGTTTCATCCACGAACCAAAATTTGTTAGAATGGAGGAAGAGAAACGGAGAATCAGAATCTCAACTCTGTCTCAAGTTCACCCTATTGCGCACAATGTCGAATTGAAATCGAATCCTCAATAACTAGGCACCACCCGCATATATGTCTATCATGCATTTACTGTCTCACGGGATCAGTATATAACAATTTGCCATCGCTTCTTCTAAGTTGATTTGATTGGCAAAGAGACTTTTTGCTAATTGCTCATACATAACAGAGGGAATATCTTTCTAGGGATGATGAGAAGTACTGTCAACATAAAATCATCATCAAGTTCATACTATGAAAAGGTTTGGCGTCTCTCTATTTCAACGAACTCGAGCTAAGGATAGCATAGACTTTTTATTCTTGCAACAAAAGCCATCAACCCTTTTATTATCACATAGAGATGCAAAATCATGTGGTCAATTCCATTCATCTAAAATTGTGCTCGAAGTACATTAAGCAGTTCACCCACTACTTTCTTGCCTCTATGAGGAATAACGATTCAACATCAAAGTTCATAATCGATGGAGTGAAAAGTGCGGAGGACCTTACTTGAACGATTAATGTCAAACGATAGTTGAAACTAAGTCTCTCTCAATTTCGCCCCTCAATGATGAGAAACAACCTAGCAAATCATAGCTAGCTAAAGACTCCATAATCAGAAAGGGAAAAAAAAATAGAAATTAAGTGAGGCTAGCAGGGTTTCACGAATGGATGATACAATTATGATCCACTAAAGAGCAATTACTTCAACAAGTGGAGGCAAGCTTCAAACTCTATTACATGATTAATCCCACAGCTAACGGAAGGCAAGCACTTACCTGGAAAAGCTCGAGCAAAGTAGAAATAGTTGACAAAGATTAGTTATGTCCCTTGCCTAGCCAAAACACAAAATTAGTCCCAATCGACAAAGGTAGCACATAGAGATAGCATATCAGAAGAATAAGACAAAACTTCAGTGCTCAGACAATGACTGACCTGAGAGAAGTTAATGAGTCAACTCCAAGATATTTGTCTGATATTAATCATACAAGGCACATCTTTGCTTGAAATTTATTTTCTTCTTTGCAAAAATTGATCAACATCTTCACTAAGAGCATCAAGCAGAAGCATTAAGTTTGAGATTTGCAATGCTTTAGTACTGCAGAGTACATCTAAGCACTTCTCTTCAGCATATTCAATCCAGCAGTAATAGATTCTTGCTTTTATTGAATATGTATTGTCAGCAATTTAGACAGATTTAAGGCATTACATCATCTTCATTTACCATTCTAGGAACTCTAAACTTCGGATTCTGCTCCAAAAAAGCTGGTGGCCGCTCGTATACCACTGATGCGGCCCTTATTAAAATCCCTGCCGTCAACCCCCATATCAAATACTTCTTGTTCCCCACCTCATAGTCAAAGAGATGAATGATATATTTATTGCCCAACCACTCTCTCTCTTCATCTCTTCGGTTTTCATCCTGAAACAAATATACACGGCTCTTGTCATGAGGACCTGCAAGTTCCACTGAGATAACTACAGTCACATGGGGTGTCGAATGAAGCGGTACCTTGATGAACATCTCCAACGGAGCATCAAATACTGCTTCCACTTCCGCAGGATTTGGGATGGGTTTAAATGCTTTTTTGTCGGTAAGTATGCCTATCACCGGCATGACTCTCAAGAGATGCTGCAAAAGATTAATTGGTCATTAAACCCAGACATTCATACAAAAATAAGACCAAATACTGACATTTCATTAATTCACATGATGGCAGGAAATAAGCAAACTGAGGTAAACAATTTCTAAAAGAACTCATGAATAGGTATATAGCCCAAGAGGTATGTCATGACTAGTTTCGTTTCCAAAGTACAAGGAAGACCATCCTTAATTACTGGTCGAGAGACTCTTCAGAACTTCCTTTTGTTGATGATGGAATTCTATTTAAGCATTTTGTCAGGGGATGATAGACAAAGAACCCGGAGGAAGAACCACGAAATGAAAAAATGGGATTAGGCATATGTGCACTAAAATCACAATAATTTATCGAAGGACCAGCATGATATGCCACAGAATTATAGCAATCTCCCAATGCACATGGTAAGAACAAGATAGTAAGACAGTTATATTTATCCTGGTAGGTTTCATAATGTGACTCAGCCCAATTTCATTTCCTAAACATCCCAAGTATGTAACTCCTCCGCAGTTGATTAGTTGGGGAGAACTGGATAGAAATGAAATAAGTTCCGTGTTAACTAGGATTGATTCCAAGGAGGGTTGCAAACATGAAATGAATACAGCGAACTCGTTTTTAAATGGAATAAGCAATCAGTTACACAAAAAGAAATGTAAATAATCATTCTTTCATTGCAGACCCTAAACCGAACCACATTAGTTCGGCAATTTCAACATTTTATCCTCCTCTTTTCCCATCAGACAAGTCCCTTCACAAGTCTATCAGTGTGTGAAATTCACAATAACAGATGGCAAACAATGATCATAGACCATTGCGTGTATCAAGCATGGTTGAAGATGAAGTTCTTCTGTCATTCTGCTTTAAGAAGACCCTATAGGATGAACACCACTGAAGCCCATACACTGAAGACACCATAATCTCATACAAGAACCAGCATCCCCCCTTCTCCTGCACACAGACTCCAAAAGCACAAGCATGCAAATACAAGTATGCATCCTTCACGTTGAAGAATCAAACTTGACAATGCATATGCAAATGTTTGACAAACATTGGAGCTATTAAGATCATTCCTTTCCTGAGCCCTTTACCGAGAAAGTTATCAACTGAGAGCATGAAGGAAGAACATCCCACTAAGTATTGCCGCCACTATTAAATGGACCGATGGTATCATTTCTTTCTAGAAAGAACATGCCAGTGTACACTCAGCACACGATGCACAGAAAAGATCAGAATAAACAGGAGAGACTGCATTCATAACATTGTGGAGCTGTCTTAGTTTGAAAGAAAACTTGATATAAACCATTATTGTAAAGTGGTTTCACTAGCATTCAACTCGGACATGCTTTCATTGTTCCAACTGAACTGCAACTCAATTCTCACAGGGTTCCTATCGATGCCAACAGGCAAAGCACGTGCCATATATGCAGAATGTTCTGGAGATATTATGTCAAGAATGAAAGCCTAACAATGGAAATGGCTGGAGAAATGAACCTTAGAAACAAAGGAACGCTCCATTATGCAACATCAAACATACACTCTTCTTGATGACTGTGCTCAAAAGTACCTACATTCTATTCAACTACTACAGACTATTGTCAAGAAAAGTGGTGAATGCTGGTTTAATGATGCTTTATATTAATTGAGAAGAGACTGCTGACATAGTTCAATCTATTACTACTAAAAGCGGTTCAACATTCGGCTATAAAGCTTGTTGTTCAGGTTCATACTTCTAAAATATTATCCATTCACATCAAATCCTCAGAAAAGGCCCCCACAACTTTCCATTTTATTATCATGGGAGAGAAGATTTTTAGGTGAAGTTCAACATTTCCATGGCAAAAGAGAGTAATGTATGCTAATACCTTGGACAAGAATGGCTCAAGTACAGTTACCACGTTGACAAGGCAAGGATCCAACCCAATTTCCTCATTGGCTTCCCTTGTCGCAGTATCTCCATCATCCTTATCACCCTCCTCTGCTTTCCCACCTGGCAACGATACTTCACCTGCAACCCAAAACAACATTGAACTTAGATCACTGGACAGCACCTTCATGCTCTTGTAGTCACCATGCTTATACCTACTGCAGAGATCCTAATCACCTGACAGTACAAAACCAAACTTTCTCTGCCTCAATTTTCTAGAAACAGAGAAATTCAACTTGGCACTAAAAGTACTACGAGATCAAAACTTCCCAATTCAAGGACTGGAATTAAGAATCTACCACTCGATTAAACTGAACCCACATTTTCCGAATCATCAAGAAACCTACAAATACACACTTGAAATGTGACAGCGAGTTCAAGTTAAAGCAATAAAAGATCCTTTTTCCTCCCCATTTCTCTCATCTGAAACAAGAACAAGAATCGATTACTTCACACCTAATCAGTCATCGTACTCGGAACGATACAAAAGGAAGAACCCAAATTCTTGAAAACGAAAAATCCAACGACGACCGTCGAAAGAGACGAACCAGAGTGGGTGGACAATCTGGAGGACCTCTTGGTGAGGATGACCCGCAACTCCCCATCATCTCCTTCGAAGAGGCAGATCAAGACCGCGCCTCTTTTGGGCGTGAACCTTCCCGGGTCGCGAGCGATCGGGGTCGCCGACTCCGGGAAGCCCACTTGGGACACGACCTTGCCGGCGGCCTCTTCGATCCGCTGCTCCTCGGCGTCCTCGGAATCGGGCGGCGGCGGCTTGTACAGCCGGAGCTGCTGAGCCAAGGCCGCCAGCCTCTGCGAAGGACGAGGGGGCGGCGGTGGGGAGCTGTTCATGAGGTTCAAGAATCGAGACGCCGATGCCGATGCAGAAATTCTTCGGAGAACCGAGATCATCTGGCACCGGATCTTATAGAGAAAGTGAAAAAGCTTTGTACTTTATTGTTCTTGTTTAATGTTAATCCTGACATGAACATTTTCTCTTTTTGGCGAAATGTCCTGAGACGTGAACCAGTTGTCTCAAAAGCTAAGTAATGACCAATCCATTTTCTTTCGATATCTTAAGTTTGCTTGTGCAACCGTCGTGCTTTCTGATTTGCCCCCAACAACGTTGAGAGCGATGCCAACAGGCCACATGCTATTGCGACATGAATTTTTAATTTATTTAATATAATTTATTAAATTTTTAATTTATTTGATGGAGTCCATAAATTTTTGTACATGTTTAGTGTAGTACTTGGATTATATGATATTTAATGTTGTCCTTAAATTTAAATTAATACAAGAACGACATCTAATATTTTCATATAATTAAACGATTACATTGAACATATATTAAAATTTAGAAATGATGCATATCATATTAAAGTTTAGAAACTATATTAAACAAATTAAAAATCTATAGACCAATCAAAGTTGGGAAAATTGCCAAACAATTACAAACCTATTGTAAATGTGTCAATTCAATTTTAAACTTCAATCTTAAATTTTTTGTATTTATGTTAATTCAGTCCATGCAGTTAATGTTGGTCGACTAGCACTAAAGTGGACTCGAGACGACACTGATGTATTAATTTTTAATATTTTTTTTTTTTCAATTTAGTTTATTTTTTTCCTTTTTTTTCTTTCGTTGACATGTTAATTTTTAATATTTTTATTTTATTTCATTCCCCTTTTTTTCTTATGGTTAACGAGGTCGACCTCATCGGCCATAGGTAAGGCTTGCCCACCCCTGGCGATGCCTCGCCATCGCAAGGCAAGGGCTAGACTCACAAATGCGGGCGAGATTGAGCTTGCCCAGCCACGGCAAGGCTACCTCATTGACTTTAGTCTCTGGTCGTGCAATGACCAATTAGAGGGAAAAGGAAAGAAAAAAGAAAAATAAGGAAAAGGAATTATATTAAAAAATTACGCTACTCTGTTAAAATTGACCAAATGAACTAAATAGGCACAAATGTAAAAGGATTAAGATTGAATTGACACAATTATAATAAGTTTAGGATTGTTTTGGTAATTTTTTCGGTCAAAGTTCAACGACTATTTGTGTCATTTTCTCAAATTATTTTGGATATAACTGACAATTGAGCTTCTCGAGGAGCAACATGTCGGGCGTAATGCTAAAGACCAACCAGGCTGTAGTTCCACTCTTCATTTATGATGATGGCCGTAACTCGAGACAAAAGAAATCTGTCTTACAAACAACAAAGCCCTCACTGCAAATGGATGAGCATGAGCTACAAGAAGTCAACTCCAGAAACAACAACATACCACAGTTCTGACAAATGGAATCAAGGTACTAAATATATACAGCATAAATACAATATAAATCCCAGCATTCAGGATTACAGGAGGAAAAAAGTGAACAGACAAGCTTATGTATCATGCAACCGTTTTATCCTCAAACCAACAGAATTTTTGAGCAAAAGCTATACACATAATTTCAGCAACAATGAATGATAAAATAAAGGCTTTTCTCTCGCCGTCTCTGCAACTCGAACGATGAAAAAGAAAACGAACACCGGCCATCAAATCTGTGTTAAGCAACCGTGGATTCTTTCTTGTTGTTTGCTTCCTCAGATTTACTTTCTGAAAGCGGATTGGTAGGCTTTTCAGCCGCTGGATAAGACAATCTCCTTGCCTTTGTAGTTGCCTTCCCATTGGAGGACGGAGGAGGTTTGAATGAAGTTACGGCCTTTGGCGTTTGCTGGTTCAAGCTTTTAGCGACATTACTTCCCTGCTTGTTAAGTGGTTTCTTCGGGCTAATGGTCTGAATGGGTACTCGGCTTTCCCATGGGCGAGCAGCGATCCATCGCTCCATCCAGCTCCAACCCCAACCTGCTTTTCCGAGTTCATAATTCTTCAAGCCATTGGTATTAGAGTCGGCCCTCCACTGTGAATCATCAATTAATAAAATGTGAGGACAACAGGAATCGTAATCAGAAACCATAATCACCTCTGATATGTGAGCTGGCAAGATAAACTCCTTAGCAGTATCATCTGAGAACCGAATCTTTCAGCGAGATTCTTTTTTCTTTACATATTTTATTTTCCTTTTCCTTGAGAAGACAGGAATTATCTTGCATTGCAGAACACAGCCATGAGACCCGAAAAAACTAAAACAATACCAATTAACAACAAACCAAGCCTTATCCCACTATATGGTGAATCTTGTCATGGCATTGCTTGATCCTAAATAGAGCCTTAAAAATATATCTTGATCTATGTTATGTGATCTCCCTCACCTGATGGTTAAATGCATATGCCATGGTTCGTTCCCGTTTAACTGCTGCTTCTTCTCTCTGATGTATCCTTGCAAGAATTTCGTCCATTGTTTCAGAGCCACCGCACCAGTCGACCTGTCAGGCATGTAATGATGTAGTTGTAAGAGAATGCCAGGTGGTGTCATTTCAAACACATTACACATTCTTGCAGAACATGGATATATAACTATAAAGCCACAATGGCCACTGGAGAACATGCAACTTATTTCAATGACTAAAATTTGAAGTAGAAGGCTTCAACAACTACAATCCATAATCACATGCTGCACTTGCCTTTTACGCTACAGACACAGAAAGTATGACTCGACAAGAATCCATAATCTGGAGCTTTTATGCATAGAACAGGACCATTATCCCAGCTGGGTTTGATATGCTGCAGGGGGCCATTGATCCCTTCCTTAATCAGTTTTCGATGTCCAAAAAGTTTTGATATGGCTGATGAAATTTACCTCAAGATCGTGGAGTTTGGCCTCAAGTTTCATCTGGTTCTCCAATTTCTTCTGTTTTATCCGCCCTTCTGTCACCATACAGAGACGGCGCTCTCTAACCTGAGACTGTATTTTGCTCCAGGAATGAAGATACCCCAAGGTTGTCGTTGCTTGCTTTTTGACTGAAAAGTTTTGTGTCAGAATCTGCAATCTTACAATTCCTTTCAAACGTCGTAACATTTTCCGTGCCTAGAGAAGGATGAGAACAATTCTGTCAAATAAATGATATAAACGCATCTTCCAAAGAGTTAAGCAAGACAATCACTGAGGACCAGATATAATGGGGAAATTTACATCTTAGGTACCATATAAGTTGTGCCCAATGATGATTCAATAATAGCAAAATTGAACAGCAAAATTGCCAGCTGAAAGTGAAAGTGAAAAAAAATATCTATAGGACACGCTGACACAGATGCAGGACACCTTCACAAGATGCTGTATTTAGCTAGTAGCTATCTAGCCATGGAAAGTTTTAAAACATGACCAATCAACAGGATGAACCTAAAGGCAGAACCATAATTGAATGAAGCATTTGGTGAATGTGGTACCATATATGCCCGGAATGCTGTTTGAATTCGTAGTGCAGCTCTATTCTCAAGGGACATGCTAAGAGAACTTTTTCCAGCAGTAGCACCATTTTCCAAAGTTGTAGACTCTTTATTTGAGTGGGTCTTCCACTTGAAGGAATTTGACTTCCCAGGAGATGAAGATGCCTGTTTTCCGGGCTGAAAGCATAACATCAAGCAGCAATGCAACATCAAAAGTATGAAAGGCACAACCAAATTTAACCTTATCATCACATATTTGCTCCCTAAGTAAAAGAAGTAGAGATCTCCTTAAAATCATAACCAGCTTCCAACTTTTACTCCAATTATAATTTTCCAGTGGTCTGATATAGACAATGGAAAGAAAAATTCACTTAAGACTTCATGATCTTGGTAATCACTAAAGTAGAAATTTATTTGAATGTTCTACTCTGTGTCCATTGAATAGTTCATATTAGAAGCCTTTTCAGATGGTGACCTGAGAAGCACAGAACACAGCGGAAGCTCATTAGCACTACCAAACACTTATCAAGCAACTAGCCATTACTTCTGGAAGCTGGCACCAATCATAGCAAGTTTCTTATCACAGTGAATCTAATGGGAAAGTAGAGATTACACGACAGATTTTATACAAGGAAGAACAATAAGATTTCAAAGGATAGAAATTTACTAACAAGCAGGAGAAAAGGCAGAACATTTTCAGAAAGCGGATTATTTCATCAAATGACTAATGTGTTCAAAGGGTCAGTGTAAAAAGCATTACCAGGAAACGAAAAACTGTCCATGAGATAAAGCCCAATCATGAATAGTTCCCATATGCATATAAACCCTTCTTCGTCATTAGAAACGTTTGCGCAAAATTCTCACAGTTTCAGGAAAACAACTCCAGCAGAGATGTTTCATGATTAGCTAATAACAGAGAACATGCAATTTATACAGGTAGAATTTAGAGCTGAAAGATCTTTAGACAAACTTGAAACAGTCTCATCATACCCAACTCAACTATGCTGGAAGCAAAAATAGTTGATCCATGCTTAATACAAATGCGACAGGACTAAGAAAAGAAAAAAAGTATCTGGACTGTTTTATACCGTCGACTGCTTCGAACCATTGTTCTTCACTTTCTTCAGGTTGATTATAGACTTGAACCAGTTTCCAGAACCCATATCTTTAAGTTAAATGCCTTTACCCGTGAAGAGCAATACCCTGTTTCACGGAAGATCAATGACATGAGTTCTGGGACAAAACACACCTTGGAAGATCGCACAATTAAGAACCACACCGCCATATATTCAAATCTCTGATTTTTTTTCATCAACTAGAGAATGAACAGTCATAAACATCATGATATCATCACAATCGATCTCAATAGCATCATATAACAACCCAAGATCCTATTTCTACACTTGTGATCGTACGTAATCAGTGCTTTAACATATGGAGAGCTAGAACATAATGTCATTGTATCTCAATCAGGAACACGTAACCACCTCCTCAATCAACCACTCTGTTAGACTGCTAATCTCAAACCATGTTGATCCAATTCTAAGAGAACAGCACTTGACATCTCATCAAATGCGGACCACATAGAAAACATCAAAACGACGCAGAACGCTCCATAATTCGAGCGAAATTACAGAAACTCTAATCAGATTCCCAGATCAAGAAACCGAGCATTTGCTTCGCCAATCATTCACCGCCCCCGAGCCCAGATCCCAGTCTCCCCCCATCACCAAGAAACGCCTACCCCACGTCAGATATACAGGTGGAAAAAAAGAATGGAACAGAACAAAAAGCAAAAGGGCATTAGTTCTATGAACAATGATGACATACCCACAGAAGCAGCAACAGTGAGGTCCAGTCCAGCGACGACCTTTTTCTTCCTCTTCTTTTCACACAAATGGGTAATCAATGGTCTTGCCTAAAGAACTGTGGTGGGGATAGCATTAGTAGTAAAGCACAAGAAATCTCGAAGAAAAGGTCAGGCTGTCATAGCAAAGAAGAGAGAGAGAGAGAATAAAAAGTGGGTGTGGAATGTGGATATGCAAAAGGTCCACCTCCAATTCTACCCAGAATTTCCTGTTCTTTACTTTAAAAAATCATTCATTTAATCAGATGGGGTCGATGGAAGATGTTTGTATTCATCCATCTCATCCTTGAATGGAGCACCCTCTCTCTCTCTCTCTCTCTCTCTCTCTCTCTCCTTGGTCCACCATTCTCGGCTCAATCAAAGTCTCAACCAACGAAATACAACTCACTCGAAAGGGGTCTGCAGTTTGGTGCGAGGGAGTGTTGTTGGGGTGAAGAAGTCAGCTAAAAACAAAGGAGTCGAACGAGTACAGCGACAGCAGAACAAACCAATGGGAGCTTGACTGTGATGGCCTGCCTTTCTAATTTGGTGTGGAAGAAAGTTCAGATTTTTATTCTTTATTTTTCGTTGAATTGTTTTTGATATTTTGAAGTGTTCTCAAACTGTGCTACAGTACAAGCAGGAGCTGAAATGATTGGCATTGTGATATGATGATTGGGTTGGTGCACTTTTAAGAAAAAAAAAAAAAAATTCACATGAATTTCTAAATCTGGATTGCCTGCTCAAGCAGATATTTATTTCTCAAATGTAAACAGTTAGGGAGCTAATCAAGATGAAGGTTGCTGTCAAAATAGATCTTGTACCGGCATTTCGAAGTTAAATTCATGAGGAACTATCTTTAAGACTAAGCTTCCATATTCGGGGGTAATGCCAAAAATGTCATAACTTGCCGGCAAGATTTGACGAGAGATTCGCGAAATTGTGATGTCAATATCATAGATCAATTTCTTTTGCGAAACTGATCAAGAAATGAAATGATTTTTGGGAGATATTACTTTATGAAAGCATGCAAATGTTTGCTTTTAAGAACGAATAATCTCTAAAAAAGAAGTAAAGCATTCAATTACATGGAGGAGTAGTCTATATTTATATTATTAATGAAAAATAAATGTATTTTCTCCTTGCGAGTTGCTTATAAAAATATAATATACGTTTAAAAAGCGAAAAATGTAAAAAGGGGTCACGGGCATTTTCGAAGTTAAATTTACAAGGAACCATATTTAAATCTAAGTTTCCCTATCACGAGGAATGCCAAAAATGCTATAACTTAGCAACAAGACTACCCAAGAGCCTGTGAAAATCATGATATCAATAATAGAAACCAGTTTTTGCGAAACTTAATCCAGAAATGGAATAAATTTCAAGAAATATTACTCGAGAAAATACACAAATGATCGTTGGTAAGAGAAAAAAATCTTTGAAAAAGGAAGTATGCATTCAATCACATGGAGTAGATCTTCATTTTTCTAATGAAAAATAAATGTATTTCTTCCTTATAAGACTCGGCAAGAATTTGCAAAATTGTGATATTAATATTAGACATCAATTTCTTGTGAAACTTGATCAAAAAATAAAATGATTTTCAACAAATATAACTTTAAGAAAGTGCGCAAATTAGTACTTTTAAGAACAGAAAATCTCCGAAAACAAAGTATAAATACAATTACATGGAGAAGTAGTGTATTTTCACTTTTCTAGTGAAAAATAAATGTATTTCCTCCTCGAAAAGTTGCATAGAGAAAAATACAGTAAAGAGAGGAAAATGATAAAAAGGTGGTCCCGGCGGGGCTCGAACCCGCGACCTTCGGCTCATAAGACCAACGCTCTAACCAACTGAGCTACGGGACCAGGCTGCTTGGGATTTTCCTTGTCTTATTAATTTACTATAAAATAAACCTTCTTTCTGTCCCACATTTTTGGTACAAAACACGCCAAGATTTTTCTCTTTCTCTTTCTTTTTTATTTTATCACATCCACTTCTTTTCCTGAATTTCGAAATAATCAATGGCCATACATAACTTTTGACTTCGATTTGACAATTTGCAAGGGAAGACATTATGTAGCTGAACCTGTCCTGGCGAAGACAAAGAAGGGAAGAAAAAAAGACTATAGTTGGGGTCGGTTCAACTGCCAAGCTCCCCATTATCAAAACATTGGATAATGGCAATAATTACTGAAATGATTTCATGGTAAGGAATATCAATAATTGTTATTGTTCTTATCATTATGCATTAGAAGCCTCCAGATATGGCCAGCACATTTTTAGCCAAATTTAGGTAGTGACACTGCAAGATCTGGACCCTGAGGCAGCATTCCAAGCCTGCTTTCATAATTAGGTCTATTTCAAGCAATATTCCTATCATCATTATATTTCAACAGCTCCTGATTTAATCATGAAATTATTATCATTATTTCTAGCACCTCCGTTGCATATTTCAATTAAAGATGTTTTTATGTGCCAAAGCCGCGGTAAGCTCTGTCTGCCTAGTGTTACCATCATACATTGCTGCGTCAGATTTTTTTATGGTCACTACCAACAAGAGTCTATCAAAAGGTATTTTTGGATCCCCGGTGTAGGTTTGGGCTATTAATTAGACGATAGAGTTTGGGATCCGTGGCCCCGAGAAAAAAAAATTGGGATTTTTGGTGGGATTATCCAATTATTATATTGTGTATTGGCCATTGATTTTTATTTTTATTTTACTGGAGGAAGATTTTCTAATCCAGACAAGATCACAGTTTTTTTTCTCCCGAGAAATAACCTCGTGAGATTATTCTCCAACTAGATTCATGAGAGAACAATTTTTAAGATATAGACTCACATGTCACAACACCATATATCAAAATATCATAGCAAGGAATATTTCACTAACTCCCCTCTTCTCTACGTGTATGATTCTCCTTGAGTGGTTATTCAACCCATCATCGCATAATCTCATCTACATGTTGCCTTTCGTCGAAATCGAAATTATAAATTGTCGGGCAGAAATGCATTGCTGCTTTATTTTTCTTCTTGGAAAATGCAATTGAGTCTTAAATTTTTTTGTGAATGATATAATTAAGTCAATCGAGTTCTAAGTCTCTTGGCGATGCAATTGAGTACTAAAAACTTCATGGAAAGAGTTGCAGTCCAATCATAAAATATTTACTAAAAAAGCAATCTTAAGATCGACACAAAGAAAATTTGGGGGTAGTCACATAATCATTTTTATGTATTGTAATGGAAAGGACTTGATTGCATTCTATATTTGTCACTTTTTGATCAATTAAAAGAAAATTATTCAAAAATTTCTAAATCTATTATATTTCTTATCAATCTAGTTTTAAGCCTTTCAATTTTGCTAGTTGTGTCATAAACTTTTTTTATCTTTTGTCAATTGAATTCATACTACCAATTTTGGTTGGAAGTTGATGACATGGATATCGACCATTCTACTTGGCATGGTGATAGTGTTAACATAAACAATTTTTAATAATATTTTTTCAATTATTTTTATTTTTCTTTCTTTTTCCTTTTCTTTTCTTTTCTTTCTCCATTTGTTTTGCTATAGTTGGCAAGGCTAGGCCCTCACCAGCCACTAGCAAGGGCAGCAACACTCTCGTCTAGCCTTGTCTAGATCTAAGCAAGGCCATCACAACTTGCATCACTCCACACAATGGCTCTAGGGTTCGTCTTCTTCATTTGTAGCACTCCATCTGGCCATTGCCCAAATCTTCTTCTACTCCTTCGTCTTCTTCTTCAAAAATTCTCTGCAAAACCTCTAGGGTTTCCGAGAGCTTCAACCTTGTTGTGACCTTGAACTTGTTTTTATTTCCACATTGAATTCTCGATTCATCTGTGACACCTAGGGTTTTCTTTTTTTGTTTGCTCGGCCACCACTAAGCCAGAGCTTGAGCTTGAGTAGCCATGGCAGCTACAAGCTCAAGATCTAACAATTATGGCTGAGAGTCGAGCTTGTGTAGCCATTATAAGGCCACCTATGCTTGTGGCTAATGAGGCCGTGGGGAGGTTGGGCTCCCCTAGATCTACGCAAGTGCTTCACAACCCTCACCCTCAGCCAGTGAGGTTCCGGCAGTCCTTACCGTTGGCTAGCAAGAATTCAAAAAAAAAAAAAAAAAAAAAAAAAAAAGAGAGAGAAGGAGAAGACAAAAAAGAAAAAAGAAACAAAATATTTGAAAAATATATTAAAATATTATTTAAAGTTTTATGATTAAATTTACAAAAATGGCAATAGGTTTAAGGATTTTTTTGACAATTTTCCATCAATTAAAGGCAACTAAATCCTACTTTCTCACTACAAGGTCGATCAAAACCGATAGATCTTTAGGTTTGTTGTCTTAGGATTGACCAAAGATAATAGAGTCATAAGTTTGTCGCCTTAGGCCACTGCCAAGAGGCGATGAAACACTGATTTTGTTACCTTAAGTAAGGGTGTGCAACCAAACTAGTTATATTAAAAAATTGGATTGGATTGCCTGAAAAATAGGTTTGAGAATCGGTTCATGTTGGAATTGGTGTGGGAACAAGTTCGTAGTGAATACCATCCTGAGAACCGGACTAGACTATCTTGTTTTGAAACCAGTTTCAGAATTGGTTTTATAAGTTAAAAAACCAAAATCCTAATTTTTTTCCATAAATTCTAACCTTAGCACTTTTTCATCTTTTGTCTTTCCTCAAAACTCCTCTTCCCCTAAATTTTTATGGATGAATGGGGAATGAGATTTATATTTTATGTTTTATTTACGTGTTTAACTTTATATTATTTATAAAATATACATGACTATGTATTCATATTATGGATTGTTGTTTTTGTGGATTAAGATTTCTATTGTTCATCTTTTACTTTGAATCATATCATTACTCATGACCTAATATGATTTTGCTGTTAAAAAATGTGCAAAAAACTAAAATAGGTTTTCGGGTAAACCTTGGAACCAGACCCGAAAAATAGGGTAGGTTCTATAATCGGTTCCAAGCAAAAAGGGTAGATTCCAAGGTCCAAAAACTAGGAACCAATTATAACAGGGTAAGTTCCAAGTTCTAGCTTTAAAACCTGTCCACCCCGGGACCCAATCATCCCTAACCTTAAATTGTGTTTGGTAGTCTAGATTTGAGCTTGGATATGATAACAAAATATTCAATCCAATATTTGTCGATGTCCTCTGGATTGGATAAACCAGATATACCCAAATAAAAAATTTGAGCTAGGGGGTGGGATAGACCCGGATTAGATAAAAAAGTTTTAAAAAAATAACAATTTCCTTTCAATGATGGAGTGATGGAGTGTGGCTTCGCCAACCATCGTGCAAGGATCACCACCACAACAACCTATTACTCCTGACTACCACGCAAGACCACCGCCACAACAACCTATCTCTCCCGACCACTGTACAATCATCATCATCTCTGACCAACACCGATTGTCATCGCCGTCCACAACAACCTATCGAACTAAATTGGCTATGGATGATGAATGACCGAAATTGATAGATCGACCTAAAAGTCATCTTTGAAAAAGAAGAACAAGAAGAAGGCAAAATGCATGAAGTTTTGGGCATTTGTATGTTGGTCCTAAACGGTGGTTAGTTGATTTTGCTGTGATGCTTTGGCGTCTGATCCTGTCCTCTACTCAGATCTAAGACTTTGTGCTGACAATCGGAAGATTTCATTTGGAAAAGGAGGAGGAGGAGCTCTGGCGAAAATGGCGATCGCTTAAAGTGGTGCTAGTCTCGGCCATGTGACATTACGTCAACAAGATGCTACCCTAGATTTGAAAAGTTTCAGCTTTGTGAGCAAGTGAGATATTAAAAGATTTTGAATCTTATCTTATATCGCACCAAATATGGGAAATGATTTTTTGCAATCCGGAAGATATTTGAAGGATTTCTAATCCCACCTTATCCTATCTTATCTCAATCCAAAAAATTTTATCAAATAGGACAACCAAAATACAAAAATACCTAAAATATATAATAAATATAAATATTTAATTTATAGACCTTTAGGTCATACTAAAGGCTAGGATATACTACTTTTTGTTGTCTTAGGATTTATCCAATGGCGAACCAAAAATGATTTTGTATCTTTAGGTCTACCCTAAGATGACAAAATTTTGTGTTTCCACTGCAGATTTGAAAGTTTTCCCACTCGATAGCGATAAATGTTGAATTTTGTCACTTGGACGTGAACCTGAGGTGACAAAACCATGATTTTGTCACATCAAAACTCACTCAAGGAGACAAATTTCATGTTTGTGGCACTAAATTCAAAACTTAAGGCTGTGAAACTTTGATTTTGTCAACTTAGGATATGATCTAATCGCCTTTGGTCGACCAAAGGCGACAAAACCTATATTTTGCCGCTTTTGGGTAACCTAACGGCGACAAAAATGTTTGGTCTTTTAGTAGCAAAAATGTTGTCGCCTTAAGGTATTTTTCATGTAGTCTACCTTAGTGGCACTCTTCGTTCTGCTGAACCAACTCCAACTAAGAGTTGGCCGTTTACCAACGAAGACGAAATTGCACAACACAAAATGCTGCCCATCAAAGGTGGTGGACATGGACAGTTTATATAATAAATTCTTCTAGCAGGTATCATCCACATGTCATCCACGTAAAAACAATTCCCTCCTCCTTCACATGTACCTATCTTGAACTATGTCCATTCATTTATTTTTCAGAAAATGAATAGTTTGGATATCATATTTCTGATTATGATTTTTTTTTAATTGTTTGAAATAATTAGCCGATGAAATTTTTGTCAATGTTTATAGACCAACGATGTGGATGCCTTAAATTCACAAAATTCCTCTGATTAAAACAACATCTTGTTATCCAATCTAAACGGGATGAACAAGTTACATATTCGAATCAAAATCACAAAAGACAATGCCGTCTCGAAATCAATCTCCTCTTCACCAACGTTCCATCTCTCTTCTGTATATATAAATCCGATTCGATCTGCGTATCGCAGAAATCGTTCTTGCTGTATATCACTTCGTGACACGACGGAATGTGGCCCTAAGACCAGCCTAAAACACTCGTGAGGATATAAAGAAGCAGAAGAGATAAAGGGTAGAGAGCATACGAAAGAATACACGTCCAGAGCTGGAACTTGGTGCAGAAGCTTGAGATGAACCCCATCAAAGTGCAGATCAGAAGCACGACCAGAACCTCGGCCGAGACGTCCCAGGCTATGTCCTTGATGTACACGAGGGCCAAGAACGTAACTAATCCCATCACGTTATTCATGAACACCCCGTTGTAAACCTGCAATGCAAAAAAATCGAATTCTTACAACCTAACTCTCGTGAAAATGCAGAAAGATCCATTAGCAAACGCTTATACTGTGATTATACAGAATAAAGTTGTCGTCAATATGAATGCGGAAGCTAAAGGATTTTGCAATTGAGATGGGTCTGCGCATATATGATTATCCTCATTTGACCCTTCAAGAATCATAAACTTGATTAATGTCTTGATGATCAATGAATTCTTCAAAATAGAGAGGTTCAACATTCTTAAATTTGCTTCCAGCATTAGAACTGTACCTGCTGCTCGCTAAAATCTCTGTCAATGATTTCCTTCATTGAACTGCAAATTAGGCCTTGTGGGTATTATAAAAACGACTTATTGGCTGCTCAAAATCAGGCAATAATGATTTAGTTCTTGAGCCTACGAAGGCAAACTCGTTCTAGAATTACTTCGATGACATAACCGGGGGATTCATAGGATAGACAATTAGATCGGAGAGCTCTTGACATCTCCAGCCTCGATGTACACAAAAGACAAGAACAAGAAGGAAGGAGAAGTACATGTGCTTATATATTCACCTCAGTTAACGCCCCAGAAATGTCCCTTTTGGTCTTCTTCTTCGCTGAAATAATGGCTGCGAGCGCTTGCCGGTAGCTTGTGGCCAAGGGAATCAACACGTAGGAGATGAAGAATGGGCGAATCCCCGCAGCGCGCCCGAATTCTTGGAAGCTGTCCCCGAGGGGTCCTGCGAGCAGAACTGTTATGCCGGATCCTACAATTATCAGGAAACCAGCTTTTGTATAGTTCCACCACACGTCAAATCGGCCTGTGGACTTGCTTGTTTTGTAATGAGGCAATAACAACCTCTCTTGCTTTGGTGTTGTTTCCTGCAGATTCATGGCACCAAGAAAGTGCTGAAAAGCGAAATAATCTCATTAGGTGGGCAGGTCATGTTGATAATATACGGCGAACACATTAGTTAAACTAAATCAGTCGCTAGTTTCAGAACATTTGGACCTCTTCTCATGAAATTCCAAGCCCACTAGGCGACAAGATGATTTTAGTCATGAAAATCTTTTGGGAGCATTTCATTTTGCCAACGAAACCCTAGAAACTAATAATTGAGGCAAATGCACCTTCATTTGCACCTCATGATGTATCTCGAAATTTGCTACTGATACATATCTGAAATTCAGCACATAATTAGTGATGTAACTCAGTCATAAAACTAAGTGTTGTATAAGACGACTATGAATGCGTTTGTACGTACTAAACATAAGTTTGAGAATGTAACTAGAGTTTTTGTGGATGGTTGCACCGTACCTGTGACTGGTTGCCAGCTGAGGATCGAGCTTGAGCAAGACTGTTTACAGGGAGCGTGTCCTCGTCCAACCATTCAGAAATTCCTTGCACAAATTCAGATTCACTTATGGATGCATCAATTGAAGAGTCAAATAGCTTCATCACAGAATCGGTGAAGTCGTCTGTGTTCAAACCAGCTTCCACGATCTGTATTCCCAGCATAAATGAGTACAGTTCGGTTTTTGGTACCCATGAATCCTTGTTCTGGTCCATCTTTTGAAAGAGGCTGCATGTACAACCAACTGAACTTCTCCAAAAAGCAAACAATAATAACAAAAGAGGCAATAGGAATCTGAAAATCTTGATTAATTTGCACTGTGAATGAAAAATGAAGATTAATTACTCTTTTATACGAAGTACGTTCGGCTTGCCGTGGATGGTGAGAAGACTCTGCAGTATGCTCTCTCCTTCGTATAATCGCACTAGATATTCAAGTCTCTTCTTCTGAATCCATGGCTTAAAGACCTGCACCAAGATTTCGTATTTCACCATTAAAATTGCAGGAAACCATCAATGAACTCAGTAATTCTAGCAATTCCTAGATGATCAAGAAAGAAGATTAATTTCGCTAGAAACTTTAGTAGATCATCGAATTTCTTTTTGCTTTACCTGGTAAGTGCAATACGTGACGAGGAAGATGACCGTAACTATGAGACTGACCAAAATCACAATTCGTTTCCCAGCGGTAAAATTAACGATCTTTGCTGATTGAAGAATGAGGAATGGAATCATGGAAACGAACATGATTCTGGCAATGTATTTAGTCTCCGGGTCCGTTTCGACACCTGAACCTGCAAATCCAGAGGAGTAAAACATCCAAACTATCACGAATATCCGTGAATTGCATATAATATGAAAGGAAAGAACCCCTTGTTCAAGGTATACGTCAGAAGGAGAGACAGCATTGATGGAGAGAACCTGTGAGACGGCATGGCTCTCTGGTGTGTTGTCGATCGGACGATGAAGGCGAAGAGCTCGAAAAATCACAACTGCCAAAAGCAACAATGGAACCCCAAACTAGCGAGAGGCTGAAGATTGCCGATCCTACAAGCATCGCCATTGCCATCGTCGCCACCGACTCAGTCTTGTCCGAGCTTGCTGATATTGCGTTAGCTACAAAGGAATTGAGATAATACAAGATCAAGAAGAAATAGAAGAAGGTGAAATTGCAAAGCTAGGTTAGGAAGATATCTAAAATATGTTTGTGTTTACCATATGATTCAAATCTAGTCAAACGTTAAAGTCTTGTTGTGATGTCGCAATGAATGTACATTAGACCGGTTAAACAAGTGAGTCAAGTCTGATCGAAAATGATTTGACTCAAATCAACCCATTAAATCCGTCATGACCCATTTCAAGCAATAAACATTTAACATATCCGACAATCAACCTATATTGCTAAAACACTTACATATGGAAAACCCATTCCCGCACTAAGATGAAAACGCTAAATGAGTGAATGGGTGATCAAATGAGAGCAAGAGAGAGTGAAGTCAGTCATATAGGTGGGGTTGGGTCTAAGTAAGTGATAAATCTATTTAACATCCTTATTAAACCCGTTTATGACTCAAAGAATTAGGTCTAAATCCATAAATATAATTAACCAATTTAAGGACCTAGCACATTAAATGTGAGTTGAAATGGGTCTATGGTCCATTTTGAAAGGTCTAATGTACATAAGCAAAAATATCTCAAATTTGCTGATTATTTTTGTTAACTGAGTGCATAAATGATGAATATTTTTAGACAAGAAATAGCCTCAAACTATATGACCTGTAGGCCCGCCAAAAAAAAAAATGTGAGAACAGGCCGCTTTAGATAATACTTTATACAGTCCATCATTTTATAAACTGTACTACAATTAGTCTCCCGCGAAATTTTTCACATGTTACGACTTTAATATCCCACGTGACGTCATAAATCATGGTGGAGCAATTACTTGAACTTTTCATATAAGCGAGTCTACGTGGTGACGCGATTTGCAAGAAGACGGTATTTAATAGTATTTTGATGTTTAAGCTATTGTTTTAGATAATTCTTTTTTTGACACCCTGGTGATCTGTGGCACGAAAGAGATTTCTTATATTTTTTTCCACTCGAAATTATTTGTTTTAATATTGATCTTCTTCATTTGCGATCTGTGGAAGCTTCCAAGTTCGAAGGACCAAAGAATATTAATATAATTTAAGAGGTTTTTATTACGTACTGAGATTGCATTAAATGCCCATCAGCAGAAGCTCCTTGGATCAAGTGTCACGTGAAGTGCACGAATGGTACAAACTTAAATGGAGATATTGTAATATTTATAGAGTCAAAAAGGTATAATAAAAAGATATTTAAAAAAATTGAAAATGGATAGAAATGAAAACATGATCCTAAACTCCAAGCAATAGTTTGGTTACGATAACTTATAAATAGTATCGAGGCCTTATTTGAGTTGTTATGAAAAGTTGAGAAATTAGACTAAACAAATTAAAAGTTTACAATTAGATTGAACATTTACAGATTGTTCAAAAACCACATTAAACAAATTAAAGTCTAAAATATGACATTACACATTGAATCAAATTTAGTGTCATTTTCCCTATATCCAAATAATGTAGCTGTCACTCTCATATAGTAACGGTATAAGAATATTCGCCCATTTTGTTTGGCACGTGATGGGGGACTAGAGAAAAAAGTCATGATATTGATGTTATATCTAGAAAACATAGATAGTGATATTATGCGAAGAGAAAAAAACCTGAGAATTTGAGAAGCAAATTTTATGTAATTGATGGAAAAAAGAATTAGTCTAGCAATAGTTCAATTGATGAAAATAGTGTAATCGGAGAGAAATAACTCAATTGAAGATGGTAGTGAATGGTGAGGGGAATCATGCGATCTATTTAATTTGTAACGTGGAACCAAAAAAAATAAATTATTTCGTACTTGTGCTAAATGATTTTCTTTACATTTTCCTTTTATTTTGGCCAATTTTCTCTTAAGAAAGTTAGCACTCGGCTAACCAGGCACATAAGTTACCTAATTTCCTTGAGAGATTACGCGGTGGAGATAGCACTATTACTCTCCTAGTCGTAACGAGTAGTAACACTTCATATTCTAATAAATATAAAGCACAAGATAACTTTTTCTAGATATATAAAAAGAAGTTTATCACTTATCGGGAAAAAAAATGGTAAGAATAAAGTACGAATATGGTCAAACTTGAAGTACCAATTTCCATTATCAAACTATAAACAATATCTCTTTGGCTGCATAAAGAGGGAAAATGCAAGCCGACGTATAGCATAAGTCATTAATACTCGCTTGTGGTTGGCGGAAGATCAAAGTAATAAGCCCGTTCAGCAATCCCAATGTCGAATTTATTGACTAGATAATAAAATTAAGGGTAATAAATAGTGCCACGTGAATAGTCATAGTCGGTGCAAAAGCAAGCAATTGACATCCGATTACTTAATTTATTTACCCAATTTATCAAGGAGAAAATTATTTATTAAAAGAATTAGTGGACAATTGAGTATTCTTGGCTCCGTTTGTTCAATGAAAAATAAATATTTTGAAAATATTTTTAAAAAAAAAAAAAATCGATTGTATCGCTTGAAATAATTAGTCCATGAAAATTTGTTTCATCATTAATGGACATTTATGTCTAAAATTTATGTGAACGATAAAAATATTTTTTATTCATTAATTTTTAAGCGATATAAACGATCATTTTTAGAAAATATTTTATAAATCATTTATTTTTCGCAAAATAAGTGAAACCTTGGTGATTTGTGAATATTTAATGCTTAATGCAAATTCAACTTTTTCCATGAATTTAATGACATAACTAAGTACCGAATAAATAATATTGAAAAGAGAAGGGTTTGTCCAACTGGAATAACGAGAAAATAAAATGAAATCAGAATTTCTTACCGATCATTATGATGACTTGAGGGAAGGTTCCCAGCATTTGGAACAGAGAGGCACCGAAGATCCCAGTTCCGAACATGCGGAAGAAGAGCTCCGACCCCGAAGACACGTACTCGCCGGCGAGGGCGAGCAAGCATTCGTACACCGCCACAAGAAACAGCTCGCCCCACAGCTCGGTCGTGCACGGCAAGAACCCGTAAATCGGCTCGCATGTCACAGTCGCCGCCGCTGCGAGATCCAGGGCCGAGGATGGTGCCCCATCACTCCTGCCCGAGTTGTCCGGTATCGGGTCGAAGGTTCCTTTAACGGACCGGCTGTCTGCCGAAGCGGTCAGTATGGCCAGAATCACGAAGAATGCAAGCCTCATTGAGAGAGAGAGAGAGAGAGAGAGAGAGAGAGAGAGAGAGTTGTGTAACTTAGAAGGGGAAGGAAGGAGAGACTCAGAAGAGAGAAGGAAGGACGAGGGTCACGAAAGTTTCCGAATCGGGGAGGGGAGATATATATTTACGAGAGAATATGATTCAGGTCAGTAGGTGATGCACAAAAGTTCTGAAAAGAAGAATGTCGAGATAGAATATAATCGTATATTATATTCTATGAAGAAGTCAAAAGGGTTATTTACTTCGGTCCTTAGAATGATACCCTTGAAAGCGTGTACCACCTCATGAACTTGTCAGGGACAATGTGGTGATATGATATAATTGTTTTCTCAAAGATGGAGTTATATCAGGAATGATCTTTCAATAAATACTTCAAAAACAATATATTTATGTCAATTTTATCAATATATCTATGTCAGTTTTGTCTAAACATCAATCGTTTCAATGTGTTTATTGTCTTCATTAATGACATGGTGGATAGTCTTTTAATCTTTTGGACAAAAATATTCAAGCACGTAAGATGTTTTTCAAAATTTCAAGACATCACTTGTTTAGAATTGGTAATTTTCATGAGGGGATGTTGCTAATAAACGGACTGCCATGAAAAAAATTGCCACCTTCTTGCGTTATAAGTTTGAAAACATATAGGCGACTTGATAAATAACAAATTAGCATAGGATTGGCGGACGCAATTTTTTTGGCACAGATTACGATTACCATGGAACTCATTTTGTGAATTCCGATACAAAGAATTAGCAATACATGTACATTAGATGAAAGTTAAATTAATTGTGTTTGTATATATTTTCCACCTATACAGTTAACATGTATCCACTATGCTAATTTTTGTGTCGAGATCAAGTTGTTATTTTTGTATATTGCATCGTAGTGCTACCTTGTTGTGTTAATTAATGTGGAGTGCATATAAACTTATTCTTTTTTAAAAATGCACGAAACGAGGAAAAATGCATATAAAACTAAAGAAATAAAAATCTTGGAAGTTGAAGTAGAAAGTGGGAGTAGGTGAAGGTGAGAGTGGCACTTTGTCGACACCTAAATTGCCCGATATTTAATTATTATGGATATGTGATGATCGTTCAAAAACAATAAAAGTGGATTCAACAACCTCATATGCAACCGTTAAAAGTAGCGATGAAAAGGGAAAATAGTGAAAAATATACTATCCGGGCATATTTGATCATCCATGGAGGAAGCCAATTTAATGGATTGAATATTGGTCGATATTACTTGTTTGATGACTCGAGTGTAAATGTTGACAAATATCGAGAAGTGGCAAATGATTGCGAATTATTTTAACAAAGTTGTCGATGAGCATGGACCAAGGTGATTGATTAAAAGGATCACATCAAGGCTCTAGCGTGTACACCTCCCAGTGAAGATCATGGAGAATGGTTACGATGGGAAGTAAACATGGAAAAGTGAGGCTGGTGCATTGCATCAAGGCTCAATTTGAAGAACCGTTACAAGAGCACGTGTAAACTTGGAGAATAGTCAAACCGTTGGAGAAGTGGAGGACTATTTCAAAGGAGCTCCGAAGAAGACTTGCCGATGTGGGTTGAGGGGACTATATCAAAGGAGCTTCAAGGAAGACTTGCCGACGTGGGAGCATAAGACTGAAATTTCGGAAGAACCTACTCCCAAACAATTATAATAGAATGTCTATAAATACCAATTTTTCATCAACTAGAAAGGCCCTCTCGACAATCAAAATGTAATCTTTTATTATCTTTGCTTTCCTGCATTTTATTTTTCCTTAGTTATAGTTTTTCGATACGTGTCATCAATTACATTCTGACACATATCTTTATCCCAATACTTTCCGTTCCAACGTGCATATCTATCATGGGTGTCTCACCGTCGATTAAATCGTGGCGTTACATCTTTGCACGTTCTTGAGCTTTGTCGTTGATTAAATTCTGACACGCTTCGTGCATATGTATTGCTACGGAAATGGTTGTATTTTCAAGCCTTGTTGTGGATTGAATTTCAGCACGATTTGTATGTATAATGTGGTTCGAAGTTCAAAATAAATTTTTATAATTATTTTTTGTCAGCCTGGATATTTTTTGTCTGGAGTCATCATAGAACCCATCTCCTCTCAGCAAAAGCTGAAGAATGACTTTTTAGAAAAGAAGTATCGCCGTCTATTAAATTCCAATGAAACACGCTTCAATGCTACTTTCTGCTTGTGGGGTTAATTTTTTATGGCATAAGTACAATAGAAGTCCTAAAATTTATTACGAAAATACAATTGAGTTCTAAAACTTGCAAAAAGTGCAATCAAGTCTTAAAACTTATTAAATTGATTCAATTGAGTCTTAAAGTTAACACCGTCAAACTTACTAACGGAAAATGCTGACGTGGCATAGATGTGGTATTTTAAATGATTTTTAATTTTCCATGTGGCTTTTCAAAATTAGATTTAAAAACTAAAAAGAAAAGCTAAAATTTATTTTAAAAAAACTGTTAAAAAAAAAATGGCAGCTCCTCCACTACCCAACGTCGGAGGGGCCGATGACCGTCGCCGGCCCCTCCGACGATGGGCAGCGGCGGAGGAGCTGCCATTTTCTTTTTATTTCTAACATTTTTAAAAAAATAAATTTTAGTTTTTAAATATATTTCAAAAAATAGTTGAATAAAAAAATTTAAAAAGTCATGTGGAAAATAAAAATCATTTAAAATGCCATGTTCGCACCACGTCAGCATTTTCTATTAGTAAGTCTTGGTGTTAACTTTAGGACTCAATTAAACCAATTTGACAAGTTTTAGGGCTTGATTGCACTGTTTGCAAATTTTAGGACTTAATTGCATTTTCACAACAAGTTTTAGGACTTCTATTGCATTTATCCCATTTTTTTTATTGACCTACCAATTTTAATGTATTAAGAAATTCGTGAGAGAGGGAAGAACTACCATATGACATGCTAACTTGACATACAAAATCATTGCATTGCATTATCGTCATCGTGTATTTGCTAACGTATTTATTGCCATCTTATGTTAAAAATCCATGATGAAACTAGTATATTTGATGCGTCTAATTATTTACATGTCAATTGGGGGGAAAAGTACAAAAAAAGGTCCTAAAAATTTTATATTAGTACCGATTTAGCCATAAACCTTTTCAAATTAGTATCAATTCAGTCAATTTAAATTAGAAATTACTGATGTGGACATTGGTTGTCATACACGATATAGCCAGCGTTAACATGAACATTTTTAATAATTTTTTTTTGAATTTATTGAATTTTTTTCCTTTCCCTTTTCTTTTCCTTTCCTTTTTCTAGTGGCCATTGTCGATCATAGGCGAGGTTTGGCCTCGTCGGGTGAGGCTGGGTGAGCATCGGTCGTCCAGGCTAGGACCCCCTCGCTAGATTTGGCAAGCCGACCTTCGCCCAAGCCAGGACGAGGGGAGGCACGGCGAGGTGAGGTCGCCTTAGCCTGAGCAAGGGTAGGTCTCTCCCTTGGCCACAATTGGACGGCTAGCGCTCACCTAAGTGAGGCTAGCCCTCACTAGTTATTGCTTGTGGCCATGGCCGACAAGGGCCACCGGCAAAAGGAAAAGGTAAAGAAAAAGGAAAGGAAAAAAAATCAATAAATTATTTAAAAATTCAATAAATTCAAAAAAATCATTAAAAATATTTATGTCAGTGCCACCCACATCACGTATGACAGTCAGCATCATGTTAGCAATTTTTAGCCTAAGTTGGATGGACGGACTGAATTGGTATTAATGTAAAAACGTTTGGGACTAAATTGATCCAATTGAAATATTTATAATTAAATGAGTACTAACGCAATAAATTTTAAAAAAAAATTGGTATTTTTCCTATCATTAAGGCCATGTGGTACTGGCACCTATATATGGTTTCTACAAATTTGAGAGCTTGAATTGGCAAATGAATGTATTTTAGCGTCCGTTAGCATCATAGAAAATTAATTGTTGGAAATATAGCATTTGATTTTTCCAAAAATAAATTAATACAAAATTTTCATAGATGTCAACGGAAAATATTTGGAAATACTAACTTTCATCAAGTAACTTCTATCTTTGCAAATGACTACTAAACACAAGGAAATAAGACAACTTTCCTTGAAAATTATTTTTTTTAATGATTTCCACTCTAGTATGATTTTCCATGAAGCAAACGATTTTTTTTTAGAGGCCCTATTATCTCCCTCTTGCATAGCTGGTCATGTAATTAGCACAAGCGTCAATTAGAAACACAAGTGCGGTGACACATTAAGGCTCCGTTTGTTTTGTATAAAACATTATTCAGAAAAACATTTTCCTCATTTTTTGGCGTTGGATCGCTTTGGAAAATGTTTTCATAGTCAAAGGAAAGGTTTTCCCATCAAAGTTTAAATTTAGGTTAAAAAATCGGAAATCATTTTCCAAAATATGACTAGGTACTGATGCTTGGATTAGAAACTCTACACTTGAACATGAAAATCCTAACACTCGTTCTTGTGCCCTTGGCAACAAGGCTAAGTCCTTGATGCCTAGGCCCAGACCTAGGTCCATCGAGGCCGGGCTCAGGACTCCGGAGCCTTGGCCTAGGTCCATTTAGGTAGCACTCGAACCCTCGGCCATGACGCCCTAGTCCATCAAGGTCGAGCCGGGACGTAAGGCTTGGTAATGTCAAAGCTGACCCTAGGTCTTTGATGCCCGTGCTAGGGTCCATTGAGGCCAAAATTATGCAAAATAATTTTCAAAATTTAAATATTTTTTAGTTTATTTTATTCCCTTTCTTTCTTTATTTTTTCCTTCTTCCACTGTTGGTTGCTGGGCCTTGGTGACAATTGGTAATCGGCCACAGGCATGGGCCGATGTTGCGTGAGGCTCCACCTTGCTAGATTTGGAGAGCTCAAGCCTTATTAGCCTCCGGCAAGATTAAGCCTTCTTGAGGCGGGCAAACTTGAGCTCGCTAGATCCCACGACATTAGCCATTACTGACCCTTGCTTGCAGCCGTCGCTGAAACCGGACGAATAGCATAAGAAGAAGGTAAAAGAAAAGAAAAAGAAAACAAAAGAAAGAAAAAAGAAAACAAAAAAAATTTAAAAGACTAATTAAAAATTGTAGATTTAAAAAAAAAATTGTCCATAATAGTGCTACCATGTCACGTAGGATAATCAACGTCCATATCAGCAAGTTCTGATCAAATTAGATTGTCTTTACCAAACGATAAGAAATATTTACTAGTTTATTTCCAGATTTCAACCAAACACTAGAAAATTTTGTTATTTTTCTTCAAAATGATTTCCTGGAAAACGTTTTCCAAAAATATTACATTTTTCACGGAAAAAGTGAAGTCTAAGTATAAGAAAATGACTTCTATCTTCGCAAAGGACAACTGAATACAAGAAACTCAAATCATTTTCCATGAAACTCACTACCTTGGTAAATAGTTTCCAACAAAGTTCACGGGGCCGATACTCAACAGACCTTACCATGTCCACCCTCATATATAAATCGGACAACATTTCTGTAACAGAGAAATTATTCTTTTGAATACATACATACATACATATATATATATATATATTTTTCTGACGCAACAAAATAGACCTAAGACCAGCCTAAGACACTCGTGAGAATATAAAGAAACAGAAGGGACAGCGGGTAGAGAGCATATGCGAGAATAGACATCCAGAACTGGAACTTGGTGCAGGAGCTTGTGATGACTCCCATGAAAGTGCAGATCAGAAGCACGACCAGAACTTCAGCCGAGACATCCCAGGTTATGTCCTTAATGTACACAAGGGCCAAGAACGTGGCTAGTCCCATCACGTTGTTCATGAACACCCCATTATAAACCTGAAATGCAGAGTGCTTTCTGTTGAGGAGACAAGAAAAGGGATACTGTACAATTCTCATCCATGTCAAGATTGATGGTGCAAGATGTTGAGAAAAGAGTCGACCATTCTTATGTCGTATTAAAGCGCCTCGATGCATGTGATTATAGTTGAAATCTCTCTTGTTATTTGACCATGATTATGCAATAGATGATGGGCAAGTTACTTTTACACAAAATTCATCTGCTCATAGATTTTCCTTAAAAAAAAAAAGACATGAAGAAATGCGATAAGGCTCTTCAATAATAATAATAAAAAAGGATATTTACTCTCATAGAGATTTTCTTTCTCACTGATTTTGTTAGTTGATAAATTTAGCGGATTGGTGACCAAGACAAATAAACTTTGATAGCTCAACAGAAAAGTTAGATTTAAAATAACAAACCACGTTAATATTGGTAAACAGCTCAAAGGAGAGTTGGAAATTCAATACTAATAGGCCGGTAACCTAACAAGAGAAGGAATTTTAAATCACAAAAATAAATGTGGGTAAATTCATATAAGAGGTGACAAACTTAATATGTGTGTAGCAAAGAAAATAAAAAGAAATGCAAATAAACATTAGTAAGTAACTCAAATGAGAAATAATAATCCGACATTAGCTAGTAAAATCGGAAAGATGTTGTTAAGTCACTCAAATAAAGAAGGAAATTGGTAAGAAGGATATTGGATAAGTAAAAGTTGGTAATTTTCTAATCATCAAAAAGGAGAGAGTGATTTTACAAAAATATTGGATTTATCGATGAGTTATGGGGAAATCTGGTGACTAGGAACTTTTTTTTTTTTTACTAACGGCTTTTTGGCGCTTACCAACTTTTCAAAATACTTGGAAGGAAAAAATCCATCATTTTAATGGTGTATTAATAAAATCAATTGACTAAATTAGGATTACTTCAACAAGATTACCGCGAATTCATAAAAAAATAGATTCAGAGATTCAATTGCACATGCGGTGACCTACCCGAAAGATAGAAAATCAAGGAAACCGGTAGTATTTATATACCTCTGTGAATGCCCCGGAAATGTCTTTCTTGGTCTTCTTTTTGGCGGAACTAATGGCTCCGAGAATTTGCCGGTAGCTCATGGCCCAGGGGATCAGCACATAGGAGACGAAGAACGAGGGAATTTCCGCAGCGCTTGCGAATTCCTGCAAGCTTTCCATGAGGGGTTGTCCGATCAGGATCATCACGCCGGTTCCTAGGATTATCAAGAAACAGGCTTTTGTGTAGTTCCACCAGATTGCTAATTTGCTTGTGGGCTTGCTTGTCTTGTCTTGAGACAGCAAGCTCTCTTGCTCATCTGGTGTCCCCTGCAAATTCATGCGCACCATAGAAATGTACAATCACAAATAGAATGACCAATAATGTTAGCTAGGAATAAACCTAATAAGTTAAGACTACAAAAGCCTTCGTTTTATATATAAACACTCTGAAGCAACTAGAGTTTCCAAAAAGGAAATTTGAGCTGTACCTGCGATTTGTTACTCGTCGTTTTTGAAGACGCTGATGATGATGACTGAACTGCAAGACCATTAGTCATAGAATCTGTGTCCTCGTCCAACCATTTGGAAATCCCTTGCACAAACTCGGATTCACTTATCGCTGCGTCAAGGGAAACGTCAAACTGCTTCATCACGGCATCGGTGAAATCGTCGGTGCTCAAACTGGCTTCTTCGATCTGTATTCCCAGCATGAATGCATACAGTTCAGTTTTCGATACCTTCAAGTCCTTATTCTGGTCGATCTTTTGAAAGAGGCTGCAAAGTACATATTTGAGCGAATAATAAAATGGGAAGAGGAATTTCAGAAATTTCAATTGCACCATAAAAGAAGAAAAAGAAGATTAATTACTCTTTGATTTGAAGTTCATTCGGCTTGCCGTCAATGGTAAGAAGACTCTCCAGTGTACTGTCTCCATCATATAATCGCCTTATATATTGAAGCCTCTTCCTTTGAATCCATGGCTTAAATACCTGCGTCAATATTTCTTTTTTCAGTATAAACTTAATCACATTGAACCATATTCTAGAGATATACACCAAGATTTAGCCATGAAATGATTAGCTAGGAATCTAAATAGAGCACATAATTTTCAATTTACCTGATAAGTGCAGTAAGTGATGAGGAAGATGAGCGTGATTATGAGACTGATCAAAACCACTATCCGTATCCCGGTAGTAGAATTAATGATTTTTGCCAATGAAAGAATGAGAAATGGAATCATGGAAACGAACATGATTCTGGCTATGTACCTATTCTCCGTGTCGGTTTCGACGCCGGAACCTACAAAATCAATATGAATAATAAAAGGGAAAACATCAAATTTTCACAATTACAAAGTGTTCATATAACATGTATCAAAAGAAAACACACGCAATTTAATTTGTGTGGGGATTTAAAGCTTGGGATTGATATATTGTATACTTACTAGCTAATTTATACTTAGCACATGGCTCTATTATCATGATATTCTGATCTTCAAATGTATTACAAGGACAGACAATATCGAAGAAGAGAACCTGTTAGGCTAATCGACTTTTTGGTGGATTGATTGGCTGATGGTGAAGATGATGAAGAGCTGGAAGAATCACGGCTGCCAAAAGCAACGATGGAGCCCCAAACCAGTGAGAGACTGAAGATCGCTGACCCAGCCAGCATGGCCATCCCCATTGCCGCCATGGACTCAATTGTATCCGAGCTTGATGTTATTGCACTTGCTATAATTTGTATAGAAATAATTCACAATCATAACATAATGAATTAGTTCCAGACATATACTTAAGAGTAAGTGTTTGTCAAATCTAGCCTGGATCAATACGTTGTAATTGAATATGCAGATAAAGCGTGTTTCGCTGATTATTTTGCTATTAAATGGATGTACAAGTGCTTGAATATTTGTGGAAAAGGTCAAACAAATCGCCTTAAACTAGAAGACCCCTACATCAAATCTAATACACCACTTCTTCACGCCCTTCAACTCGGGATATAGAGTCAGTTAATTGCATGAGTGCATGGAAATTGCCCTCCAAATTCTTAGGATTCTATCCTCATTAACAAGCCTCCTTATAGTAAAATAAGAGCATCGGCATGAATGATTCATATGGTTATTGCTATCAGATGATATTACAGATGCATACTGGACTGACTTTTCTTCATTTTATTGAGGCAAAATTTGAGAAGGATGAGCTTTGGAGGTCATGAATCCTTATCGAGGCCACTAAGTAAGCTAACGATTACTTGTGTTGGATGGTCATGATTGTTGATGAAGTCCGACATCAATGGATCTATGTCATGATTAGTCCCTAGCAAACACCAGCAAATTAAGCAGTACACAGCAAGAGTTCACGTGCGACGACTTTGTGATCCATGTGACTCCTCAGGATTTATCATACTGCAATAATTAGTAAGTTTTTGGATATACTAATCGCTACAACTTGCATAAGTTTTAGTTAATGAGATTCGCTTTTGCTTTTTGTTGTTTAGCCTACGTTGTCTTGTCTGCAGACAAGCCTTTCTCACCACCTTTTGCGGTGGTTTCGATGGCGTGAGAATTGGCGAACCGCTCTAGATGGTCTTCAGCCGATTAGGTTGACATATTTGGCGATTGTCTAAAAGCTATCCTTTTCGACACCCTGGACTTGGAGCGATCTGTATTAGGATTGGTCATCCTTTCTTTTTCTTTCTTCTTTATCCAATTCTGATTCTGTTTATATTGTTTTAAGGTTCTTCAGGTTTACAAGTAATATAATAGTATATATTAACGAGTATGGGTTATATTTTTCGAAAATCCTACTAGGAAGAAATTTACTTCCATCTATACACAACCCTGATTGATAGATTCAAGTTATGAACATTGTCACTTGGCAAACTTAACTAAATATAATTTTGAGTGATATCTGCATTTGTAATCAACCAATCAAAAGCATGATCAGAGGAAGTTTTCTCCAACTAGCCAACCGTGGCACTTGCGATAAGGAAAAATAGACCATATATCAACTGTGCAAAGGAAATTTACGTGAGCCACCTTATCCGCCCTTAATTCAAAGATGATAATTACCCATAGTCTCAAATTAACGATGTATAAAGCCATTTGTGTAACTTATTATTATATACCGTCAGAGTGAGCTACAATTACTCTTTATGATGATGCCCAAAAAGAAAATTTGAATATACACAGGCAGTGTAAAGAAAGCTCTAGACAAGCGATCTAATCCACATTTGATTTGAGGGTTTTAACACTCGCCATCAATCAATGATGGATGAGACCACTTGTGGAAATATTTTTGTCTACAACTCTAGTGTATGCTATAATTACTCCCAAAAGAAACTAGCTTTTTGTGACAGGGCTATTTCTTTTTCCTCAATTATGCCTCTAATTGGCAGGTTATAAACAGTGAACTTAGTTAAATAGGATTGTGGGTGATACCCACGTTTATAATCCATCAATGAAAAGAATGGTTGGAGTAAGTGTCTCTCAAAGAGATGGAGGAAAGCACGGCACTCGGTCACAAAAGATGGTTAAATCAATTGTCAAGTGTGCCCGCTATCTCTCTAAGTTCCACCTATTTGAGTGACGAACTTTTGGCCGATCTACAGGTTTTATATTTCTTTAGCAACCTTTCAGATAGAAAATATAACTTTTGTAGTGCAAATGAATAAAGAAACATTTATTTATTTATTATTCTATATAGGCTGCATGAGATCGATAGTCATTTCCAAGGTACAGATTATTGTTGAAATAGCTATTCAGTTTTCGTTTTAAGGGGTGAAAACATTGTAACGTACCAACTCTTGTCACCTATTGACTCATCATTCTCCCCAACAAGAATTTGTAAAATCATGCTTTCATGCAATGGGTCCTATAAGCATATTTTTACACGCGAGTGTAATCCACCCATAATTTATCTACATCATCGAAATCGATTAATCTAACATGATTTAACTTAGACCTATCAATTGAATTTAATGATTGATATGGATATAGAGTATAAGAATTCGATTTATCTAATAATTTCTAGTAGATGTAAAGGCTGAGGAAGCTAAGAATGGTAAGAATAAAGTACGAAGATAGTGGACAGCACATTAATAATTTCTCCTGCAACTAAAAGAAGTGTAAGACGAAGTCAAGATCTAAACTATGCATCGTGAGTGCTTGATTGGGGTATGGGTAGAGCGTAGGACTGAGTGAGAAGCACGTTCGTGGACCGACGGATGAGGATTTAAAAAAACACTAAACAATACCCTCAACTTGCTCACCACCAATCAGAATATGGAAACCACGATTAATAATTTGACGAAATCAGAGCCGGATCGAGGAAATTTGTAAGATTCTATGTAGTCCTCTTGAATGGTCAGAACCGGAGAGATTGACATGCGAACCTCCCCATATATTAAGAAGAGAAATATATCTTGGAATAATCCACAAAGTTGGCGATCTCATTTAAGAATCCATCGCAACCCAACGTGCGCCTTAATTGCTTTGAAAATGTCCACTTTAGAGAGAGTTTTGGGGATGCGACTTGAGACTTAGATATGTAAATGTGTATTGAGCATATGCTATTTGAGTATTTAATAATCAAAGCATCATCTTCTGAAAGAAGTGAGGATAGATATATACCACATGGTAGGTAAAATTAGAATAATCTAAATCATTAATGTATAAGAACTAAAAGCTTAGAGGTACTCTTGTCTCTTGGTTTTGAAGGGAGCCTATCAGAACCCTTTTCCTACTTCAAATTTCTGTTTTCAAGTACATCCGTTCCATTGTTCAAAGTACAATAGAGGGATTACTTCTTTGTAAGTTTGGTCCTCATTTTGGTCGGGAAGATAAGAACAAAACCATTGCAAGGACGTTTTTCTTTCTTGCCCATGTTTTCTAACCGGGGTTTCATAATTTCACTCGAAATGCAAACTGTAGATAAAAACGAAAAATTCTCTAATGCTCTATGACGCTATGCATACGAAACACCGAGTAGATGATGGGAATTATTGGATCAAAGCAAGAGAGAAAAGGTCAAAATTACAGCAAAAGAGATGAAGAAGAAGGGTTTCTCACCAAGCATTATGATGACTTGAGGGAAGGTTCCAAGCATTTGGAACAAAAAGGCCCCGAAGATACCAGTCCCGAACATGCGAAAGAAGAGCTCTGACCCCGAAGATAGATAGTGGCCGGCGAGAGCTAGCAAGTACTCGTACACCACTATGAGGAACAACTCGCCCCACAGTTCCGTCGTGCACGGCAAGAACCCGTAAGTTGGCTCGCACGTCACGGTTGTCGCGGTGAGACCAAGGGCCAAGGATGTCCCATTGGTGCCATCCATGCTGTCGGAAATCGGATTGAAACTTCTTCGGATAAACCGGCTATTCGCCGACTGGGTCATCATGACCAGAAGCACAAAGAATGTGAGCCTCATGGTTGTCGGACGGAGAGAATGGTGGCGTGGTGTTTATTGCTCAGATGGAAGGGGAAGGGAAGAGACTCAAGAAGAAAAGAATGAGGAAACGTGATTCGACCATCAGTACGTGATGTATGAAAATTATAAAAAATTTGATGGGATTGGATATTGAAGAAGTCAAGGGAAGGCGCGTGTTTACTTACGTTTATTTTTACTTTAGTCCGTAAATACCTTGATAATTTGTCTAAACAACATGTTTATATATTTATTTCTATTAATTAAGCAAAGTCCATAGTCACTTCAGCCTCAATATGCTTATAAAAAAATTCAATGAAGAACTCATGCATACAGTTAAAATGCCCTCTAGCAATACATATATAAAAATGGGCGAAATTCATAATTTTATGATATTAAGATGATTAGCAAGTCATCAACAGATCTTCCATTCTAAATTTGAATTCAGAATAACTGTCAGGCAATTGCAACATGTTCTCATATGTCATTTTTCACAACAAATTGAAATTACTTTAAAAAAATACATCAAAAAATTGTACGTGCTTTTTCATTCTTCATTAATGTAGCAGTTTATATCCTATGACATGATAAGCTAATGTCCAAAATCAGTCAAGCATCACTGATGTTTTATGTTTCCCCTAGTTAAAGATCTTAGTGATTAAGTACTTTTGATTGATTGTTTATAGCACATCTAGCACAATTTATCATGCTACTGTCCTTGACGAGAAGGCGTGAGTTAATGCTTAAATGCTGAATTGATAATCGTACCGTGAGAGAGAGAGGGGGAGAGAGAGAGAGAGAGAGAGAGAGAGAGAGAGAGAGAGTTAAATGCTAAATTGATAGTCGTACGAGTAACGTTAGATAGACTCCATAGAGAACTTTTAACAATGCATGATTTTGAAAAGATTTTGCTAGCCGCCTCCCTCCATGTTAAACCTTGGTCTTCAACCATTCTGATGAAAAAAGAAAAAAGAAAAACGATGCTCCGCATGCTAAATTTAGTTGGAGCATTTGAGCTAACATTCCACCAGTTTGCCGAGACCCACGTGATTGTTCTCCACAGTATGCCAATGAACATGGAAAAGCAATCATGGCATATTGACAATTGATAAATCTTAGGCTCCGTTTCTAATAAAAAAAGAAATTATTTTCTGACTTTCCAGTATTTAAATGATAAAAAACTAATTGATCTAAGGAAAACCTTTTCCATAAACTAAAACAACTTAGATTGAGCGAAAAACAATTTATCCTTTTGATAAGAAGGAAATTACTTTTTCTAAAACATAAAATAGAAGAAAATTTATTATTTTCCTTAAAAATGATTTCATAAAAGATATTTTCATTTATTAAGAAGTTTTCAATAAAACAAAATGTACTCTTAGGTTTCGTTCATTTCTCAAAAAAAAAAATCTTTTGGCAAATATTATCCTAAATAGATTACTCGGACTATTTGAAATAATTAGTCAGTAGAACATATTTTAATTATCAACAATAATATATGTTTACACATTTTCGTGAAGGATGAAAATATTTTTTATTTATTCGTTTTCGTGAGTAAATAAGATAAGCGATCGATTTTAGGAAAATAATTTTTAAATTATTATTTTTTGAGAAAGGTGTTGTATTCCGATAGCATGGCATACTTTCTATCCTCAGTCCTGGGTTTATGAGGAGTTACTAGGTAGTTGGATGCCGCGCCTGAGATTGTATGATCAGCTATTAAATTTACATTTGAGTTGATGATGCTTCCTTTTTCTCAAAGAGAACTACTTGCTAGATGGCTATTCGATGTTTTTCTTATTTTATTCGCATAAGAAAGAGTGGACTCTCTCATGGGTGGATTTTATATAGGCAAACAAGTTCTAACCTTTACAAATTAGTCAAAGTCGGACAATGTGAAGATCAAGCACATTGGAAATAATCGTCTTTCAATCTTGCGTCATTTATAACAGCAAGGCTTTTTAAGAAAAGAGATTGCTCTTACGATTTTTTTTATTGCTAGTGTTATTTCTCATTTTCAAAAAAAAAATTATAGACAAAATAAATAAATAAATAATATATTTTTTTCCCTTAAAGTGTACACGGGACGGATTAATGGGGTAGGGAGGGCTGACATAGCCCTGCCTAATGCCTCGTGAGGCATTTTTGTGAGGAAATTATTTGTCAAAATCGTTTCAAAGTTCATGAATTCCCTTGGGGGAAATTTTATCTTTTTAGATATCTTTTCAATACTATTTGCATGTTAAATATAATGTCATATTTAAGAATTTAGCTCTAATGTGCTAAATTTCATGTGAATGCTCGCGTCGTTGTGTTGGGCAGGGATTGGACAAGTACTGGGAATCGAAGGCAGATTTGAGAACACAACCTGGCCCCGCCCCGCCCCACCCCGCCCTATTTCTATGACATCTTGAAATATGACTTGGCGACCTCCATTTGTTAGTTTGGGAGCTTACCATAAAACAAAAGACAGGCTGACGAAAGGCAGCATAACAACTCCTGAAAAATATGTCTTTGCTAATGGTACATGCCAAGGATTAGCTAGGGAAAGTTGCTCTCATTTTCTCTTTATCGTGTAGCCAATCTTAGAAGCGAAAAAACAAGAAAGGTTTGATCATGCAGCTTCATCATCAATATCAATACATATATATATAAAAATGAGCAGTGACGTTTGTGATCTCCAGGCCTTTTCTTCTTCCTGACAAACCAAAAAGGAAAAGATAAAAGGGCAGAAACAAAAAGAAAAGAATTTCAATCTTTTTAGTATCAGAAAAAAGGAAGAGACTCAATGCATCACATGCTGAATAGAGTCATTTGACTTGAGCTAACAGTCCACATGTCAACTTGACATTGTTCACACAAAGGGGGCAAGGAACCATGTCCAAGAAACCCGACGTTGATTGGTTAGTTCTAGATTATAATCGACATGCATGATGATGTCTTTAGTATCTTGACTTGACATTTCATGTTCCTTTTGATTTTGTTTACTTGGACTGGCAGGTTTAGCTATGAAATAGAAACCGGCCTTTCCTGGTCAGAAGTCTTGAGTCAAAGTCGCCGGTGGCTACTTTCTACCTCTTCAAGCATAGTCCAGTTGTCGGGGGAAAAATAGACATAGTGGTCAATTAATTATATTTTGTTGGATAATATCCACATGGTTTACCGATTAATCCAAATTTCATGCTCTTTGAAAAATGCAATGATGTCAATCCTCATAAGAAATTATTATCAAACACCCTTTTTCAAATTGTGTATGCTGGCAGACGGGCTTACAAAGTGGGTATATAAGGCCATGCTGGGAAAGTTTTTTTTTTTTTTTTTTTTTTTTTTTTTTGGGGGGGGGGGGGGAGGGAGGGGGGGGTGGAGCGAGTATTGGGTTTGAGGTTTGATCATTGTGAGAAATGCACACACATCTACATAGAAGAGAGGAGTGAGACAAAAGAATGTGTACATCCAGCTCGCGAAAAAAAATATTAAGAAAAGGAGAGAGTACGATCTGGATTACTTTAGGAAACAACTTCAAATTATTGAATGTTGAGAAAGATTTGATGCAAATTTAAACTTCATGAGATGTTTATGGGATAATTTATTCTGTTGATTCTTTGAAATTATTTCTTTAATGCTATGTTGCTATTATACGTTCATATCAATCATGTACATCACTGGAAAATTTTGGCTTGCATTTTGAGATAATTCGCACAGATATGGTGTTTGCATTTCGTCAAACAGGTAGTGAGCAACTTCCATCGAGATGTTTATGCTAAAAAAAGCAAGAGATCAAATTTCAGTTTACTGTCAAACTCCATCGTATTTTACTCAAGCAGAGATGAGATCTCAAAACCTCTGTTCTTCATCAAAAACGAACCGAGACGGAGTATTTGGATTTTCCATTGAAGATGCGATTGCCGGTCGCAGGCAGTTATCGAACCAGCGATAGGAGGTTCAGGAAATGACTCCGGTGAGTATCGTCGCCGGCGAATGAGCTCCCACCGGTGACGAACCGATTTGAGCTACTCGGCCCGAAGGCATGATTAAACAGAGCAACACCAGCGCGACCTGGAAACAGAGACCGGCGAGACCTGGACCCAAGTTGTGGGCTGGACCGGTGAGTGAATTGGGCCTGGGCAAATCCATCAATCGAAGCATTGTCCAGGGCTTTCGAGTTGAGCTTGAGGGTTCTGGGCCCCGCTAGTTGAGTTAATTCTGAATGGGCTGTGACGAGATGGTCGAGTTGGGCTTTCTCTCTCTTTATTTGTTTGTTTGTTTGTTATTTATTTCTTTTACAAAAAAAAAAATTCATATTCAACGGATGTCAACATTGCCAAATTAAAAAAGAATAAAACTAAATTGGCGGTCGCACAATAGGTTCATGAATTTTTGGACAATTTTCACTATTGAAATATACCGGGTAAGATTGTAATTGCTATCAATTAATTTTGGTATTGAACAAATTAATAAAACACTGGCTGATTTAGTAAATTAATTGATTTTTTTTACTTAATTAAGCATTTTTTTTGTATTAGTCGGGGAAAAAGCCCATTACAAATTTAAAAATTAATCGAATGTATCATCAAAGAACATACTTGATCTCATAGAATGGAAGGAACTACAGCCAAAGGGGGTCTAGAGAGGATCTCATTAACACCTTTATTATGTAAAGCTAAATTCACTGACCAATCGCACATGTGTTGCCTTGTTTATAATTTGAAAAAAAGCTCTCCAACTAATTGATTACCCATTGCATTTGTAGAAGCAAATTCTATTCTGTTGCATTTGCCTTGGTGGTCGATCTAATGAGATGAACGGCTACTTCGGAATCACCTTTATCTTTTGGAAGCCCAATGAAATTATGAGATTCAAACTACATGAGCAAATGTCAACAATCTAGTAAAACCACGTAAGCAGTCGCCAACTGTATCTCGTGTTAAGCCATTGGTAACTATATTTCTTGGGTTATCCATAGCCATCTCATTCGTGTTCAATTTAACTCAACTTGAGAAACTATTATGAGCCTCCTTTGCTGATGAAATATCCCTTATATACATTTGAATAACTTCAATGGAGAGTTGAGTAACGTAAAAACTAATTTTGAAAATTCCTCTATTTGACACTAAATAAAACTAACCATTGAATATCCCCATGAAGAAAACTAAATGAATTTAGGTGTTGCGGAGAACCGGGTAATAATTCGTCAAGAATTAACCCAATTCGATATTAAATTTCCCCAAAACTGAACAAATCAATATCGACTTAATCCAAGCAACAACCAATAGTATATTCTGCCAATAATACTTAAAGATCATATAATGTTGAAATATTAAAGAAATAAGGCAACAACAACACCAAGATTTTTACATGGAAAAGCTAATGCGAGAAAAATCACGGACCGCTCAAAAAGTTCCACTAATCATCAAAAATAGTATGATACACAAAAGTTCTTCTCTAATGACACGTTAGAGACTCTACATCAATGATACAACAATATTTCATCATCACAGAGGTGGATTAACAAATAGAGTAAGAAAATCTGACCATGATTGAAGAGTACGAGAGACAATTTGGAGAAAAATTTCAACAAACGAACCAATAATCTTGTAGGCCTTGATCTTAAGAATTATATACTAAAATTTCAACTAATATCGACAACATTTGGGCATCAAAACTAGACTAGAAAACTTGCCTCTTCTCCCTTCTCTCTATTTGCTCTCTGGTCTCTGCCCTTTGCAAGAATACTCTCACTCTCCTCTCTAGCATGCAAGAGATTTTTGTCGCTTCCTTGTTTTCTTTTGAGTTTTTACCTTCTTTTTTTTGTTTTATGTTCGTTAGGCCCCATAGAGGTGAACCCAGCCAACAAATCTCCTCATTGTCTATATTCTGGTGTTGGTGTCTCCTCATTATTTTTTACCATTATTGGTAGTGACAAAAACCTAATACTTACTTTCACTTGAAAAGATTGCCAAGAGAGAGCATATCAACATATTTAGTTGGACTGCTCTCCCTTAATCTAGATATTCTCTAGCACCTACCTTCATCCATGGTCTATTTATCTGGATTGAACAATGGAGGCTACCATTAGGACTGCTTTGCCGCACCACAATGCCTATTGCTTGGATCACAAGATTTCTTTCTTAAGATACATACCAAACACCTGAATAGATTGGGAGGCCACCAATTTACAACCTAGCTTCGATATCAATTGTTGGAAGTATGCAGCAAAAATCGATACCTTCACTCGAGATGTTCTGAGCTCGTCAACATATCTAATTAGACCAACTTTTACTAAAAGCTTAAAGCAATGAGTTATGGGCTCCCTAAGATATATTAACTAGTCAATACTACGTCAATTCTCCGATATTGGACTGATCTAAGATAACTCACACGTGCATTGCAACATTAAGGCTTTGTTTATTTCGTGTAAAACAAATGATTTAGAAAATATTTGTTAAAAATGATCGCTTATAAAAATAAATGAACGATAAATATTTTCATACATAAATTGTTATTGATAATAAAAATATTTTTCATTAGCTAATCATTTTAAGCGATACAAGTAATCATTTTTTAGGAACATGTTTTCTAAATTATTCATTTTTTTGTAAATTTGAAAGTGCCCTAATACTCAAAAAATCTTTCAACTTTAAGTACAGTCCCAATTCTACCATAAGCCTTTTTTCGTCTCATAAAAGATCTTTAACTTTTGGTTCTATCCCAATTCTACCCTAATTCTTTTTGTCTCATAAAAAACCAATAATTTTAGGTCAAGACTCAACTTTACCTTGAGTCCTGTATCTATCTCCATTAATACTCCATCCAAAATTGTCCCTAGTGATGTGACATTTCCATGTTATTGCTCTAGTTTTCTTCAAATTTCAAATCTAATAAGACGTCTTTTAGAGATGAATTTCCATGTGAGCCTAAACGACGTCTTCTTGAATATGATATTTGGATAAAAACTAGAGCAAGTAGGGTTGGTTTTTTTCAATTGCTCTTACTCTTATGAGAGTTTTCCTTTTATCTTAGTCGTCTTCGATTTTGTGCTCAGTGTTCAATCTCTCATACTTAGGAGTCTTTTATCTCTTGTAGTTGTAGAGCTTGCGCTCAAGACCCTTGAACAACTTGCAGTCTGAAGTTTTTCCATTTCTCAGTTGTAAAAAAAAAAAATGGACGAAGGGCTCACGAAGATAGATTTGGGACTAAAGTAAAAGTTGGTGGGTTTTTATGAGATAAAAAACAAGTCTATGGTGATTTGGGATTGAACATAAAGTTCAGGATTTTTTATGAGATAAGAAAAGTTTAGAATAGAATTAATACATGACCTAAAGTTTGAGGTTGGTTTTTTTTTTTTTTTTTTTTATTGGACAAGAAAATTTTAGGGTAGAATTGGGACTAGACCTAATAATGGGGTTTTCCTTTGGATATTATGCCATTTGAAAGCTAATAATTCGTTATTGAGGCAAGAGAACAAACGTTGGTATTAGTTTGAAACCATGACTACTTTATTTAAACAAGTAATCATCAAAACTCTCTTTCCACAAAGAGCGAGCGTGCATCGTTATCTTTCAAATAGAGTTCTTTCATACTAAACACACCTTTAATATTAATTTCCTGAATAATTTGATCATCACCGCCATTCGTATTTAACCCCATTAGATGAACATCGATGCAAAAGAATGAAAACAATCTATACATCACACAAGGTCCTTGGCTAGGGTTTATATGCGAAGAGTGATGCACAAAACCCTTCACAAACAAATACTAGCCAAAGAGCAAAAATATGTTTGAAATGCATTTATGTAAATGTGAAGAGTAGTTAGAAATCATTGGGTTTAGTCCATCATGAAAATCTATTAATACCGACGTGTTGCTTTTTGTTCTGTGTTCTTTCGCCTTCCTTCTTCCTTTCGAGGGTTGATCGGATTGAACAATAGTTTCTTTTATCGAACTGATCATTTAAATCAATTAACAAAATAAGGAGCTCTACATCTTAGAACCTTTAAACACGTGAGATTATTGAAATCCTTGCATCCCCTATAAATATGAAGTTGAACAAATTAAAAAATCAAAGATAAAAAAAGAGAACAAAGAAAAGGAGAGACTTTGTATAGTGCATATTTTTTATATTTATTTTGCGAAAACAATTTGAATTTGGAGCGATGTCTTGAAAACATAAGATTAAACATAATCATGTGATTTGTCAAACTTGATAACATGAGTTTATTACCAAGTGGGGTATTAAAGTGGTAGGTTGTTATAAGTGCCTTTTCTTTGACAAGTCATGGCGATTTGATCCGTGCTTACTCCCAACCACCATGGTTGAGGTTTGCCAGACTATGGGTTCTAGTCAATGACATCATTTGATGCCACATTGATAGATCGCTAACTTTTTCCCTAATAGAACTTTTTAAATTGTCAAAATAAAAACATGAAATAACCTCAAAATTAAAGGAATTAGGTTGGCTTTCTTCAATTGCTCTTACTCTTATGAGAGTTTTCCTTTCATCTCACTTGAGGATCTTCTATTTTGTGCTCATCATTCAATCTCCCGTGCTTGTGAGCCTTCCATCTCTCATGGTTGGAGAGTTTGCACTTAGGGTGCTTGAACAACTTGCACTCATGAGTTTTTTCATTCTTGGTTATTAAGAGAAATTTGGGATAGAGGATTAATAGAGGCAGATTTGGGACTGAAATAAAAGTTAATGGTTTTTTATTAGATAAAAAGAAGTTTATGGTAGATAGGAATTGAACATAAAGTTGAGGGTTTTTTTTATGAGACAAAAAAGTTCATAGTAGATTTAAGAGGGTTTTTTTATGAGACAAAAAAGTTCATAGTAGATTTAAGACAATACCTAAAGTTGGAGGTTTTTTGTGCGCAAACAAAGATTTAGGTTAGAATTAGGACTAGACCTAATGCTGGTTTTCTTTTTTTGAATATTAGGCCATTTGAAGGCTATTAATTCCTAATTGAGACAAGAGGACAAGCATTGGTATTAGAATAAAAAAAAAATTAAAAGTCATAAACTTATTGCATTTGTGCAAATATAGTCATAAATATTTTAATTTAGAGTCAATTTAGTTCTTTTAATTAATTTTCGTCAGATTTTGCTAACATGGGTGCCTACCATCTTACATGGCACAACTAGCATTAACATGGATAATTTTTAATAAGATTTTAATAATATTTTAATTATTTTTTCAGATTTTTTATTTTTATTGTTTTCTTTCATTTCTTTGGTCTGTGATCAGCCATCAGTCATGGCAAAGTGAGTTGGCCTCACATAGGCGAGGGTCGTCATCACTTGCTATAGACAAGGCTTGGTTGGGCGAGGATGAGCCTCGGCAGGGGCTCCCATTGCCAAGACCAAGGCTGCCTCATTAGATTTGGCAAGGGGAGCTCTCGCCCAAGCTAGTGGCAAGGCTGACCCTTACCCAACCGAGCCTTGCGGCCTACCCTTACCCAACCGAGCCTTGCCTATGGCAAGTGCTGGTGACCCTTGCCCAGGCGAGGTGAGCTCGCCCTGTCATGGCCAATAGCCAGTCATGGGCCAAAGAAAGAAGAAAGGTTAAAAACAAAGAAATTGAAAGAAACAAATCAGAAAAAATAATTCAAAACATCAAAAATATTAAAGTATCATTAAAAATTGTTCACATTAGTGCTGGCGATGCCACATAGGCTGGTCAGCATCTGTGTTAGAAAAATCTTGCCAAAATTAATTGGAATGACTAAATTTACACTAAATCAAAATGTTTATGATTAAATTAGCATAGATCAAAAGGTTTATGACTCAATTAACACTAATACAATAGGTTTTAAGACTTTTTTATTTTTTTAATACTTTTCCCATATTAGTTTGGAACCATGACTACTTTATTCAGAAAAGTAGTCACCAAAACTCTCTATCCAAAATGAGCGAGCATCCATCATTATCTTTCAAACATAGTTTTTTTTTTTTTTTTATATCATAAACACTCCTTTAATTGTAGTTTCCTAGAAAATTCGATCATCACCACTATCGTATTTGACACCGTTAGATGAATATCGATGCAAAAGAATGAAAATGACTTGTACAGTGTGTTTGGCTAGGGTTTACATGTGAAGAATGATGGGTAGAACCGTTCACACATAAATATTGCCAAAGAGCAGAGATATGTTTTCAACACATTTTTGTAAATGTGAAGAGTAGTTAGAAATCATTGGGTTTAATCCACCTTCCAAATCTATTAAGAATACTGACATTTTGCTTTGTGTCCTTTTGCCCTCCTTTCCTCCCTTTGAAGGTTTGATCGATTTGAACTATAGTTTCTTTTATCGGACTAATCTATAAAATCAATTAACGAAATAGGGAGCTCTACATCTTATAACCCTTAAAATCATGAGATTATTAAAATTCTTACGTCCCATATAAATATGAAGTTGAACAAACTAAAAAATGAAAAATACAAAAAGGAAAAAAGAAAAAGGAGAGACATCGTATAGTGCATATTTTTTTGGGTTGAAAATGTAAGTATTGTAGAGCATATGAAATACACACAGCTTAGGGGCATTCCCAAGCATTATAAATAGAGAGAATAATTTAAAAAGATGGAGGTAGGATGTCTCCAAATAATAGCCAACACAACATTTGACTAGGAAGGTTTAATTTTTTGGTAAAGTGGGGCTCTACTCCTTACATTTTTACGCACCTTGGTCAAAATAATATGGATATCAGCTGATTTTTTTGAAATATTTTATGGTTGCGTCCCATCCAAATGCAATATATGATTATTAGGTAAGATACCTTGATAAGTCTTGCCACTAGATCTTTGCACTCCATCCAAATGCAGTATAATGCATATTTCTATACTCTTATTTAAAGGGGAACATTTTGAATTTGTTGCAACATCTTGAAAACAGAGGATTAAACATAATCATGTGAATTGCTAAGCAACTTTAGTTTATAACCAAATGGGGTATTAAAGTGGTGGGGTGTTACAAGTGGCTCGTCTTTGACAGGTCATGGCGACATTATCCATGCTAATTCCTAACAACCATGGTTGGGTTTGCTAGACAATGGGTGCTAGTTAGTGAGATCATTTGATGCCACATTGATAGATCACTAACTTTTTACCTAATGGATCTTTTCAGATTGTCAAATTGAAAACAAGAAATAATCCTCCGTGTCATTTATGAAATTTATATCTGTACCAATATAAATCAACTCTCATCAACCATAATTAACAATTTAAAAATGGATAATTGTCCAAAAAGTTCTAAACCTATTATATGACGGCCAATTTAGTTCTAAACCTTTCAATTACATCAATGTAGTCCTAAACTTTTTAATTGTACCACTTAGTCCTAAACCTATTATTTGGATATTTGCTGAAGGATTACATTGGCAAGTCGTTAAAAAGTTTATAATTGAATTGACAAATCATCAAAGGTTTAGGACTAAGTGGCACAATTGAAAATTTTAAGACTAAATTGGCAAATCGTCAAAAGATTTAGGACTAAATTGACACAATTAAAAAGTTTAGGACTGAGTTGGCCTCCGTATAATAGGTTTATGACTTTTTGAATAATTTTGCCAATCAAAAATGAAGAGGACTAGCATTCCTCCTATCATCACAGTTGATACATTCCTAGTTTCCATGCTTTAGATAGGAAATAATTACCAAAGAAGTCATAACCTATTATATTTGTGCTAATTCAGTTCTAAATCTTTCAATTTGGCAAATTAAGTCTTAAACATTTTAATGTTTTACCAATTTAGTCCATCATTGATATGGATGTTATCCTACATGACATGCCTAAAGTCAATGTGGACAAATTCTTTCATTTTTTAAAATTTTAAATTATTTATTTTTTACTTTCTTTTTTCATTTTCTTCTCTTTTCCTTCTTTTATTCTTTTTTTCTTTCACTGTGGCCACGAAGCCCTTGCCAGCACTTGCGAGGGCCATGGCCCTCGCCTAGATCTGTGCAAGATCATCACGGCTATGAGCAAGGCTGCCTTGCCAAGATCTAGGTGAGACAATCACGACGGTGCTTCTACATATATACGTATAGTGTTATTGTCGGCGTCTCTTGTCCAAGTTCAGTTCTTATTAAGAAAAGTCTGTGATAAGTTTGCTACTCGGCTTGCCACATCCAAGATCCTCAAGACTATTTCTGATTGATCCACTTCACAGTCACCGTCTGCCGCCGAATGTTCGATTCATCTCAACCGTTCTAACGCAGAATCGCAGATGGCAAGCCCATGTTGGTCTGCGAGGAAGATATAATCCTCTGAGCAAGTGATGACGGCGAATTACCCACGGATCGTGGGGATAGTGGTACCAAAGCACTGACTTGTCGTCTAAGATCGTAAACGGGAATCCAGCGTCAGGTTGTTAATATGATGTGATATCGTAAGCTACCGTCTCGGGACGACCGTGTTGAAGGGATCGATCCTGTGCTATCATGGGGCTCACGGTCGCAGTGACATAAACTTGATAATTTGACATGTCGAACTCGCAGAGCTGAGGCCAAACTACAGATTAATTCTTTCCTTCTATAGACCTCTGATCCAATAGAGTCGTTAGTTTTTGTGTTGCAAGTTCCTAGGCCTAATAAGAAAGTATTTGCTTGTGTTGGTCGTTACACCGTTGCCGAGTCCTGTTTGACGCATGGTTTTCTGACAATAATTTAATAACAGAACTCCACATTTCACTGAGCGTTAAAAATATTATGTGGACAGTAAGTATTCCTTTTGTTTTGTTTAAAAGTTTATGAAAAAAAAAATTCAGTTTGTTAATTTTAATATATAAGATAGACGTCCTACTGGGATAAAAAAATTTTGAGTCTTTTTTTTTTAAATAATCCATGGGCACAAACGTCAAGACCCAATTGTTTGAAAGCTTATGAAACACTTTGTGAGCCCCATAAATCGAATAAGTTCACACTTTTGGCCTATGTTGGTGACACCCAAGGTAGTTTACATGCAATTGATGGAATTTCAATAGGTGATTTTCAATTTTTGAATGGAAATCCATAATGCCCTAATCAACCACACCAATTCTGGGTTCCATTTAAGAAAATCAGTCACTAATTACAATATCCCTATGTAAATTTCCTCTATCATTTGTATCTTTTGAATCTTTTGAAGACTTCTGTACATGTTCACCAAATTTCGAATTTCAAACTATTTGGAGGATCATGAAACACTCTGTTAGGCTATGAATCAATTAAGTTCACATATCTTTGGTCTATGTTAGTGACGCCCAAACTAGTTTGCACGTAATTAGTGGGATTTCAACAGGTGATCTTCAATTTTTGAATGGAAATCCATAACGCCCTAATCAACCATGCCAATCTTGGGTTCCCTTCAAGAAATTCAGTCATTGATTACAAATTTTGACTTATCCCTGTGTAAATTTCCTATATCATGTGTGTCATTTGAATCTCTTGATGAGTTTTCTACATGCTTGCCAAATTTTGGATATCTAGCTATATGGAGGATCATGAAATACGCTGTGAGCTCCATGAATCAATTAACTTCACATATCTTTGGCCTATGGTAGTGACACCCAAAGTAGTTTGCACATAATTGATGAGATTTCAATAGGTGATCTTCAATTTTTGAATGGAAATCCATAATGCCCTGATCAACCGTGCCAATCTTGGGTTCCCTTTGAGAAAATTAGAGTCACTGATTATAAATTCTAACTTATCTATGTGTAAATTTTCTATATCATTTATATCGCTTGAATCTCTTGATGAGTTTTGTACATACTCGCCAAATTTTGAATTTTCCTCAACCCATTACTTTTTAAAGTTGCTATATTTTGAATTTACAAGGTCCGAGCATTCAAAGTTTAGATTTGATCTAAATATATTCCTAACTTATTGATTAAGTGGTTCGGTAAAATTGTTAAATCAGGAGTTTCGAACAGAAACGTGTGTGATAATTCAGAGTTGTCGGACAATAGAGATAATGCCTACAAAAAATATAATAAATTCAGGGATAATTCCACAAAGACTTGAACTTTGATCCGCCAAGCTTTAATTAATGCATGTACCCAGTTATCCATTAGACCCCAAGTTAACATTCTCTGCAATTCTTCTTAATAAATAGAATGTTGGGCTGTTACCCCTCTAGGCTTTAATATAAACGTCCTATACCCATTACGAAATGTATGGTTTGAGTGATTGAGACTCCACACCACATGCAAACTAAAGGTGCAAACCAAAGATCTAAGATTGACAAGACTCACGCTGCAAACTTACCAAAATTCTAATAGCTGGGATGTCTTTCCACATGAGGGGTGTGCTAACAATGCGGCATAAGCTGTTAAAAAGTTCGTTCAAATGTGAATCGAACTCGTGAAAGATTTGTGACCATTTTACCATTAGGCCAATCATCTTGTTGGTCAGTGTGCTCTGCTTGTACATGCCATCCATGTGGCTTTCGAAACCGTGTTTCTCCTTATATTTGTGTTAAACGACACTGTTTTATTTTTAGTTTTTACCGTACAAGAGAAAAATGGAAAATGCCAGATGTGCAAGAATATTATTTAGTGGAACTACTCTACTAATATGAACTGAGACCGTCGCATCGAGTGAGACCCGTATGGGCCTCACACGACACCCGCAAATTTTGATGATCAGTTGCTACACTTGGATGATATTTTGTCCCAATGGTAGATCATGAGAGGGAGAGGATTGCTATCAAGTGTGAGCAAGAGTTGAACATTCATTTTCGCTATTTTTAATAATTGTACAGATCAGTAAGGGGCAATCCTCACTGCGACCCTTGCGGACATTATTAAAGAGCTTCTGCCCCTGCAATATAGCATCGAGTTGAAGTCTAAGTACCTCGTTTTAAGCAATTCCTTCACCGCCGCCCCACCATGGTGCTTGTAGGAGTAGAGCTGGGTTACACCGTGTCAATAAGTCCCAAAACCAACTTGTATCACTAAAAGAATGCTAATCAATTATCGATTGGAAATGGAACGCATAGGAGCAGCATAGACACCCATGGACAATTAAGCGCCATTTCAAGTAAGGAAATTATCTGAAAATACATCACAATGTTCACTTGACCCCCCATGGTCGCCCGATATTAGACCTAAAATCTCTCGATCACAAGAAAATATAGCTTTTAGAATAAAGTGATTTAATTCAAGGCCTTCGGTAATGCGCCACTGCAACTTCTGAAATTAAAAACACTGTTCTCCTTCATCGTTGAATTCTCGGAAATAGCGGAAAAAGGAAAGCCCTAAGACCAGCCCAGAACACTGGTGAGAACGTAGAGAAGCAGGATCGAAAATGGGTAGAGAGAATATGCAAGAACGGAGGTCCAGAGGGGGAACTGGGTACGAAAGCTCGTGAGGACGCCCATGAAACTGCATATCAAGAGCACGACCAGAACTTCGGCCGAGACATTCCAGGGTATGTCCTTGATGAGAACGAGCAATAAAAAGGTGACTAGCCCCATTAGGTTGTTCAGGAACACCCCGCGATAGACCTGCATTGCAGAAAATTGAAGTATGTACTTCCTGTTATTAGGAGGAGAAATTGAACAACATATCATGCCTCAACGTTCGCAAGTGGATGCGCGATGGAAATGTAGGGCCTTTTGCTTTCCCTGTTCATGTATACTTAAAATGCTTGATTCGAAATCTATAAGCATTTCCATTTCTGGAAGAAAAGTTGAAAAATAAATCCGTCCAGCAAATGTTCGCTCTGTAAATAGTGATGTGATATGTACAAAGGGCTCTTTTTACAACAACGGGGTATCGGGACCTCTGGTTCGACTGATCGGTCCCAAGAATCCATGTAAGCCACCATGCTCACATGTAGTGGGCACGTTCATTATTAAAGAAGATATGTTTTGTTCATTGGTAGAGATCTGGAATAGACATGCCACTTTTACTAAAGATAATTTCGTTTGTGCTTCTTTCGTGGCGGGAAAATGGGCAAGTTATTCATAATCCGTAATGGTAGAATGAGGAACGCCTTAAGAAAACTTCTTGTACCTATCGATTGTAAGATTAGCGACTTGCTCATCCCTTCTTCCAGGTAGAGACTCTGTGCGTGCAAGCGCACGTGCATGGTAAGACGTTGAAATATGTTAAGCCCCACAATTAGGTTATGAACTTGTGACTATTCGTACATGTTAAGCCTATGGTAGATCCAGATTTAAATAGGATTGACGAGATTTCAAGACTCGTTTCACACCCTAAGAAGTACTAAATTTAGCACATGAGGACGGAAGGATGTGTCTATATACCTCACTCATTGGCCCAGAAATGTCCTTCAATGTCTTCTTTCTGGCAGAAGTAATGGCTCCTAATGCTTGCTTGTAGCTCATGGCCAAGGGAAGCATCACGTAGGAGACCAAACATGAGGGCATGTTCAAGTATCTGGCGACATCTTGAAAGCTTTGCATGAGTGGTGAGCCAAGAATGACCATCATCGTCGTCCCCAGAATGATCAAGAAACTGGCTTTTGCGTAGTTCCATGAGATAGCGAGTGCACTTCTGGGTATGCTAGTCGTATCTTGTTGCGACAGTAACCTTTCTTGCTCTTCTGTTGCTCCCTGCGTACCCATGGCAATGTTTTACGAATATAACAAGGAGATGTATTGCAACAGGATCACGACGACCTCTTTAATAAGGGGCTAGAGTCTATCAGCATTGAGAATATGATATCGAGATGTGTTTAGGTTTGAGGTGTCTACCGTGGAATTGTTGCTTCGAGATCTCGATTTTGCCAAATCTTGAGCAAGACTATTTGAAGCTAATGTTCCCTGACTCAACCATTTGGCTATTCCTTGAACAAATTCCGTTTCACTGAGGGATGCATCATGTGAATCGTCCAATTCCGTCATCATAGCAACTGCATAATCATCGGTGCTCACATCTGCTCCCTCCATTTGTAATCCTAGCAGGAATGCATATAGCTCGGCCTTCGATACTTGTGAATCATTATTCTGATCGATCTTTCGAAACACCCTGAAGGTGCATGAAATGGTTAAGGTCAAGCCCGAAAATTTAAAAAAAATAAAAAATAAAAAATAAAAACGTGGAAGAAGAAGAAGCACAATGCTTATACATAGAATTTGTAAATTTTATTGAAAAAGTCGAGAAATTTTCTTTTACTCTTTTATACGAGATTCACTGGTCTTTCCATCAACTATGCAAAGACTCCGAAATGTGCTGTTTCCTGAGTACTTGCTTGTTATGTATGCAAATGATTTCTCCTGAATCCATGGTCTAAACACCTGCACAAAATTTCTTTTTCAACATAAGATGGTGAAGAAAAAGGGTTAACTGAAATCATACGCCATACAATACCTATTGCGCATTTTTGTTATACAAATTACGAAAGTGTCTCCGTATAATTTTCTTGAATGGAGAAAAGAAAAAATAATGAGAAATTCATCTAGGTTGTTAGAGGGATCTTGTAATGACATGGAATGTCATTTTACCAGGACTGTGTAGTCTGCAATGAGCAAGATGACTGTAACTCCGAGAGTGATCGAGACCACTACTTTTGTCCCAGTAGTCGAATTGATGATCTTTGCCAATTGGAGGATAAAAAATGGAATCATGGAAAAGAACATGATTCTGGCAATTCTCTTGGTCTCCGTGTCAGTTTCTATGCCAGAACCTACAATACCAGAAGGAAGAAAATGACCAGAATATATGTAGAATCTCTTCTTATGCAACATCTATACGAAACTTGAAGTGATAGTGCATATATACAAGAGCTTATAAACCTTACAGTCAAAGGTCGTGGCATATTTCAATACCCCCTCTTGTCATACTTAAATTAGTTCATTGAACATGTTAAACATGAGATTACTTTTTATATAGTAAAGATTAATAATTCTTTCGGACCGAAGTGTTGAAGGGAAACCTGTTAGTAGAGTGACCAACTTCCTAGTTGGTTGACTGGACCACGTGATTGAAGAAGATGAAGTTTTTGAGATACTATGGCTTCCGAATGCAACAACGGAGCCCCAAACTATTGTGAGGCTATAAACTGCCGATCCTGCGAGCATGGCCATTCCCATTGCAGCCATTGTCTCGACCGTTTCCGCGCTTGATGAAATACTACTGACTGTGAACCAAGGTAAGTGCTTGATAAACAGAGTTTGAGGTACATCAATAGAAACTAGGAACATCTAGTTCAAGAAGGGTGACTGCAAAGCTGTAAATTCGTCTTTGTACCCAGTTTTACTCGACGTGAAATATAGTCGAGGAAACATGTTGAGATAATAAGTGCATTGAAATGGATCTTTTTCTTACCAAGCATTATTATCACTGAGGGAAGAGATCCAAGAATTTGGAACAAACTGGAGCTGAAGATTCCAGTCCCGAACATCCGGAAGAACAGCTCCGACCCCGAGTTGACATAGTTGGCCGCATAACCAAGCAAGAACTCATACACCACGATGAGAAAGATCTTGCCCAACAGCTCCGTGGTGCACGGCAAGAATGAGTAAGTAAGGTCGCATGTGATGGTCGTCGTCTTGAGTTCCTGATGAGCTGAATAATTACTGTTGATTCGATTTGCCATGCCATCGGGTATCAGGCTGAAGATCGGCTTGATGGAACGGCATTCTGCCGAACGGCTCGTCAGGAACACCAGAAGAATGAAGAATGCGATCCTCATTGTTTTCCGACTGGTGTTAATTGCTTCTTGGTAAGGAGGAGGAAGCTGAACATGAGCAAAGATATTGAAAACAAAGATTTAGATTCAGTTTAGAAGCATGCACCATCTTACTAACTGGACGAGTCTATTTCCTGAGACATGCACACTAGAACATGCATTTCATCAGCATGCATGAGATAGAGATAGAGAGAGAGAGAGAGAGAGAGAGAAACTTTGATAATATGACTAGGGTCAGCCAAAAATGACGTGGAGTCACCGACTGGGCAACTACGTATTTATAGGCATCCTCTTCCTGATTTTATTAGGGTTCTTCCTATTCATCTTGTCCTCTTCTGACGTTATAGTTTTTTTTTTTTTTTTTTTTGGTCTAAAATATAGAAAATTCATTCAAGTGGAATGTTAAGTGGACCCATAAAATGGGCTTCAGTACATAAAAGGTCTAAAAGATATTGAGGAGATGAAACAACCCAATTCGAAGATAAAGAGTTGCGTCCATGGTCTTTGGCGACCAATCCGCAATAAAATTAGCCTCTCTTCTACAGTGCTAGATAGGGGTGATCGGGTCCAGGGTGGGTAGGGTCTAGATCTGGACTTTGTACCCGACCTTATTATAATCGGTTCTCCTTTTTTGACTCTGTTTGTGTTGGACCTTGTACCCGACTTATCATATTTTTCTGGTTCAGTTCCAAGGTCAACCTTGTTTCCACTAACCTATTTTGCAATCTCCCGATATCTTATATGACTTCGAATTTTATATTAATACGCAAAAAAATAATGTGATCCTCATAATTTGTATTGAAACATTAAGCACTTATAATATAAATAAATACATGAACATTTTGACTAAACGAAAAATTAAGGATCCACATGGCTAATTATAATAAATAAAATCATAAGACAAAGAATTAGCAATAAACATGGGTCTAATATTAGTTTTATTCCCACAACTACTACATGAAGCTACTCATTTATGCAAGCACAACTTCTCCTACAAAAGAGAAATTAGGCAAGCCAATCCACGTGGTACACAAAAATCTGAATTGAGAGGGAGCCGATAAGGGAGGGAAGCAAGTGATGAAGAGAAACGACGAAGGAAGAGTGCCGTGTGTGTTTGAGAGAGCCAAGAGGAAAAATGCCATGTGATTGCGAGAGTAAAAATAAAAATTAGGGGAAAAAAAATAAGGTTTTGACTTATACTTACAAAATCGGTTCCGAAACCGATTCCGAAACCAATCCTAAATCTATTCCGGGTGGGTAATCAATCGGACCCGGTTCCCGAACCGGTTCCCGGACCAGTTTTCATAGGAACCGGTTTCCAACCCTATTTTTCGGGTGGGCCGGTCTGGTTCCCGGGTATACCTAATCCGGTTGCACACTCTTAGTGCTGGATGTGGAGCTTCGAGAATAAAGGGAGCAGTTCAGCACACTCAGCCAACCACACACGTATCTCCCACAAAGTCAAACTTGGATTTAGAACTGCATCTACCAGTGTTAAGCAGTCTGACTCAATTATTAGATTCTCTTTCTCTCTCCTCCTCTGCAAAAGGTGCTTTAGGGTACTTAGTGCCTCCACTTGCAGGGGTGAAGTGACGCGGACAGCTCTGGAGAATCCCTCCTCTGACGCTATAGTTTATTACGCAGAATATTACACGTGCTGAAATCAATTGTTGCATTCGAGCTAACGGTCAACCGATCTCCTCAGAAAGTGACAAACCATCGGACCGAGCGGTGAGCGAGCCAAAAATGACGTGGAGTCACCGGCTGGGCAACTACGTATTTATAGGCATCCTCTTCCTGATTTTATTAGGGTTCTTCTATTCATCTTGTCCTCTTCTGACGTTATAGTTTACTACGCAGAATATTACACGTGCTGAAATGAATTGTTGCATTCGAGCTAACGGTCAACCGATCTCCTCAGAAAGTGACAAACCATCGGACCGAGCGGTGAGCGAGCAAAGTATAGTACTAGTTGCCCCGGTTACATCCAATCAGTTACGTTTTGAGATTATGTCGAACTCACGTTAGATTTCACTATAAAACACGAATTTCCATAAAATTTTGGAAAAATTACCAAAGAAATCTTAAATCTATTGCATTAATGCCCACTCATTAGGCAATTAATTCCTAAATTTTTAATTATACTATTAATCCTAAACATCTTGACGATTTTCCAATTTATTCATTCTGGCTAATTTTATCTCAAAATCACTAATATGAAGTCTAGTTAGCACCAATAATCTTATGTATCACAGCTGGTGTTGATATAGATAAGTTTTATAATTTTTATAATTTTGATTTATTTTTTATTTTATTTTCTCTTTCTCTTTTTTTTTTTCTCTCTCTCCCCCTTCCTTCTCCCTAAGCCGATCGCCGAACCTTAGCGATCGGCCAAAGGCATTGGCCAGTGAGGCTTGACCTCACTCGCCAATGAGGCTCATCCCTACTAACCACTAGCAAGGGCAAGCCTTGCCAAATCGACGACGAGGTCCCATCGCTGGGCGAGGCCTCGCCAAATTTAGCTAGGCCGAGCATCACCATCATTGGGCGAGGCCCTCGCTAGATCCATGGTGAGGGTAGCCTCTCCCTAGATCAGTGACGTCGAGCATTGCTACCACTGGGCAAGGCCCTCACTAGATCCATGGTGAGGTCGGCCTCACCCTAGGTGGGTGAGGCCTTGCCCTCGCCATGGTTGGGCGAGATCAAGCTTTACCAAATTTGGCGATACCTTGCCCAACGATGGGACCTTGTCGCCGATTTGGCAAAGTTTGCCTTCACTAATGGCTAGCGAAGGTGAGCCACGCCATTGGCCAGCGAGGTTGAGCCCTACCAACCAAAGCCTTTGGCTAGTCGTTGGCTAAGGGAGGGAGGGAGGGAGAGTAAAAAATAAAAAATAAAAAATTGAAAAAATTGAAAAAAAATTAAAAGATTGACACGTTAGTGTCGATTAGACGGCCAGCGCCGGCCGATGTCTATATTGACATCAGCTAGCCAAATTTGGCCGAATGGACTAAATTGGCACAATTACAAAAGTTTTATGACTGAATTGGCCCAAAAAAAAAAAAAAAGGACTAAATTGAAAAAATTGTAATAGGTTTCTGACAATTTTGGTAATTTTCCTCGGTGAAGTATGTAAGAGATAGGCGTGAGTCAACATCCAATGGTCTTCATTCAATCTACAACAATCGTTTGTCCCCGTTGAGAGCTTGCAAAAGGTGTATGGCAACCAAGATCACCTTCTCAGGCCTTAATTATGTTAAGCATGATAAACATGCTATTATTACTTTATATATAATATAGGGCTATCCTGTTCATACCAAACATTGTATTGCTTAGTATATACCTATTTTTCGTCATTCATCATGCAATTCACAAGATTTAAGAAAAGGTTTGGTCGACCAAAGGCGCTTAATACTTAATAGTCCTCTATAAAGGTAAAACATCATAGAGTAGTGGCTCTCATTTGGACCTAAGCCCACCATTTTGGATACAAAGTGCTTTGAAGTTTTAAGTTGAAGCTTGGATGAAGCTGCTTTGGTCTATAGATCCAGTTCATCCATAGTCGATTATAGGTGGTTATCCTCTGTTTCTATACTAAAAACTAATAGTTTATTGTTTGGTCGTTTATTTTTGCAGCAGTTATTGTAATATTGAAAGAAAATAATAATATTCTTACGAGGAAACACTAATAATGAAAAATTTATAAAAATATTAAAATGGCCACGCTTTGTCCACTCTTATTTTGATTAATACACTTCCAACAAAGTGTTGTGACCATATTACACATTGTGTGTCCCGAGTTTTAGCATCATTTGCATTCTCTTAGGGCGCGCATGATAATCATTTTATTTCTTTATTTCTTTTTTTTTTTTTTTTGTTTCCAGGAATAAGTTTGAAACATAAATTCTTTTGATAATGTAATTTCATTTTTCTATTTATAGAAATCAAAAGTTAAAATTTTTAACTTTTCTATTTTTGGAACAAAAGTGATAAATGAAAACTCTTCTTATCATTCACTTTCGTTACCACTTGTTGCCGGCCATCAGAAGCTAATCGCTGGACGCTGGTCACCAAACGTTGGCTGTCAGTTGTTGGTCGCCAAATGCCCATCGTCCACTGGCAACCTCCCCTCTTATCGGCCGCCTCCTACCACCAATTGAAAGGGAGAAATTTTATGTCATTATCAAACGAATTTCTATTACAGGAACAATAATTTTGTAAGGTTATCAAACCGGTATTTTTGCTCAAAAAATCATCTAAGGAATAGAAATAGAAAAATCAATTTCAAGCCAGAAATTTATTTTTGGAATAGGATGGTTATCATTCGCGCTCTTAAATTCCTTTTTTCGGTTTTTTCTTTTGCAAGCCCCACTTTCCTTCATCTTTATCCTTCTCTCTTTCTCTCACCTTTTACTTTCTTTTCTTCGATGTTTAAGATGATTTTTGCTTTGTTTTTCATGACGGGTGCTTGATAAATTGATTAAACTCAGAGTGTTGGTTAATGTTGAGTAATGTGGTAATTTTCCTTGTGATGGATTCAGGTCAATGAAGTCTGAAGTTGCTTTTTATTCTTTCATCTAAATTCTTTTACATTTGGAAAAAAAAGTGGGTATTGATTTATTCTTGTGTACTATTGACTTTTGGCATAGCTGAGATTCTGTCCTTCTGGGGATTCTTGTGGTTGATCCGATCCTAAAGAGTTTTGCTTTCATCAAGTGATATTTTTTTTATCATCCCATTATCTTTTAACTATTAAACTTATTGATTTCTGTGACCCCATTGGCATGGAACATGATTTGATTTTTTGAGTGGATTTTCTTTTCATTGAAAATTTCTCCGGACTAGTTTTCGTTGACTCTTTCTTTTTGCAATTTGTTTGGCAGAATGATTTCAAGATGCACATTTTGATATCTCCCCACAATATTGGTCTAATTATGGTTTGGACTTAGTAAAGGATGAAGGGGTTTTTTCCAAGAAATTTCAGTTTTCTTCTCATTTTAGTAGATTAATTGAAACCTTTTACCATTTTGTTTATGGTTCTTAAGAAAGTGGGAAACAAGTGGGCAACCAAATGCATTTTCGCTTATCAACTGATAAAGTCTATTGGTGGGGGTGCAAAGTATCCCTCTGTATTATATTGGGTTGATTTTGAATAGAGAATGACTTCCATAAGTTGCACAATCATCAATTAGAATGAGAAAACATTATTTGACTATGTTTGTTTTGGGAATATATTTTCAGGGAAAACATTTTCCTCATTTTTCGGCGTTTGGCTCACTCAGGAAAGTGAGTCAACAGAAAACATTTTCCTAGTCAATAGAAAAAGTTTCAATACCAAAGCTTAAATTGAGGAAAATAATTTCCCCTTAAAAGTGTTGGAGAAATCTTCCTTATCTGTTTTGAAGTTAACAAAACGTTTCCTTCCATCAAAGTCTGAAGACCGCCAGACTCAAGATTTAAAGTCTGCCCTCATTGACAGTTTCTAGACCGGCGAAGAAATCTTATTCAGATGCAAGTTTACCTTTAAGGATTTGATCCGTTTGGTTGAAGATTATCGCACGGCTGGAGATAGCATTTAAAGATCGATTATTTGTTTTGAAATCAATACGAGTATGTGGCATCCTAGAATTTCATGACAACCTCTAGATGTGCTATGAACCATGAATAGGTGATGGAAGCATCATCAAATTATATTGTAGCCATTAGACCCATGATTTGCAATAAGATTTTGGCTGAGCATTTCAATGGACCATTATTTGATAGGAAAATTTTATTCTTGGCTGTGCGCTTTATAAGTTAGAATTTATTGATTTATGTTACATAATATTATGGCCATATGAATTGGTAATTAGGTGTATACTTAGGTGATGATTAAATGGGGAAAAAAATTAGAGAAGGATGGGTTGATTTTCTTAAGCCCAAGACCAGCCCCACCGTTCGGCCACTAAGGCCTGGCTCGCGAAGCTCAAAGGAGCTGCCGTCGACCGAAGGAGGAGAGGGAGAGGCCTGACCCATTTGGCCCATCAACCTGCATGGGAAAAATGCCAAGTGGCTAAGGGGATTGGCCAAGTGTCTAGTGCCATGCAAAATCAAATGATTGCTAATGATGAAGGGAAAGAAGAGAGGGAGATTGGGCGGATTGAGAGAGAGGGTTACCGAGAGAGAGAGAGAGAGAGAGTTGTCGTGCGAGAGAAGGAGAGGAAGAGAGAAAGAGAGAAAGCGAGAAAGGAAGAAGGAGGCCCATTGCTGCCGTGCGTGCCGCCTAGTCCCGCCGTCGAGTCCGCCTTGCACCGCCGTGTGCTTGCTGTGATTTTTGCTTGGATTCGAGGCAAGTAGAGTCCATTGATCTACACTTTTCTTGCTGTGTTTGTGTGTGATGAATGCTGATTTTTGGATGTGGTAGAGGTGAGAATCTTCGAAGTTATAGGAGTTGTGTTTTAGCCTAGTATTCAGCTTTCAGGAAAGACAGTCCGACCTTTGGTGATTTCGTGAGTTTCTTGCAATGTTCTAGTTGGAATCTCGCTTCGACTTCTTGATGAAAGTTGTAGAGGACTTCTTGGAGAGTAACATATCAAAATTTGAGGGAAAACGAAGAAGTATAGGTCGGTGAAACCATTTTTCTTCAAAGATACTAGATCTGGAAACAGTTGTGCTGACCTAGTGCGATTTTGTGAATTTTGTGCAATTATCCAGTCCGAATTTGATCTTGTGTCCTGGATAAGAGTTGTAGATGACATCTTGAGGAGTAACATAATGAAATTTGAGGATAAAAAGACAAGTGTTGATTCGGGAAATGATTTTTCTTTGAAAGGGTTAAATCTGGACAGTGAACCGAGAGTTAGGGAGAGTTATAAAAATTTGGATGTCCATGTGTAACGTCATTAAGTTTAGCTTGTTAGGATGGTGAGAGCCAGTTTTTTCTTCTCTTTTTCCTTTTAAGATAGGCAGCCACTTTTTGTCTAGCTACCAAATATAAATTCCGAAGTCTGGTCCAAAATCCGAACTTTAGCCGTAAAGGTGTTCAATCTTTGTCAGTAAAGGAAAAAAGAAACTGTTAAAAATTGCGGTACTCAGAAGCGAAACATCCATTTTGCAGCATAGGAAAACCCCTGATATGAGTGTATGGTATAAAAGTGAAGGTGATCTGCATCTGCTGGTGCCGGATTTGCTCCAAGGTTCGGATTCTATAATGCTTGATGACTATCTATTTTGATCTCTGTATAACCATATTTTAAAAATTTATGATTGTGACTCATAATTTTCAAATGAGTTCATTTAAAAGGCGGCTTAATCGTTAAATTATTTGCAGAGGCCTCGGCCTCTTCCTCCATTAAAGACCTTGCAAAACCTGTAATCCCTACAACAGGACAAAGATCTCACTAGTTCACAGTAATTTCAGCTTCAAGAATCATGGCTATTCTTTCATAGTGGCTTTTAACTGCAGCTGTTACCAAGATTGTATTTTAAGACAATGTCTACATTGCCGTCTTGCGTTCTTCCACCGATGTGATTGATGTGAAATCTTTCTGGCAGCATGGTATTCTTCACCAAATATCTTCCTGGAGCTTGATTCTTGTTTACACCAATTAGTTATCTTTAAGATTTTCAGAATTTATTGAGATGGCCTTTTGCATTTGTGTAATTTTTTCCAAGAATTTTTACTAAAGATTTTATGGTGCATTCTGTTTTTCACTCATTCTAAAAACTTGGTTACTTTGATTTGCTATTTTCAAAAACCAATGCAACATAAGTGTGAACTTTCATGCTTTATGAAATGTATATGGGCATATTACATGAATCAAAAAGTGACCCTTGGTTGTTTATACATTTGCACCCCAAAATTAATCCAAATTGATCTGACCCATTTACTAAAACTAGTTTTCGTTTGACAAAAAAAGATCAAAATTGATATGTTAGCAGTTTGGAATATGATGTGGAGAGTAAATTTAGATCAAAAGTACTAAGATTTTTTAAAAGATGAATATTAGTTTGGATAGAGATCTAATTTGCAGTAAATATATCATGAATTATTAGTCTGTAATTTTTAGTAATATCAATCCTTTCTTGAAATGCTAATAGCTTCCGTCGACATATACATAATTAATTTGGCCCAACTGAGAAACTATAATTACTCATGCATGGACAGTAAAATCAACATTTTTTATGGCTGAGTTAAACAATTTTCCCTCTTTCGGCAAAACTCGTTCGTACTCGTAGTCTCGTGGTATATAATCCAAACGATGCAAACCCCAAATTGCCCGGGTACCGCCATCATTTTTTACTGTCATAGCTGCGAACTTCATCCCCATTTTTTTACTTCGCCATTCAACCGCACTTCTATAGGCGCCAACAGAGTCCTGTTCTTCTTGTTTCGAAGGTATGCTTTACACTCTTATCGCTTGTTTTGATGCGAATTGTGAGGTTAATTTGAAAGATGCAGAGCAGCTCAGTTCATGTCAAGGCACCCAGAAACCGATTCCACATGGACTGTGTTATCTCCGAAGATGTGTCGGATTAGTGATGAGTGTCGAGTTCTCGATTTTGAGAGTTGGGTCTTGAGTGAAACGCGTTGGAGATTTTTGTATGGTGGAAAAGAACTGTTCTTTATTGATTTTTTTGCAGTGTTGGGAGCTTGAACATGGAGACGAGTCCAGCCGGCGAAGAACCCATCTCGTGGGAAGAACTGTACAACATCAATTTGATGCCCTCCGAGTTGTTCCTCAAGTTTCGGAAAGAAATTCAGGAATCCGAGTCGGTGTTAATCTCGAGGTGTTTCTTCTAATGCGCCTAAATTTTGCTTGCCTTTGTGTTGCCACGTATTTGAAGTTTGGTCTCTAGCAAGTATGATTGGCCTGGATGAATGAAACAGGGTGATCTAGTGGCTTAATTTTGTTGAGAGAGGTGTGGAAAGATGAACCAAGCCATTAAGGCTTGGAAGGAGTGAATGAAATGTTTCGTTTTGAGGTCATCTGCATATGGTATCTGAAGCTTGGGTCAATTTTAATGTGAATAACTTGTTCGTTCTTAATTTAATTCTTATGTTGCTGACTTGGATTGGGTATGCATATTGGATGTGGTTCCTGTCTAATTTGATACGCATACTCGTTTCTTGGTCTTGAAGACAAGTGCTGGATATTTCAGTGTGTGGATGGCGCAACTTCGCTTTTTAATTAGTGTCAGAGATTGTGGCACTGGTTCCTAAATTACTGACTACTCTTCTAACATGCATGTGGGAGAGAATTTAAAATGTCAAAGGATTTTTAGTGATGCTTCTGTCTAGTTTAAGTTTGCAGATAGATTGACCTGAAAAATTGACATGGCAACTTCATGACTTATACATACTTGAGGCCCTCTCGTTTGCTTCCGTGCATTGAAGTCCATTTTAGGGCTCCGTGTTAAGTCAATATGTCAGTCCACATGTAAGGGAGAATCCGGAGAGTGTTGAACTATTCAGATATCAATCCATGCTCTCATGGGAGATAAAAGAGGTTTGTTACAGTTTTCACCGATGTCTGATTAGTGAAGATATTAGAAGTTGAATAGATTAACGGGAGCACTTTTACTTTTTATTTTTTATTTTTTATTTTTCCAGTGATCTCCATGAGGTTGAACCTCACTTGGCTGAGCATGTTGATGAGACTTGTACAAGATCTGGCATGCAGGATGTTACAGCCTTACATTTGTTCGCATAGATTCCATTGACATATGCTAATCGCTATAATTTCCGTAAATTCATTGCTTGGCTTGGCTTTGTGTTCACTGTTTCATCTTTATTGACCTAATACACTTCTGTCAGTAATAGTCGCATAATGAAGTAGATGAACATAGACTTTCTTTTTCTTGTTGTCTCTTTTGTTCTTCTATAAGCTCTGACTGCGACTTTAATTCATCAGCTATTATGATTTTTGTGCCCTCATTCACCATACTTCAGCTTAAGTGGAACAATTAAGAATATACTTGTGTTTAATGTTTGTATATTCATGGTCCTCAAAACTTTGGGTCTGTCTTATAGTGCTCCAACGATTGGCCATCAAGCAAAATTTTTGTTGGAGCCTTTAAGCCCTGGTGTAACTCTGCTTGTTCAGTTAATGCAGTTATGGAATATAGCCTCATTATGACATCTGGATTTGATATTTTGATTCAGTTTTACAATGCTCCAAGGAATGATTTTCAAGCGAAGCTTGTGTTCAAGCCTCTCTCCCCAGATTGTCTGTGGAAGTTTGTCTATGAACCCATACATCAAGACGTGCGCATTCTCTCGAAAAAGATTCCTGTCTCAAAATTCTTAAATCTCCAGGTTTGAGGCTTCTTTGATTTCACCTCTGTTTTGTCCTGCGTGGCCGAATATTCTCAATCATCAATAAGTCTGTTAACTTCTGTGGGTATTGAGCGGTACTTGGTAAAGCTTTTGGGAAGTCAGCTTGGTGTGTTTTGAAAATTACAGGTTGGTGTAGGCCACAATTTTCAGTTAAATGCAATTAGTTGGAAATGGAAGCTCACCACATGTTTGGGTGGGGACGGTGAATCTCGAATTAGAAATAAGACCACTCTTGGACTTTGTCCAGGTGTAGATTTTCGATTTGGGTGGAGGGCTGATTACGTTCTTCCAGAAATCACAGGGTAAGTTTCTTACTTCTCAGCTACACTATATTTCGCTCTTGGAAGAAACTAGATGAGCTATAACACCGAAACAACTTCTAATTGTATCAACTATTTGGTGTCTCGAATTAAAATTTTGCTAGTACAAGGCATGATGATTATAACATACAGTGAACTTACGGGTGCGGGTCATGTGCTTCCGTGATTTATGTCTTTCTGGGTTTCAAGTTGTGTGTTTCATGTAACAGGGTCTTGGTACTGATGAGCCACTATTCAACATGATATCGTGGTTGTCTTGCCTGTTGCATTGTGTAGTTTGATGGATCTTTACTGCTGAGTGGTTGTACTCACCCCTTTGGGGACCAACATTTTTATCCGAGTCCGTGGTTTTGGCTTACCATGTGTGATGTGGGCCTACCGTGGTCCGATGTTTATCCAAGTCCGTGTTTTGGTCATGTATGATGTGGGCCTACCTGATGGCCCTGTAGTTCAGGAGTTCCTTTCTGTACACGTTTGACGCGACGGACTGATGATGGGGATGCTGCCGCCGCCACCGGGCGATGCACCGGGTTGGGTGTGATTGGAGCGTGTGACTGGTGGAGAACGACACTTTTTGGGATGGCCGACACTAGCTGATGGATTGACGTTCATGTCTGATGTATAGTCGGGTACTTTTGAGTATAGCCGAGCTTAGTTTTTTTTTTTTTTTGGTCAAATAGCCGAGCTTAGTTAAAGTCTTGGCCTTTTGTTGTACTGATTCGTGAAGTCCATCTTAGTTATGTAAATAAAAGTGATTCGGCCCTAAAGCATATATATATATATATATATATATATGAAAGGTTGTAGTTGGTGTGTATTGCATTGTATTATTTAGTTTGAGTACGGGTTAGGGAGATGTCGAGTATGCTTCCGTTATATGAACTGCGCTGGGACCGAGTGAGATGATACAAACCCCCAGGTTGTATGGACCCGCTACAATTCAAATGTTATAAGAGTGACATGTTATTAGGACAAGTTATAGGTAAGTGAGCTGTGGCGACCCCAACGGATCGGGGGCCGGCGAGGGGTGCCACATCTTTATTTGGTATCAGAGCCTAAGGTTTAGTTGTGGAGTGACAAGGAGCCTCATCTAGAAGTTGAGGGATATAATGACAATGCACACCATAGGATACTAACCAAGAGTAGTTGACTATTTTTGAACAACAGGTGATGGGTATTCACTCGTAGATCCCTAGTAGTTTATTATGAGTTGCTTTTAGGTGCCAGTAACATGTTTATGTTACTTATATAGCAGTAGTAGCTTTAAATAAAGACATTGAGTCACAAACTATTCTTGAGGCAATGCTTGAAAACTGCAGGAAAATCATGGTACGAGCTGGAAGTACTCATCCATCGAGGGCTGAAGCCTTTGCTGCAAGGGCTAAACCCCGAATGGAAGACATCCTGCAGGCATTGGCCAATATAGGAAATCTGATGGAAAGACAAGCGCAGCAACAACCCGGAGTGGAACGTCGCCCTCAAGGACTGGTGGAACAATTTCTGAAGCTGAAGCCACCTAAGTTTAGTGGAATGGGAAGTCCTGAGGATGCGGAACATTGGATTGATGGGATAGAACAGATTTTCTGGTTGTTGAACTGCACTGATGCTGAAAAGATAACTTTGGCAGAGTACCAGCTGGAGGGAAATGCAAAGTTTTGGTGGTGAGCTTCGAGGGACACGATCTTTCCACCAGGTGCTGATATAAATTGGGATGAATTTGTTAGAGCTTTCAATAGAAAGCATTTCTCTGATTGTGCTAAGGATAAGAAGATCACTGAATTTGTTCAGTTGGAACAAAGGGAGCTGACAGTGGATCAATATGAGGCAAAATTTTCTGAATTGTCTAGGTATGCTCCTAGATTGATTGAGGATCGAGAGGAAAAAGCTAAGAGATTCCTGAAAGGGTTGAGGACTGATATCAGGAAACAACTGGTGCCTTTGAATATAAGGGATTATAATGAGATTTATGAAAGGGCATAGTTGGTGGAACAAGAATTAGTGAGGGAGCAATCTGAGTCTAAGAGGCAGTTGACCTTTAGTGATATCAGAAGGGGTAAGAGACCCTATCCTGGTCAAGGTCAGACCTGGGATTCTAAGAAAAAGAGTCATTTTGGAAATTTTGGAAGAGCTAGGGATGGCCTGAATATAGGGAAAGCACCCTATCAGCATGATGTTTGTCGAAGGTGTGATGGGCGTCATGGCCCAGGATCTTGCAATGGACGGCCGAAATGCTATGGTTGTGGACAGATAGGTCACCTCAAGAGAGACTGTCCACGAGAGAAGTCGCAGCTGAGTGTCGGCTCGGTGCGACAAGTACAGCAAAGTGCTGTTAGACCAAATCTACCAAGGAATCAACAGAGGCCACCAGCACAAGGAAGGGTATATGCGGTCACCCAAGAGGAAGCGGAAGCTTCCAAAAATGTTATATCAGGTACGATTTTCATAAATGGCAAGAAGGCATATGCATTGTTTGACACGGGTGCTACGCATTCATTTATATCTAAAAGATATAGGCAATTGAGTGAAATAGAAACTACGCCTCTTGAGACGCCTCTTTGTGTTTCCACGCCTTTAAAGAGTATGGTATTATCTACAATGATGTGTGCAAAATGTAAGATAACTATAGAAGGACGGGATATGGAAATAGACCTAGTTGAGATGGCTATGTATGACTTTGATGTTATCATAGGGATGGACTGGCTCCATAAGTATCGGGCCAAGGTAGATTGCCATAGGAAAGTGATCCAGTTCACGTTACTTGACCGGTCTAGTTTTGAATCTTTTGGAGGTCAAACAAACCCTTCTGTAGCCATCATCTCAATGGTAGAAGCTCGTGAACTACTTGACGAAGGATGTCAAGGATACCTAGCAGTAGTAAGAGATCTTACTAAGAAAGAGGCTAACATTGATGAGATTCGAATAGTCAGGGAATTTCAGGATGTGTTTCCTGAGGAGTTACCTGGATTACCACCGGAACGAGAGATTGAGTTTGAAATTGAACTAATGCTTGGAATAGGACCGATATCGAAAGCCCCGTATAGAATGGCCTTAGTAGAGTTGAAGGAGTTGAAGGTGCAACTACAAGAGTTGCTTGATAAGGGATTTATTAGGCCAAGTGCTTCGCCTTGGGGCGCACCAGTTCTATTTGTGAAAAAGAAGGACGGGTCGATGCGTCTATGTATTGACTATAGACAGCTGAACCAAGTGACTATAAAGAATAAGTATCCTTTGCCTAGAATTGATGACTTATTTGATTAATTGCAAGGAAGTTCAATCTTTTCTAAAATTGACTTAAGGTCAAGATACCATCAGTTAAGGATAAAGAAAGAAGACATTCCTAAGACTACATTTAGGACTCGTTATGAACATTATGAGTTCCTAGTTATGCCTTTTGGATTAACGAATGCACCAGCCGCATTCATGGATTTAATGAATAGGATATTTAACCCTTATCTGGATCAGTTTGTAATTGTCTTCATCGATGATAACCTGATATATTCTAAAGGACCTGAAGAGCATGAACGACACCTGAGGATAGCATTGCAAACATTAAGAGATCATGAGTTATTCGCCAAATTCAGTAAGTGTGAATTTTGGCTGGATCAGATAATATTTTTAGGGCATGTGGTGTCGGGAAATGGAATTGCAGTAGACCCTGCAAAAGTTGAGATGGTAGTGAATTGGCCGAGACCGACGACACCAATTGAGATACGAAGTTTCTTAGGATTGGCTGGCTATTATAGGAGGTTTATCGAAGGCTTTTCACATTTGGCAGGCCCTTTAACGAAATTGACCCGAAAGAATATAAGATTTGAATGGAGTGGAGAATGTGAAAGAAGTTTTCAGGAACTTAAGAGAAAGTTGACTACAGCTCCAATCCTAACTATACCATCTGGACTTGATGGATTCACAGTGTATAGTGATGCATCTCATAAAGGACTGGGATGTGTTTTGATGCAGCATGGCAAGGTCATAGCTTATGCATCGAGGTAGTTAAAACCTCATGAGTCAAATTATCCAACCCATGATTTAGAATTGGCAGCTATAGTATTTGCTTTGAAAATATGGAGACATTATCTGTATGGAGAGAAGTTTGAAATCTATATAGATCATAAAAGTTTGAAATATCTATTTTTGCCAAAAGAGTTGAACATGAGACAGAGAAGATGGATGGAATTATTAAAAGATTATGATTGTGAAATACGATACCATCCAGGAAAGGCAAATAAAGTGGTAGATGCCCTTAGTCGGAAGTCGGCTATGGACATGGCTAGTCTAAGAATAATAGAGTGGAACCTATTAAAGTCAATTGTGGATTCAGACTTCAAGTTGGAAATGGACCACCTTACTGGTATGCTTACTGCATTAAGGGTTGAGCCTGAAATTATTCAGAAAGTTGAGATTTTACAAAAATCTGACCCGGAGATTTTGAAGATACAAAACGCCGTGTCTTTAGGGAAAAGACTAGAGTTTCAAGTCTCTGAAGATAGGATAGTAAGGTGTCACGGACGACTCTGTGTTCCCGATAATGAAGAAGTGAGAAAGGAAATCCTATCAGAGCACATAGGAGTAAATATAGTATCCATCCAGGTAGTACGAAAATGTATAGAAATTTACACCAGCAATTTTGGTGGAATGGCATGAAGGCAGATACGGCTAAACACGTTTCTCAATGTTTAACATGCCAGCAAGTGAAAGCGGAACACCACAAACCCGCAGGACTGTTGAGACCATTGGACGTACCAAAGTGGAAATGGGAGCATGTGACGATGGACTTTGTGCAAGAACTGCCAAGGACATCAAATGGTCACGATTCGATTTGGGTGATAGTGGATCGTTTGACTAAATCTACTCAGTTCCTAGCTGTCCGCGTAGACTATTCGACGAATAAACTTGCTGAGATATATGTAAGCCAGGTCATACGCTTGCATGGTATTCCTGTAACGATCACATCGGATCAAGACTCTAGTTTTACTTCAAATTTTTGGCGAAGTCTCCAGAAGGCTTTAGGGAAAAAGCTTCAATTTAGTACTGCTGTTTGTTGGAATGAAGTAGGCGAAAGGAGTTTGATGGGACTTGAATTAATACAAATTACTACTGAGGCTGTGGAAATAATAAGGAAAAGACTTAGAACAACCCAGAGTAGGCAGAAAGACTACTCAGATAAGTGTAGGAGACCTTTAGAGTTTAATGTGGGAGATCATGTGTTCCTTAAAGTATCCCCTATGAAAGGAATATCTCGATTTAGAATGAAGGGTAAGTTAAGCCCTAGATTTGTTGGACCTTTTGAGATACTTGAAAGAATAGGAGACGTAGCTTATCGTTTGGCGCTGCCTCCTAAATTGGGAAATTTGCATGACGTATTCCATGTATCGATGCTGAGAAAGTATCAGCCGGATCCTAGTCACATACTCGATCATGAAGCCATCAAAGTAGATGAGAAAGTGAGGTATATTGAAGAGCCTGTGCGAGTACTGGATCGAAAGGAGCAAATTCTTAGGACCAAGAAAATTCCATTGGTTAAGATATTATGGCGACATCATGATGTGGAGGAAGCCACATGGGAGAGTGAAAATGAAATGAGGGAAAGGTACCCTCACTTGTTTCAAGAGACATAGGAAATGTCTAATTTCGAGGATGAAATTCTCTAAGGAGGGGAGAATTGTGGCATCCTAGAATTTCATGACAACCTCTAGATGTGCTATGAACCATGAATAGGTGATGGAAGCACCATCAAATTATATTGTAGCCATTAGACCCATGATTTGCAATAAGATTTTGGCCGAGCATTTCAATGGACCATTATTTGATAGGAAAATTTTATTCTTGGCCGTGCGCTTTATAAGTTGGAATTTATTGATTTATGTTACATAATATTATGGCCATATGAATTGGTAATTAGGTGTATACTTAGGTGATGATTAAATGGGGAAAAAAATTAGAGAAGGATGGGTTGATTTTCTTAAGCCCAAGACCAGCCCCACCGTTAGGCCACTAAGGCCTGGCCCGCAAAGCTCAAAGGAGCTGCCGTCGACCGAAGGAGGAGAGGGAGAGGCCCAGCCCATTTGGCCCATCAACCTGCATGGGAAAAATGCCAAGTGGCTAAGGGGATTGGCCAAGTGTCTAGTGCCATGCAAAATCAAATGATTGCTAATGATGAAGGGAAAGAAGAGAGGGAGATTGGGCGGATTGAGAGAGAGGGTTACCGAGAGAGAGAGAGAGAGAGAGAGAGAGAGAGAGAGAGAGTTTGTCGTGCGAGAGAAGGAGAGGAAGAGAGAAAGAGAGAAAGCGAGAAAGGAAGAAGGACGCCCGTTGCTGCCGTGCGTGCCGCCTAGTCCCGCCGTCGAGTCCGCCTTGCACCGCCGTGTGCTTGCTGTGATTTTTGCTTGGATTAGAGGCAAGTAGAGTCCATTGATCTACACTTTGCTTGCTGTGTTTGTGTGTGATGAATGGTGATTGTCGGATGTGGTAGAGGTGAGAATTTTCGACGTTATAGGAGTTGTGTTTTAGCCTAGTATTCAGCTTTCGGGAAAGACAGTCCGACCTTTGGTGACTTCGTGCGTTTCTTGCAATGTTCTAGTTGGAATCTCACTTCTACTTCTTGATGAAAGTTGTAGAGGACTTCTTGGAGAGTAACATATCAAAATTTGAGGGAAAACGAACAAGTATAGGTTGGTGAAACCATTTTTCTTCAAAGATACTAGATCTGGAAACAGTTGTGCTGACCTAGTGCGATTTTGTGAATTTTGTGCAATTATCCAGTCCGAATTTGATCTTGTGTCCTGGATAAGAGTTGTAGATGACACCTTGAGGAGTAACATACTGAAATTTGAGGATAAACGGACAAGTATTGTTTCGGGAAATGATTTTTCTTTGAAAGGGTTAAATCTGGACAGTGAACCGAGAGTTAGGGAGAGTTATAAAAATTATAGCTTTTAATCCAGAAGGAATTTGATTTCAATTTCTTCATGGGAATTTTACCTCTAGGTTTCATCTATAAGATATTAAAATTTCAGAATTTTCTGAGTTCATTTAAAGGCTTAATCGAAATTATTTCTGAAACTGTGCAAAAGTGGCGCTGGAATTTCTTTTGCTGTGATGTATGGATCTATGTGATTGATGTGAAACTTTCTTGACATATTCTTCACCAAATACCTTCCTCTGGATCTTGTTACACCATGTTAAATTTTCATAATTTATTGAGATGTTTTACTAATTTTCCAAGAATTTTTACTAAAGAGGTGCATTCTGTTTTACCCAAAAATTGGTTCTATTTTCAAAAACCAATGAACTGCTTTATGAAATGTGATATCGTGGGTGTTATGTGCACTGCATATATGGTGACAATTGGCATATTACATGACATCAAAAAGCTGGTTTAGACCCTTGATATTGTTGCATCAAATGCCATGTTGAAAATGAGACATATATGTGATTATGAATTGTGATAATAATGATACCGTCGGAGGTGTGAGCCGACGATGCCCCGGGAGTGTCGGGGTGCCCGGAGGTTTGTGCCGCAGGGTCCTCGAGAGATTTGAGATGCCCGGTGGTATATGGTACGTAATTCCAGGGGGAATACCTGGTGGTATGTCGGTACGTAATCCCGGAAGCCCTGGAGGTTTGTGCCGGGGGGATTCCTCGTGATGCTAGTTGGGGTGCGAGATGCCCGGAGGTTTGTGCCGGATGCCCGAAGGTGTGTGCCGGAGGTTCCTCGCGATGCCAGGTTGGGTGCGAGCGATAAATGAGGGATGCAAACACTGGTCCCTGGGAAGAAAAATGAAATGAGATCCTTTTGAAAATTAAAATTGGAAATCGAATCATGCGCATGGGTGTGTGCGTATGGCATGATGCGTGATCTGCTTATGAAAGAAAATTGATACTATATGACATTGAGAATGTGATCATGAAGGCTTCAATAGATCTCATGAGGATATATATATATATACATGATTGTGTGGATGACGTGAATCATGCGTATGGGTATGTGCATATGGCATGAGATATAATTGTCCATGAACTTGAATTGGTATTGCTTGGCATGGGAAACATGATTAGTAAGGTCGTGAATGAATCTCATGGGCATATATGCATGATGGCATGGATGATATGTGCATTTCACATTAAATTGTGGTTGTCTTGCCTGTTGCATTGTGTAGTTTGATGGATTTTTACTACTGAGTGGTTGTACTCACCCCTTTGGGGACCAACATTTCAGATTGAGCGATGCCTCTAGCACCTGTCACACGTGGTACATTCTATGGCTTACCATCTGATGTTGAGGTCGAGTGCACGGAGCACCCCTGTGACGGTGTTCGTGGTCTGGTGTTTATCCGAGTCCGTGTTTTGGTCATGTATGATGTGGGCCTACCTGATGGCCCTGTAGTTCAGGAGTTCCTTTCTGTACACGTTCGACGCGACGGACTGATGATGGGGATGCTGCCGCCGCCACCGGGCGATGCACCGGGTTGGGTGTGATTGGAGCGTGTGATTGGTGGAGGACGACACTTTTTGGGATGGCCGACACTAGCTGATGGATTGACGTTCATGTCTGATGTATAGTCGGGTACTTTTGAGTATAGCCGAGCTTAGTTAAAGTCTTGGCCTTTTGTTGTACCGACTCGTCAAGTCCATCTTAGTTATGTAAATAAAAGTGATTTGGCCCTAAAGCATATATATATATATGAAAGGTTGTAGTTGGTGTGTATTGCATTGTATTATTTAGTTTGAGTACGGGTTAGGAGATGTCGAGTATGCTTCCGTTATATGAACTATGGCCGGGACCGAGTGAGATGATACAAACCCCCAGGTTGTATGGACCCGCTACAATTCAAATGGTATCAGAGTGACATGTTATTAGGACAAGTTATAGGTAAGTGAGTTGTGGCGACCCCAACGGATCGGGGGCCGGCGAGGGGTGCCACAGAGTAAATTGGATCCATTGATTGCCAAAGTATACTTTGAAGGTTCTACTTATGGAAACCTAGATCCTGATTATATGGGCGAGCAGGATTGGTGGGCTATCTTCACATTACTTAAGTAACACGAAATCTCCCTAATTGATTTTGTCCAACGAGTAGATTGGAAGAACTCCTTTGGAAGGTGCCAACGGATATGAAGGCATGGAGGAGTATATAAGGAAGATGCTCTAGTTATTCGAGTGTGTGCACGATAGATAAATTCCAAAGTCTGAAGTTCTTTGTTCTTTACTGATTCATTTGTTGAGCGAAAATTTGTACTCAAAAGAGAGTTTAGACATTTGTGAGGCCTTGAGGAAGTGTAGCAGAGTCTCTACACTGTGGAATCAAGGACGTGATACTATAACGACTCTTTTGATTCATAGTGAAATCCAGCCGGTGGGCTGTCAATGCGGGAGAGTGGACGTAGGCTTGGAGTAAACCGAACCACCATAAATCTTGTGTTCTTATTCTCTTCCCTGAACTCTTTTATTTTTCTCGTAACTCTATTTAATTGTTAGAGTCTGATTTTCTTTACAAAGTCTATTTTCATCCAGACTCAAGTTAAAAGTAAAGTCTTGTACTATATTTTGCAAAAGTTATTTGTGCACCTATTCACCCCCTCTAGGTGCTCGTACTAGCACTATCAATTGGTATCAGAGCATGTGTACTCATTTAAATTAAGGTTTTACTTCAGAGTTAAAGATCATGGCTAGTATGTCGACTTCAGGTTTGGTTGAAGGGCAAAGCAACACCAGACCGCCTTATTTTGATGGAAAAGAATACAGCATATGGAAAAACAAGATGAAAGCTTTCCTAAGATCGAAAGATCCTCTGGAATGGGAAGTGGTAGACAAAGGAATCATTCCTAAAGTTATAACAATCTCAGAAAGGGGAAAAGAAGTTGCAGAGGCTAGCGAGATGACTCAAGAAAAGATAACCAAGAGACAAGCTCTTGATGTAAAAGCAATTTACTCCTTATATTGTGCATTATCTCCAACTGAATATAACAGAATATCTTCTTGTAAAATAGCTAAAGAAGTCTGGGATAGGCTGCACATTACGTATGAAGGGACTAATCGAGTGAAAGAAACCAGAATCAATATTCTGCTCGGTCAATATGAAGCCTTCAAAATGAAGCCAGGAGAATCTATCACTGACATGTTTAGTCGTTTTAAAAAATTGTGAATGGTCTTGAGTATCAAGGTCAACCAATCTCAAGACCCATGAAGGTTAACAAATTGTTGCGTGGACTTTCCAAAGATTGGAATCACATAAAGACATCAATAAGAGAGACACAAAGGATCATGCCACTCTCTATTGACGAATTGGTTGGCACTCTTCAGTTTTATGAAGTGGAGCAAATCAACAAAGATGAAGATCCCAAAGGTAAAAAATCTATTGCTTTAAAATCTAATGATGATTCTGATGTTACAGATTCTGAAGACGATATGGACGATGAAGAGCTTGCTCTCATGATAAGAAGGTTCAGAAAACTGAACAAAAAGGGAAGAAGATTCAATTGGAAGAAACCAAGCTCTCAAAGATTTCAAAACAAATCAGCTGAGGATGACGAATCCAATAAAGATGTGATTTGTTTTGAATGCAAGAAAAATGGACACATCAGACCCAACTGTCCCTTGCTGAAGAAAAAGAAAGGAAAAGCTGAGAAATACAGAAAGGCACTTAAAGTAGAGACTTGGAGTGATACTGAATGCGAAGAGAGTGATGATGATTATGCTAATATTTGTTTAATGGCAAAATCGAATCGGGATTCGGACTCGAGATAGATACAAACTCGGCTGACTCGAGGCTCGGACTCGAACGGTGAAATCGAGGTAAGTAATTTAAAAATTTCTACTAAAGTCTCTAAATATATTAATGAACTGTGTCTTAGTCTCAAAACCTCTCTCAAGAGGATTTCCGAGCTAAAAAGGGAGAATTCTACACTGAAGCAATAGGAAATTTTATGGAAAGAAAAGTTTGAAAATCTAGATAAAAGTTTTATTACTTTAAAAGAAAATGCAGAATCTCTTTCAAAAGAAAACACACTTTTGAAAAATGATATTTCAAATATTTCAAAAAGGTTTTTCATGGGATCTGAGAAATTGGAAAAGATTCTTTCAGTACAAAGACTTTACTTTAACAAATCAGGCTTGGGAATGACATCTGAAACTATTCCTTTAATTGACTTTCCAAAAGTAAAGGAAAGAATCAAACAAATACCTACAAAAGCCTTCTATAGAAATCACTTTCAAAAATTCTTTCTAAAACCTGTTGGCCGAAGTGCTCTTAGATGTTCTAAGTGTAACAGCTCAGAACACTTTGAGAAAGAATGTCCTATGGTTTGGAGGCCTGTTAAGAAGGATTGGGCAAAGACCGTATATTGCACTAACTTCACTGGACCCAAGAAAGTGTGGGTACCAAAGAAAACTTGAGTTTTTTTTTAATTGCAGGTCATTATCAAGAAAAAGGTCAAATGGTATTTGGATAGTGGTTGTTCAAGGCATATGACTGGAGATCCAAATTGCTTTATTAAACTTAAGCAAGTAATTGGTGGAAAAGTCTACTTTGGCAGAAACAGCAAGGGAAGAATTGTTGGATGTGGAACTGTAAAGATAGGAAGTCTCACAATCAACAACGTCTCCTTAGTGGAAGGACTCAACTACAACTTGCTCAGCATCAGCCAATTGTGCGACACTAGATTCAAGATCAATTTTCAAGAAGGAATATATTCAGGCAATAGTAAAGATCTTTCACAATCCTTTACTAGGCGAAAACATGGAAATATCTATATTTTGGATATCAATCCAGAAATATATCAATGTCTAATTTCAATTCAAGATGAAGAAAATCTCTAGCATCGAAAGCTTGGCCATATCAACATGAAGCAAATTGACAAGATCTCTTTAAAGAAGCTTGTTCGTGGACTACCCAACCTGAAGTACCAAAAATCTGACTTTTGCACACCATGTGTATTGGGAAAACAGGTTAGAAATTCTTTCAAACCAATAAATCAAGTTTCCACTAATCGTGTCACACCCCGACCCTCCGAGCATGTGCCCATCCCTGCTTGGTCGATATAATAGCGATGTCCCAGGATGCATCGCCGACCCTTTCAATTAATATACGCATGCGGAAGCATATAAATAATCCCCAGACAATAAAACAATGGGATAGGAAAGTAGGGCCATAAATTTTTTTCAAACCAAAACCAAACTTTTATAAACATACCAGTTTATTTACAACATCAGGTCGCTTACAAAAATATCGGCTTAATCAAAAAGGGACTGTCCTATGACTAGCGAGTTAGACAGGTTTGCCGATTATGTTTCCTTCACTTCCCCAAACTCCAGGACTTCTAGTCCTCCACCAGCATCATCTAAGGACCTGAAAATGGTTATACCACAACCAGTGAGACAATGTCTCAGCGAGTTCTGCTCTCTAAGACCCGATTAGAAAGAAAATATGCCTTGGGGCTGCCTAAGCACAATCACAAGTCATAGGGCTTACCTTGGTCTCAGTTCCTTCCTGCAAGTCAGTTCACTATAAAAATATTGACAACCATATCATCCACTCAATAAGATCGAGTCATCGATCAATCGACTCAGTCGATACATGTCAACAAGACCACTCCCGGTCATTTCAACTATTTCAACTCAATTCCCAATTATGAATCACGGTCCTTAGGACACAACTTATTTATAGGTGGTAATCACGGCCCCACCGAGCAATTTTCTTAGATTTAGTGGCATCACGGCCCCACTCGGCAACTTTCAATATTTAGTGGCATCACGGCCCCACTCGGCAATCCTTAGATTTATATCCACATTATCTAATTTTTGGGACAAGTCCTCAAAATCACCAATTTCACACAATTATCACAATTCAGTGCTCAATTAAATAAACAGAAAGCACCACTGAACTCAGCACGAAATTCCGATCACTGGTCATCCTAGTTGAATTTCCGGAAAAATAAATAATTAAATAATTAATTTCGAAAAATAATTATTAAATAGAAATAAATCCAATTTAGGCCCGTAATGCCGAATTGGACGCCGAAACGAGCCCGGAAAATTACCGAGACTAGTTCGATAAATAATAGCACCTTTCTATTTGCTAATGACTAAATCTAACCACGTAACATGCATTGGTAAGTCACTAATTAATTGTTCTAATCTAATCTAACCACCTAATTGCATTTAATTAAATCTAATCAACCCCTAAGCATCATTAACTGACTAATAAGGGATTAGTGAGCAAAACTCACTTGATTAAAAGCAGAGATTGGATCACCGCAACGATGACACGACGGCGGTCGAAACTCGAACTTTCGGCGGACACTCGGGCCGGGCCCAACAGCCTTGCAAGCCCACAGAAATTTCTGGGCTTGGTTGATGGGCTTGGGCCTAATCTGGGCTTCAAGATGGGCTGGCTTTGCAGGCTTCAAAACCGGGCTGAGCTTCAAATGGGCCGAACTGAAAAGGAAAGTGGGCTGACTGAGTTGTTGAATTCAGTGGCCCAACGGACGAGGCTTGGACGTTGGGCTTCGATGGAGCTGTTGGGCCAAAAACAGGCTGATCTCGCTGGCGTGGGCTGCTCCTTGGCCTGTTGACGTGAGCGAGAGAAGCAGCAAGTCCACGAGCTGAAGAAGAATGACCACTCGGACAGGAGCAGCTTCGGCTTTGCTGGAGCGTGGAGCTTGACCGAAGAAAATGGAGAAGACGGACGTGTGGCGTTGAAAGCTGTTGCTGTTGACCACGCATGGAGAGGAAAACGACCGTGGCAGATGGAGTGAAGTCGGTGGGGCTTCGAGCAGCTGAAGTCTTCGTTGCAAGGTATGGTTGACCGAAAGAAAAGGAATTCGGACGCGCGCTACTGGCAGAAGCTGAGAAAGATCTTCGGATGTGCGGATGTGCTGGCAAGACAACAACGAAGCCAGCAAATGTTGACGTGGAGTGGCAGCTAGCAGTCAATGATGGTGGAGACGTGGCTTCGCTCCTTGCAGCTGGAACGAAGATGAACCGAAGTGGAGCGGCAGAATCAAAGGAGAGAGATCTCGGTGGTTGACTGGGACGCCTAGCAACAAAGTCTTCGAAGGTGGATGGTGATATTGATGATGAAAGATGATGATGATGGCATGGGTTGAAGGATATGCGGCCAAAAGCATTTTCGGTGGGGGATGCCTTTGCAGAGAAGGAGACCGAAATGAAGAAGCTGAAATTTGAAAATGAAGGTGAAGCGGAAGACCGAGGTTGTCGCACAGAGGAAGAGTCAACGAAGGGGCAGCTCCGTTGGGGCTCTGACCAACGGTGGTGGGGGCTTGGACGCGTGGGCGTGAAGCACGCGGTCTACCGACCGATGCTGCTGACCTCGGCGAGCTAACTTGAAGATGTGGGGCGGTGGAGCAGCTGCAAGGGAAATCGACTTCAAGGGAAAAATGAAAGCAGATGTTGGCCGAGAGAGAGAAGTTGGCGTGAATGAAGGAAACTGAAGTCGCTGGTCTTTCGTGGAAATTGTCGCGTGAAGAAGACCGGGGCAGCAGCGTGCACGGCAAGTTGATGAGGGATCAAAAGTCCAGCAATCCAATCCCCTTAATTAATTGCATGTTCCCTATTTCTTTCCAATCAATTTCCACCCAAATAATCCAAATTTTGATGTCAAAATTGCTGTCCCAAACCAGATTTCGAATTTCACTAAGCTTGGACTTCAATTTCTTCGAAATTTTCTCCAGATCGAGGTCCGATTTCATCGAAGAAAATCCCAAACAATTTTCTGCAATCCCCCGACATTCAAAGGCTCGGCTTGGAAGTCCCAAATTTCCATCGATTTAGTCCATTTGAATTTCCACTAATTTTCCGCAACGTCCGAAACGGTTTTCCGTAAAAATCTCGGAATCTCTGAAAATTCTTCGGAGGATGAGTCAACGTCCCTAAAATAGCTCGTAACACCACAGAACTTTCAATTTCTGAAATCGGGTTCAATTTCACGGTTAATTTCCATTCGATGCGATTTTAGCGTGACCTGGCCCATCGGGTAGTTTTTGAGAATTTTTAATGCAATTGACCCGTGATCGATTTATCTCGAATCACAATGTACATCTTCGACACATTGGCGACTCTCGATTGTCGTGAAAATCTCAAGATTTCAAATACGGGCACCGAGTACCAAAACGACAGAAAAATGGGTCTAGTGCCGATTGACAAGTATTTTGTAATCAGGTGGAATCACCCACACTCTAATCACATATCTAAGTCAAACCGAACTATCCCGATCTCGATCGATTTCTGACAGTGCCGTAATAACCCTTGCAGACCAACACGGTCGAGCAGTCGATTCATGGTCCAATTCTCAAGTCCATTGCATTTAGATTCCTTAATTGCTTTCCCAGATAGACCAGCTATCTCGTGAGTGATCAGCTCAGAGAATAGCACTATCAGCAAGCCGACGAAAAGCCCGATTTATTTAATCAAAAACAAAATTTGAAAACTCAGGCTGTCACAAATCGTGTGCTGCAGCTCTTGCATATGGATCTCTTTGGACCAACTAGAACTCAAAACATTGGTGGAAAGAAATATTGCCTAGTAATAGTGGATGATTATTCACGATTTACTTGGGTCTACTTTTTGGCAAGTAAGTCTGAAACCTTCTCTTATTTTACTAAATTTGCCAAGAAGGTTCATAATTAGAAAGGGTATGTTATTTCAAGCATACGGACAGACCATGGAGGTGAGTTTGAAAATCAAGATTTTGCTAAATTTTGTGATGAATCTAGTTTTCAGCATATGTTCTCCTCACCATATACTTCTGAACAGAATGGAGTGTGGAAAGGAAGAATAGATCGTTGCAAGAAATGGCTAGAACTTTTTTAATTGAAAGCAACATTTCTTCTTGTTTTTGGGCTGAAGCAGTTTCTACAGCATGCTATATCATTAACAGAGTTTTCTTAAGGCCTATTCTGGAGAAAACTCCCTATGAGTTGTTCAAAGGGAAGAAGCCAATTGTTTCTTATTTTCATGTGTTTGGTTGCAAATGCTTTATCTTGAAAAATGCAAATGATCGAATTGGTAAGTTTGAAGAAAAATCAGATGAAGGAATCTTCCTTGGATACTCAACATCCAGCAAAGCTTACAGAGTATACAACAAAAGACTCAGTCTGTGGAAGAGTCAATAAATGTCAAATTTCAAGACTCTATACAAAATCAATCGATCCAAACTCAACCTGAAGAATCAGAACCTGCTCCAGACTTTACAAAATCTACTTCCCCTAAAGCAGCTCAGACTACAGAAGAACAACAACGAACAAATATTGAAGAATCAACTGAAGAAGAAGTTCAGCAATCTGTCAGACCAACCAGCAACTGGAAGCACAAGTCCAGTCATCCCAAAGAACTCATCATTGGTAACATTGATGAAGGAATTCGTACAAGATTCAAAAGGCATGAAGAGTCTAGCGTTGTAGCTCTTATTTATGAAATAGAACCCAAGAGCATAGAAGAAGCTTTAACCGATGAAAGATGGATCGAAGCCATGCAAGAAGAGCTCAGGCAGTTCAGTGTTAACGATGTTTGGGAACTAACTCCTAAACCAAAAGGTAAATATGTTATTGGAGCTAAATGGGTTTTCAGGAACAAGATGGACGAGAAAGGAAAAGTTATAAGGAACAAAACAAGACTCGTAGCCAAAGAATATATCCAAGAAGAAGGGATAGACTATAATGAGACTTACACACCAGTAGCAATGTTAGAAGCAATTAGATTATTGCTTGCTTTTGCTTGTTATAAGAATTTCAGGTTATTCCAAATGGATGTCAAAAGTGCATTCTTGAATGGATTTATCCAAGAGGAAGTCTATGTGCAACAACCTCCTGGTTTTGAAGATCCAAGAAAACCAGACTCTGTATTCAGACTGAAGAAGGTTCTATATGGATTAAAGCAAGCACCTCGAGCTTGGTATGACAGGTTAAGTAAATTTTTAATTCAAAGTAGTTTTGTCAAAGGCAAAGTAGACACTACTCTGTTTATTAAAAGGGAAGGTAAAAACTTTTTACTTGTTCAAATTTATGTTGATGATATAATATTTGGATCATCTAATGAAAATCTATGCAAGAATTTCTCTAAGTCTATGCAGGAAGAATTCGAGATGAGCATGATGGGTGAATTATCCTTCTTTCTTGGACTACAAGTAAAGCAATTGAAGGAAGGGATTTTTATTCACCAAGAAAAATATGCAAAAGAACTTGTTAAAAAGTTCGGATTAGACAATTGTAAAAAGACTGAAATACCAATGTCTAGTTCTTCGAAGCTGGATAAAAATGAAGGAGGAAAGAAAGTTGACCAGAAACTTTACAGGAGTATTATTGGTTCACTTCTTTATCTTACTGCTTCTAGACCTGACATTTTGTTTAGTGTTTGCATTTGTGCAATATTTCAATCAGATCCAAAAGAGTCTCATCTAAGTGCTGCGAAACGCATCATCAAATACGTTGCAACAACCTCGAAGATAGGTCTATGGTATCCCAAGAGGGAGACTTTATCTCCTTGGATATTCAGACGCAGATCTAGCAGGTCGCCGTGTTGAAAGAAAAAGCACTTCCGGTACTTGTCAATTGCTTGGTAATAGGACAGTATCATGGTTTTCAAGGAAGCAAAGAACAGTAGCTCTTTCAATAGCAGAAGCAGACTATGTGGCTCTTGGAAGTTGCTGTTCTCAAATCTTATGGATAAAACAACAACTAAGAGACTTTAGAATCAAAGATTTGTGCACTGAGATCAAATGTGATAACACCAACGCAATTAATCTCACCAAGAATCCAATTCTTCATTCAAGAGCAAAGCATATAAAGATTCGACATCATTTTATTAGAGACCATGTTCAAAATGGAGAAGTTATGATCCAATTTATTGACTCAAAGAATCAACTGGCGGATATATTTACAAAGCCACTGGAGAAAAGTCTATTTGAGTTTATTCGCACCAGACTGAACATTATATCTCTTACCCAGTAGAATCTGGATGTGCACAAGACTCAAAAGGTAAAGTCTGAATGTGTTTAGACTTAGAAAACCAAGAGCTACAACATGGTGAATTCCTCCCTTGAAGCGACAATGTCTTCGAGAAAGTCCTCAAGAATTGCAAGCATGGGACCACGATCTATGCCTGAGGGTCCTACCCATTTTGACTTAACTGAGGAAGAAGATTCTTCTCCACCACTGCGTCCGAGTCAGCAACAACCTTCTCAACAGCGTCAACCTTCTCCACTGACTCAACCTGAAGAAGAAGTCATAGAGGATGCTGAACCTGTAAGAACTCTGACTCCCAAGGTTGCTTATAAGCTCTACTCTAATCTGAAGAAAGGAGGTATGCCGATGTCCTTAATCGATGAATTCTTAAAAGATAGAGGATTCAAGAATGAAACCTTGTTTTTCAGAGATTTGGAAAAATTGGGAGTTGTAGAGAAAGGAACGGCTGATAGAACATTTGAGAACATACCGAGTGACCCATTCTATGGCTCTGCAAATCAACCTCAGGACGATGATGAACGGTTGTTTGCTCATTTTCAGCCTAGATCGGGTGTGGCTGCAAACGTTACTGATGGCTCTAATCTATTTAGATCGAATGGGCACAAGAAGGTTTATCGGAACTTCTGAAGAGAGGGGTTATGAACCCTAGAACTGTTGATTTTGATTTTCTTGATTCGATAAAGGTCAATCTCCGCGAGAAGTTTGCCTTACTGCAACTGGAACGATTTTGTTCTGAACCCACTACTGCTTTTCCAGAACTCACCGCGTACTTTTATTTGAACTTATCTTTCTTGGATGCAAACCGTTTTATTTTCACTGTGAAGGACAAAGAGTTTTTGGTGGATACAGACATACTAGCCGATATAATTGGGGTGGAAAGATCGAGTTTTCAACCAATTAATGTGTCTATTGCACATGCTATTCTGTCATTGGTGAGAGATAGGAATGTTGATGGCAAGATTTCTTACTCAAGGATGAGTGCCTCTAACATTTTGCTGCACAAGATTGTGATAAATTGCATTCGTCCTAAATCAACATCCAAGATAGATGTTTCTCGATCGGAAACTAAGTTGATGTGTGCCATCAACTCTGGATATAAATTCTCTTTGCCTCACACCATATTGTTTCATATGTACCGCACTGTGGAAAGAGATAAGGGACAACTCCCTTATTCTGCTCTTATCTCGAGGCTCTTTCGGCACTTTAAAATTCACATCTCTACACCATTATGCATGTCAACCATTTCTCCTATGGTGATTGGGTTCAAAATGGTGACAAAGATGAGATTGAAAGAGTTGCACAAAGTGTTGGAGCATGTGAAGGAAAAGTCTCCCACAAAAGCAAAACAAGACTCTGTTGCTGCGAAGAGAAAAGGCAAGGAGCCCATGGTTGCTCCTGTGAAGAAGAAGAAAAGAACTCTCATCTTGCAAGATGAACAAGATGAGGATGAACTGACCATAGCAGCTTTGAGAAACTTAAAGAGTTTTGTAAGCTTTCGTGAGACAAGAGAAGAGCCAGGAGAAGAGGAAAGAGAGAGAGGAGTCACAGAGGAAGAAGAGAAGCAGAAGAGGAAGAGGAAGAAGAAGAGAGAGAAGGAGAACAAGATCAGGGTCAAGATCTTTGCTGGAAGTTCTTTTGGGATGTCGTATGCCTCGCACAATCAGCAATATGCCCATGGGATTTGACTCACCGAGTGATGCATCTGCTCAAACAGCAGACTTTTCAAGATTGCTGGAAGTTCTTTTGGATGTCAAGAATGCTTTTAAGGCCACTGCTTTTAAGGCCACTTCAGTATCGTTGCATGAACAGTTGAACGCCCTGAAGCTTCAAGTTCAGTCTTTCCAGGGTGAAGATTTTCCGTTACTGAAGCAGAGTTTTGACAGGCTTGAGAAGACAGTGCATTCTATGGGAGAATTCACGCTTGTTCGCCTGCCCAAACAGCCTTGATTTGAACTCCATTTTCTATCCGTCTCTTTAGTCTATTCTCCACTTTTTGCTGTTGACAAAAAGGGAGAGAGGTTTTATGCAGATTTGATTGACTCTATCTTTTTGACTTTTTGTTTTGGACTTTAACTTTTGTTTGGTGTGGTTTTGATTCAGACTGGTTTGGACTGATGATGCTTGCAACTTAAGCTATTATTGATTACATTAAAGATAGTTGTGTTTACAGGACTAACACGTTTTCTGTGGTTGCAGAATTGCTATTATCTCTATCGTAATCTCTAATTTTCATCTATAAGAAATCTTGGTTTGCTTAAGTGTTGTCTTGCAGGTCAAAGTGTCCAAATCTGCGGGAAATTTTTGTCACCATAAAAAATGGGAAGATTGTTGGAGAAATCTTCCTTATCTATTTTGAACTTGACAAAACGTTTCCTTCCATCAAAGTCTAAAGACCGCCAGACTCAAGATTTAAAGTCTACCCTCATTGACAGTTTCTAGACCGGCAAAGAAATCTTATTCAGATGCAAGTTTACCTTTAAGGATTTGATCCGTTTGGTTGAAGATTATCTCACGGCTGGAGATAGCATCGAAAGATCGATTATTCGTTTTGAAATCAATACGAGTAAATTGGATCCGTTGATTGGTAAAGTATACTTGGAAGGTTCTACTTATGGAAACCTAGAACCTGATTGTATGGGCGAGCAGGATTGGTGGGCTATCTTCACATTCCTTAAGTAACTCGAGATCTCCCTAATTGATTCTGTCCAACGGGTAAATTGGAAGAACTCCTTTGGAAGGTGCCAACGGATATGAAGGCATGGAGGAGTATATAAGGAAGATGCTCTAGTTATTCGAGTGTGTGCGCGATAAATAAATTCCAAAGTCTAAAGTTCTTTGTTCTTTGTGATTCATTTGTTGAGCGAAAATTTGTACTCAAAAGAGAGTTTAGACATTTGTGAGGCCTTGAGGAAGTGTAGCAGAGTCTCTATGCTGTGGAATCAAGGACGTGATACTGTAACGACTCTTTTGATTCATAGTGAAATCCAGCCGGTGGGCTGTCAGTGCGGGAGAGTGGACGTAGGCTTGGATTAAGCCGAACCACTATAAATCTTGTGTTCTTATTCTCTTCCCTGAACTCTTTTATTTTGCTCGTAACTCTATTTAATTGTTAGAGTCTGATTTTCTTTACAAAGTCTATTTTCATCCAGACTCAGGTTAAAAGTAAAGTCTTATACTATATTTTGCAAAAGTTATTTGTGCACCTATTCACCCCCTCTAGGTGCTCGTACTATCACTATAAAAAAGAATCGGAAAACGTTTTCCGAACCTACCAAAGCTTGGATTTGGTGCTTGGTTTACAAACAATTGTTCTTATAAAATTATATTAATTCAAATTTTAATTTTTTTAATTTTTAAAATATTCTAATTTTGTATTTTTATTTTTTATTATTTTCTTTTTTTTCTTTCCTTCCTTTTTCTTTTTCTTCTCCTCCACACATTGTTAACCACGGGGATGGCCGTTGAGCATCGGCCTTGCCAAATCAAGCGAGCTCACGGCCTCCGGCGACAAGGCTTGAGCTCACCTGAGGCTAACGAGCATCAAGCCTTGCCAAATTGAGCGAGTTACTAGCCTTTGGTAGTGAGCCTCGAGCCTCGAGCCTTGGAAGATTGGGCGGGCTCGTAGCCTCTATGGCGAGCTGGCAAGGCTCGAGCTCACCCGAGGCCGGCAAGCTTGTAGCAAGGCTCAAGTGGTGAGCCATGAGCCTCGACAGATCAGGCAAGTTCGCGGCCTTTGGCAGCGAGCCTCGAGCCTTGCTAGATCGGCGGGCGGACGACCTTCGGCGATCGCTCAAGCTCTCCCCTCATAAGCTAGCCGGGGACGAACTACCGAGGAAGCAAAAGGGATGGCACAAGGAAGCAGAGAAGCAAAGGAGAAGAAGAAGAAAAAGAGAAAAAGAAAAAGAAAAAGAAAAAGAAAAAAATGAAATAGAAAGGAAAAAAGGAAAAACATAAATTAAAAGTAAATAAAAAATAAAAATAATTAAAAATTGGAAGTTTTTAAAATAAAACAGAAATTCATTTTTTTTTTTTTTGTTGAGATAAAGTGTGAAATCATTTTCTAATGGAATCCAAACAATGAAAAATATTTTCGATTATACATCACCAAATAAAAGAAAACAAAGCATATTCATGGAAAATGCTTTTTGGGAAAGTATTTTCCTCTATCATTAAGTCTTCCGCAAAACAAATGCACCCTAAATTTTGTGCTTTTACGGAGGTGACTATGGTGGAATTTTCTCAGCTAGAGAGAGAGAGAAAGGGAGAATGATGCTAAAAGGTTGGATGAAGAGGAAGGAAAGTGGGACCCACAAAGAAGGAAAAGAAAAAAGACATCTCTATTCATTTCACTAAAAATGACTTTCAAGAAAATGTTTTCCGAATTTTCCTTAGTTGGGGAAATATTTTTCGTGAAGGGAAAAAAAGCCTTCTAAGATAGGGGAAAATGTTTTCTCTTTCTCTTATCTCACATCCAAGTTAACCCTTTTTATCTTTCTTTTTCTTTTTTTTTTTTAAATTGAATTTTTAATTCTTTTTCTTTTTTTCTTTTTTTTAGTCTGTCTTGACTGGTCACTAGCTAGGGGTGAGCGGTTCCTGGTTCCGGTTCGATTCCATCTGGAACCTGGAACCTACCCTCAGGTATAGGTTCCTCATTTTTTGGAACCTGAAACCTACCCGTCAGAACCAAGAACCTGGAACCTACCCTATCACAGGTTCCGGGGTCGGTTCCGAGTTCCTACGGGTTCTTTTTTTTTTTCATTTTCAGAATAAACTATACAACAATTGCTCGATCCCGCTATTAGGTAAGATCTTAAGGAAAAGCTGTGTTTGATGTTATAAAACAACATTTTCAGGTTCCAACAGGTTCTAATGAAGTTAAAACATTAAAATCAGATTGCCTTGGTTTGAGCAACCACACATAGGTTTAAGTAGAATGTAAAACCAAAAACATAGTAACTCATTTCCCGAAGAAAACTACGTAAACACAACCATAGGGCCCAGCATATCAAAAATATACATTTTATTTTGGAGTCTAGTAATTTGCTTTTCATAAACACTACATCCCTTTACAAAAAATGGGTGACAAATAAATTGTGAAAAACTGAAAATGGAAGAACAGACAGTGCTTGTCCCATTCAAGGAAGAAATCACAGTGAACAGAAAAATGGAGGAATTGTACAATGGGTTCAAGAATAAACTTATGACAAAGTGGGGACAATCGAGAGTTGAAGTTTCGTAGTCCCCTCCTTCTCCACAAACGTTAATTCCATACAACCTGGTCTTCTGTGTTGTTCACAACTTTGAGATCGCAATAGCTTTGCTTTTCTGGCTCAACTGTTTACATAAATTTGAACATCAGAATCCATCCATTAACATGAGAGAGCTAGAAAGGAAGGCCCTCCTAGGTCACAAAGTAAGAAAAAGCTAACATAAACAGACATTTTTCATATATCAAACTCTCCATATAATCATGCAATGCAGTATGTACGAGCAAACATTAAAAGATCATGCTTCTGGATATCTAACCTGATTTTACCAGTCAAAATGCAAACAAGATAAAATTTGAATCTTCCCCTTATCACGGAGAAGAATGAACAATTTATTCCATTATTAAGGACGAAAGAGACACCATTATGTAGTTTATGTCCATAAGCACGGATAACCAAATTATGAAAGGAAAACGAGGGTGCAATACAAGTACATGAGCATTACTAAATGCAGAAATGATGTGACAACATGCCTTCCCCTACAAATAAAGAGTCCAAGTTCACTTTCAACTAGCAAAAGGAATGTTAAACAAGTATTTGGCTCTCAACCAAATAAAAACCTCAGTCATTGGCCTCCTTAACAACAGGCCCAGAATCATGTCCATTCGGAACAAGAGATATCCTTGCTACCCTGAAGTGATATTAAGGCTGGAAGATCTTGCTCAAGTAGAAATTGAGCGCACCATTCATCACAAGAATGCTAAACTCCGTTTCCAGTAGTCAGGGTTGAGTTTAGAACGTTTCAAAAAGCACCATCTAATTACACGTTAGACAAACGTCTATGCAAATTAACCATGAGAGTGCATACTTCAATGTTCTATTAGATCAAGGCTGTTCTCGATTTGGAGGTAGCAATCTTTCAAGACGCTGCGTCACGGTGGCTGGGCGAACGGCATCGAGGCAGCTGATTGAACCAATACAAAGAGATTCCATCCTTTGGATTTTGACTTCCCTAAACCCGAGCATCATCTTGGTGCACCGAGTGTCTTAATCAGCATGATTACACACAGCTTATGCCGTGAAGAAAATGACATAAAAAATGCAGGAAGTACCAAACGGTTCAAAGGCGTCGCCGAGTGGAGGGGGGCGAGCGGTGACTAGTCGTCGTTGAGGGCGTCGCTGAGCAGGGGGGCGAGCGGTGACGAGTCATCGTTGAGGGCGTTGCTGAGCAAGGGGGCGGGCGGTGACGAGTTGTCGTCGAGGACGTCGCCGAGTAGAGGGGGACAAGCAGCGACGAGTCATCGACGAGGGTGTCACCGAGCGGAGGGGGTCGACGGTGTCGAGTCGTTGTCGGGCGTTGCCGGGGGTGGGGGCGCGGGGGCAGGCCGTGACGAGTCGTCGTCGAGGCGTCGCCAAAAGGAGGGGGCGAGCAGCATCGAGTCGTCGTCGAGGCATCACCGAGCGGAGGGGGCAGCGGTAACGGGTCTTCGTGGACTTTAAGGGCGTCGCCAAGAGGAAGGGGGTGAGCGGCGACGAGTTGGTGGCAGCGGTGTCGTTGAGCGAAGGGGAGCAAGTGGCGTCTAGGGGTGAGCAGGGAAAGCCAAGGAGAGAGGCGGGAGTCGGATGCTAGGGTTAGAGTCAGAGAGAGAGGAAAGGAATGGCCGAATAAAATTAGGGTTTTTAGGAAGTTCCGGTTCAGGTCCCGATTCCCGGTTCCGGTTCCTATAGGAACCGGAACCTTTCTCTTTGGAACCGGGAACCGAATCGGACCCTTCGGTGCGGTTCCCCGTTCCCGGTTCTACTCGGGAACCACGCTCACCCCTATCACTAACCACAGGCGAGTTGCACTCGACCACAGACAAGCCTTGAGCTCGCTGGCCTTAGGTGAGCTCAAGGCTTACTGCTCGCCAGATTGATGACGAGCCAAGCAAGCGACCAACTCGAGCCTTAGCTCGTCGCTCACCCAATCGGCGACGAGCTCGAGCCTAGCTCTTTGCTCGGCCGGTTGTTGGCCATCGTGTGGCCGGTGATCGGCCGAAGAAGAAGACAAAATCAAAGAAAAGAAAAATATAACTATAACTATAAAATAATAAAAAAATTAACATTTTAAATAATTAAAATTATATTTAAAAAATAAAAAAAATATTGAAAAAGAAAGAATGAAAGAAAAAAATTTCTTACCGAACACCAGAAAATAACAATATTTTCCTAGAAAATGGTTTCATGGAAAATATTTTTCAGAAACATTATATTTTCCTTGAAACGGAGGAGAATGTTTCAAAATGTTGAAAGGCGGATCTCACAATAGGTGAAATGGTGATGGCACTTTGTAAGGAAGTGTTCTAGTCAAATTAGGAATGGAAAAAAGACCACCCATGTTAAAACTATGAATAATTTTTAATCGCAATTGTATTAAAGTTCATCAAAATTATTATTAGTTTTTTTTTTTTGGTTGAACAAGACTCATGGTACTGAATAAGGCAAGCACAAGTCTCATTTGGAAGCAAAATGAGTGGAGAGTGCAAGAAAAATACTCCTCACAAGAAGAATCATCAATTTCTTGTAAATTAGAGGCAATCTTTAAGGAAGAACTTGTTATGTTATATTTACATAAATGGAGAGCACTCTTGTCACGCCAATGATCTCGAAACTACATCAGTGTGATTTGATGTCTTCTCACCAATTTGAGCAATATCTACCAACGCCAGTAGGACTTGATTGCAAGAAAGGCCGAAATTTTATTTACATGAAAATGGAGGACGAATTTGCAAAAGCATCCTAAGTCACGAGGACCATGATTGGACTAATGTTCGTCGTATTATTTTTGGAATTTATTCCCTATCCTCGTACATGTTTCCTAGTCTCTCCACATAGGTCACTCGCATTCCAAAGTCCAGGCCTAGATTCCCTTCGGAGAAAGGTAATGAATTCCCTAGTTATTGTATTTACTGAACTGCGGACTAAGAAAGATAGAGCCAAGGTAGGGTTACAGGCCCTTTCACGTTGCTCCTTGAAAGCAGCAAGAAGAGAGTTAAAAATGCCCACCATGCTCTTTTGTTCTCCTTTCGGTGGGACTGACCTTCCCTAGTTCAACAATGGTCTTGAGTTGCAATGAAAGCTTTGAGTCAAATGCATCTTGAATTGCAGTTGTTCTTCTTTGAGCTGCAGTCCAAGAAGAGAGTTAAAAAAGCCCACCATGCTCTTTTGTTCTCCTTTTGATAGGACTGACCTTCCATAGTTTAACAATGGCCTTGAGTTGGAGCGAAAGCCTCGAGTCAAATGCATCTTGAATGCAGTTGTTCTTCGAGCTGCGGTGCTAGAAGAGAGTTAAAAAGACCCACTATGTTCTTTTGTTCTCCTTTAATTTAACAATGGCCTTGAGTTACAGTGAAGGCCTTGAGTCAAATGCATCTTGAATTGTAGTTGTTCTTATTTAAGCATCGGTAAAATCCTCCAATCAAACGCATCTTGAATTGCAGTTGTCCTTATTTAAGCTACGGTAAAATCCTCCAATCAAATGCATCTTGAACTAGAGTTAATTTCCTTTTTGGCTGATAGTATAAATTGAAGGAAATTATTGTCAAATTAGTTCTACACCTATTGTACAAATGTCAATTCGGTTATCAAACTTTTCAAGCTTGTCAATGTAGTCCTAAACCCTTATGCAAAATTCCAATTTAGTTCTTTTGACTAATTCATGCCAAAAATCGATGATGTGGTGTCCTATGTGGCACGTTGGTATGGACAACTTGTCGATTGCTACGTCAACATTTCTGGTGCAATTAATTAGAAGAACTAATTGGAATTTCGCACAAAGGTTTAGAACTTGACGAAATTGAAAAATTTACAACTGAATTAATATATATACAATAGATTTAAGAGTAAATTGGTAATTTTCCCTAATTTGAAGGAAGGAAATGGTCCACTAATCTTATGTTTTGGCAAGATATTAAGACAGATTAGTTAGATGAGTTAGATGTAGAATGACCAAGACTAAAATTGGGTTACATTTGCATAAATAATTCTCTTTAAAGCTTGGTGTGCAAGCTAAAAGCCCTTAAAGCTCATTTCAAAGGCCTCAATAAAGAGCCCTTCTCCAATATCTCCGTCAGGACTTTCGAAGCAAGGGTGGCTCTATGGACCACATAGCTTGGCCTCCAACAGGACCCGAGTTCTGTTGTTCTTGCAGAGTTGGAGAGGTGTCAGCGGCGAACTTTCCTCGACCTGCGTTCTAAGGAAGAATCCTTTTTCAGGCAAAAGTCCATAATCAAGTGGCTTAAGGAGGGTGACTGCAACTCTAAATTCTTCCATCATTATGTCAACAGGAGACAGGTGAGGAATCGAGTCCTCTCTGTGATGGATGTGTCGGGTATCCAAATCACTGACCCTGAGCTAGTTCAGCAGCACTTCGTCAGTCATTTCCGAGATCTATTGTTGCCACCGGTTGTGCATGGAAGGCCCTCGGTCCAGGAGATTCAGGAGGTCATCAGTTTTCCCCTCAGTGTTGACCAAGTTAGCTTTCTTGATCGGCCCGTTTCCGACTTAGAGATTCGGGACACTCTCTTTTCCTTAGCTAGGGGCAAAGCACCTGGACCTGATTGTTTCACAGTTGAATTCTTTAAGCATAACTGGGAGATGGTTGGTCAATTGGTCACGGCGACGGTGAAGGATTGCACAATTTTGGTCTTAGTACCAAAAAGCCCTAATGCAACATTTGTGGATGACTACAGGCCTATCACCTGTTGTAATACCATCTACAAATGTATCACCAAAGTCTTGGCCAATCGGATTGCAGTAGTCCTTTAGGATATTATTGGGCCTTTCCAAAGTGTGTTTGTAAAAGGTCGGCGGATCAGGGATAATATCCTCCTGGCTTAGGAACTCTTCGCTGGTTTCCACCTGCATCCCTACTCACCCAAATGCACAATCAAAGTGGATTTCAGGAAAGCCTACGACACCGTCAACTGGGAGTTCCTAGAGATTGTTCTTTTGGCTTTCCGATTCCCCAAACATTTGACTCAGCTCATCATGACATGTGTGAGGACTCCCAAATTCTCCATTGCCTTGAATGGGGAATTACATGGCTTCTTTGTTAGTGGTCGTGGGCTTCGTCAGGGGGATCCCTTATTTCCCTATTTGTTCACTTTGGTCATGGAGGTGTTGTCTGGTATTCTCTACACCCGCTCTTCGATGCCGAAGTTCAAATATTTTTGGAGATGCAGAACAACAAACCTCTCGCACTTATTCTTCGCGGATGATGTCGTCCTTTTCTGTGAAATCGATTTGACCTCGGTGGAGCTTTTCAAGGAAGGCCTCCAAATCTTCTCAGAGTGGACTAGTTTGTACCCAAACACAAACAAGAGTGAGATCTACCTTGCAAGAGGGTCGCCTTCTTTAAGGACCCAGATTCTTCTTGCCCTTGGATTCCAGGAAGGGAACCTGCCGGTTCAGTACTTTGGGGTTCCAATCATCACTTCCAAGCTCAGCAAGGTGGATTGTTGCATTCTAGTCAACCGCATTACAGCAAGGGTACAATCTTGGACCCATTGCTTTCTATCCTTTGCCGGTGCATACAATTGATCAAGTCAGTCCTTCATGCCATCCAAGCATATTGGGCTAGTGTTTTCATTTTACCTATAGCCATGCTGGATCAAATTGAACAAATCCTCAGACAGTTTCTCTAGAAAGGCCTGGAACTAGGTAGAGGGGGTGCGAAGGTGTCCTGGGAGGATGTATGCCACCCAAAAGCGGAGGGGGGCCTTGGTATCCGAAGGCTTTGCCAATGCAACAAAGCTGCCATGCTAAAGCATATTTGGCTTATGTTTTCGGACAAGAAGTCCTTATGGTGCAAGTGGGTTCACTTGACCTTTTTAAAAAGGACGTCTTCTGGGTTGCCAAACAGCTAACCTTTTGCTCGTGGGCTTGGAAGAAATTACTTCAACTCAAGGCAGAGTTTCGTAGCTCCTTTTATTGGAGGATTGGGGATGGCCGCTCGCTGTCTCTTTGGTTTGATAATTGGCACCCCAGTGGTCCCTTGAACTTATATTTTTTGGATTCAGCCATTTATAGTTCCGGGATGTCCAGACTGGCAATTGTGGCTGACCTATTCACCAACCCTGACCAGATGGTCAAGATGGTCTTGGATTCTTGGGAGCACTCCATTCCGGTCCTTGGTCAGAACTCGGATTGTTTTTGTTGGTAAGGGAACACCGGTGGCTTCGGCTTGGGAGAACATCAGGAGGAAGAAGACTCGGGTCTTCTGGCATGTGTTCATCTGGAACAAGTCGATCACTCCAAGGTACCAAGTAAACCTGTGGCTTATTGCTAAGCGCAGGCTTCCTACCCAAGCTCTGTTATTATCTTATGGTAGGATAGATAGCGCCTTATGTCCTTTTTGCAATGAGGTGCCTGACTCTATAGATCACCTATTTTTTGGATGTCGCATCACTACTGGCATTGCTTTCTTTTGGGCTGCAAGATGCAACCTTCCGTGGCAGAACTGGTCATGGGGAGAGAACCTCGGTTGGGCCGTTTCTTTTCTTTCGGGCAAAGACTTTTATAAGTGCATTGCCCGTTTCTCTTTCGGTACTCTCTATTATCTTATTTAGAAGCACAGGAATGGCATCCTTTTTTAGGGAGCATATTCTAGCCATTCCGGCGGTGAAGAACCATCTTTTTAAAGTCGTCAGAGATAGGGCCATCACTTTCAGGAGTGTGAAAAATACTTTTAGGAACAGGAGGTTGCAACGTAGCTAGGGTATCGACCTGATTATCTTCTCTTTGGGAGACCCTAGCCTTCCTTAGGCCTGTAGCCTTCACTGGCCTCGGCTTGCCTGGTGGTTGCTCTTCCTGCGCTTGCCTTCTTGTGTCTCTGGTTCAGTGGACGCCGTCACTACTGACCATATACGGGTGAAGATCGGCTGAAGTGGGATCTTTGCTTTGTTGTCGATCTCGCCCGGCTGCTCTATCGCGTCTGATGGCTTCAGTGCGTACGTGTCTCCCGTTTCTTTTGTGGGTTTTCTTTTGCCACTATTTGGTTGTCGCCGTTTGGCTTGTTTGCCTTCGGATAATCCGCAAAGGCCTTGTTGGAAGTCTGGATGCCTTTTCTTTTGTTCGCCTACCTTGGATAGCCATAAAAGACTGCTTGGCTTGAAGGAAACTCTGAAAAGACTTCTTTCCCTTTCCGTGTGGTTGGTTGTCGCCCGTTTGGCTTGTTTTGGTTTCCTAATATCCTCCCTTTACCACATCATGGGGGTTTACAGGTTGGTTGTCTTTCACATCTTGGCACCCTTCCACTCATAATGCCTCCTTGTCATTTTGAGTGCAAGTTTTTGGTGCCGTAATCGCTTTTGTATAGTTTGGTTAAAGCTCAATATATTTCTTACCTTTACCAAAAAAAATAATAATAATAAGTTGAAAAAGAAAGAAAAGTGCACGCATCCCATTGAGTTTTGCAGTAGGGCATCAATTTTTCTCGCTAGTGGATAAATTTTAATTTTAAAAAGCCCACTATGCTTGTAATTACATTACAATGTTTCAAAACTTTTTCGCTTTTTGCTTTGGTGTGGACGAGCAGTTAAAACGTGGCCTTTGAAGTACAGTTGCTTAGAATTGTAGCTAATTGAGAATTTGAGGACCACCTTGGCAAGCCTGAAAAATTAAGGACCGAGTTAACATTCGTATGATAAATTTAGGACTAATATGGTTATTATTTCATTGAAATTATATTATTAGCCAAAGAGAAAACTAACTGTAATTCAAAATGCATTTGACTCCGAGGCTGTTACCTCATCTTAAAGAAGAACAACAGCAATTCAGGATGCATTTGACTTGAGGCTTATGATTGAACTGATATAAATCTAATAGTTCTATGACTTTTTTGTTATCCCTATAATAAAGTCCTTTTGACCGTCAATCTTGTGATTTTTTATATGCCTTCCTAGCGTAATTTTGTTGATCTAATGCCGAGGTTATACCAAATGATTGGTCCCCAAATTGCAAAACGCAACTGGTGGAAAGACGGTATAGCCATAATAAAGTTACTTTTGACTTTTCTTCTAGAAATCAAGTAGATACAATAGAGTTAAAATAACTTTCCAAAATGCACTTTCCTTTTCCTTTTTCTGCTCTTTTCTTTCCTTTGTTTATTTATTAATTTTTTATTTATTTTTTTTACATTTTCTTCCGTCGGCTGGCATTTACTGGCATTTAGACCAGCACGTCCCTAAAACCCCAATCGTCAAATCAGCGGGCCAAACGGCTGGTTAGCATAATGTAAAGAAAATCCTCACATCAAATGGTGGAAAAATACTTTTCCTAATACAAATCCAATGAATCAAGTAAATCGCGATCAAGTTCTTGTAAGAACCAACAAAATCAACGGTTGGAATTCAGTAAAGGACGAGAATTCCAAAATTGAGCCACTTGTTGGCAATAAGAAGTTGAAAAAGAAAAAAAAATGTATGAATCCCATTGAGCTTTGCGCTAGGCCAGCAATTTTTCTTGCTAGTGGATAAGTTTTAAAAAGCCCACTATACTTATAAATTTATAATTACATTACAATGTTCCAAAACTTTTTGGTTTTTTTAGCTTTGGTGTGGACGAGCAGCTAAAAAGTGGCCTTGAAGTACAGTTGCCTAGAATTGCAGCTATGGAGAAATTGCAGGATATTGAATTGGTCCACAGGATGAGACGATCTGCTTGATTCCAATCTCTCCACGCATCCGATAAGGATGTCTTGTGAGTTCATAGAAGACCGAAGATTGCCCTGAACACTTCCAACCTAGTCAAAAGAATCAATGCAACATAGGATCAGGTCCATCCTGCCTGTAGAAATGTGGTGCGACTTCTCTCAACCACGACGGTTCGATGGTCGCAACATTGCGCATGTATTGTCGGTCGGTCGAGACAATCGAGTGGTAGACAACCCACTTCGGATTTACTCTGCAAAGTGACGTAGTTTGAGCAAGAATGAATAAGGAAGATCAACTCACAGAACACACAAAATCAAAATATATAGCATTGCTTACTCACCGAAATAAAACTGAGGATGGATGAATGTAAACTTCCTGGGACGTTCTCACAGTCTTGTACATCCCATCATGACTAAATGGCTTTTTAACACGTTAAAGGCCACAAGAAAAATCAAAGATCAGCAGACCCTGACTTTGACAAATTACTTTAGTGTAACTAGAACACCAAAGACGATTAAGATTGCAAACGTAAAGAGCAGCGGCTAGCCCAGTAGGGGAAGGAGAAAAACTCACCTCAAGACGACAAGCATTTGCGAAGAATCCCATAGCGACTGCCTTTCTAACAACCTGCGAGAGATTGTGAGAATAAGAGCTTTCCTCAAGAACTTTCGCCATGAAAATAATGGTATCTTGTCAAAGGAGCAAACAAGAAAATTGTGGCAAATTGAGGAGGCTCTGTTATTTTTTATTCTGATGTGCAGTTTTCATGAGCATGTCATTTGAGATGGCGGTGCATGACTCAATCATCCAATCTCTGATGATTCACCATGCCATGTATGCCCATATGATCTGGGCCATACTCCTGTGATTCTATATTTTAACCAAAACCCCTGATGAAATAATCAATATTTACCCATAAAATTCGAACCATGAAAGTGATCTCCAAAAAGAAGGGGGAAAGGGAAATAATCCCAATTGCTTACATCACTGATTCTCTTTTTCTTTTTTCTTTTTTGGTAAGAACATCACTGATTCTCTTTGGTTTTCATACCAAGGAAAAAACACAATAAATCGAGAGAGAATTACTAAGGGGAGCATAGAAGTCTCATCTTGGCACTGAACTAAAATGCAACAGCAGAGATTAATGTTTAAAAGCTAATTGCACAATAAACCAATGGCATAACAGGAAGAGCCAAATACAGTAAATCTCAACAATAGGTCAAAGTTAACAAGTGTTACCCAAAACTTCTCATTAAACATGAGGACTTTTTGCTTGGTTTTAAGAGCGAAAGCAGAGCACTGGTTGACTAATTCTTTTCCCCAGATATATTTTGGTTCATTATAATTCTCTTGAAACATAATTAAAAAAACAACATTTTGATGTCACCAACATTTATTTTTCTATGATATCATTGCTTTGACAAAATATTACTTAAAGCTTAAGCACAAATTTCAGTGAGAGCAATTAGACCAGCAATGCTTCATGGCTTCTAGGATGTTAGGCGGTCAACTTTAGCATGCTATTATAATGAGTTTAGCGGATAGGGAGATGTGCCATTGGATGTGCAGACACTTAAGAAGAGATTGCTAGAAACAAGTGCATCAGAGGAAAGGTTGGTGTCGGCTGAGAATAAGATGAAAATGTGAAGAAAACGGCTCCAACAGTGAGACGATTATGATGGAGATGGAAGCTAAAAGAGGAAAGGAAAGGCAGAATTGAAGAAAGATACTTTGAAGAAATCCTGTGTAGTTGTATGCTATGGAGAAAATTACAGGCTAGGGTAAGATGGCATAAGAAGATCCAAGTTAAAGATGCCACTTTGTCAGTAAAGACAAAGCTTTCGATGTCATTAATGTTCTTAAAACTCAGTTCACCTATCATGCTGTTGCTTTTGGAGACATTCCCAAGAAAATCGCTTTCTCCTTAAGAAAAGCTTTCTTAAGAAGATGATCAAGATTCACTGGAGCACTTATGTCAGTGGAGCTCTACCTCAACAGCCAACAAATTTAGACCTGAATAAAGTGTTGACATTAAGTGCAAGTAATTGATTTTAAGGCCCGAAAATTTTGGAAGAAGAGCTTGTGGGTCCAGAATCACTCAGCAGTTGCAAAAAGCTCTCTCAGTAGGCAGCGAGTGAAGTTTCAGACTGATTATAAAGATGAGAAAATAAGAAACCAGAGTGTGAGTAAAAGCATTACCAGCATATCATTGTCGCAAGATTTTTGAGTTACTCCCAATCTCTGAGCAATTCTCCTTAATTGTTCTCTGATATCAACCACCTTTTTCTGTGGGAAAAAGAACATTGTGGTAAAATGGATCAAATGTAAAGCAGACGGGCATACAAAAACAAATAACATCAGTCTTCTATACTGCAAAGGTGCATACCATTGCATGATAATTAATGTAGTTCCTATGACACCACTGTGATGATTTGCCAGACTGAAGAAATCCTTTGTACACATTTAAGAATGTTACATGATCACCCTGCATCAAATTAAGAAGGTAAACCAATAAAATAATTGATGGTGGAAATGTTTGCATCAACAGCTTCAAAAAATCCTAAATATCTTAAGGCTAAACCCGTAAGACAAATGAGATGCTTCAACAAAATGAACAATTTTTTGGAGAATGTCATAGCAAAATACTAATAAAGAAGTCTCCCAAGCACATATAGCCGACTAGTAGATCAAAAACCAAGATGCTAACCTCAGCAGCGGCAAATCTCAACTTTGCTTCATCCAGTTCCTTTTGTATTCCCCTACTGGAAACCCAAATAGACTGAAAAAGCACTTTCCAAAGGTAATTTAAGCTCAAGAACTTCCATTACCATCAAATAAGTGTAGCTAATGATGGAACAGGCAGAAACTATTACCTGGATAGAAAGAACAGCAGCGATAGTGAGGACCTCCTCAGAACAACCCAGCTGGTCCGAAGACAAGATCATCTTTGAGATCATTGGGTCCTACACAAAGCTCAACTGATCTAAGAAAGAGGCTCAATTGAGATAACAAAATGCAGAGATCTTCATGAACTAAATTAAGTTAATCATGAATACTTTACACAGAATTTTTCTAAAAGTATATCATGAGGGCTAGGAGAACTAAAAAATAAACAAAAAACCTCAGGTGCTTAACCAGTTGGAAATCATAGCTGAAAATGCTGGTGCATAAACAACTTCAACACAGAATGAATAATCAGCACTACCAAGAGGGAAAAAGTTTGCACCCAGAAATAGACATCTACAACCCAAGTGGAAAATCAAAGTGGGGTGGAGAGTAGTAGAGGATAGATGTGTACCAATATGATAAAAAATAAGTGAAGAAATCGCTGATTTCTTCTCTCCAATTTTGCCTCAGTCTATCTAGAATAAGTGTGTTCAAATAACACCAGATTAACAACATATTTACCAGAGACAGAGATGCCAAAGAATTGGAATATAGGATTGGGAGTGGCAAAAAGAATAGTAGCTAAATAAAGGCATGGCAGTATACATAGAAGGATCTAATAAAATTCAGGCATCCAAAGCAAAATTTGCTTGAAAAGATAATAGTGGTGATGAAAAGACCAGTGCTACATACAAGTGGAATCTCAGCTACTTGAAAACCAAGAGGTGCCGTAAGTTTGGCATCATCATCAAGTACTCCAAGAGAATATAGCACTTCAAGAGCACGAATCATTGACTCAGGGGATGGAGATGCCGGCCAATCAAAACCCAAGATATTATCTATCCCCAGGGCTTTCAACTGAAAGATCAGTAAAATATGATTAGCTTAAGAAATTTGAAGAAGAGTAAACATTCATTATAAAAACATAAAATGCTTATAGTCAGTGAAAATAAGTCCAAGAACTGTTAATTGCACCAAGGACACTATTTTTCATGCGACACCAACATTAAATTATTTGTCAAGCAGAGTGGACTTTCCTTTCCAGCATGTTACCGAAAGGTCCCTACCTTTCTTTTGGCCACTAAAACTTACAAATGAAAGATAACATGCTTGTCCTTTGATGGAACAGTAAAGTAAAACAAAGGAACAAGAGAAGTTCTTAAGCAAGTAAAATTCAAATGAAGTACAACAGAAGAAAACTCTTCTTTCTTCCCAGATTCCTCAACCAAAATTGGACAAAGAATTTTTAACTACTGCTTAGAGCGTGGTAAGGCTCACACAGGAGAGAAAAGTGTAAGGCATTTTTTATTTAGCTACAATTATGCCATTGACAAATAGACACAACTTCATATTAAATTTTTTATTCAGCTACAATTATGCCATTGAAAAAAAAAAGGCAACTTCATATTAAAACTACATTGGGTCGAAACTCATCCTCGTCACTCCTGTACCAATCCTCCCAAGTTCAGAGGCAGTTTGTTATAAATGTAATAATATCATGAGTTATGCATGTATTCAAGGAAACTTTGTGTGACAAAATCAGGGCAAGAAACTGCACACCTGAATAACACAAGAAACAAGATTTGATCTCTGTATCTCTGGGATCCCCTCAGCAGCCATTTCATTGACAAAATACTCTTCTGTATATAACCTGGTTGCACATGTGGAAAGCCAAAAAGGCAAGTTCGTTAGACCTGAGCATAGCTAGATGATAAGGCATGGCAACATGCAAAAAGGAATACAATGGATCATGGAGCTCAAGAAAGACAGAAGGTATCTTCATACATCACTCTTCTCTTAGTTTTGGCCAAAGACTCTTCAAACACTTGTCTGAGCAGACTTCAAATGATTAAGTACACAAAATTTATACATTGCTCTAGAAAGAGACTACAGATTTATTCTGCAAAGCTGCAAATCAAGCAATGTGTTTCCAACTCTTTGAATGATATTTGTCCATACAAGTTTAAGCTTGCTCAACAGGTGACCTCATCTACTGATTATGATTGGAAAGTCAACCCCCGTGAAGTTACCATCCAATGCTAGTAATAGAGGTAACAGAATTCTGCTTTTCTTTTCTTCTTTGAGGAGGGGAACCAGGAAAAAAGGGTGGAGGGGTGGTTTGCCATATCATTAGGCTTACTGTTGCTATTTCCATCATGAATTGCAGAAGTCATATTTAGTGCTTTCCTAATGTTAGTGCAAAATTTATGCAACCAGTGCCAAATTATCTAAAAAAGATAAAAATACGTTATTAGATAAATGTGCAGTTCAATATCTAAATGCTGCAAATTTTTAACCTCACATGTAGGCTATGTGTGGCCAAAATAAAATTGAACATCTGGACTCCTATTCTAATTCCATTGAAAATTATGTAAGACAACTAGCAAATAATTTAAAACTTAAGCTCTTGAATAAAGACATGATTTTTATATTTAGATACAACGGAATTTCAGATTGTATGATTATTTCTGTCTGTTAAAATAAACTTATTGGTCTAAAAACATGTCCTTGAGTGATTGAAAACACAAGCATCAACTCCTCAAATGTTCTAGTCTTTCAGGAACACCACAACACTCAAAAAGGGAAATCTCCCAAATTTGAAGGTTTTGTCTCCATTCTTATTCAAGCATCTTGAGGTTGTTGTGATTTGTGTCATGTGCTCAGACCAGTTTAAACATGCTTCTTTCATCATCTCCTCAACAAAATGCACAGGGACTTTGTCTCAGGTAATTCATATAATGAAAGTTAAGTCAGCTTCCATGTAACTCTTTGGAGAGCATAAAGTGGACAAAGAACCAATAGACAATGTAGCAACCAATAAGTGGTTGTCATAACTCTCACACAATATGTGTCAAGTGAATCAACTTTTCTTGAAAGGGGGAACTTCCAGAGGTTAATGAGGCTGTCAGAAGAACAGGCTACGGCACAGAGAAGCACCAAGCGATCACTTCCTAGGACATTCTCCAGTACTCTGTGGTTCAATACTACTTGTGTGTTTAACTTATCAGCTAGAAAAGAAGAGGCAAATTTGAACATCATCAGCTAACTGAGAGTTTTAGCTGAGAAGCAATTCATGGAGAATTTGACTGTATGATTACACAATATCCTATCATAACTGAAGAAATGAATTATCAAATAGCTAATAGTTGCAGTCAGGACTTAGAAATAAATATAATAATTAGGGGCATAACCTCTAGAAAAAAGATGGGTACTTCATACATATGTCGTTAATACTCACCTGTAACACTTCCCAGGTCTAACTCTTCCAGCCCTGCCAGCCCTTTGTCTGGCAGATGCCTTAGATATTGGCGCCACTACAAGGTTTTCAATGTCTGAGATCTGCATCATGCCCGACAAACTAAGTCAACATAATTTGGTACTAACATGTATGCATATCCTAGAATGATAATTCCTTATCACATCCAGGCAAATGACACACAACACTGGAAAAACAAAACGAATTGACGAATAACTGTACAAGGACATTGTTTAAATGAGAAAGAAACCAAATAATCATCTTTGACAGGCGCATAACATTATAGATGTTTCGATAATCTGACTTATTTCAACTTATAGGGGTGCTCAAGAGCTTCTACCAGTCCGCCCTATTCTAGGTAGGTACTCAAACACAGTAAAACTTTCTGGGCTCTCAAAACGAAACTAGGAGCATTCCTGAAAGATTCATAAGATGTGACAGAAACAAAATGGTTGTTAAAGACTGCTATGCAGCAACACCAACATGTCAAAATTCTAAAGAAGATGAGACCTAATCTGTTCATAAGATCTAAAAGCTTGTCTTGATAGACTTTTTCTTTTCCTTCATCTAAATCTTGTGGCCAGCCCACTTTGACTTTTTATTAACTTCAAACACCAGAAACTTTTACAATACCCAAATGTTGGCACAAAATTCAAATACCACTTTTTAGTTTTTTAAAATTGGATATTTTGCCGGGAAAGCAAAAAAGTGGCTCTTTGCTTTTAAAAAAACATAAACAAACAGGCCCTTAGGGAATATGAGTGAAGTACCGGATTATAAAACCTTTGTTTAGAGAACCCGCTGTCAATGACATAAACAATACCCTGCACCAGTCAGAAATACAAAACATGTTATAAATGAATGCCAAGAATATTGAGATTAAGGCTTAGGTACAGCTCCTGCTTCAAAATTAGGGAGTATAACCTCCAAAGTCAATGATGTCTCCGCTATATTTGTTGATATCACCACTTTTCTCTTCCCCCGAGGAGTGGGAGAAAATATTAACTCCTGGAAATAAATACAAGAGCAATTAAAATCTCTCCATGCATCGCAAAAAGAATAATGATTCCCAGCACCCTATTACTACACCTGTTCTGCATGTGAAAGTCCCGAGTACAAAGGCAAAACAATCAATCCTAAAAGAACCAAAAGGAACAGATCAGTTAGAAATAGATATCTGAATTAGGTCTACAAGTGAGGATATATGCCAAATGCTGCATGTCACAAGAAGAGCATCAATAAATGGTCATTTATGCAATGGTCATGCAAATTCAGGCAGTGATCAACATATGCCCCCATGACAGAGTTATGCTATATTGTCTCAGTGTCAAAGACAAACCACAAAAGTTGAAATCATTACCCTATATGCACCTCCTGTTAAGTACTGAAATATATGCAATATTCTTATAATTTTATGTATCCATATTATCTGGATGAAAAGAGAACCCTAGCTACATGCTAAGATCAGATGAGCATACCTGAAGAACTTTTTCTGTTGTCTCGAGCTTCTTCTGTCAGCAACTTAACAGCAGCTTCAATATCATCTTGACCAGTGAGAAACACCAAAATGTCACCAAATGGCTCCTAAAAACAATTAAAGTGGTTATTAGGGTTTATCCCATTATTTGCCAATGAAGTACCACCATGCAAGGTTGTCAAAAGGATGACTCAAATAAACCCCAAAAAGAAAAGGTATCCTCGTGACTAGTTTGCTTCTTTTTCTGGTCACTTAAGATATCAACATTTTTTTTTTTTTCATAAGAACATGCATGCCAGGTCTACTTTTCTCAGTATCCTTGCAGGGTTCTGAGCTATATATGTCTAGTACTACCAATAGCTTCCATTCAGAGGCAGTTAATAAGTGGCCAAATGCCCAAAAATTATCCACGAACTCATACCCAAGGGACAAAATAACCTCACTTATCAAACGACCCAAAAAAGATTTAACTTTTGATTGAGAGAATAATGCATGCACAAACTTGTAATAACCTCACTTTTCAAGCAATAAGAAAAAAAATACACAAACTTTTAATTAAGGGACAAAAATTTCCACCATTACCTTTTCCAGTAAAAATGATTATGCAGAATTAGGCACGACTAACACCAGCGACATTTACAATGAACACATCAGCTGAACCTAACCAATGCCATGTATTTCTAACAAAAACGATATCAATTGAACAGGGTTTTGGCTTCTTTCTTTCAAAGAAGAGAGAGAGTTTAGCCCCAAATCAAGTTTGCAAATTGGATGGGTAGGATTGTGCCTCAAACTGAGTATGCAAGTAGGATCATAGATCATTGATTTTAAGCTAATTTGTGGAGAATAAGCAAATCCTGAAATTCAAATCCTGATGTTTAATTAGCATTTCAAATTTGCAAATCAGGGTTTCAAATAATTGATGTTTGTTAAATTGTGAGAGGGTTATTATGGTCATCAATACTAAAATGGTTATTATGGTAATTAAATGTTATTAAATTAATAATAAAAGTGTGAGGAGTGGCCAACCCTAATCAGTTTGTATGCTCTCCTCTTTTGTTCTATATCCAGTTCTACATGATATCAAAGCAATAAAAATAAATCTAGTCATTGCGGGCTCAGATTTGACATTGGCAAGAGTCGTTCAGCCCAATTTGGCATCACCCAGTCCTCTTAAGTCCAGATCTGATGCCCGCAAGCATAGTCAGCTCAGATCAGGCGTCGTCCAGCATCGTCTAGTCCCATCTAGCTCAACTCTAGTGCCATCCGGCGTCGCGTGGTCTCGTTCATCCCAGACCCAACGTCGACCAGCCAAGATCCGACACCAGTAGAGCTCGCGTCCCTCCCTGCAAACTGATCTGAGCTACTTGGTCCTCTAGAGTTGGTTCATGTGTTTGCTATTCTCTATGTTCTAAATAAAAATACAAAAATAAAAAAATAAAAATTGCAATAGCTTGCTTGATAAAGCTGCTGACTCTATTCACCTCAAAATTGATGTTGGATAAGGTGGTTTCTATTTGGGCATAATCTACAGTTTTGGTGTATGTTTTGATGAAATAGATGAATTTGATTGAAGTGTCATGGAGATTTGGACTGTTTGAAGCAAATCGAGGCAATTTTTTGAATTGTTTGTGGGACTTGATTCTGATTATTGGCTGAAATTCTTGTGTTATATTGGTACACATTGAGTTATGGCAGAGAATAAAGGTTTAGTGGCTGAGGTTGTGTCTACATCCTCCAGTTGTTTGACAAAGAAGAAGTTAGAAGGTATCACCAATTTATAGCAATGGAGGAAAATATCACCAATTTAAAGCAATGGAGGAAAATCGTTCCAAGTTTTTTTTATATATAATTTATATACATATAATATATAAACACATAATATATGTTAGTATTGACTGGGAAGAGACCACCAAAGCTCTTCTTGTTACTCTTTATTTATAGAGTTAGTTCTTGTTAGTTTCATAACAGAATCATCACATTGTTCATGAAAATTAAGGTAAACAGATCTATTGATATTTACCTCTTTGAATATTGCACGTGAAAACATGTGTGAGAAACTGTGGATGTCAGAATCCTTGGTCAAATGTTGACCTCCAGGGAACCGGACCGAACCCAAGTTGGATGAATTTGGTTGTTGACCTCCGGGGAATCCCAGGTATTGATATTGATACAGTGAAAGAGTTGCAGGACTACTTGAATGTCCTTTATTCTGGACAAAATAATCTTTCAAGGATTTATGAAGTATCCCACAAATTTTCTAAGGCTAGTAGAAATGGTTGGCCACTTACCCAGTATTTTGCTGATTTTAAATGGATGTATAAGGAGTTTAATTCTCTGCTACCCATTACCTCATGTTAAGAAAACACAGGAGCAACAAGAGCAATTGGCTGTTAAGGGATTCTTTAGGATGACTAGGATCAATGTATGATGCAGTCTGTCCCCAAATACTAGGAGAAGATAAGGTAACTTCACTTATTGAGATGTTTGCTGAGTCTTGAGGGTCTGATGTGAACCACCTAAGGATGCATTCTCCACAGGTGATAGCTCAGCCTTGGCAATCACAGTGATGGTTGAGGTCATAGTGGTGGCCAAAGTGGTGGTGGTGGCCGTGGTTTTGGTAGAGGCCAACCACCCTCATCTAGTAACACTTCTAGTGACACAAGTAATACCAGACTTGTCATTTCTATGATTTACCTAGACACATTCAAAGATTCTATTAAAAGCTTCATGAAAGGCCCCCTCAACAAACTGTAGCTAACTTAGCCACTGCATTAAAGTATAATACCTCTTTGCAGTTCTCTAAAGGAGGAAAGGTAATCAGAATGGCGGAGAAGGGGTTGGCCAAGTACAATTAGTTCCAGATTTCTCAGTCGATTTCACAGTCCTCATCCACAAATACTTTCGTCCAGACAAGTAGTGCAACAATGTGTCTTTCTTCTGCCTCTTGCCCCTAAGTCATTGATTCAAGTGCTATCGATCATATGAATGAAGTTTCAAGTATCTTTTCTAACATTCACGAGTCTATGTCCAATGTTACATTAGCTGATGATTCTTTATCCACAGCAAAGGGGATAGGCACGGTTCTTCTGACATTCTCCATATCTTTATCTTCAGCCATATATCTCCCAAGTTGTCTATTTAACCTTATGTCCGTAAGTCATCTTACAAAAGATATAATAGTTCTATAACTTTCCATCCTGATTCCTTTGTTTTTAAGGTTTTGAAGACAAGAAAGATGATTGATAAAGGACATCGGAGGGCTATACTTGTTTGATGATACTACCAATATTGCTTGTTCCGTGACTTCCCCAAATTAGATCCATTGTCGTTAGAGCCACCCCTCCTTGGAAAGTTTAAAGAACTTAGATTGCCAGTTTCATTCTTTATCTAGTCTTGAGTGTGCATCATGTCAGTTTGAGAAATTGCACCATATAAGTTATCATCAAGAATCAATAAGCAAGCTTCCCAGCCGTTTGTGTTAGTTCATTGTGATGTATAGGGTCTGTGTCCTACTTTTACTAAGTTGGGTTTCAAGTATTCCGTTACTTTTGTAGATGATTACTCAATAGCCTCTTGGTTATATCTAATGAAAAGTTGTTCTGAGTTATTTTCTGTGTTTTGTCCAATGCACAAAGTACGTACTCAATTTTCAATTCCTGTGGGTATTCTTCGAAGTGATAATGCCAAGAATATTTTTCTACTCCTCTTTCTGAATTCGTGACCCAAGAGGGCATTCTTCATCAATTTTTCCGTTCTACTACACCACAACAAAATGGTGTCACCAAAAGGAAGAACAGTAACTTGTTAGAAGTTGCTCGATTATTAATGTCTGTAATAAAGGTAGACAAATCCTTTTGGGTTTACGCTCTTATGATTGCAGGTTATCTTATCAACTGCATGCCATCCTCTATTCTTAAGGGTGCAACTCCATACTCTCTTCTTTTTCATTCTAAATCCTTGTTTCATTTACTACCTCGTATATGGTTGTCTACTATATTCGTGACCATTGTCTACGGCTTTCCAAACTAGACCCTCAGTCTCTTAAATGCTTTTTCATTGGGGCATTCTTGTACACAAAAGGGTTACCATTGTTATTGTCCTTCTTTGCATAAGTATTTTACCATTGCAGATTTTTCCTTCTGTGTATATTGTTTATTCTGATGAACAATGGAGCCTCTTACAGTGGATGATGATTCCTTTACATATGTTATTGTGAAATCCACTTCAGATTCTCCACCAATTCCTCTACCTACCCAACACATATACAATAGAATCCTCCTCAGCATGTGGAGGCCCCTGCAAATGTACCTTCGCTTATTTCGTCTTCTTCATCCTCTGAGTTTGAGGTAAGCCTATCACACACTAACCTTGATATCATTATTGCACATTGCAAAGGAATTCATAGTAGTACCCAGCACCTTATTGCACAATTTGTCTGTAATTCTGGTTTGTCCACCTCTTTTTGGGCTAGTCTGGTCACCATTAATACACATCCTATTCCTAAAACTATTGCTAAAGCATTATCTAGTCCAAGCTAGAGGATAGCTATGGACGAGGAACTATTAGCATCGGATCAAAACTAGACTTGAGATCTTGTTCATCTACATGCAGGTAAGACTACTATTGGATGTAAATGGGTGCTCATTGTTAAGTTTAATCCTGAAGGTTCTCTTATTCACCACAAAGCAGATTGGTTGCTAAAGGTTATGCAGAGGTTTATGGGGTCAATTATGATGATACTTCCTCTCCAGTAGCTAAGATTGAACTCTATTCACCTTTTACTTTCTTTGGCTGCCTCTGCTTGTTGGCCTCTTTTTTTGCTTGATGTATGCCTTTCTTCATCGTGATTTAATTGAAGAGGTGTATATGGAGCAACCACCCAAGTTCGTTAATCAAGGGAGTCTGGTCATGTCCACCGTTTGAAGAAATCTTTACATGGTTGAAGCAGTCTCCCAGAACTTGATTTGGGAGGTTTACTAAGGCGGTGCTCCAATTAGGACTGCTTAAATGAAGTGGAGATTGTTCTATGTTTTCCTATGTTTCTAGAGCTGATCAGATATTTCTTGTAGTTTATGAGAATGATATTGTCATAACTGAAGATGATTCCGCAAGGATTTATGAATTGAAACTGTATTTGTAACAGCAGTTTCTAACAAGGATTTAGGATGGCTTAAGTATTTTTTGGGTATCAAAGTGGCACAAGCGAAGAAAGGTATTCATCTCACAAGTATGTTGCATGTTTTGGATTTGCTTATAAAGACAAATATGCCAAGAGCTAAACCACTAGATACACCAATGGAAGCTGGCTCGAAATTGATGGCAGAGGATGGCAAGCTATGAGATGATTCGGAAAGGTATCAAAGACTTGTTGGAAAACTAAATTTTCTTACTGTCACTTAACCTGAATTCCTTTCTTGTGAGTGTTGAGTCAGTTTATGTCTACCCCCGTACCTCTCATTAGGATGTTGTAGTCAAAATTTTTGAAAAAAGCTCTAAGTTGTGTTCTCTTCTATAGTGATCATGGTCACAAAAGGGTGGAAGCATTTTCAGATGCCGATTGGTCCAAGTCTCCTACAAAATGGAGGTCTACATCGGGTTACTGTACCTTTGTGAGAGGAAACCTAGTATGTTGGATGAGTAAGAAGCAAAGTGTTGTGGCTTGATCTGGTGCAGAATCGAAATACAAAGCTATGGCTCAAGCTACTTGTGAGAGTCTGGATGCATCAGCTATTAGTTGAACTTGGATTCAAAGATCTTGCGACAATGGAGTTGTTGTGTGATAATTAGGTAGCTATCCATATTGCTTCAAATCCAGTATTTCGCAAGCATACCAAGCATATTGAAGTTGGTTGTCACTGTGTCTGTGAGAAGTTTCAGGCTGGAGTTATTTCTACTAGTCATGTTAGGACTGGTGAACAGCTAGCTGATATCTTCATCAAGTCTTTAGGGACTAGTAGGGTTGAGTATATTTGTAACAAGCTGAGCATACTTGATATCTATGCTTCAGCTTGAGGGGGAGTATTAAAGTGTGAGAGGGTTATTATGGTCATGGACGGGGAGTGTTAAAGTGTGAGAGGGTCCTCCTGACCATTAAATTTTATTTAATTAATAATAAAAGTGCGAGGAGTGGCAAACCCTAATCAGTTTGTACGCTCTCCTCTTCTGTTCTATATCAATTTCTACAATGTCGAATCAAGCAAATAATCCATTATAATCAAACTGAAACAAAATTGTTTGGGCTCAACTGACATGTCATGTGACACCCATTAGCCACATCAGATGCACAGCCAAAAAAAAAAAAACTTTTCTAGACAGAAAAGTCTACAGTGGATATTTTAGTCCTGGAGTAAAAGTTCATGTTAATATTTGGGTCATTTGAAAGGTGAGGTTATTTTTGTCTCAAGAGTATAAACTCATGGACATTTTTTCCCTCAAGCAAAAGTTCGTGCTTTTTCAAATCATTCAAAAAGTGGGTTATTTATGTCCCAAGGGTATAAGTCCCACGCCTTTTTTGTGGCATTTCACTGTTAATATCATAGGGGAACATAGAAAATTAAGAAGTATGACCTAGAAGTATAGATTTGATCACAAGGTTATCATAAAGAAGAAATATGCAAAAGCGTTTACCTTGTCATGAATCAACAACACTGTTGAAACAGCAGCCTGTATATAGTCTGACACCGGATCCTCGACATAATGAATTTGCACATTAAAACCTCTACCCTGAAGATCAGATCAATTTGTAAGTTGTTCATGCATAGTAACTGTAACCGCTTGAGATGTGTGCCCACTTGCACACCATCTCTTTCAGTGGAGAGGGAGGGGGACACAGAGAGAGAGAGAGAGAGAGATAGGCACCTCAACCGAGAGGATTGCAGGTTCCATAGCCAATGCAGGTTCCTCACCTTGTAGTCCTCGACGCCTTCTGCCAGATTACAACATACAGAAGACAATAGCCATATTCAACTCTAAAAACTTAAATAAAAAACTAAGTTTACGAGAATACTTGACTTAACATGGACCCTCTCATTTCCTCTGCATCATGTAGAATTTACAAGACAGTATTTGGTTAAGATCAGAATGCACATGTTAAATTATTAGAGTGCAATGTCCTGACCAAGCAAATACAACGGTGAATAAAAACCAACTTTCAGTCACGGTCACAACCAAGAATTGGTTTTAATTGCATTTGAAATAATCAAAATTGCTTTTGACTCCGGTTTTATATCATCTTGTTTTAAAATTGCTTTTATATGCATCTCATTTGTAATTTATAATGATGTTCAGCATAATCTCATTAAGCTCAGCCAGACATAGTTGAGATAATTTTTTACCGTGAGTTCACAAACCGGAATGCTTTGATGTATGTGACACCTGATTGATTTGATCTCACCAAACACATGTTATATTGTCTTTTCCTCTTAATTAAGCAGCACAACATGCTTTAAGCTACAGCCTTTTGCGTGCATAACCCCGCCTACTTGCTATTGAGGTTAAGGACCACATCTTAAGGTGTTAACTTGTCTTTATCTCTATGACCATTACTGCATTTTTGTTTTCTTCTTTGTCATAAGAATGGTATTGGGTGCGCATTTTTCTCCATTTTTTACTTAGAAGCAGAGCATCTATGTATTTGCAAAGTAGCACCGCTATACCGCGGAATTATGAGATTGGAAAGTAGAGGTTTTTTTCTTAAGGAAAATATGCTGATAATTGTGATGTATTTGCAAATATTACACCCTTACGTGATATTCTGGAAAAAAAAAACTAAAATTAAATGAGTGAACCTGGGTATAATCTATCCCAACTGACATAAATACTAACAAAGAATCAAAAGTTACTTCCCAATAACAGGATGAACATCAGACCGCTAAAGGGTGACACTACTCTTAAAATCCAAAACTCTCAAAAATAAAACAAGTGACTAACACCTTACCAAAAAAACACAAAAAAAGTGACTAACAACCATTTGGATTGAAAGAACAGGAACCCACTGATATTCAAATACATAATGAGAAAACTGGAAATCAATAAATGTGCAATTTTTGAGCTTTTGAGCAGGGTTTTGCAGACTAGATCTTATGCTCAAAGCATGAGTAAGGGTCTGCTTTTGCAGCTTATTCTTCAATCATGACTCAAAATCAAACTATATCCCAGTTTGGACAACACATCAAAGAGCTCTGATTTGGCCTAATCATGATCAGAGTTCATAAACATGTCCAACTAGAGCTAAACAGGAGCCAATTAGTCCAGATCAGTGCAGCATTAAAAAGATTTATGAATGCAGGGCACATCAAATGAAAAGCACTTCCAAATAAATTAATATCTCTTCTTGATTGCAATATTAAATGAATTGTCATATTCATTCAAGCTTGCATGGCAAAAAAAATCCTCAAAACAGAAACACAACCAACCAAAATCAGACAAAACTTAATCCAAGGGCAGGTAAATGTGTCGAAGAAAACCTGGCTTGGAAGAAAGCGGACATAGATTTAGCTTCAATAGTGGCCGAGGATATGATCAACCGCAATTCAGGTCGACGTCGTTGTATCTGAATTAAGAACTAGAAATTAGTCTAAACTAGAAAAACCGAAGTTCTGAAATTGCTTCCTGAAAACAAGTAAAATACGGCTATAAGATAGCTGTATTACAACCAACACAAAATGTCCTGGTTGTACAAAATAATACCTTCTTCAGAAGACCCAGTAGGATATCAGTTGAAATAGACCTTTCATGGGCCTCATCCACCATTATGACACTGTTTTCACAACAGATGATGATAAAATAATATTATAATTGCCTCATAAACACAGTTAACAACAGAAATTAATCTAAGTATAAACAGGCAAAAGGTCAGACAATATAAAATATTTTTGAAACCCAAAATCCCAACTTTTTAGAATATACAAATATCGGAGAGTAAGTAAAGTCATGACATTTATTTGTTTACATTTTTCACCCTTAAAAGTTTTAGTATTGATATTCTTTTCCTTCAATGCACTGAAACCCTCCTACTTGATTATCTATTGGGCTCTCTCTAAGATTGCATCAAGAAGAGCTGCTAGTTTTCAAAATAATCACTGCTAAGCTAAGTAAACATCTTTTGATGATAACAGTCATCCTAATATAGCAGTATTGCACCCATCTCACTTCTGATATCAGACAATCTAGATCCACCAAAACAGAAATTATTTGGCAATGCAGAATTTTGCTTTAAAATATTTAAGCAACCATTCTTAATAGGAAGTAATCTACTCTGTGGAAGCTTGTGTGTGCATAGGCACATGCAAAAACCAAAAGCTACACTGCAAGTAGACTCATGGGTTTGTTGCAGATATTCAAGGTGACACATCTCGCCATAAGCAATCTCCTTTATTTTGATAGGTCGTAGAGGACTATACTAAAAATATAATCCTAGTACATCAGAACAGACAACTTAATAAAGAGGAAAGGAAGAACAAAATAAGAAGACATTGCTACAAGATTTCTTTTGAACAAAATAAGACATGACTGGAGAAAGATGAACAAGGGACAAATAGAAGATACAAAATAGTAGAACCAGAAGTTTCAAATCCCCCAAACAATCTTTTGTTACAAATGTGTCATGTAAACTAATCAGAGCCTTGCTACAAGATTTCTTTTGAGCTTGAATCAACCACAAAGGCTTTTATTAGGGAAATTGTATAGCGTTTCTATGCACGACCAAGAGAAATTTTGAAGATAATATTACAAAGTTTCAAAGTGAAGTCTCCATGAAGAAAAAGGCGATCAACAGATTTGCCCACACGTTTTCACATACAACAACAATGCCAGATTATATAATTATGCTTTCTGACAATATCGGTAGTAAGAATCTTAATTCAAGCAATGCTCCAACAGAAAAGGAAATTCTATAAGGAATCTGAAGAAGCCAACTTGCTTTAGAGAGGAAGGGCCAGGGGAGAAATTTCCCAAGATGTTGTAAAAGATTTAAAGCTAAGGCTCTAACTACTGGGTGGATGGCATGCAATCTCATCTTATCTTGACCAACAAACTTCAGCAGAATACGGAAGAAAGAAAGCAGTCCATAAAGGAAACTCCCAACAATTTAACTACGTATAAAGCAAAGTACCAATGAACATTTGACCTCCCGGAAACATATAGTTTGACACGATCACATTGAGCCACCAAAGTAGAAAACTCGGTCTTTTGGAACTCACATCCATCTCAACTAGACCAATAGACATTGAGCATGATATGATTAATCATTTAAAGGAAAGAGTAATACTTAAGCTGGCATCACATGAACAGAGAAAAGGAGCAGTCGATGGAAACACAGAGTTCAAAGTGATCTCTATGTGCATATGGATTTCTGCATATACAGATGCTTCTTCTTGAGCATGGTCGCATGCACGAATACGAGAGAGAGAGAGAGAGAGAGAGAGAGAGAGAGAGAGAAGATAAGGGAAGACATGAGACGGCAATTCAAAGATAGTACCTATACTTAGTCAAAAGTGGATCCTCCATCATTTCCCTGAGTAGCACCCCATCTGTGAGAAACTTGATCAGGGTTCCCTGTGCCAAAAGAAAAATAAAACATAAAAATAAAAAGAATGTCACCAAAAAAGAGTATTCAAGCAGAAATTAACTTTTGTAAGTCAAACCAGGCTCAAGAAACAATTTTTCTAAATTCTGCATGATCCTATAACAGGCAAAGCACAACAACTCAAAAGGTAACTCAGCCACAGGGAAAGCGGAAAACTGACTGTACTGGTAGCATCTTCAAACCGTATTGTGTAGCCAACTTCCTCTCCAAGCTTGACTCCCATTTCTTCAGCAACTCTTGATGCAACAGCCTGTCACCCAATATTTGAAGCTTAACAGCATAAAAGGACTAATGCTAATAGAGATCAGGCTATAGACAAGCGAGCATAAAATAAAGTCTAAACTTGTGGATTATTCAATTTCATATGGTAGGCAGGCAAGTCCAAAAATGCTGAATCTACTACAGAACATGATGGTTAAATATTGATCCTGCAATTTAGAATTCGTAATGCAGACAGTTTAATATAATAAACTTAGCACATGAAGTGGACAAGTAAAAAGCTCAAATCCAATACAAAGTAGGCTTTCTTCTTGACCAGTAATAGGCAGTCTTGGAAGTGGCAAATGAGCAAGAAACATAGTGAGCAGATGCATAATTATAGAGCAACTTAATGTATGACCTGGACAGCCAGTCGTCTCGGCTGTGTACAAGCTATTACACGCCCACCATCAGCCCAACCTGCTTCTTTGAGGTACTGCATTTACCAAAGTAAATCACAACCATCAAAATTTTAAGCATTTCATAATCAAAGGATGAGAAGGTTCCAAATAAGATAACTAGGAACTAAATTCAAGAGGCAATGGAAAGATGAAATAAAGGCTATCATTGTTGAGAGGCCACACAAATTCTCTTTTAATCGTTAGATGATACGTCATGGACCATGGTGGCCAACAACATTAAAGGAAACTACAAGTCTTGATTTTTGTTCTCATTCGAGAATATGTATCACAAGCATAGGCATGACAAACAAAATCCATAAATTATTGGTTCTGAAAACCATAAAACCAGCTTCACTCTAATAGACAGTGAATGTAATCACCAATGCTTCAAGTATTTAACTATTCAACCAACAAATATCTCTGATGCCAACAGAACATAAAGCTCAGACAACTTTTATTAAAAGATTCTTTTACAAAATTTCACGAAAGCACCACCCTGACATTACAGGCAAAGTAAATCCTTTATTTGCTCCAATAGCGGGAGTGTCAATCCTGTTGCCAACCCCATGAACAAACCTGTATTTTACAATGTTTCAATTCTCGCAAAGAATGCTATCAATCTCAAAATTTTCCCTCCTCTCCATATATGTACACCCTATATTCTATTCTGTTCCCAACATTCAGATTTCATCCAGGACACCATCTGTACATATTTACATAAAAGTATACGTTCATTCATAAGACATCATTTCTCACTCTCCAAGTATGCCAAGCGAAACCATTCCAAACAATAATTGTAAAGTGACGAGAAATTTTAACAATGTTACTCCCAACAAACAACGATATGGAGGCTACAAAGCTATATGGGGTGCTTACTACCGAATTCAAGAACATAGGGCAACATTCTGCATCGCCTTCTAAGACCAATCTCACAGTTTCATAGACAGCAAACAAAGGCCAAAAAGATGACAGAGCAGACACAGAAAAGGGTCAAATAGAGAACAAAGGAACAAAAGATTTGGAAACAACTGAAGAGAATCTAAATTGAAATAGCATTCCCTAGTGTTTCCCAGAGTGAACTCGGCTCTGAAATTTATAAAACCATGTTGGTACCATCTCCGAGAAGTGTCTTGTGACTTGCATCAAATAAAACTACACCTCCATCTTATCATGACACATTCTGCATCTTCCTATTTGGGATCTCTAACCTCCAGAGAAGCATAAAGAACACTGAGCAAATCGACCCAAATCAAGAAAAACACAAACCTGTGGAATCTGAGTGGTCTTCCCACTACCCGTCTCCCCAACTACGATGGTGGTCGCATGGGTCTCCACCAAATAAAGAAAGGCGGTCCTGTACTTGTACACAGGAAGCCTTTGCCTCTGCCTCTCGAAACTAGCATACCCATATCTAGGCACAGGCAAAGCACAACACCCACAAAAAATTATCGTCAACACTCCATTTTTCCCCCACCATCTTGCGCATATCAACGAACACCCAATACGCGGGCGATTCGAAACGAAAACTGCGAGAAGGGACGTACCCGGAAGAGGACGAAGAGGCGAAGCCGAGAGGAAGAGGACGCCGCCTTCTTCGTCGTCAATTAGCCGAGGCTTCTCGGTCCCCGGCTTCCAGAATTGCGCCATTCAGTGGGTTTGTGTTGTAGGGAGGATTGCGTTTTCCCGCTTCGAAGGGTGTCGGTCGGACACGAGCATGCAAACAAGACTCGGAGCTGAATATAACGTACGGCCAGGTGGGTTCCGTCGTAGGTTTAAAATCCCCGATCGCCTTGTCGATCTCGGGAGTCCTGGTTGCTATGCAATGTGGATTCGACTTGCGTACGAGGCATTTGTACAGTTGCCGACTTCATCCCGAGTCACGCATCCAGTGTCGTGATGGTGGCTGACTTGCTCTTTTTGCCTGAAACTAAAAAGAATATAAATCCATTTGTTAAGATTAATTAATTTTTTTTATTTTTTAAAGCAGATTAGTAGCCAGATAATAGATTGAGAACAAAAATGAGAACTAAGAAAATGTTTACTTCTTTATTCCTAAGAAGAAAAAGAGAAATATAGTCATTTTAAAAGAAAAAGCTCAATATAACCTAATACTCGTCTTTACGCAATCAACACAAAGTCCAATCTCCCGACCTAATTCGGGTCCCCATTTTTCCAAATAATAAATAAATAAATTCAGAAATTTAGGGAAAAAATTAGAAATTAGAGTTGCAGTAGTTTTACTAGATTTTAGTTTAATTCTAGTTTAAAATTAGTTTAGCACAAAAAAAAGTGAAAATCTTTTGATGAAAATTGTATTCAAAATTGAATAAGCTTTTAGGGCTTTATCTATATGGATTTTTGAATGTCGTTTTCTTTTAGAGACAATTTTAGATTGCGAAAACTTGGCGACTGCAAGCAACATTTGTTCTTCTTCTTGTAGCTAAAAAAGCTCAAAAGGTTTATGCACATGTTTATTATAACATGCAAAAATTTATTATCAAACTCCTCATATTGTGATTTAAAAACTATTGAGACTCTCTTGTATTATTTCTAATCATCCATTTTTAACTAACTATTACGTTGAATTTTCTTTGGCCATCTTATAATATCTTGATAAATTAAATCCTTAGAAAAGTCTAGTTTAATCTAAACATGAAATGTTAAGTCTCCACTAACACTTTTATAATTGAATGAAAAAAATTGGGAATAGAAATTTTTAGGATCATACAAAACGCATTTATGTTCTTTTTCTATTCCGACAATAGAAATTTTATACAATTACCAAATGCATTCTTCTACTAAGAAACTCATCTAGGGATTAGAAATAGAAACAATTATTTATAAATAAATATTATTTGTGGAAACATAAATATTACCAAACACACTCTTAAAATACCAAAAATTGTGTATGATGCCAAAAGTTTTTGCCATATTATTTAGGTGTCAAATCAGAGATAAAACGTGCTTAAGTGCTAAGGCAAGAAAATTCCCACCAAAATTAACACGACTTTTTTAATTAAATGTTTTATATGAGGTGGCATTATATTTAAAAAATCCCATTCATGTGGACTTGCAAAACAACGCCCACTTCATCCAAAGTGGCACCATAGTCCCCAAATGACGTCGTTTCATGAGTCGACAAAAAACGATACTACACCAATAGTCCCCAAACGACGCCATTCCATGGCTCAACAAAAACCAACGCCCTTCCTTCTGTCATGTTCAACCCTCGGTCACCTCCTCACCGTCATAGCTCGCCCACTTTCGCTGTTGAACACCGTCGGTCTCCGTCGTCACCACCTGTCGTCACGCCCGTGTCGGACTGAGATGACTCTCTTTCTATCTCCAGCCCCTCTTCCGAGATCTCTCTTCCTCTACAATCTCCTCATCGAATTGAAAGATGTCTCTTTTTGGTTAGCATCGCACAATGAATGACCAAATCACAACACCTCAATCAAAATGACATCAATTTAGATCTCAATTGGCCATCGAAGGGCAGAATCTACGGATGATACGATATGCAATGCACCCGAAACACTTCTTTTTCCCCCACGCGGGTGATTCGAAACAAAATTGCGAGGAAGGACGTACCCGGAAGAGGACGAGGAGGCAGAAGCCGAGAGGAAGAGGACGCCCCCTTCTTCGTCGTTGGTTAGTCGACACTTCTCAGTCCTCGGCTTCCCGACTGCGCCATTTAGTGGGGCTTTGTGGGGAGGATTGCGTTTTCCCGCTTCTCGGTTCACTTCGAGCGATGTCATGTAAACAAAGACTTGGAACTGAATATTTCTCCTAGGTGGGTTCCTTCGTAGGTTTAAAATCCCCAGTCGCTCTTTCGATCTCAGGAGTCCCGGTCGCTGTGCCATGTGGATTCGACTTTCGCACGAGACACTTGTACCATCGCCCACCTCATTCCAAGTCACGTCCGGTGTCCGATGGCGACTGACTTGCTCGTCAGGGAGAACATAGAAGTCTCAAAAGAATCGCGTCAAGTGCCAAAAGTTTTAGTCGAATTATTAAGTGCCAAATTATAAGAAAAATGATCCTAAAACGACAACGATCAAAGTTTTAGTCGAATTACTTAAATGCCAAATTTAAAAAAAAAATGACGAGAAATTCTAAACAAAATTTATACATGACTTTTTTAATTAAACTTTTTATATGAGTTGGCACCATAGTCCCGAAATGATGTGGTCTCATGGGTCAACGAAAAACGACGTTGCACCAACAGTCCCAAAACGACGCCATTCCTCAGCTCAACAAAAAACGACGCCCTTCCTTCTGTCGTGTTCAACCCTCAGTCACCCTCCTCGCCGTCACACCTTGCTGACTTTCGCTGTCGAACTTGGTCGGTCTCCATCGTCACCACCTGCTATCGCACTCGCGTCTAACTAAGGTGACTCGCGCTATCTCCAGCCCCTCTTACAAGATCTCTCTTCCTCTACATTTTCCTCGTCAAATTGGAAGATGTCATCGCACGACCAATGACCAAATCACAACACCTCAGTCAGACCGATATCAATTCAAATCTCAATGGACCGTCGAAGGGCAGAATCTCCAAACAATATGACATGCAATGCACTCGCACGATGAAAAAAAACACTAACGCAGAGAGAGAGAGAGGATTGGGGAGAAAGGAGAGAGACGTCACCAATCTTCGTAGGCGGTGCTGGGGTTTGCAGGGGATTGGGGAAGGAGCACCATCTCTCTCTACCTATTTTCTCTCTCTGGATTTAGGGTTCTTGGGGGAAAGGCATTCAACAACGCCGCTTATGCTTTAGACGCTGGTCGGACACTTTGGCGAGCCACGTTAGCTAAAGATACTAATTATTAAAAAAAAAAAAAAATAGGGTCAGCCAAACGTACCGGAGTTGACACTGAAAATATCGTTTTTCAAAAAAATTAGTATTAAAATGATAAAAAAAAAAAAAAAAAACTGACACTAAAGTGAGAGCCATACATAGCTTTTGATACTTCTAATGTCCTTCTCCCCGCTCGTCAAATTGCTAGTATGAAACTATCCTAAAGATCAGGGGTTGCCAACATAGGGTCACTCAAATATTGTCCTCGCTTGCATGTAAGGAAATTATCACTCCTCGCATTTTTTTACTTAAATGAAAGGGAATTGTCCTCATATACTTATTACTCTAATATTCTAATGCAATATTTGTGTAATTTTTTGAGTGACATTAAAAGATTTACGATCAATTTTAAAATGTCGGTGAGGCCCTAACTAATGAAAAATAGGGCAATGATATAGTCGGCATCACTATCGGGGTTACAGGAGCATTTTATCGGTTCGCTTTTCCAAGGGCATACTACAATTGCCTCAAAAGATGCGAAGTTTACCTCATTTTCTAACAAATAGCAAAGGAAGTTGTGTGGTGCTAGTTTGGTGCATTATGTAATTCAGGGATTCAAAGAATGTCGGCAGGCCCTAACTGATGAAAAAATAGGGGTTTGAAGAATGCCGATGAGGCCCCCACCAATGAAAAATAGGGCACGATGTTGTCAACGTCTCTATTAGCGTCATGGGAACACTTTTTATCAATTCATTGTTACAAGGGCGGATTGCAATTACCCTAGAAGAGGTGAAGCTCATCTTGTTCCCTAACGAATGGAAAAAGAAGTTGTGTGATGATTGTCTAGCTAGCATGTTGTCTAGCCAGTATGTAATGTGGGGACTAGTGAGCTAGAGTAGAGAGGAACATTGAGTGCATTTGGGAATGGCTTTCCTAAGGCCCCTTAGGCATCCAAAGTCCTTTAGGGCAAACAAAGTGTGTTTGGCAAATTTCTTTTTGAACCCCATTTCCCAAATTCTAGCCTTCTAAAGGCTGAAAGCCCAAGGCAGCTTGTGGGGGTGCCTTGAGCTTTTGCCTTTTGGGTATGCTGAGCTACTGTTCATCATCATCATCATCTTCTTCTTCCTCTCCATTGAACAAGATCAACATGCTACAAGTGATACCTAACGAAGGGTAGGTAGTCACTGGTAGAGGTGTCAAAATGGGTCATTGACCCATTTATTGACCCATTTATAGTTAAATAGGTCATTACTATAAATGGGTCATTAATGGGTCAAGCCTTATTCCCCAAAGCACCCATGATGGGTTTTAAAAATAAAGAGGTTGAGATATATTGGTCTTAAATGGGTCTAAGAGCAGACCTATTTAAGACCCATTTATCAACCCATTAAAAATGAACCCATTTATTTTCACCCAAAAGCTTACAATCTCTCTCTTCTCTCTCTAACTTTACAAAAATATTTTTGTTTTAAACCGAAATTATGATTGTTTTTTATTTTTCTTTTCTTTTCCTTTTTCCTTTTTTCTTTCTTTTCTTTTCTTTCTTCTTCCTCTGGTCGTCGGCACGACGATGGCCGGCGACCGGCAAAGTGAGCCTCGAGCTCATCGGCGTTGGGCGAGCTCGAGCTCATCGGCGTTGGGCGAGCTCGAGCTCACCCCTCGCCGGATCTGGCGAGGCCGCCAACGCCCGACGAGACTCGAACTCGCCAGCGTTGGGTGAGCTCGAGCTTGCCCCAGCCTCGCTAGATCCGGCGAGGGGCGAGCTCGAGCTCGCCAGATTTGGCGAGGCGGAGGCCTCGCCGACATCCGGAGAGGCTCGAGGCTTGCCGGATCCGACGAGGGGAGAGCTCGAGCTCGCCCGACGCCGGCGAGCCTCGAGCTTGACCGATCTGGCGAGGCTCAAGCTCGCTGGCGTTGAGCGAGGCTTGAGCCTCACCAATCTGGCGAGCCTCGAGCTCGCCGGCGTCGGCAAGCGGGCGAGCTTGAGGCTCGCCTATGGTCGGCCGCCGGCCGTCGTCGTGGCCAGCTGCTGGCCAAAGAAGAAGAAGAACAAAAAAGAAAAAGGAAAAAGGAAAAAAAAAAAAAATATATATTTAAAAAATAATTAAAATTTTATTTTTTAAAAAATAAAAAAATAATTAAATTTCGATTTTTAAAATATTTATTTTAAAAATTATAAAAATTGTCCATTAAATTTGTGTTGTATAAAACTATTTTAGCAATACAATTTTTAAAAAAATAATATATATATATATAAAAAAAAGAAATAAGCTTGGAAGTATTTTAGTAATATAATCTTAAAAAAAAAAAACATAGGGAATAAGTTTTTCTAAATTTGGTTAAATGTGAAAATTATTAATATGGGTTGGTTGGGTATGGGTTGGGTATGGGTCGGGTCGGGTATGGGTCGGAAAATTTACATTAGGTATAAATGGGTCATAAATGAGTTAATGGGTCAATTTGGGTCGGACCATTAATGACCCGACCCAAACCCAACCCGACCCACCCGTTTAACAGCTCTAGTCACCGGCAAAGGGCAAGCAATCGGACAACCTTTAGTGATGGTTGCGGCGACCTAGATCTATCGCACGACCTCTCGTGAAGCCACTTGAAGCCATGAGACCTTCGGCAACCTAGCATGACCTAGCCGCAACCCGGATCTAGGTTGGCGTAGGTCGTGCAACCTCGCCACGTAGGTCGCGTGACTGGTGACCCAGTGACCTAGATATGGGTATCACCCGGCGAGGTCGCGCGACCTTCGGCGACCTAGATATGGGTCACACGGGGTCGTGCGGAGGTTGCAACCATCTGGTCGTGCTTTGGCTAGGGGTCGCGCAACCTCTAGTGACCTAGATCTAGGTCACGCGAGGTCGTACGGAGGTTGTGGCCGCCTAGTCGCACCTTGGCTAGAGGTCGTGCGACCTTCGGCGACCTAGATCCAAGTCATGCTAGGTTGCACAGAGGTCACGGCCGCCTAGCTGCCCCCTGGCCGGGGGTCACCCAACCCCAGGCTGCCCTCGCCGATGGTCTCTAGGGGTCATCTGAGGTCTTGCAATCTCATAGGTCGGCCGACAGCGACAAATTTCGATCGTCGACAACCGCCTGCCCTAGCTGGTCAACTTTTTTATTTTTCTATTGACGATTTTTTTTTTTTTTTTGTTAATTATAAAAGTCTTTTATAAATATAATCTCTCCAAACGCTATTTTACTCAAAGTTACTTCTATTGTCGGAGAAAAAGAGGAGTTTATCATGAAATTCCGATGTTACCGCTGGATTTACTCTCAATTGTCACGAAATGAGAAGAAGTTAAAGCATAATATTTAGTTGTCAACACAGCTTTAATTGATAGATAGATAGATGCAAAGAGAGATAGATAGGTATCTGGTATGCATTGTAGACAGAGAATTGTAGGTAAAATAAGAAACTAATTCACGATGAGAGAATTAATACGTAATTCCCCTCATAGTTTAGTGGCTACACAATATAGCTAAACAACGCGGATAGACACATGCATATATAAATAGGAAATTAGGAGAAACTCATAAATCTCCTGGTGCTTGTATTTTGTGAATAAATGTTCGGTTTATTCTCGGGCGATTGGATAAGAAGCTTGTGATGCGAGTCCACATTTTCCTTTAGAACTACCATTGCCTCTTTGAATCCTCATGTAACCGCGTTCACCCCATGTCTCGCCCCACGAGTTCCGAATCTTCCAGAACTTGGTTCCGTCCTCGCTCGTCCCATACCCGACCACGACCACCGCGTGGTCCATCTCTCCACTGCAATCCCCATTGAAGACGCCACTGCTATAGCTCTGGAACTCCCGCCCACTGGCAATGATTCCGACCGAGACTGGCTGCTGCACAACTGCCTTCAGGAGCTCGTCCTCACCATGCGGGACATCTGCGAAATTCTTGATCTGCGCTGCATGTTGGGCTGCTTTTCTCCTGTTGCAAGTCCCGTCTTTCCCTTGGTACGCATATGTATCCTCAGACGCAATTCCTTGGTTTTGAATTATGTACTTGAAAGCATCGTCAGGAAGACCGCCATCACAACCATAGCTTTCGCTGTCACAGTCAACTAGTTGTTGCTCGGAGAGCACCGGCAATTTACCGCTTGTGATCTGCGAGATTCCTTCTACTGCTGCTACTGCTGAGAATGCCCAACAAGATCCTGTACTCATAAAATTTGTTGACATTATAAGTGCGAAAAATCACATTACTTCTCTCAATTTTGCTGCCATTGCTGTCTGACTTTTCAAAACGGGTACGCTCCAAAAACTATTTCAAAATGGAAGTCAAAAATCAATCTTAATTGCATACAAGCCATTAAGATACTCACCACATTGACCTTGGTCCTTGATCGGATTTACGGCACCTTTCTTTACCCAGTCGATGCCATCAGGAACATCCCCAGTCAAATGTCGGTGGCTCAATGGCGTTAATTTGGGGGACTTTGGTTTCTTGGATGCTAAGTATCCCGTGTGGCTCCGGATGAACTCCTCATTGGTCAAGTCAGAAAATTGGTTTAAGCCCACCTTGAAAGTCCTATTCCTGGATGCGTTGGAGTCTTCGATGAATCGCAAGTTCTCCTCGAAAATCGCCTGGCGTTTCACCTTCTCCTCTGGGTCCTTGTAGGTCCGACCATGCTGGGCCATCCATTGCTCATGCTGCTCAGCAATGGTGGACTCGTGCAATGTGCGGACCGACATCGCATGCCATGCCCAGGTGCTAAGAATTAGGGCAAGGGAGATGATGAATTCGCTCTTGGCAGAAAAAGCCATTGCACCAGTGTAAGCCGGATGGTGTGTTTCTCAGTGTGATACTCAGAAGTGAATGATGAAATACCTGCACTGGACCATATATTTATGGGCTTGCTTGTGATAGCTGTACGCTATAATCGAGCCATGCAAAAATCTTCTTACGTGACTTATAAGGTTGAAAATTTGGTTCCCAGTTCCATATTCAATACGGAGATACGACTGACAAAACCATGCATGTCCGGATATGCGAAACTCTAGGGACAAGCGTAGAGGGCACAAGTTGTCATGTTGCCTCAATCAACTCACAAATTGTCTTTGTCCTTTAGTAGTCACATCCGCGTGGTCCTTTGTGGAATCCATAATTGGCATGAAGTGCCGTTTTAAGCACTCCATTCTTTTGCTGTGAATTTTGGAGATAGTTACCAAAATGAGGTTCTTACATTTATATCTTGATCTCTCCCAGCCTAAAGCAACGTTGCGGTTCAAAACCACTATATACTTATTGTCCTTCCATCACACGACATTTAATCCAGGCACATCACAAATTACTTTGTACTCATTATTACTAAGGGGAAAAGGCAAATGAGGAAAAAAAAGAGAAAAAGGGAAAAAATAAAGAAGGAAAAGAGAAAAAAATAAAAATAAAATAAAAATTCAAAAGATGTATTGAAATATTATTAAAATTGTCAACGCCAACGACAACCGTCCTACATGGCACGGCTACTATCCACATTAGAGATTTGCAACTAAAATTGGTCGAAGGAATTCAATTGGCAAAAAGTGAAAAAAGTTAGTATTGGATTGATAAAATTGAAATGTTTAAAATTAAATTGACAAAAGTATAATAATTTTAAGACAATTTAGTCAATTTTTCCTTTTTTGTTATGATACCGTATGAAATTTACTGAGGCCATTTCTAATTATTCTAAAAGTTTAAGCTGTTAGATAAATGTGAGGTTTAATATTTAAATAATAACACACTTCGTATGCTTACTTTGTACCATCTTACCATCTTATATTGGTAGTTTATCCATACAACATGATAGAATACAAAGTTAGAAAAATCCCAAAGCAAGAATCACAATGTTCCGATACACGAAGAGCATTTCACGTATTTTTCAGAAGGCAATATCTAAAATACAGGCCACAAGCGAAAGGAGAATTACAATAATCAAATATTATCATCTCATCTTACCATTCATGGCCACACTAAATGAGATCATATTAAGGCTTCATTTATTTTATCAATAATCAATTATTGAAAAATAAGTTTCTATAAACAATCGCTTGAATCACTTTAAATGATTAGTCCATAGAAAAAGTTTTCATTGTCAACAATTTTTGTCTAAATACTTTTTCAGATGATGAATTTTATTTTAGTCATTAATTTCTATAAGTAATGCAAGCGATAATTTTAATAAAATGTTTTCTAAATCTTCATTTTTTATGATAAACACACCATGAGTGTTGGAAAATAAGCAAAAGCATTTACAATTCAATTTATATGTGTTTTACTAACTTTCTTATTTCATAAAATACACAAAATTTAATCATTTTTTAAGCAATAACATGTCCAAAATTTTTTATGAACCAAGACAAGTCGGTAGAAATTTTCAAGATCCAAAAGGACATTACACAAAGATCACAGAGCCACACACACCCCAAGCTACAATCGGACCTTGCATGTCCGAGTTAGTAGATTTAAGAATTCTTCACACATGATGTCCAAGTTAGATCTCTAATTGTTTCACATGCAAACCATGATCATTTTACTAATGCTACTGTCAAATCAATAGAATCCTTGTGATCTTTGGTTGATTTTATTTTCCCAGCAACTTGGTGCTAACACCTTATTTATGTCATTGTCCAGAATATACTTGCAAAATTAGGATATGTGTCGTCCAAAATTTCTGGTTCTAGCTTTTCAAAAGAGACACGATCAAGACTTTCCAAATTTGTTGCTCTACCAGATTTTTCCCGTATCATGCATTTGAATTGTTAATACCCTACATTATTTAGATTGTCTATTGGTTTTTAGTATTTGCCTTCCTTATAGAAATAAATTGATTTTCAGATTTTATTTCTAGGTGCTTGACCTCAAGAGGTTTGTGCTTCGGTAAATATTATTGTCCCATATTTTTGTGAGGGAATTTTTTTTATTCCTCAAATGATACTGCACATACATTTCAACTCATGTGATGCTCAACTATTTTTTATGAAGAAAATGGTTTCCTATCTATTTGATTTTCATGAAATCGTGATGCTCAACCGGTGAAGCTTAAATGGCATCCCAAAAAGAGACATTCACCGCAAAGTGGACCGAGCATTTAACCAACTTGTATGTCAGTTTGTTGGTAAAAGAGGTCAAAATAGGTAATCGCACCTCTTCTACTTACAAACAGAGTGGAATAACATACGAACTGAATTCAATAAACAAACGGGGCTCCAATATACTCAAGTACAGTTGAAGGACAAGGTGAACAATTGAAAAAATAGTATGGTAGTTTTAAGAAGCTTCTTTTACAATCCGGATTTGGCTGGGATAATGTAAACAATACAATTATTGTCAATGATCTAAGTATATGAGAATCTCATGTAAAGGTATGATTTAACCTTTCATCATTTCGAGATAACTATAAATGTACATGGCAAGATGTTTAATGGTGTTGCTTATGTATGTCATCATTGTAAAAACTACAAGATAATATTGAGGGGGCAAAATTCAAAAATGATGGGTTTCCTCAATATCCCAACTTGTGTATTGTATTTGGCGATGCATATGCTACTAGGGAGCATGTGGTAGGAAATGCTAAAGATTTGGCGATGTTGGATGACGTTGGTACTGGTGGTGATGATGTAGATGGTGATCGAGAGAACTTAAGTGAACACCATATTGATGATGAAGTTCTTATGTCTAACAAAACTGCTACTCCAGTTCATGACAAACACAAGTTGGATAGAACTCCAAATAGTGAGAGGAGAAGGAGGAGTAACTCATTTAATGTTGCTAGTACCTGCAAAGCCTTGCAAGAGATGATCAAATCTAGGGCTACTCAATTTGTGAGCAGTTCTGTCACGTCACAGGTCAAATTACCACATGTAGAACCATTCTTTATATCCGCTATGATTGATGTCCTAGTTAGCATGCTTGAATTGGAGCAAGATCTTCACAACAAAGTAGTGGAACAAGCTTGTGTCGGTGCCCAATGGAGGGAGGCTTTCATTAAATCTCCAATTGAAATGAGATATGGACTTATCCAATGCCTTTAATAGATGTTGGGAAATGTGTCGTGGATTACATGGGGTTTTATTTGATTATGTGACTTATATTGTTGGTTGTCATTTTGTTTTTAAGGATATTAATGTTAAGACTCTTACATTTGTGTGGTGAGGTTGGCTTTCATTCTATCATTTAAGTTATTGGTTTTTATTGACTTTTTATACATATATTTCTACTAATGTTCCTATATTTGTGTAATGGTATAGGTACTATGGAAAGGGAATCAAATAGTGTGCCTAATGGAAAGGTAGCAGCAGTTGAATAGTATTTGGATGAGTTTGATATTGATATAATGATAGCATGGTTTTGTCTTGTTGCATTGAACATGTCTGTGCATATGAAAAAACCTATTAGGAACAATAAATTGTCAGGACCCTAATGAGTAGGGGAGATTCTTTATGGACGTTCAGATAGGATATATGAAGTATCTAGATTGGAGAGACATGTTTTTATGAATCTATGTGATCTAATGAGAATAAGAGGTTGGTTGAAAGATAGTCCATATATAAGAGTAGATGAACAAATAGGGATCTTCTTATCTATGGTTGGTCACAAAAACTCTATTAGAGATTTATGTGAGAGATTCGAACATTCTGGAGAAACAATCAATAAGTATTTCACTATAGTTTAAAAGTATTTCTCAAACTGTCAAAAGAGATTACTAGGTCACCTTCATTTGATGTTGTTCCGAATAAGATTATTATCAATCCTAACCATAACCGCTACTTTAAGGTATGATCTTTATATCGATTTTACACTATTAAATACATGCAACTGATAATTTTGTGTAACGCTAGCCTTTTGTAAAATCACAAGGCTATATTGGTGCTATTGATGGCAACTACAGTGATGCTTCCATCTCTGTGTCACAGCAGATCTCATATAGAGGCATGAAAAAGAGTACCACTCAAAATGTGATGTGCACTTATTCATTTGATATTAAATTTACTTTTATATATACTAGGTGCGAAGCATCGACCAACCATTGTCGGGTTCTCTCGATAGCACTCGAGATTCCTCAACTGCAATTTTCTCAACCACCACTCGGTATTTACTTTATCTATATGAAATAAATTTCTTTATTATTGTATAACTATTCATTGAATTGTCATATTTATGTATATCTTTTTGTAAGCAAATACTATGTGGCAGATTCTGGTTATGCAGTATTTGTAGGATTTTTAACTCCTTTTAAAAGTGAATGGCATCATCTGAATGATTATAGGGGTAAAAGGAGACGGCCCACTACGACGAAAGAATTATTTAACCATAGGCACTATTCACTGAGAAATGTCATTGAGAGGTCATTTGGTGCATTAAAAAATCGCTTCTTCATTTGAAGACACATGCCTCCATCTTTAATTCGAAAGCAAGCATTTATTATAATTGCATATTGTGCTCTCCATAATTACATTCGTGACCAAGACTATCAACCGTTTTAGATGAGTACCTATGAATCCGACCAAATCAAATGCATTGTAGATATAGTTAGTTCATATAACAGGCAAAGAGTATCAACAATCTCCTCGACTGTTGAAGGTGTAATAGGGATAATCACCTATCATCCCGACAACAAGGCATATAGAGAATTCAAAGCCAAATTCATGAAAATGTTCCATCGCAAGTTTGGAGAGAACTTCAATTTCAAGCCAGATATCGACGTTGTTCGAGCATATGATTGCATTATGATCATTAAAAACGCCATAGATGCAGTGCTGAGCAATGATATTATGCCCGAGTGTTCGCGTAGTGGGATATCGAGCACTAGACTCGTGTTTGAGTGGGCCAATTCAATTTGAGAAAGGTCAGTTGTTGCATCGACCGAAATTCCCACTTGAAGGTGTATACGGAAATGAATATAGAGAGCTTAAGCTTTGGTCTCCCAATTTCATCATCTCAAGGAGCTTTGTAGCGAAACAAAGTTCAAGAAGAACGCCATATGCAAATCAAGACGTATTGAAGATCCAAGAAGGATAGACTTCTAGTGAGAATATAGACGCGTTTGGTAACAATTATGTTTTCGAGAACAATTTTTTATTAGAAATTATTATTTTTAATTCCGTTCCTCGAAACAATTTCCAAAAGTAAAAAAATGTGTTTGACAACTGCATAAAATTTTTATTCCCAAGATAGAAATGTGTTTGGTTAAATTCTTGAATTTTTTTGTTCCTTTTAATTTTTTATACTTTTATTATATTTTTCTCTATTTTCTTTTGTTCTTTTTCCTTTTCTCTTCTTCCTTTCCTCTTATTCTTCCTCCTTGGTGGTCGGCGAGCTCGCTTGTTTGGCGTGAGGCCCCAAATTTGGTGTAGTCGAGCTTGCCTAGGCACGGCAAGGCTCGGGCGGACGAGCCTCGCCGTGGCTCAGCGTCATGGGGGGTCATGGCCAGCAACCGGCCAAAAGGAAGAAAAAGAAAATGAAAGAGAAGAGGAGAAAAGAGGAGAAAAAAAATTAGACTTGATTTTAGGAATTGTTCTCGGGAACAAGAAGTAATTTTTTTCTATTTTTTGATTCTGTTTCAAATCTATTCCTGAGAACAAAAAAATGGATTTTTGTTGCCGGAAGCAAAACATTTACCAAATAGATTTTTGTTCTTTTTTTGTTCCCTAAAACAAAAGAACATAATCAGTTGATCCCGAGAGTGTTACCAAACAAACCCTAAGCAATTAAAGATCAAAGTTCCTAGCAAAACTTCTTTTGATAAGTTTGTGAAGGAGGAAGTGGACGGCTCAACAGGGAAAATAACGCACATCGGCTTTCGCATAGATGTTTTCGAGAAGGCTGTTTCTCTATTTGCGGATGGTTTGGAGTACAATTTTTACAGTCACCACGGAACATATGAGGACTTGGCTAAAAAAGTTGGTAATAAGGTACAGTACCACTTCATTTCTGTTATTGCATTATAGAATATCGACTATTACTTTGATTCACGAACCATCATAGCCTAAATAGATTAACCCAAACAACCAGATCATTTCACGCAGATACCAATTATTGCTCACAAGGTCATATCACTTTGCATTAATAGACTGTCGAAGTCTCACGTCCTGTTACTACTAATGTTCCACGTTGACGGTCCAATTTCGGTGTTAATTTCTTAAGTGAATCACTCTGATGTTGTTCCATGGTATGACGTTGGTCGAAGACCTATGACGTTGCAGTCGGTGACGCAACTATTCTGGCTAGTCGCTCAAAATATTTAGTTCACACAACTGTTTATGGGATCAGGCCTTTCAGTGATAGTCCCAGCAAAACCAGCCACGGACAGGGCATTGACCTTTATGGAGCCTTTTACTGCAACAATGTGGGTTGCCTGTGGCACCCCTCGATGGCCCCCGATCCGTTAGGGTCGCCACAGTTCGCTTACCTTTCACTTTCCCTAATAACATGTCACTCTGATACCATTTCAATTGCAGCGGGTCCATACAACCTGGGGGTTTACATTTTTTTTTTTTTGATCGGTCCCTTGCGCAATTCATCTAGCGGAAGCACATCCATCAACTCCCTTCCCTATATTCAGAAAACGATGCACACCAACTAAACATTTATAGGTAAAAGCCGAACACTTTTATTTACTTAAACCAGATGGACATCATTCATCGGTACATCAACATGCCATGGTTTTCTATACTTGGCTATACTTCAAAAGATGACCGACATCTCCTCCAACAAATCGTATACTCAAAGTCCATCGTTCGGTGTCGGCGTCCAAAAGTTCCTTCCTTTGCTATTCTCCTCCTCGCAGTCATATCCAAACACTCGATCCATCTACCGGTGGCGTGGCAGCAAAGGAATCTTATCTAGTCTGAAATGTTAATCCCCAAAAGGGGTGAGTACAACCACTCAGCAGTAAAGATCCACCAAACTACTCATTGCGTCAAACAGAACAATAAAGGCATCATAACAAAGCACATATCATTCATGCATTCAAGCATAACTTACCTTGCAGCCATGCATATGTCACCATGCCATATGTGCATATACCACCATGCACTCATCATCAAGCATTCATGCATATATCACCATGCCATATGTGCATATACCACCATGCACTCATCATCAAGCATTCATGCGTATATCACCATGCCATATGTGCATATACCACCATGTACTCATCATCAAGCATTCATGCATATCCATGCCATATGCATACACCCATGCACATGATTTATTTTCAATTCTTATCTTTCACAAGGATCTCATCAGTTTTTTTTTTTCTTTCCAGGGGACCAATGTTTGCAGCCCACAATTTATCGCTCGCATCCAACCAGGCATCGCGAGGAACCTCCGGGCATGTATTCAAAATACAACCGGGCATCCGGCACCCCCACATTCCGGGCATCTCGCATCCCAACTAGCATCACGAGGCATCCCCCCGGGCACAAACCTCCGGGGCTTCCGGAATTACGTACCGACATACCACCAGGATTCCCCCCCGGAATTACGTACCGTATACCACCGGGCATCTCGAAACTCCCGAGGACATCCGGGCATGTATCGTAATACAACCGGGCATCCGGCACCCCCACATTCCGGGCATCCCGACACTCCCGAGGCATCGTCGGCTCACACCTCCGACGGCCTTCTCATCACCACAATGCATATTCCCATACATCTCATTTTCAATTTCACATTTGATGCAACAATGCCAATGATTTGACAGCAGCCCTTTTTAAAATCATATAATATGCCTTGGGAAAAGTATCATTTGATGCAATGGTTTTGAAAACTTCATTGAGTTCATGAAAATCCATCAATCCTTTGATGTCATACGAAATGTATGGATGTCATCATGTCATTGCACGAGTAATAATCCAGGATATCATGATTTACATAATAAATCCAATAAACAGTAAATAAAACAATTTCCAGCTTAAACAGAATGCGTACTATTCATGAAAAATTCTAGAAAATTAGCAAACGATGGAAATAAATTCTGAAAATTTACCACAATGTATATAAGATCTAAGAAAACACATTTCGTGAAGAACACCATATCAAACAAGGCTTCACAGAATACGTACAGGTCCATGCATCACCGAGAAAGGATTTTAACATCATCCATGCACAGTTTTGAAAACAATTTCGATTAATCCCTTAAATAAACCCAGAAAATTCTGAAATTTGGACACGCTGTATTTAAGACCTAGAAGTACAAGTTTCATGAAGAAATCGTAGTCCAATTCGTTCTGGATTAAAAGATAAAATCGATTTACTTTTCCTATTCTCGGTATCGTTTTCCAGATCTACCCGTGTTGAAGCAAAAATCGTTTCCTTGGTCATTACTGGTCCATTTACTCTGAAATTTCAGTATGTTGTTCCTCAGAATATTACCTACAACTTTCATTAAGGACACACTATCAAATTTGAAATTTATGATTTTATAAAAATCCCGAAATCATACTAGGTCGAAGCAGCGTTTTTCCCAGATCCAGTTTCTTCAAAAGACAACGGTTTCACCGACCTATTTTCGTTCATTTCCTCTAAATTTTTGATATGTTCTACCTCAAGAAGTATACTACAACTTTAGTTAAGATATCAAAGTGAGATTTCAACAAGAAAGTTACTTTACAGACCACGAAACCACTGGAGGTCATCACGACGAATTCCAGATCTAGTCTCTCCAAAGGAAAATCGTTTCACCAAGAAATACTTGTTCGTTTTATCTAAAATTTCAGTATGTTATTCTTCAAGATGTTCTCTACAACTTTCATGAAGAGGTCGAAGTGAAATTCCAAATAAAAAGTCACATGCAACACACAAACTCGCGGACGGTCGGACTGGTCTTTCCGAAATCAGCATGCATGACCAACGAATCTCTCTTCAAAGCACCGAAATCTCATCCCATCTACCACAACCAAGACTTACCATCTACTACACATACACACAGCAATGCAAAGAGTAGGTTTTAGGACTTCACTTGCCTTAGATTCAAGCACAAAACAGCAGCAAACAGAGGCAAAGCAGCAACGAACGGCGGACAAACTCTCTTCCTCTCTTTCTCTCTTCCTCCCTTTCTCTCTTCTTTCTTTGGACGGTACTCTCTCTCTTCTCTCCCTTCTGGTCGAAATCCCCCTCCCTTATTGCTCTTTGATTAACAAATTTATCTCTATTTTTGCATGTAAGGGACAAGTGGAAGATGCATGGACAAGTGGCTTCAAATAATGAACAAGTGGAGGCAATTCAAAGACAAGTGTCCACCATGCTTCACCTCCTTCATGCGTTGGCTACCCCATGGGCTCCATGGGCCGGGCCTTGGGCCTTCATGGGCCGGTCGACCAGGGGGTGGCGTGGGCTGGTTGGATGGTCTTTGGGCCTAAAAATCAGCCCACCCTCTCCTATTCCTATTCCATTTAACCCTCATTTAAATTAACACTTAATTTCAACTTATAAACTCACAAAACTTTGTAATTTAAATCAATAAAATGCTACTTATAAAGTGCACCACCAAGAATAAGATTTCTATATCAATTTGCACCTTAATAAAATCCTTGGGTCACTTGTAGACACATCTCCCTCCAAACAATTGTCCATTACAATGCTCGGCCTTAAATTAATTGAAATTCATTGATTCAATGGCTAATACAAAATCCAATGGCACTTCCATTACCTAATCATGGACTTTAATTCTTCTAGAGATTGCCATGAATTTTGGGATGCCACAATTCTCCCCTCCTTATAGAATTTCGTCCTCGAAATTAGACATTTCCTATGTCTCTTGAAATAAGTGAGAGTACCTTTCCCTCATTTCATTTTTACTTTCCCATGTGGCTTCCTCCTCATCATGATGTCGCCATAATATCTTAACCAAAGGAATTTTCTTGGTCCTAAGAATTTGCTCCTTTCGATCCAGTACTTGCACAGGCTCTTCAATGTACCTCACTTTCTCATCCACTTTGATGGCTTCATGATCGAGTATGTGTCTTGGATCAGGCTGGTACTTCCTCTAAAAACAAGGATGCAAGCTCTTAACGCGTCCTCTAATGCTTGGACCACTCTTTTCGTTTGTCCGTCCATTTGTGGATGAAAAGCGATACTAAATGGGAACTTCGTCCCTAAGGCGGCTTGAAGACTTCGCCAACGGTTTTGAAGTAAATCTCGTGTCTCGATCCGACGTAATTATTACAGGAACACCATGTAAGCGTACCACTTGGCTTACACATAAATCAACAAATTTATCCATCGGATAATCTACGCGAACTGCTAGGAAATGGTTAGACTTAGTCAAGTGATCTACTATCACCCAGATAGAGTCGTGACCACTTAATGTCCTTGGTAATCCTTGCACGAAATCCATCGTCACATGGTCCCTTTTCCATTCTGGTATATCTAATGGTCTCAATCTAACACACCATTTAGCTGAATTATTCCTATACCTTTGTCACCATCAATTCAAGCCTAGATCCATCAAAATCGACACCATTAACAACTCATCCGGTTCAGTCCAACAAAGACATTCACTACGCTTTCACTGCAACATAGATTCAAGCCTAAAATATAGCATCATTCCTTTGATTCAAATACCGATAGTCCACCAAGACTTATTCAACTCAAAGATCGACAATCCACCAAAATAAAACTTGTCTAGTTTCCATCGAGTATATCTCATGTCTCATCCTAAAGGATCATCACTTAGACTAATCACTCATCAAATCCACAACATGAACTTTCACCTTTTCACCTTGGAAAGACTATAACCACAATTGATCATATCCACTAATTCCACAAAACCTTCTCAAACTGAGATCATCACCAAAAATTAAAAGTTGACCACCATCGATTAAACCTATTATTCCGACATATAAACCACAAATAATTTCATGTCTCATATGGCCACTCAAACTCATGACTTCCAAGATCAATCTATACATACTAAATGCCTCCATGTAATGCATCAAGACTTCCAATGAGATCCTCTAATAGGAGGTCACTACTTAGCTCAAATGATCATAACTTAATCCTCAAATTCATAACTCACTCTCCATAATTCACTTTTTAAGCTTTGTTTGCAGCACTACGCTTAGATGCTGCGCATGTTCTTCGGGTCCTTTAGAATATATCAGGATATCATCAAATGAAGACAATCACAACTTGATCTAAATAGGGCTTAAATATCCTATTCATTAAATCCATGAATGCAGCTAAGGCATTCGTCAATCCAAATAGCATAACTAGTAACTCATAGTGTCCATAGCGAGTCCTAAATGTGGTCTTAGGAATGTCTTCTTTCTTAATTCTTAGCTGATGGTATCCCGACCTTAAGTCAATCTTAGAGAAGACCGAACTTCCCTGGAGTTGGTCAAATAGGTCGTCAATTTTAGGTAGAGGATATTTATTCTTAATGGTCACCTGATTCAGTTGCCTATAGTCAATGCATAAACGCATCGACATGTCCTTTTTCTTTTTTTTTTTTTTTCACAAACAAGAGTTCCATAAGCTTAACCATGCTTCCGCTGCGCCACTCTGATAGAATTATCCTAGAAACACTGCCTTCCCAGTTCAGTTCAGTTCGGCGTCCACTCCCCGCCCTCGTCGGACCGGGTCGTTACAGGTACACCAGCTTTCGCCTGGTTCGAACCCAAACTACACATCCATTGGAGGGTCTCGTTTCGATAGGGACTAACTTACAGAGATATTATCCGCTTTGGTCTATCCCATTCTTAGCCTCACGGTTTTATCCTTAGCGCATGGGTAAGTACTATCTCAGGAGATCATTCATCCTAGTCCATTGCTTACGGAGCTAGTCCATACCTACGATGATGTCAAAGTCATACCTAACTATCACTATCAAGTCCATTTCCGTGATCTCATTCCCTTAGGGTCATCTCACACATCTCACATGTTAACGTAGATAACAACATGTCCTTCGGTGATGTAGAAATACGAAGAGGCATATCTAAAGATTTGGTTCCTACTTCTCACAATCATCTATATTTCTCGGACACAAATGAAAGCGTGTCACTCATATCAAATAACGCATATGCCTTCTTATCCATCTATCGAAATCGTACCGAGATAACACTTTCGGAAGCTTTCACTTCCTCTTGGGTGACCGCATACACCCTTCCTTGTCTTTGGTGGCCTCTGTGGATTCCTTGGTAGGTTTGGTCCACTAGTACTTTGTTGTACTGTCGCACCGAGCCGACATTCGGCTGCGACCTCTCTTGTGGACAATCTTTCTTAAAGTGACCTCTCGCCCACCCAAAACATTTCAATCGATCATTACGGGTCTGGTCCATGTTGTCCACCACATCTCTGACAAATATTACTTTGGTAGGGTACTCTTCCTAGAATCGAGCCACTCCTGACTTTTCCATAATTCCCTAAATTATTCCTCTTCTTAGATTCCCAGGGTTGACCTTGATCAGGATAAGGCCTCTTACCCCGTCGATATCACTAAGGGTTGACTGTTTTCCGTTCGATTGCTCCCTTATTAACTCCTCTTCCACCAACTCGTGCCCTTTCATAAATCTCAGTATAATCCCTTATATTCAAAGGCACCAGTTGTTTTCTAATATCAGTCCTTAATCCTTTCAGGAATCTCTTAGCCTTTTCCTCTCTATCCTCAACCAATCTGGGAGTATACCTAGACAATTCGGAAAATTTTGCCTCGTACTGGTCCACTGTCAGCTCCCTTTGTTCCAACTGAACAAATTCAGTGATCTTCTTATCCTTAGCACAATCAGAGAAATGCTTCCTATTGAAAGCCCTAACAAACTCATCCCAGTTTATCTCGCACTGGTGGAAAGATTGTGTCTCTTGAAGCTCTCCACCAAAACTTTGCATTTCCCTCTAGTTGGTACTCTGCCAAGGTTATCTTTTCAGCATCGCTACAGTTCAACAACCGGAAAATTCGCTCCATTCCATCAATCCAATGCTCCGCCTCCTCAGGACTTCCCATTCCACTGAACTTAGGTGGTTTCAACTTCAAAAATTGCTCCACCAGTCCTTGAGGGCGACGTTCCACTCCGGGTTGTTGCTGCGCTTGCCTTTCCATTAGATTTCCAATATTGGCCAATGCCTGCAGGATATCTTCCATTCGAGGTTCAGTCCTTGCAGCGGAGGCTTCAGCCCTCGATGGATGAGCACTTCCAGCTCGCACCATGACTTTCCTGCAGTTTCCAAGCATTGCCTCAGGAATAATCTGTAACTCAATGTCTCCATTTAAAAGCAACTACTACTATATAAGTAACATAAACATGTTACTGGCACCTAAAGACAACTCATAACCAACTACTAGGGATCTACGAGTGAATACCCATCACCCGTTATTTAAAGCTAGACAACTATTCCGGTTAAGATCCTATGGTGTGCATTGTCATCATATTCCTCAATTTCCATATGAGGCTCCTTATCACTCCAAATAGACCATAGCTCTGATACCAAAACAAGATGTGGCACCCCTCGATGGCCCTCGATCCGTTAGGGTCGCCACAGTTCGCTTACCTTTCACTTTCCCTAATAACATGTCACTCTGATACCATTTCAATTGCAGCGGGTCCATACAACCCGGGGTTTACATTTTTTTTTTTTTTTTGATCGGTCCCTTGCGCAATTCATCTAGCGGAAGCACATCCATCAACTCCCTTCCCTATATTCGAAAACGATGCACACCAACTAAACATTTATAGGTAAAAGCCGAACACTTTTATTTACTTAAACCAGATGGACATCATTCATCGGTACATCAACATGCCATGGTTTTCTATACTTGGCTATACTTCAAAAGATGACCGACATCTCCTCCAACGGTCGTATACTCAAAGTCCATCGTTCGGTGTCGGCGTCCAAAAGTTCCTTCCTTTGCTATCCTCCTCCTCGCAGTCATATCCAAACACTCGATCCATCTACCGGTGGCAGTGGCAGCAAAGGAATCTTATCTAGTCTGAAATGTTAATCCCCAAAAGGGGTGAGTACAACCACTCGGCGGTAAAGATCCACCAAACTACTCATTGCGTCAAACGAACAATAAAGGCATCATAACAAAGCACATATCATTCATGCATTCAAGCATAACTTACCTTGCAGCCATGCATATGTCACCATGCCATATGTGCATATACCACCATGCACTCATCATCAAGCATTCATGCATATATCACCATGCCATATGTGCATATACCACCATGCACTCATCATCAAGCATTCATGCGTATATCACCATGCCATATGTGCATATACCACCATTTACTCATCATCAAGCATTCATGCATATCCATGCCATATGCATACACCCATGCACATGATTTATTTTCAATTCTTATCTTTCACAAGGATCTCATCAGTTTTTTTTCTTTCCAGGGACCAATGTTTGCAGCCCACAATTTATCGCTCGCATCCAACCAGGCATCGCGAGGAACCTCCGGGCATGTATTCAAAATACAACCGGGCATCCGGCACCCCCACATTCCGGGCATCTCGCATCCCAACTAGCATCACGAGGCATCCCCCCGGGCACAAACCTCCGGGGCTTCCGGAATTACGTACCGACATACCACCAGGATTCCCCCCCCCTCTGGAATTACGTACCGTATACCACCGGGCATCTCGAAACTCCCGAGGACATCCGGGCATGTATCGTAATACAACCGGGCATCCGGCACCCCCACATTCCGGGCATCCCGACACTCCCGGGGCATCGTCGGCTCACACCTCCGACGGCCTTCTCATCACCACAATGCATATTCCCATACATCTCATTTTCAATTTCACATTTGATGCAACAATGCCAATGATTTGACAGCAGCCCTTTTTAAAATCATATAATATGCCTTGGGAAAAGTATCATTTGATGCAATGGTTTTGAAAACTTCATTGAGTTCATGAAAATCCATCAATCCTTTGATGTCATACGAAATGTATGGATGTCATCATGTCATTGCACGAGTAATAATCCAGGATATCATGATTTACATAATAAATCCAATAAACAGTAAATAAAACAATTTCCAGCTTAAACAGAATGCGTACTATTCATGAAAAATTCTAGAAAATTAGCAAACGATGGAAATAAATTCTGAAAATTTACCACAATGTATATAAGATCTAAGAAAACACATTTCGTGAAGAACACCATATCAAACAAGGCTTCACAGAATACGTACAGGTCCATGCATCACCGAGAAAGGATTTTAACATCATCCATGCACAGTTTTGAAAACAATTTCGATTAATCCCTTAAATAAACTCAGAAAATTCTGAAATTTGGACACGCTGTATTTAAGACCTAGAAGTACAAGTTTCATGAAGAAATCGTAGTCCAATTCGTTCTGGATTAAAAGATAAAATCGATTTACTTTTCCTATTCTCGGTATCGTTTTCCAGATCTACCCGTGTTGAAGCAAAAATCGTTTCCTTGGTCATTACTGGTCCATTTACTCTGAAATTTCAGTATGTTGTTCCTCAGAATATTACCTACAACTTTCATTAAGGACACACTATCAAATTTGAAATTTATGATTTTATAAAAATCCCGAAATCATACTAGGTCGAAGCAGCGTTTTTCCCAGATCCAGTTTCTTCAAAAGACAACGGTTTCACCGACCTATTTTCTTTCATTTCCTCTAAATTTTTGATATGTTCTACCTCAAGAAGTATACTACAACTTTAGTTAAGATATCAAAGTGAGATTTCAACAAGAAAGTTACTTTACAGACCACGAAACCACTGGAGGTCATCACGACGAATTCCAGATCTAGTCTCTCCAAAGGAAAATCGTTTCACCAAGAAATACTTGTTCGTTTTATCTAAAATTTCAGTATGTTATTCTTCAAGATGTTCTCTACAACTTTCATGAAGAGGTCGAAGTGAAATTCCAAATAAAAAGTCACATGCAACACACAAACTCGCGGACGGTCGGACTGGTCTTTCCGAAATCAGCATGCATGACCAACGAATCTCTCTTCAAAGCACCGAAATCTCATCCCATCTACCACAACCAAGACTTACCATCTACTACACATACACACAGCAATGCAAAGAGTAGGTTTTAGGACTTCACTTGCCTTAGATTCAAGCACAAAACAGCAGCAAACAGAGGCAAAGCAGCAACGAACGGCGGACAAACTCTCTTCCTCTCTTTCTCTCTTCCTCCCTTTCTCTCTTCTTTCTTTGGACGGTACTCTCTCTCTTCTCTCCCTTCTGGTCGAAATCCCCCTCCCTTATTGCTCTTTGATTAACAAATTTATCTCTATTTTTGCATGTAAGGGACAAGTGGAAGATGCATGGACAAGTGGCTTCAAATAATGAACAAGTGGAGGCAATTCAAAGACAAGTGTCCACCATGCTTCACCTCCTTCATGCGTTGGCTACCCCATGGGCTCCATGGGCCGGGCCTTGGGCCTTCATGGGCCGGTCGACCAGGGGGTGGCGTGGGCTGGTTGGATGGTCTTTGGGCCTAAAAATCAGCCCACCCTCTCCTATTCCTATTCCATTTAACCCTCATTTAAATTAACACTTAATTTCAACTTATAAACTCACAAAACTTTGTAATTTAAATCAATAAAATGCTACTTATAAAGTGCACCACCAAGAATAAGATTTCTATATCAATTTGCACCTTAATAAAATCCTTGGGTCACTTGTAGACACATCTCCCTCCAAACAATTGTCCATTACAATGCTCGGCCTTAAATTAGTTGAAATTCATTGATTCAATGGCTAATACAAAATCCAATGGCACTTCCATTACCTAATCATGGACTTTAATTCTTCTAGAGATTGCCATGAATTTTGGGATGCCACATTGCCTCTGGAGGCCTCCTTATATACACAACGTTTGTAGTTTGGTACTTGGAGCGTTCGATCAATTCGGAATTCGGTGGCCCTTGAACGAATCAGCTCTCGACTGCTCTTTGGTTCGCTTTCTCCTCTCTCTTCTTTGCTCATAGTAACATTCCTCTGTTGATTATAGTCCATGCACACTCTTTTCAGCCCGAAGATTTGACAAAAAACACATGTATTGCTGAGTTTTGTAGAGGAGAAAGTCCTTCACAAATTCACACGAATAGTGCTGGTCATTTGATACTTTGTAGTATTGATCTTGACACAGAGTTACACAGCCGGCCTCACCTCGATGCTTACTGTCCGGGAGCTCAGACCAACTGTGACCACCATGGAAGAGCTAAGAAATTCCAAAGCAAAAGTGGGTTGTGACCCCGATGCTTTCATTTGTGACTACATGGATAACACGTTGAGATTCTCGACAGAAGTCATTGTCCCCATAAGGAACACTTCGAGCTATGGAGATGAATTGAGAAGCGACAACATCTCCACCCTTTCCCTGGAGTACCCAAATATGAGAGCTTTCTTCACTCAGTATTGTGATGGATATTTAACCATTGGTGATGACTACAGATTTGGCGGCTTTAGCTTTGTAAGTACGATTCCCTTGTTCTGCGTGAACTTGATTTTTTGGAGTGTCAATGGCATCGTGAGTTTGCGTGTTGCATCGCGTTAGGCTTGGTCAAAACGAAAAAGGAACCTGAGTGCTAAAATACCACAAGTCCCAACGGAGGGGAGAATTACCAAGAAAGTCCTAAACCTATTGCAATTGTGCCAATTCAGTCCTAAACTTTTTTTTTTGGCCAATTTAGTCCTAAACCTTTTACAATTGTGCCAATTCAGTCCATCTGGCCAAAATTGGCCAACCGGCACTGACGTGGACGCCGGCCGAGGACAGCTGGCCGGCGAGGCAATTTTTTAATATTTTTTTTCGAATGATTTATTTATTTATTTATTTGATTTTTTTTTCTCACTTCTTCTTCCTCTGGCCGGCCGGCACCGCCGAGGCGAGGGCCGGCGGGTCACCCTCGCCGGCTCGGGGGCGAGCCTCGCCTAGCCACGGCGAGGCCGCCATCGCAAGATCCGGCGAGGCTCGGCCTTGCCTAGCCATGGTGATGGTGGCCTCGCCGATCGCTAGCTAGGACCGTCGCCGGATCTGCGACCTCTCGCTCTTCTAGTCGTCGGCGACTCGGGCCGGGCCCCCGCCACCCCCTTCGGACCCGTCTCGCATCCTCTCCGAGGACGCCCTCGAGATCCGCGACAGTCCTCGCCGGTGGTCGGAGAGGCCGCCGTCGCCAGATCTGGCAAGGCTCGGCCTTGCCATGCCGTCGCCCGATCTTGCGACGGCGGCCTCGCTGTCACTGGGCGCAGCTCGGCGTCGCTAGATCTGGACGGCGAGGCTCGCCGTCCAGATCTAGCGATGGTCCTTGCTAGCGGCCTCGCTGTCACTAGGTGAGGCTCGCCTTCGCCAGTGGTCGGCGGGGGCGAGCCTCGCCAGTGGCCGGCGAGGTCCTCACCGACCCTTGCCCAGAGGAAGAAGAAGTGGGAAAAAAAAAATCAAAAAATTAAAAAAAAATTAAAAAATTTGAAAAAAATAAAAATTCCCGGTCGGCGTCCACGTCAGCGCCGGCAGGCCAATTTTGGCAGGATGGATTGAATTGGCACAATTGTAAAAGGTTTAGGACTAAATTGGCCAAAAAAAAGTTTATGACTGAATTGGCACAATTGCAATAGGTTTAGGACTTTTTTGATAATTCTCCCCCCAACGGAGTATGACATGGGGTGTAAATAGATATATGAATTGAAACACGGTTAGCACTTGAATATTCCTTTTAGGGAACGATTAAATCTATGAGCTTCGAGTTAAGTTCATGGAAAAGATATACAGATAATCGAAACTCGAGGAGTAATTGTCCACATTACACTTACTAACTCAACTCGTGATGGGTATCAAATGAGAGCACCCGGCTTATTCGACCAGCATACTCAGTCAGGGTTACTATAGCCTAAAAGAGAAGAAAGAAAGGAATCGGACGAACTTTAATTTGCTAATAGTGGCTATGCAAATGCTTTTCCTTGTTTCTTTTCTCTCCTTCACTACCCACATAAAGGTGTTCCCAAAAGGCCCTTCACTAGCTGCAAATTTCTCTGTGGCCATTCTAGAGCTTTCGCAGAGCGGTGAGATGAAAAGATTGGAGAAGAAGTGGATCTCTCCCGAGTGCACGATGAGGAACATCGCTACTGAGAAACCAAGGTTGGGCCTCGACAGCTTCTGGGCGCTCTACACATTCATCATCACTTCCACAGGTTGTTTGCTCTTTGCGCCTCTGTAAGAGAAGGACCCGTCAGGATCATGAACAAGGAAGCGACGGCGACAACATGAGCGTGACGGAGATGAGTATGTTGTAGTGTAAATCAATGTACAATGGCATAGTTTCGGGCTCAATGATGAAGGGAGAACACATTATTCTCGAATCATGATCAATTGAAAAGCTGAATCTTGTTGTACGTCTTTAAAGATATAAAGGATTGTTGTCATTTGTCATTATTGCTATATATGTGTTGTACTTAATCAGTACGTCCATGATGGGGTGCGATTGGAATGCACTGTTTCATCTTGATATGTTACAATGGAAAGACACCCTTTGAAAGAGTATAAGAGAGTCATATAAAAGACTCTTGGATGACAACCGTTGGAATGGTTGGCAAAACATACGTTCAGAAAATCCTCTCATCTGTTTCTCCCATTTCCATCAAAAAGAGAAGGTGTTCCATTTCACTTTTACAAGAACAATCAGCATTTACGCTATGGAAATCGGGTGCTTTCCTTGTGATTGCATTCAGATCAACGTGAAGTATTTTTGTTCGTGATTCATCCGCAATTCAACGTTCGTTCCGGGGTTAATTGTTGTTTGCGTATCGGATAAAGGTAATTCATCTTCCGCCGACTTGAATTACAACAGTATGTGTGCTCATTTTTTGAAACAATGGAATAATGGTTGAGATCTTCGGACAATTCATGGTTTGGAACCCTACACAGGTTCGGCTTTCGACACTGTTCATGCTCTCTCGAAAACTATGATTTGTGTGGGAAATGTAGAATCAATCACAGCAGCTATGGGGACAATCCATGCGAACAAGCACTATTGATCATCGCTTTGAGGCTTAGGATGTTGAAGATAAAATAAATGTCATGTTCAAATTAGGCTTTTGAGGCTTTAGGCTCTTGCATAAACTATTGAGGACAGGCTGAGAAAATATACACCAGAACATCGACAATAAATTCATAGCATGTAAGCTATCGACAATAAATTCATAGCATGTAAGCTAATATCTAGTCGACAGAAGGGACTCATAGTACTTGATGCAAATGGAGAGTTTTTTTTTTTTTTGTCAAAATTTAAACTTCATTAATTCAACACTTCGATTTAGAAAAATAAGGAAAGCTAAATTTAAAACATGAGAAATCCCACGAAGGTTGGGGGGCTCAGATAACTAATTACGAAGTAAACTTTCTTTCTATGGTTTTCGCGATCCAATCTACAACTTTGTTCGCATCCGTGGACAATGGACTATTGAGACTTCTTTTATTTGGGCCATTATACTATTGCACTCTTCAAACAAGCATCTAAGGGCCCATGGACTTTGAGATGGGTCTGATAAGCACCAAATAACCGATAACAATCGGTTGATGTCCACAACGATAGACCAATTACAACCTTCAACAGATCACTTGAAGACTTTCAAGTCTTCTTTTGTTCTTCTCGACGATTAAGTACAGCAAGGATTCTTTTAGGGCAGGGGTTTCTGTTTGCAATGTACAGGAAGCGGCAACTGACCTTGCGAACCCAACAATCAATAGTCTTCGGTCGTCTCGAGCAACTTCGGCGATCGACCCCTCCGACGAGCTAGCAAGCCAGGACCCATCAACATTTGCTCTCAAGCAGGCCTTGCTGGTCGACGAATCAAGTACAGCTCTATCTCCTTTACTCTGTAGCTTCTCGTTTAGGTGCGGTCAGCTCATATGTTTGCTCAAAATTATAACATTCTCCAATAATCGAAGCCGTATTTGGTCTGCGATTTTGATATACCCACTTGTTGTAACGAAAAAAACGGATATTTATTCCCCGTGCTGGTCAATTTGAAAATGCTTTACTAATTTGTCGAAAAGGAATTGGTAGAAAAATGACTGGATATTTTCTTTTTCGAGATACGAAATTTATCAACTTTTTACTATAGCATGCAAATTAGCAACTTTTATATGAACAACCAATTTTTATTTGCATAAAACTAACCAATGCTCTGAACTTACTTACTTTTGATGACACCTGAATTTTTGACCGGCAAGCCGAACATGCAAAAAAAAGAAAATACATATGAATATAAAAAAAGAATATAACAAATCAATAATAAATAAGAAAAAAAATGAAGCACCTAGTCCAAATTCGGATTAACCCGGATCGGTCCAACTCATCAGCTCGCAAACATCAGATCCATAAATGCGGCCCACTAGCCCATCAATGGAAATCTGTAGTGGACTCTTCAACCAACCCTATCCCAAGAGCCCATCAGAGAAGGCCCTCTACCTAGTCTACTCTCTCTCTCTCTCTCTCTCCTCTAACAAATTTCTCTCTCTGTTCACGGTGAGATGAACTCACGCACTGAGCTCACATCACAGAGGAGACGCACAAGAAAAGGAGAAAAAAAGGCCCATGAAATGTTGAGAAACACGCATTTCATATCTCGAGAGAGTGTCACGAGAATAAAAGGTTATGGAGTAGCCTTCCGATTCCTCCAGGAGTTCGTGCTACCTCTTTCGATGATCTGGAAAGTCGAATGTGCCGCAATGGCATTTATAAGGGAGTGGAAATGTCCCCTCAAATGCTTTGCTGCTCCTCATGGCTCTTTGGGGGCCTTTGGATTCGATGTGACGTAGGCATTTCTGATCCTAAACATAAATCTTACTAGCTTCTGGTTTGTCAAAGTTGTAGAATTTTGCAGCTGTTTGTGCAATGAATGGGTGTAGAAAGAAGAGTGCTCGTTATAACATCTTTGGAAAAAATCTTAGGATGGATGACACAAGTTAAATATAGATGGAGCTGTGAATTGAGGAGCAAGAAATTGCTGGAATAGGAGGTGTAATCTGCGAGTATGGCGGAAACTTGGTGAAGGGATTCTCTGGTAACATCGGAAAAGCTTAGGTGTCGCTAGCTAAAACCTATGCACTTTTAGATGGAGTCAGAAGTGTTATTCTATTAATTGTTGGAAAACTCATTATATTCTATTTCAATGTTGGATTAATCTTCGCCAAGTTTCACCATTCACTAAGAACATCCTGATTGAATGTAGGACATTGTTTCGGAGATTCACATGATGGAAATCTTTGGTATGCATTAGTGATCTGCTGAAATGATTCGCTGCCATGTGTTAACCGCATGTGGTTAAATTGAGTTTAATTGGACCTAATCTTGTTACGGGGTGATACCGGTTTGCACTTGATTGAGATTGGAAGTGTGTTATTATGGTGAATGTTTTTGTTCTCCATATTCGAATTTTTGTCTGTCTTTGGTAATCTATACGTGAGCATGACAAGACAATAAATTATTCTATCCAATATTTGGTAACCTCATCCAGCCTAGACACAAATATATCCAAATAAAATGCCTGAGAAGAAATCTTGAACAGGGGTGGGATAAACCCGTACTAGATAAAAAAAATTAAAAAAATACTTAACAAATCCTATTATCTTCCAACAATAGAGTGATGGAGTGACAAGTCCAAAAATTACTTCATTGGTCATAGCTCAATCATCATTGCCTCCAACCACTGCTGATTGCGATAAGATGACTAAGAGGGAAAAGGAGTCTGAAGATGATTGCCTTCACTTACAACCACAGTTAACACAAGTAACTGTTTTTTTATCTTGAATGTTTTGTATTGTGAAATCTATTTAATTAAATTGGTATGTACCACTTATCCCTCGTCTGCTCGTCAAGTGCGTCCCTTGCCCTTGCTCGTCTCTAGTCCATTTTTCTCTTGTAGCCAATCGACTTTCTTCGCGCCTCTCCCGCTTATGATGAGAGCCTCCCCCTCCACATCCTTTTTTTTTTAGTCTAAAAACGGATAATATATTACTAACGCAAATTAGAGGTAGCGTTTTGCATGATGTCAAAATACAACAGATCTCGCAAAAACAAAGGAGGGTTGGACACCCAATTGGAAGGAAGTAATGATGCCCGATGGGTCTTTGTGGCCCGGTCTGCTACCATATTCGCCTCCCGCTTGCAATGTGTTATCTAAAGATTAGGGCACCGGAGAAGTAATGCCGTGGATTTTTCGATCAAAGGTCTGATCTCCCAAGGCACTAAGTTAGGATTTCAAATGGCATCAATGAGAGATAAGCAATCGGTTTCTAGACTCATCCGATTTGTGTCTTTTCCTTTATGTATCAAGAACTACAACGTGAAATTCAGCGCCATCGCCTTTGCTAGCAGGGCCGAGGAGGCAGCAATTGATCGTGCAAAACCATCGGTGACGATGCTGAAAGAATTTCGACTCACGCAAGCCACCGAAGCTTCACTGCGATCAGGCTAGTAAGCTGCATCAATATTGATTTTTATCACTCCTTGATCCGGTGGACACCAACACTGATCTTGTTCTGTTTGTTGCTCGCTTTGTCTTGGTTTCTCCCGATCTGGGCTTCTTTTGGATTTGGCGTTTGCTAAGGCTATCTGCACGACCTGTTTAGAGTTGGGCTGCTGTTGGTGGAAGACGAAATTATTACAGGCTTCCAAATTTGCCAGAGGATGGATGCAGTTGTTTCCAAATCTGGTGAGTTGTCTCTGTGTTCTATTAGTTCAACCAACCATGATTCTATCCGATGAACTCCAGTGGCCTGTTGCTTGATGTTGATTGCTGGATGGACCCATATATTTTGTCTCCATGGACATAGCAAGAACAAATGTTCTGGTGTTTCTGGGGCCTTATCTTTGCACAAAGAGCAGGTTGATCTGATATGATGTGTCAGTGGTAAGAAATTTTCTCTAGTTGCCAAAGCGTTATTACAAACTAACCAAAGGAAAGATCGAAGTTTGGGCATAGAATTCACTTTCCAAATTGCATTCCATAGTTTGCGAGGTACCCGAAAAGAGGAGGATGCAAGATTTTGGCTGTTTCTGATTTGTTGCGTTCTGATACTGTTGTAGCATCTTTTGACTATAAATGAACCATTCTACTTGCCTTTCCAAATGAGCCTATCTTTAGTGCACTGAGGCCGAATTGGGATAGATGCGATCTCTTCCACTATTTGACTATCAAAGCTCTGCCGTAGGAGGGAAGTGTTCAACTCATTTCTGTTCGAAAGTATTAAACCTGCTACTCTTTCAGGTTCTCCTCTAGGTGCAGGTCCACCAATAACTCCCTTAGCCAACCATCTATCCTCTTGAATTTTAATACGTGTCCCATCCCCCACAGACCATTGTGTATTCTCTGCAATAGAATCCTAGCCTTTCAGTATACTTTGCCATCCCTAGGAGGGTCTAGTTCCCTTTGATGCCATCCAGAAGTCTTGGGAGTGAAAATACAAGCCTTTTAATAATATGCTATACAGAGATGAAGGTTGTTGAGATAGCCGCTATGCATGTTTGCCTAGTAAGGCTGTATTGAAAGCAATAAGGTCATGAAAACCCAATCCCCCCTCATCTTTCATTTTTTTAAGCACTTCCCACTTCATCCAATGTATACCTAATTTGTTGTTGCTAGATTTCCACCAGAATCTTGCTATTTTTTGTTCTATTATTTTACACAAAGACACTGAGATTTTAAAAATGGACATTGCATAATGTGGGATTGCTTGAACGATTGATTTGATCAAAACTTCCTTACCCCCTTTTGAAATGAGCTTCTCTTTCCATCCTTCTAGCTTGGATTGTACACGACCCAAGAGCCACGCAAACGTTTCCTTTTTAGATTTCCCACAGTCTGAAGGTATTACTTACCGGTTTTGTCTAGCACTGGGACTCTAAGTTCTCTAGCCAAATTCGCTTGCAGGTTGAGAGGGCAGTCCTTACTGAAAAACAAGCTTGATTTGTTGCGATTTACTGTTTGTCCTATTGCTAAACAATATTCGTTCAGCACATTAGCTAAATTTCGACATTCTAGGACTTTCCCTTCTAGGAAGAAGATAGCATCATCTGCAAAAAATAAGTGAGATAGGGTAGGGCACCATCGGTTTAATTTGATACTTTGAGATTTCCCATGACCACCGCTTCTTTGATGAGAGTAGATAAGGCATTGGCCATAGTATAAATAGATACGGAGATAGAGGCTCGCCTTGCCTCAAACCCCTAGTTGGATGAAAATAGGGTAAATATTCTCTATTAAATTTGACACTCAAAGACACCGTTGAAATACATTCTAATATCTAGTGAACCCATCGAGTGTGAAATCCGAGTTGTAGTAGGTAGTCGCTAAGAAAATCCCATTCCACCCTGTCATAAGCCTTTTGCATATCTAACTTAAGCACCGCTCTAAACTGTTTGGTCCTTTTCCTGGTCCTGATATGGTGAAGCACCTCTTGAACCACTATGATGTTGTCTTGAATTTGCCGCCCACTGACGAAAGCGCTTTGTTCTAGCTCTATCAGCTCTGGTAGCAATGGATTGAGGCGATTAGCTAGGACCTTGGAAATAATTTTGTAGATAAAATTGCAAAGGTTGATTGGTCGGAACTGATCAAGCCTTTCTGGGTGAGATATTTTAGGGATCAGAGAGATATAAGTCCTATTATATTGAGGTTGCATCACCCTGTCTGAAAAAATTGTTGCACAACCATGTAAATATCATCATGAAATATATCCCAATGAGATTTGATAAAACTAACCGTTCAAACCATTAGGGCCCGGGGCTTTAACTTCGCCTAATTGGAAAATTGCAAGCCGGACTTCGTCTCTAGTGACCTCTGTTACTAGCTTGTCATTCATCTCCGCTGTCACCACCAGACTACATTTTGCAATAGTTGGCCTGTAGTCTTGATTCCCTACTGAAGTGTATAATTGCTTGAAAAAAAGTGAGGTCATCTCCTTGAGTTGGTGCTGATCGCGTACCCATCTAAGTTGATCATCCTACAGCATGCTTATCCTGTTGCGTTGTCTTTGTTGAATGGTAGTAGCATGAAAAAACTTCGTATTCCTATCCCCCACTTTTTTTAATTAAATGTTTTATATGAGCTGGCATTATATTTAAAAAAAATCCCATTCATGTGGACTTGCAAAACAACGCCCACTTCATCCAAAGTGGCACCATGGTCCCCAAATGACGTCGTTTCATGAGTCGACAAAAAATGATACCGCACCAATAGTCCCCAAACGACGCCATTCCATGGCTCAACAAAAACCAACGCCCTTCCTTCTGTCATGTTCAACCCTCGGTCACCTCCTCACTGTCATAGCTCGCCCACTTTCGCTGTTGAACTACGTCGATCTCCGTCGCCACAACCTACCATCGCGCCCGTGTCGGACTGAGATGACTCTCTTTCTATCTCCAGCCCCTCTTCCGAGATCTCTCTTCCTCTACAATTTCCTCATCGAATTGAAAGATGTCTCTTTGTGGTTAGCATCATCCAATGAATGACCAAATCACAACACCTCAATCAAAATTACATCGATTTAGATCTCAATTGGCCATCGAAGGGCAGAATCTACGGATGATACGATAAGCAATGCACTCGCAGAACACTTCTTTTTCCCCCACGCGGGTGATTCGAAACGAAAATTGCGAGGAGGGACGTACCCGGAAGAGGACGAGGAGGCAGAAGCCGAGAGGAAGAGGACGCCGCCTTCTTCGTCGTCAGTTAGTCGAGGCTTCTCAGTCCCCGGCTCCTAGAATTGCGCCATTTAGTGGGGCTTTGTGGGGAGGATTGTGTTTTCCCGCTTCTTGGTCCACTTCGAGCGATCTCATGTAAACAAATACTCGGAACTGAATATTTCTCCCAGGTGTGTTCCTTCGTAGGTTTAAAATCCCCAGTCGCTCTTTCGATCTCGGGAGTCCCGGTCGCTATGCCATGTGGATTCGACTTTCGCACGAGACACTTGTACCATCGCCCACCTCATTCCAAGTCACGTCGGGTGTCCGATGGCGACTGACTTGCTTGTCGGGGAGAACATAGAAGTCCCTAAAGAATTGCATCAAGTGTCATAAGTTTTAGTCGAATTATTAAGTGTCAAATTATAAGAAAAACGATCACTAAAATGACAACGATCAAAGTTTTAGTCGAATTACTTAAGTGCCAAATTAAAAAAAAAAAAAAAAAGAATGATCACTAAAGAGACAACGACGGCAAATTCTAATCGAAATTAATACATGACTTTTTTAATTAAACTTTTTATATGAGTTGGCATTATATCTAACTCATTCATATGGACTTGCAAAACAACACCGCTTCATCCTATGGGGCACCATGGTCCCGAAATGATGTGGTCTCATGGGTCAACGAAAAACAACGTTGCACCAACAGTCCCAAAACGACGCAATTCCTCGGCTCAACAAAAACGACGCCCTTCCTTCTGTCGTCACACCTTGCTGACTTTCGCTGTCGAACTTGGTCGGTCTCCGTCGTCACCACCTGCTATCGCACTCGCATCTAACTAAGGTGACTCGCGCTATCTCCAGCCCCTCTTACAAGATCTCTCTTCCTCTACATTTTCCTCGTCGAATTGGAAGATGTCATCGCACGACCAATGACCAAATCACAACACCTCAGTCAGATCGATATCAATTCAAATCTCAATGGACCGTCGAAGGGCAGAATCTCCAAACAATATGACATGCAATGCACTCGCACGATGGAAAAAAACACTAACGCAGAGAGAGAGAGAGGATTGGGGAGAAAGGAGAGAGACATCACGAATCTTCGTAGGCGGTGCTGGGGTTTGCAGGGGATTGGGGAAGGAGCACCATCTCTCTCTACCTATTTTCTCTCTCTGGATTTAGGGTTCTTGGGGGAAAGGCATTCAACAACGCCGTTTATGCTTTAGACGCTGGCCGGACACTTTGGCGAGCCACGTTAGCTAAAGATACTAATTATTAAAAAAAAAAAAAGGTCAGCCAAACGTACCGGAGTTGACACTGAAAATATCGTTTTTCAAAAAAATTAGTATTAAAATGATAAAAAAAAAAAACTTTCTGACACTAAAGTGAGAGCCATACATAGCTGTTGATACTTCTAATGTCCTTCTCCCCGCTCGTCAGATTGCTAGTATGAAACTATCATAAAGATCAAGGGTTGCCAACATAGGGTCACTCAAATATTGTCCTCGCTTGCATGCAAGGAAATTATCACTCCTCGCATTTTTTTACTTAAATGAAAGGGAATTGTCCTCATATACTTATTACTCTAATATTATAATGCAATATTTGTGTAATTTTTTGAGTGACATTAAAAGATTGACGATCAATTTTAAAATGTTGGTGAGGCCCTAACTAATGAAAAATAGGGCAATGATATAGTCGGCATCACTATTGGGGTCACAGGAGCATTTTATCGGTTCACTTTTCCAAGGGCATACTACAATTGCCTCAAAAGATGCGAAGTTTACCTCATTTTCTAATGAATGGCAAAGGAAGTTGCGTGGTGATAGTTTGGTGCATTATGTAATTCAGGGATAGAAAGAATGTCGGCAGGCCCTAACTAATGAAAAAATAGGGGTTTGAAGAATGCCGATGAGGCCCCCACCAATGAAAAATAGGGCACGATGTGGTCAACGTCTCTATTAGAGTCATGGGAACACTTTTTATCGATTCATTGTTACAAGGGCGGATTGCGATTACCCTAGAAGAGGTGAAGCTCGTCTTGTTCCCTAACGAATGGCAAAAGAAGTTGTGTGATGATTGTCTAGCTAGTATGTTGTCTAGCCAGTATGTAATGTGCGGACTAGTGAGCTAGAGTAGAGAGGAACATTGAGTGCATTTGGGAATGGCTTTCCTAAGGCCCCTTAGGCATCGAAAGTCCTTTAGGCCAAACAAAGTGTGTTTGGCAAATTTCTTTTGAACCCCATTTCCCAAATGCTAGCCTTATAAAGGCTGAAAGCCGAAGGCGGCTTGTGGCAGTGCCTTGAGCTTTTGCCTTTTGGGTATGCTAAGCTACTATTCATCATCATCTTCGGCCCTATTTGGTTCAGCATGTAGAAGGGGCTTTGGGCTCTAAAGGGGTTTGGGCAAAAGCAAGGTGTTTAGTTCATTTTTTTCTAGCACTTTGGGGAGATGCAATTGCATCTCCAAGGGGGTTGAAAGGGTTTTGGGGGAATAGAGGGGCAGAGGTCCATTGGGAAGTTGTATTTTCGGAATGCAACTCCGACACTATTCATCACTATTCACCACCGAAGCCGATCGGAAGCCGACGACCGCCGGCCAAGGGTCGCGCGCGCCGGCGACCGCCGGCCAAGGGTCGCTCGACCCGGCGACCGTCGCCGGACCTCAGGCGACGCCTGGGTCGCGCAACCCAAGAGGGCGGCCGACGGAGGTCGCGTGACCCAGGCGGCCAGATCTAGCCATCGGCCATTGGATCCGACGGTCTGGTGGCCAGACTTCAAAAAAGAAAATAGAATTTTTTTATTTTTTTAATTTAATAAAAGTCATTTACAAATGCAAATTTTACCAAACGGTATTTGCATTTCGGAAAACCCCCTTCACTCAAAGGTATTTGCATTTTGGCAAATGCATTCCCCAAAAGCCGAACCAAACGGGCCCTTCTTCTTCTTCTTCCTCTCCATTGAACAAGATCAGCATGCTACAAGTGATACCTTACGAAGGGTAGGCAGTCACCGGTAGAGGTGTCAAAATGGGTCATTGACCCATTTATTGACCCATTTATAGTTAAATGGGTCATTAATGGGTCAAGCCTTATTCCCCAAAGCACCCATGATGGGTTTTAAAAATAAAGAGATTGAGATATATGGGTCTTAAATGGGTCTAAGAGCAGACCCATTTATCAACCCATCAAAAATGAAGCCATTTGTTTTCACCCAAAAGCTCACAATCTCTCTCATCCCTCTTTAACTTTACAAAAATATTTGTAAAATAAAAAAATCGAAATTATAATTGTTATTTATTTTTCTTTTCTTTTCTTTCTTTCTTTTTTCTTTCTTTTTTTTTTTTTCTTCTTCCTCCGGTTGCTGGCACGGCGATGGCCGGCGATCGACCAGGCGAGCCTCGAGCTTGCCGGATTTGGCGAGCCGGGCGAGCTCGAGGCTCGCCCGTGGCCGGCCGCCGGCCGCCGTCGTTGTGGCCGGCGGCCGGCCAAAGAAGAAGAAGAACAAAAAAAAAAAAGAAAAAGGAAAAAAAGAAACAAGAAACAAGAAAAAAAAAAAAAATATATATTTAAAAATAATTAAATTTTATTTTTTAAAAAAATAAAAAATAATAAATTTCGATTTTTAAAATATTTATTTTAAAAATTATAAAAATTGTCCATTAAACTTGTGTTGTATAAAACTATTTTAGCAATACAATTTTTTAAAAATAATATATATATATATATATATATATATATAAGAAATAAGCTTGAAAGTATTTTAGTAATATAATCTTTAAAAAATCATAGGGAATAAGTTTTTCAAAATTTGGTTAAATGTGAAAATTATTAATATGGGTCGGTCGGGTATGGGTTGGGTATGGGTCGGAAAATTTGCATTAGGTATAAATGGGTCATAAATGGATTAATGGGTCAATTTGGGTCGGACCATTAAAGACCCGACCCAAACCCGACCTGACCCACCCGTTTAACAGCTCTAGTCACCGGCAAAGGGCAAGTGATCGGACGACCTTTAGTGATGGTCGTGGCGACATAGATCTATCGCATGACCTCTGTGAAGTTGCTTGAAGTCACGAGACCTATGGCAACCTAGCATGACCTAGCCGCAACCCAGATCTAGGTCGGCATAGGTCGTGCAACCTCACCGCATAGGTCGCGTGACTGGTGACCTAGTGACCTAGATATGGGTATCACCCGGCGAGGTCGCGCGACCTTCGGCGACCTAGATATGGGTCACACGGGGTCGTGCGGAGGTTGCAACCATCTTGTCGTGCTTTGGCTAGGGGTCGCGCAACCTCTGGTGACCTAGATCTAGGTCACACGAGGTCGTACGGAGGTTGTGGCCGCCTAGTCACACCTTGGCTAGAGGTCGCGCGACCTTCGGTGACCTAGATCTAAGTCATGCTAGGTTGCACGGAGGTCACGGCCGCCTGGTTGTCCCCTGGCCGGGGGTCACCCAACCCCAGGCTGCCCTCACCGATGGTCTCTAGGGGTCACCTGAGGTCTTGCAACCTCATAGGTCGGCTGCCCGACAAATTTCGATTGTTGACGGCCACCTGCCCTCGCTGGTCAACTTTTTTATTTTTCTGTTGACGATTTTTTTTTTTTTTTTTGTTAATTATAAAAGTCTTTTATAAATATAATCCCTCCAAACGCTATTTTACTCAAAGGTACTTTTATTGTCGGAGAGAAAGAGGAGTTTATCATGAAATTCCGATGTTACCACTGGATTTACTCTCAATTGTCACGAAATGAGAAGAAGTTAAAGCATAATATTTAGTTGTCAACACAGCTTTAATTAATAGATAGATAGATGCAAAGAGAGATAGATAGGTATCTGGTATGCATTGTAGACAGAGAATTGTAGGTAAAATAAGAAACTAATTCACGATGAGAGAATTAATACGTAATTCCCCTCATAGTTTAGTGGCTACACAATATAGCTAAACAACGCGGATAGACATGCATATATAAATAGGAAATTAGGAGAAACTCATAAATCTCCTGGTGCTTGTATTTTGTGAATAAATGTTCGGTTTATTCTCGGGCGATTGGATAAGAAGCTTGTGATGCGAGTCCACATTTTCCTTTAGAACTACCATTGCCTCTTTGAATCCTCATGTAACCGCGTTCACCCCATGTCTCGCCCCACGAGTTCCGAATCTTCCAGAACTTGGTTCCGTCCTCGCTCGTCCCATACCCGACCACGACCACCGCGTGGTCCATCTCTCCACTGCAATCCCCATTGAAGACGCCACTGCTATAGCTCTGGAACTCCCGCCCACTGGCAATGATTCCGACCGAGACTGGCTGCTGCACAACTGCCTTCAGGAGCTCGTCCTCACCATGCGGGACATCTGCGAAATTCTTGATCTGCGCTGCATGTTGGGCTGCTTTTCTCCTGTTGCAAGTCCCGTCTTTCCCTTGGTACGCATATGTATCCTCAGACGCAATTCCTTGGTTTTGAATTATGTACTTGAAAGCATCGTCAGGAAGACCGCCATCACAACCATAGCTTTCGCTGTCACAGTCAACTAGTTGTTGCTCGGAGAGCACCGGCAATTTACCGCTTGTGATCTGCGAGATTCCTTCTACTGCTGCTACTGCTGAGAATGCCCAACAAGATCCTGCACTCATAAAATTTGTTGACATTATAAGTGTGAAAAATCACATTACTTCTCTCAATTTTGCTGCCATTGCTGTCTGACTTTTCAAAACGGGTACGCTCCAAAAACTATTTCAAAATGGAAGTCAAAAATCAATTTAATTGCATACAAGCCATTAAGATACTCACCACATTGACCTTGGTCCTTGATCGGATTTACGGCACCTTTCTTTACCCAATCGATGCCATCGGGAACATCCCCAGTCAAATGTCGGTGGCTCAATGGCGTTAATTTGGGGACTTTGGTTTCTTGGATGCTAAGTATCCCGTGTGGCTCCGGATGAACTCCTCATTGGTCAAGTCAGAAAATTGGTTTAAGCCCACCTTGAAAGTCCTATTCCTGGATGCGTTGGAGTCTTCGATGAATCGCAAGTTCTCCTCGAAAATCGCCTGGCGTTTCACCTTCTCCTCTGGGTCCTTGTAGGTCCGACCATGCTGGGCCATCCATTGCTCATGCTGCTCAGCAATGGTGGACTCGTGCAATGTGCGGACCGACATCGCATGCCATGCCCAGGTGCTAAGAATTAGGGCAAGGGAGATGATGAATTCGCTCTTGGCAGAAAAAAAGCCATTGCACCAGTGTAAGCCGGATGGTGTGTTTCTCAGTGTGATACTCAGAAGTGAATGATGAAATACCTGCACTGGACCATATATTTATGGGCTTGCTTGTGATAGCTGTACTCTATAATCGAGCCATGCAAAAATTTTCTTACGTGTTGAAAATTTGGTTCCCAGTTCCATATTCAATACGGAGATACGACTGACAAAACCATGCATGTCCGGATATGCGAAACTCTAGGGACAAGCGTGGAGGGCACGAGTTGTCATGTTGCCTCAATCAACTCACAAATTGTCTTTGTCCTTTAGTAGTCACATCCGCGTGGTCCTTTGTGGAATCCATAATTGGCATGAAGTGCTGTTTTAAGCATTCCATTCTTTTGTTGTGAATTTTGGAGATAGTTTTCAAAATGAGGTTCTTACATTTATATCTTGATCTCTCCTAGCCTGAAGCAACGTTGCGGTTCAAAACCACTATATACTTATTGTCCTTCCATCACACGACATTTAATCCAGGCACATCGCAAATTACTTTGTACTCATTATTACTAAAGGGAAAAGGCAAAGGAGGAAAAAAAAAAAAAAAAGGGAAAAAATAAAGAAGGAAAAGAGAAAAAATGAAAAAATAAATAAAAATTCGAAAGATGTATTAAAATATTATTAAAATTGTCAACGCCAACGACAACCATCCTACATGGCACGGCTACTATCCACATTAGAGATTTGCAACTAAAATTGGTCGAAGGAATTCAATTGGCAAAAAGTGAAAAAAGTTAGTATTCCATTGATAAAATTGAAATGTTTAAAATTAAATTGACAAAATTATAATAATTTTAAGACTTTTAGACAATTTTTCCTTTTTTGTTATGATACCATATGAAATTTACTGAGATCATTTCTAATTATTCTAAAAGTTTAAGATGTTAGATAAATGTGAGGTTTAATATTTAAATAATAACACACTTCTTATATGCTTACTTTACCATCTTATATTGGTAGTTTATCCATACAACATGATAGAATACAAAGTTAGAAAAATCCCAAAGCAAGAATCACAATGTTCCGATACATGAAGAGCATTTCACGTACTTTTCAGAAGGCAATATCTAAAATACAGGCCACAAGCGAAAGGAGAATTACAATAATCAAATATTATCATCTCATCTTACCATTCATGGCCACACTAAATGAGATCATATTAAGGCTTCATTTATTTTATGAATAATGAATTATTCAAAAATAAGTTTCTATAAACAATCGCTTGAATCACTTTAAATGATTAGTCCATAGAAAAAGTTTTCATCGTCAACAATTTTTGTCTAAATACTTTTTCAGATGATGAATTTTTTTTTAGTCATTAATTTCTATAAGTAATGCAAGCGATAATTTTAATAAAATGTTTTATAAATCTTCATTTTTTTTATGAAAAACACCCCATGAGTGTTGGAAAATAAGCAAAAGCATTTACAATTCAATTTACATGTTTTTTACTAACTTTCTGATTTTATAACAAACACAAAATTTCATCATTTTTAAAGCAATAACAAGTCCAAATTTTTTTATGAACCAAGACGAGTCGGTAGAAATTTTCAAGATCCAAAAGGACATTACACAAAGATCACGGAGCCACACACACCCCAAGCTACAATCGGACCTTGCATGTCCGAGTTAGTCGATTTAAGAATTCTTCACACATGATGTCCAAGTTAGATCTCTAATTGTTTTACATGCAAACCATGATCATTTTACTAATGCTACTGTCAAATCAATAGAATCCTTATGATCTTTGGCTGATTTTATTTTCCCAGCAACTTGGTGCTAACACCTTATTTATGTCATTGTCCAGAATATACTTGCAAAATTAGGATATGTGTCCTCCAAAATTTCTGGTTCTAGCTTTTCAAAAGAGACACGATCAAGACTTTCCAAGTTTGTTGCTCTACCAGATTTTTCCCGTATCATGCATTTGAATTGTTAATACCCTACATTATTTAGATTGTCTGTTGGTTTTTAGTATTTGCCTTCCTTATAGAAATAAATTGATTTTCAGATTTTATTTCTAGTTGCTTGACCTCAAGAGGTTTGTGCTTCGGTAAATATTATTGTCCCATATTTTTGTGAGGGAATTTTTTTATTCCTCAAATGATAGTGCACATACATTTCAACTCATGTGATGCTCAACTATTTCTTATGAAGAAAGTGGTTTCCTATCTATTTGATTTTCATGAAATCGTGATGCTCAACCGGTGAAGGTTAAATGGCATCCCAAAAAGAGACATTCACCGCAAAGTGGACCGAGCATTTAACCAACTTGTATGTCAGTTTGTTGGTAGAAGAGGTCAAAAAAGGTAATCGCACCTCTTCTACTTACAAACAGAGTGGAATAACATACGAACTGAATTCAATAAACAAACGGGGCTCCAATATACTCAAGTACAGTTGAAGGACAAGGTGAACAAATTGAAAAAATAGTATGGTAGTTTTAAGAAGCTTCTTTTACAATCCGGATTTGACTGGGATAATGTGAACAATATAGTTATTGTCAATGATCTAAGTATATGAGAATCTCATGTAAATGTATGATTTAACCTTTCATCATTTTGAGATAACTATAAATCTACAAGGCAAGATGTTTAATGGTGTTGCTTATGTATGTCATCATTGTAAAAACTACAGGATAATATTGAGTGGGCAAAATTCAAAAATGATGGGTTTCCTCAATATCCCAACTTGTGTATTGTATTTGGCAATGCATATGCTACTAGGGAGCATGTGGTAGGAAATGCTAAAGATTTGGCGATGTCGGATGAAGTTGGTATTGGTGATGATGATGTAGATGGTGATCGAGAGGACTTAAGTGAACACCATATTGATGAGGAAGTTTTTATGTCTGACAAAACTCCTACTCCAGTTCATGACAAACACAAGTTGGATAGAACTCCAAATAGTGAGAGGAGAAGGAGGAGTAACTCATTTAATGTTGCTAGTACCTGCAAAGCCTTGCAAGAGATGATCAAATCTAGGGCTACTCAATTTGTGAGTGGTTCTGTCACGTCACAGGTCAAATTACCACATGTAGAACCATTCTTTATATTCGCTATGATTGATGTCCTAGTTAGCATGCTTGAATTGAAGCAAGATCTTCACAACAAAGTAGTGGAACGAGCTTGTGTCGGTGCCACATGGAGGGAGGCTTTCATTAAATCTCCAATTGAAATGAGATATGGACTTATCCAATGCCTTTAATAGATGTTGGGAAATGTGTCGTGGATTACATGGGGTTTTATTTGATTATGTGACTTATATTGTTGGTTGTCATTTTGTTTTTAAGGATATTAATGTTAAGACTCTTACATTTGTGTGGTGAGGTTGGCTTTCATTCTATCATTTAAGTTATTGGTTTTTATTGATATTTTTTTATACATATATTTCTATTAATGTTCCTATATTTGTGTAATGGTATAGGTACTATGGAAGGGGAATCAAATAGTGTGTCTAATGGAGAAGTAGCATCAGTTGAATAGTATTTGGATGAGTTTGATATTGATATAATGATAGCATGGTTTTGTCTTTTTGCATTGAACATGTCTGTGCATATGAAAGAACCTATTAGGAGCAATAAATTGTCAAGACCCAAATGAGTAGGGGAGATTGTTTATGGATGTTTAGATAGGATATATGAAGTATCTAGATTGGAGAGACATGTTTTTCTGAATCTATGTGATCTAATGAGAACAAGAGGTTGGTTGAAAGATAGTCCATATATAAGAGTAGATGAACAAATAGGAATCTTCTTATCTATGGTTGGTCACAAAAACTCTATTAGAGATTTATGTGAGAGATTCCAACATTCTGGAGAAACAATCAATAAGTATTTCACTATAGTGTTAAAAGTATTTCTCAAACTATCAAAAGAGATTACTAGGCCACCTTCATTTGATGTTGTTCCGAATAAGATTATTATCAATCCTAACCATAACCGCTACTTCAAGGTATGATCTTTATATCGATTTTACACTATTAAATACATGCATTTGATAATTTTGTGTAATGCTAGGCTTTCGTAAAATCACAAGGCTATATTGGTGCTATTGATGGCACCTACATTGATGCTTCCATCTCTGTGTCACAGCAAATCTCATATAGAGGCATGAAAAAGAGCACCACTCAAAATGTGATGTGCACTTATTCATTTGATATTAAATTTACTTTTATATATACTAGGTGGGAAGGATTAGCCAACGATTGTCGGGTTCTCTCGATAGCACTCGAGATTCCTCAACTGCAATTTTCTCGACCACCACTCGGTATTTACTTTATCTATATGAAATAAATTTCTTTATGATTGTATAACTATTCATTGAAATGTTGTATTTATGTATATCTTTTTGTAAGCAAATACTAAGTGGCAGATTCTAGTTATACAGTACTTGTAGGATTTTTAACTCCGTTTAAAAGTGAACGACATCATTTGAATGATTATAGGGGTAAAAGGAGACGGCCCACTATGGCGAAAGAATTATTTAACCATAGGTACTCTTCATTCAGAAATGTCATTGAGAGGTCATTTGGTGCATTAAAAAATCACTTCTTCATTTTGAGACACATGCCTCCATCTTCAATTCGAAAGCAAGCATTTATTATAATTGCATATTGTGCTCTCCATAATTACATTCGTGACCAAGACTATCAATTGTTTCGGATGAGTACCGATGAATCCGATCAAATCAAATGCATTGTAGATATAGTTAGTTCATATAACAGGCAAAGAGTATCAACAATATACGAGGCCGGGGTATACGATTCTATATACTCCAACCTGTTAAATTCTTTATCGGAGGAGCTTGGAAAAATCGGCTTGACAATAGAGGACCAGCTAATTCTTCAAGCGTTCTCATCTCCAACCGGAGTAGAAATCTCTTTGGAAGAGAAATTAATGGAGCTAAAGGGAAAGGCATCTCCAATCTTTATTGTTCCAGGATTGTCATCGCTCGGAAGCGCTCATTAATCAAAGAAGCAAAGAAGATGGGACTCTTCCAAGGAGATATAATCTGGATATTTGCTGAAAAACCATTCACCAACTTGCTAACTTCAGTAGAACATTCGGCAATCTCCTCCACTGTTGAAGGTGTAATAGGGATAATCACCTATCATCCCGACAACCAGGCATACAGAGAATTCAAAGCCAAATTCATGAAAATGTTCCATCGCAAGTTTGGAGAGAACTTCAGTTTCAAGCCAGATATCGACGTTGTTCGAGCATATGATTGCATTATGACCATCAAAAACGCCATAGATGCAGTGCTGAGCAATAATATTATGCCCGAGTGTTCGTGTAGTGGGATTTCGAGTACTAGACTCATGGGTTTGAGTGGGCCAATTCAATTTGAGAAAGGTCAGTTGTTGCATCGACCGAAATTCCCACTTGTAGGTGTATACGGAAATGAATATAGAGAGCTTAAGCTTTGGTCTCCCAATTTCGTCATCTCAAGGAGCTTTGTAGCGAAACAAAGTTTAAGAAGAAAGCCATACGCAAATCCAGACATATTGAAGATCCAAGAAGGATAGACTTCTAGTGAGAATATGGACGCGTTTGGTAACAATTATGTTTTCGAGAATAATTTTTTATCAGAAATTATTATTTTTTTATTCCATTCCCGGAAACAATTTATAAATGTAAAAAAATGTGTTTGACAATTGCATAAAATTTTTCTTCCCAAGATAGAAATGTGTTTGGTTAAATTCTTAAATTTTTTTGTTTCTTTTAATTTTTAATACTTTTATTCTTTTATTCTTTTATTCTTTTTCCTTTTCTCTTCTTCCTTTCCTCTTATTCTTCCTCCTTGGTGGTCGGCAAGCTCGCTTGTTTGGCGTGAGGCCCCATATTTGGAGTAGTCGAGCTTGCCTAGGCACGGCGAGGCTCGGGCGGATGAGCCTCGCCGTGGCTCGGCCCGACGAGCCTCGCCGTGGCTTAGCGTCATGGGGGGTCATGGCCAGCAACCGGCCAAAAGGAAGAAAAAGAAAATGAAAGAGAAGAAGAGAAAAGAGAAGAAAAAAAAATTAGACTTGATTTTAGGAATTGTTCTCGGAGCAACAAGTAATTTTTTTCTACTTCTTGATTCTGTTCCAAATCTATTCCCGGGAACAAAAAAATGGATTTTTGTTCTCGGAAACAAAAAATTTACCAAATGGATTTTTGTTCTTTTTTTGTTCCCTAGAACAAAAGAACATAATCAGTTGTTCTCGAAAGTGTTACCAAACAGACCCTAAGCAATTAAAAATCAAAGTTCCTAGCAAAACTTCTTTTGATAAGTTTGTAAAGGAGGGAGTGGACAGCTCAACAGGGAAAATAACGCACATCGGCTTTTGCATAGATGTTTTCGAGAAGGCTATTTCTCTATTTGCGGATGGTTTGGAGTACGATTTTTACCGTCACCACGGAGCATATGAGGGCTTGGCTAAAAAAGTTGGTAATAAGGTACAGTACCACTTCATTTCTGTTATTGCATTATAGAATATCGACTATTACTTTGATTCACGAACCATCATAGCCTAAATAGATTAACCCAAACAACCAGATCATTTCACGCAGGTAACAATTATTGCTCACAGGGTCATATCACTTTGCATTAATAGACTGTCGAAGTCTCACGTCCTGTTACTACTAATGTTCCATGTTGACGGTCCAATTTTGGTGTTAATTTCTTAAGTGAATCACTCTGATGTTGTTCCATGGTATGACGTTGGTCGAAGACCTATGACGCTGCAGTCGGTGACGCAACTATTCTGGCTAGTCGCTCAAAATATTTAAGTCACACAACCATTTATGGGATCAGGCCTTTTAGTGATAGTCCCGGCAAAACCAGCCACGGACAGGGCATTGAACTTTATGGAGCCTTTTACTGCAACAATGTGGGTTGCCTCTAGAGGCCTCCTTATATACACAACGTATGTAGTTTGGTACTTGGAGCGTCCGATCAATCCGGAATTCAGTGGCCCTTAGACGAATCAGCTCTCGACTGCTCTTTGGTTCGCTTTCACCTCTCTCTTCTTTGCTCATAGTAACATTTCTCTGTTGATTATAGTCCATGCACACTCTTTTCTGCCCGAAGATTTGACAAAAACACATGTATTGCTGAGTTTTGCAGAGGAGAAAGTCCATCACAAATTCACACGAATCGTGCTGGTCATTTGATACTTTGTAGTATTGATCTTGACACAGAGTTACACAGCCGGCCTCACCTCAATGCTTACTTTCCGGGAGCTCAGACCAACTGTGACCACCATGGAAGAGCTGAGAAATTCCAAAGCCAAAGTGGGTTGTGACCCCGATGCTTTCATTTGTGACTACATGAATAACACGTTTAAATTCTCAACGGAAGTCATTGTCCCCATAAGGAACACTTCGAGCTATGGAGATGAATTGAGAAGCGACAACATCTCCACCCTTTTTCTGGAGTACCCAAATATGAGAGCTTTCTTCACTCAGTATTGCGATGGATATTTAACCATTGGTGATGACTACAGTTTGGCAGCTTTGGCTTTATAAGTACGATCCGCTTGTTCTGCGTGAACTTGATTTTTTGGAGTGTCAATGGCATCGTGAGTTTGCGTGATGCATCACGTTAGGCTTGGTCAAAACGAAAAAGGAACCTGAGTGCTAAAATACCACAAGTCCCAACGGAGTATGACATGGGGTGTAAATAGATATATGAATTGAAACACGGTTAGCACTTGAATATTCCTTTTAGGGAACGATTAGATCTATGAGCTTCGAGTTAAGTTCATAGAAAAGACATACAGAAAATCGAAACTCGATTACTAACTCAACTCGTTAAATGGGTATCAAATGAGAGCACCCGGCTTATTCGACCAGCATACTCAGTCGGGGTTACTATAGCCAAAAAGAGAAGAAAGAAAGGAATCGTACGAACTTTAATTTGCAAATAGCTCTCCTTCACTGCACATATGCAGGTGTTCCCAAAAGGCCCTTCACTGGCTGCAAATTTCTCTGTGGCCATTCTGGAGCTTTCGCAGAGCGGTGAGATGAAAAGATTGGAGAAGAAGTGGGTCTCTCCCGAGTGCACGATGAGGAACATCACTAATGAGAAACCAAGGTTGGGCCTCCACAGCTTCTGGGCACTCTACACATTCACCATCGCCACTTCCACAGGTTGTTTGCTCTTTGCGCGTCTCTGTAAGAGAATGAACCGTCAGGATCATGAACAAGGATGCAACGGCGACAACATGAGCGTGACGGAGATGAGTATGCTGTAGTGTAAATCAATGTACGGTGGCATAGTTTCGGGCTCAATGATGAAGGGGGAACACATTATTCTCGAATCATGATCAATTCAAAAGCTGAATCTTGTTGTACGTCTTTAAAGATATAAAGGATTGTTGTCATTTGCCATTATTACTATGTATGTGTGCTCATTTTTCGGAACAACAGAATAATGGTTGAGATCTTCGGACATTCATGGTTTGGAACACTACACAGGTTCGGCTTTCGACTCTGTTCATGCTCTCTCGAAAATTATGATTTGTGTGGAAAATGTAGAATCAATCACAGCAGCTGCGGGAACAATCCACGCGTACAAGCACTATTGATCATCGCTTTGAGGCTTAGGATGTTGAAGATAGAATAAATGTCATGTTCAAATTAGGCTTTTGAGGCTTTAGGCTCTTGCATAAACTATTGAAGACAGGCTGAGAAAAAATACACCAAAACATCGACAATAAATTCATAGCATGTAAGCTAATATCTAGTTGACAGAAGGGACTCATAGTACTTGATGCAAATGGAGAGTTTTTTTTTTTTTTTTTTTTTTTTGGTCAAAATTTAAACTTCATTAATTCACACTTCGATTTAGAAAAATAAGGAAAGCTAAATTTAAAACATGAGAAATCCCACGAAGGTTGGGGGGCTCAGATAACTAATTAGGAAGTAAACTTTCTTTATGATAGATTTTCGCGATCCAATCCACAATTTGTTCGCATCACGTGTATAATGAACTATTGAGACTTTTTTTATTTGGGCCATTATACTATTGCACTCTTCAAACAAGCATCTAAGGGCCCATGGACTTTGAGATGGGTCTGATAAGCACCAAATAACCTATAACGATCGGTTGATGTCCACAACTATAGACCAATTACAACCTTCAACAGATCACTTGAAGACTTTCAAGTCTTCTTTTGTTCTTCTCCACGATTAAGTACAGCAAGGATTCTCTTAGGGCAGGGGTTTCTGTTTGCAATGTAGAGGAAGCCGCAACTGACTTTGCGAACCCAACAATCAATACTCTTCGGTCGTCTCGAACAACTTCGGCGATCGACACCTTCGACGAGCTAGCAAGCCAGGACCCATCAACATTCGCTCTCAAGCAGGCCTTGCTGGTCGACGAATCAAGTACGGCTCTATCTCCTTTACTCTGTAGCTTCTCGTTGAGGTGCGGTCAGCTCATATGTTTGCTCAAAATTATAACATTCTCCACAATCGAAGCCGTATTTGGTCTACGATTTTGATATACCCACTTGTTGTAACGAAAAAAACGGATATTTATTCGCCGTGCAGGTCAATTTTAAAATGCTTTAGTAAATGTCGAAAAGGAATTGGTAGAAAAATGACTGGACATTTTTTTTTTTTCTACATACGAAATTTATCAACTTTTTACTATAGCATGCAAATTAGCAACTTTTATATGAACAACCAATTTTTATTTGCATAAAACAAACCAATGCTCTGAACTTACTTACTTTTGATGACACCTGAATTTTTTACCGACAAGCCGAACATGCAAAAAAAAAAAAATACATATGAATATAAAAAAAGAATATAACAAATAAATAACAAATAAGAAAAAAATGAAGCACCTAGTACAAATTCGGATTAACCCGGATGGGTCCAACTCACGAGCTCGCAAACATCAGATCCATAAATGCGGCCCACTAGCCCATCACTGGAAATCTGTAGTGGACTCTTCAAGCAACCCTATCCCAAGAGCCCATCAGAGAAGGCCCTCTACGTAGTCTACTCTCTCTCTCTCTCGCCCGCTCTCCTCTTAACAAATTTCCTTCTCTCCCTTCACGGTGAACTCACGCACTGTACTTCACATCACAGAGGAGACACGCACAAGAAAAGGAGAAAAGAAGGCCCATGAAATGTTGAGAAAGACGCATTTCATATCTCTCTCGAGTGTCACGAGAACAAGAGGTTATGGAGTAGCCTTCCGATTCCTTCCCAGTTCGCGCTACTTCTTTCGATGATCTGGAAAGTCGAATGTGCTGCAACGGCATTTATAAGGGAGTGGAAATTAGTGGAAATGTCCCCTCAAATGCTTTGCTGCTCCTCACGGCTCTTTGGGGCCCTTTGGATTCAATGTGACGGAGGCGTTTCTGATCCTAAAGATAAATCTGACTAGCTTCTGGTCTGTCAAAGTTGTAGAATTTTGCAGCTGTTTGTACAATGAATGGGTGTAGAAAGAAGGATGCTCGTTATAACATCTTTGGAAAAAATCTGAGGATGGATAACACAAGTTAAATATAGATGGAGCTGTGAATTGAGGAGCAAGAAATTGCTGGAATAGGAGGTGTAATCTGCGAGTGTGGCGGAAACTTGGCGAAGGGATTCTCTGGTAACATCGGAAAAGCTTTGGTGCTTTGGTGTTGCTAGCTAAAACCTATGCACTTTTAGATGGAGTCAGAAGTGTCAGAGTGCTCTATTAATTGTTTGAAAACTCATTATATTCTATTTCAATGTTGGATTAATCTTCGCCAAGTTCCACCATTCACTAGGAACATCCTGATTGAATGTAGGACATTGTTATGGAGATTCACATGATGGAAATCTTTGGTATGCATTAGTGATGGATTTTTGCTGAAATGATTCGCTGCCATGTGTTAACCGCATGTGGTGAAATTTGAGTTTAATTGGACCTAATCTTGTTACAAGGCGATACCGGTTTGCACTTGATTGAGATTGGAAGTGTGTCATTATGGTAAATGTTTTTGTTCTCCATATTCGAATTCTTGTTTGTCTTTGGTAATCTAGATATTAGCATGACAGGACAACAAATTATTCTATCCAATATTTGGTAACATCATCCAGACTGGACTCATACACATCCAAATAAAATGCCTGAGAAGAAATCTTGAACAGGGCGGGATAAACCCATATTAGATAAAAAAAAAATTAAAAATAACTTAACAAATCCTATTATCTTCCAACAATAGAGTAATGGAGTGACAAGTCCAAAAATTACTTTATTGGCCATCGCTCAATCATCGTTGCCTCCAACCACTGCCGATTGTGATCAGATGACTAAGGGTGAAAAGGAGTCTAAAGATGATTGTCTTTGCTTCCAACCACAGTTAACACAAACATACCAATTTAATTAAATAGATTTCACAATACAAAACATTCAAGATAAAAAATAGTTATTTGTGTTTACATGTCGTAAGTATTTCTAAATGTATATAAACAAATTGTATTAACACAAGGAATAATTTAAATTGCTTACCAAATGAATTCAAGCACATTATAAACGGGTAAAAAGGTCAAATCATACATGGTATATTTATAACAAAAGTACATTTCCAAGTGCCAAAACTTGGCACGAGCGGATACTTAAGTACCAAAAGTTCTGAAAGTGATACTTAAAAGCGACTTTTTTTGAAAAATGGGATACGTGAGTGTTACTTCCGACGAACTTCGTCGGAAATCTTACATGGTAATTTTTTATTAATTTTGCTCATTTACGTGACTCACTGGAGAGCTGATTTAGTAAAGCAACGCAAAACGACGTCGTTTTGGCATAGATTTGAATTTTAATATAAAAATTAATTAAATTAAATTATTAAAAAAATTAAAATTAAAAAAAAAGAAAGAAAGATAGTTGCAGGTGGCCAAAGGCTATGCCCTTGCCGTCGCTAGGAAGGGCCGACGACCCCGACGACCGAAGGCGAGGGCCCGCGACCCCGGCCGGCCCTCCCCCACCATCACCGGCCCTTCCCAGCAACAATAGGTTGGGGGAGATGAAGGCTCAACCCTCGCCTCCTGCAATCTCTCTCTCTCTCTCTCTCTCTCTCTCTTTGTTATTTTGTTATTTAAATAAATTTATTTTTAAATTTAATTAAATTAAATTTTGTATTAATTATTTACCTACATTAGCAGCAAAACAACATCGTTTTTGCACTTCTCTCTCCGGAAAATCACCTTGTAAGATTTTGGCCAGATTTTTTCACTGTTGGCACTTGTTATTTTCATAACTTTTAGCACTTACATGTCTCTTTGTGCCAAGTTTTGGTACTCTAAGTGTCCGGCACTCCATATCTATTATTGGCATAAGTGCACTTAAAGTAATGAAATTTATTATGAAAGTGCAATTGAGTCCTAAAACTTTCAAAAAATGTAATCGAGTCCTAAAACTTGAGACAATAGTGCAATCAAATCCTAAAACTTTCAAAAAAGTGCAATCAAGTCATAAAACTTATCATGAAAGTGCAATTGAGTCTTAAAATTTTCAAAAAGTACAATCAAATGAAGGATTTGATTAGATTGATTTGACAAGTTTTAGAATTTCATCGCATTTTCTGGGAGTTTTAGAACTCAATTGCACTTTGTGATAAGTTTTAGGACTCAATTATACTTTCATAATGAGTTTCATGACTTTTGATACTATTATGCCTTTATTATTGATCACATTGAAATTTATATGAACACATTAACACATCTAGTGTATATGTCATATTACTAGTTCTAGATAAGGGTTGGTGAGGTTTATCTTGAAAATATTTGATGACCCTCATCATGCTTAAGTGAACTTGTAAGAGAAAAAGAACCAAAATATAATATTTTAAGAACGAAGCTGAACAAACAAGAAAAAAGAAGATAAGTCAATAATGCCAAATGCTACCTAAACAAATTACATTATATTTTTAATGGAAGGATCACATCGAAAAAAAAAAAATAGTATATTTAAGACAAATTTATCTAAACTAATTTTTTCACCATCAACAACCACAAATTGGTATATTTGTGATAAATTGACTCTCCATTATTTTTCATTAAATTGGATTAATACTACAAAAAAAAAAAAAAGTTAGTACACTTGTGATAACGGAGGGTAAAACTCTAAACTTATACTTGTCAATTGCTAAGTGTTATCCAACTCAGCAATTTGATGATAAAATTTAACAGAAATTAATGAAGGTAAATCTGTCATAAGTATACTAATTTAGTGTTTATAGTTTGGAGTAAATTTATCATAGGTCTACCAGTTTAAAGTTTTTGTGATATTAACCCTAAAGACTATTGGTGTCTCAAGCCCTTATTTATATTCCCAAATTGTCAAGTTTTTTTTTTTGTAAGTACATTAAAAATTGAAAATGGTCTCGTTAACAAGTGTGCTCGGGGCACTAATTGACCATACTTAGTAAAGAAATATGTTTATTTTCAATTCACTGCTATTTATAATATGAGAAAAATAATGCGTTAAAATTGACAAACTTTCTTTACTCGGGTGTTTAACTAGTGCTCCTCTTAACAAAATTCGAAATGCTTCAAAAGAAAAGGAAAACAAACGTCTCCGTTTGAGAACATATTTCAAAGAGAAATACTCTTTTTTTGGTGGAGTCAAATGGTGAGTCAATCTACCGACTTTGATATTCAAAAGATTCGAATTGATACGACTGACCGATTAATTTAAAAATATTGTATCAAGTTGCTATTTTCTAGTGTATTAGGAATAGCATCTCTGAAAACTTGCAACCAAATCTTTCTAACGTGAACGAATCTCTAGGATGGGGAGACCCTGTGTACTTTGAAAATTTGAGGGCAAATTAGTGTCATAAAAGCAAACAAATACTTGGTCTATCCTCAAAGTCTACTAGAATTTTATAAGCTTCATATAATCAAACTACCAAGTGAGCGGAACGTATGAGTTAAAATGTATTTGAACCATCGATATTGTGAGGGTTAAATAAAATGCAACAGATATCTTATGATTTAAATGTATGTTGACACACGTGGCACGCTCACATCCCCTCAGCAGAGACGGATTTAGAAATCGGATCTTGAGGGAGCCATGTTACAATATCGATCAATTGTTCAACATACGCAAAACGGAAAATTAAAATTTGTTCAGTTATAATTTTACCAGTACAATAATTCTTCCTCATACATCACATGAGTTTAAAATTTATTTCACCAAGTTTAATATGAGATTAGCTGGTTGTTTTTATTGGCTTGGACTTTGCTCTTAAAAAAAAAAATTTCCACCGGTCATTTATTTGGAAAAAATAGTGAAGTACAAAGCCTACAATGCCACAAAAGAAGAAAATCGTTACAGGATCAATACAAATTTATATTAGTGGGTATTGACAATAAAGCGAGTGGTGAAATTCAAATTTGAACCGATAAAGAGATTTTTGAAATACTTTCCTTTCATTAAGACGCAAAGAGAGTATAGCCTACAGATGCATTAAAATGATATCAAGAATAAATAATCAGAGAATTAAGTAACTCCACCCTTGATAAATTAATTAATGGTGCATAAATGGAATTATTATTAAAATCATCAAATGTCATAACCTACAAAATATAACAACATGCTAACTAATTTAGACCATAAATTGCTGCTGTAAATGGAAAAGAAAGCAAAAGACAGGCGCGTTTTTTTTTTTTTTTTTTTTTTTTTTTTGGGGGCGGGGAGGGGAGAGAGAGAGAGAGTACTCAGTATGAAAGAAGGGTGCAACTGTACCAAGAATGATTGAGAGGAGCCAAAAGATTCATGGAAATCACTTAGTATAGATTAAAGTGTGTACCTATACCGCGATTGATTGAGGGGCTGCCAAAAGATTCATTTCTCAAGCACTCACTAATTGTGATTATTAAGGTTCTTATGATATTGAAAAATACTAAAATCGGTAGGGCGAGGGGCCCTTTGGTCCCATCCCCCTTTCGTGCTGAAAAATAATTGCATAAATTTAGTATATGTACTGAATTGAATCATGAATTATTAAGTATTAGTAAGTCTCATGTGACTATGATGATGGTTTCAAATATATTTCATTAAATACGATGGTCCAAATTCAGTTTAGTATCCATGATATCAGAGATTGTATATACCTTATCATGCAATATCGTCCGTTTTAGCCCATGGATCATACAATTTTGTCCTTATAACAAGGACTATGATGAGGGAGATGGTGACCCCTTACTCTCCATCAATGTAAAGCTTGTCATTTCTTTTCACAATCTCATAATCAAAAGGATGATTGTGACTTTTAAGCAAGGACTCACCCTTGTTGAGAAAAAGTACCAAAAAAGTCCTAAACCTATTGTATTTGGTACCAATTCAGTCCTAAACCTTTTAATATTGGTACCAATTCAGTCTATCCGGCCAATTTTGGCCGGCCGACGCCTGACGTGGAAATTTTTATGATTTGTTAATTATTTTTCGAATTTATTATTATTTTTATTAATTTTTTTTTTTTTTTCCTTCTTCCTAGCGGTGGCCGGCGAGCCTCCGATGAGGCTTGCCGGCCATTGGGCGAGGGCCGCGAAGCCCTTGTCTGCCGCCGGCGAGGGTCGCGGCCCTCGCTCGGCCTCTCCCAAGGTCGCCGGCGAGGCTGGCCTCGCCTAGATCGGCCGTCGGCGAGGAGGCTTTGCCGGATCCGGGTGAGGCCGGCTTGCCCGCGGTCCTAGGCGAGGCCAAGCGGCCCTCGCCAGCTGCCGGCGAGGGTCGCGGCCCTCGCTCGGCCTCGCCCGGGGCCAGGCCGGCCTCGCCCGCCTCCGGCCCGCCTCGCCGCCAGATCCCGGGCGAGGCCAACCTCGCCCGAGGCCTAGGAGAGGCCGGGCGAGGGTCGCGACCCTCGCCGGCGGCAGGCAAGGGCTTCGCGGCCCTCGCCAAGTGGCCAGCGAGCCTCACCGAAGGCTCGCCGGCCACCGCTAGGAAGAAGGGAAAAAAAGGAAAAAGAAAAAAAAAAAAAAAAAAAATTAATAAAAATTAATAAAAATTAATAAAAAAATCGAAAAAATAATTAACAAATCATAAAAATTTCCACGTCAGCGTCGGCCGGCCAAAATTGGCTGGATGGACTGAATTGATACCAATATTAAAAGGTTTAGGACTAAATTGATTCAATTGAAAAGTTTAGGACTGAATTGGTACTAGTGTAATAGGTTTAGGACTTTTTTGGTACTTTTCCCCCCTTGTTGCGGAAAAATGCTAAAAGATGTACCAATCGAAGCACAAGTAGTAAATGATGAAAGCAAAATTGAAATCACACGAGACACAAGATTTACGTGGAGAAAAACCCAAAATGAGAAAAACCATGGGGGAGATAGAGGGGTTTCAATATCTTCAAAGACGAGTACGAGAGTACAAGCCAAAAGCTTTAAAAATCACTTGGTGAGCCACAAGATCCAAATATCTAACAATAAGATAGGAAAAAACAAAACAGGAAATAATATGGAGACTAGGGTCGGAGACGTGTTATTAAACACATTCCTTATATAGTCTCCTTTCAAAAGACCTTAAAACAAACGTGCATAATCTAAAATACCATTATCTCTTCATTTGAAAATCAAAACTCAACAATCCCTCACCTCACCTCATGAGAGCCCTTTTGATAAGGACAAATTTAAGAGGCTTACGGATTAAAATGCACAATACCTCGTATAGTTATCGAAATCATCAAGCATGTAATGACTCCTCTGCCCTCTCTTGCCCTTGGAGTACTGTCATTTGGTCTTCATCTCAGTCCAAGAAAGACCAAATCAACTTGATTTTTTGTCACGCTTACATTGCCTGCAGCCATTTTCGCATCCTATTTGTTGGAAAATCACTTCATGTAACCAACTTATTAAACTCTCTCTCTCTCTCTCTCTCTCTCCTGAACTGGTTCCTTTGTATGGCAAACACAAAACAGTATGGGATCTCTTCAAAGATCGTTTAGCAGAAGAAGTGCAAGACACGTTTCGGCCATCTCGAAGCTCTTTCTCTTTCTTGTCGCTCCTCATCCCTAGAGTCTCTGGTGTAGTGACCGAAGGCATAGATCACATAATAAACACATTTTGATCAGCTATTACTTTCTAACTTCCACGGCAAAGTTTTTTACAACTTAATATTGCATTTGGCATTGGTAAATTCCCCAAATTGTCTGTAACTCACTAAGACAAAAGCGGATGTCTGTTGGTCATTTCGATCATTTCGTTATTTCAATTACATGTTACTAAAATTTATTTTATTTCCAATGACAAGTTTATTTACTTTATTGGTAACTTACTAGCTCGTAAACGGGCTTATGTTGGTATGCCATTAATTTCACATCTATGATTTTATCTTAAGTTATAAAATTACAATTAAGTAAAAAACTTACATTCCACTTTAAGTTGGTAATTCTTATTCCATCAACAACTTACTACCTTATGAGTGTAGCTATTTATTTCAAAGTCAGTACGATTGTGGCGGTCGACAATTCGACAGCAATAATTCTGACATATCTCTCTTGGTGCGCTTACACCATCTAGGCATCTACCATGGGATGATCATAGTCGCGTGCACTCATGCATGCGCTCTCTCTCTCTCTCTAGTTCTGTTGCGCCAGACCTTCAAGCACTCTACTCATCGTAGTTTGATTTCTATATATTATTATTAATTCCCTTCCAAATAAAGTTTCATGATTATCATTTTGAGGTTGATATAACCAAAAGTTCTGGTTCAGATTCTTTATCTTGCACGTTTTCTATTCTAAATTTGTTAGAAGAGCTGCAAAATCTTTTTCATCTTGCCACTCTCTCTCCTACACGCATTCCGTTTCTACACTTCCGAAGGAGTGCTCCCAATTTCCCTTTCACTTCCGTCTCTCCCTTTGGCTGATAAACAGTGCCCTGCCCTGTGGATGGAGGAGTGGTGATGCGATGATTGGAGATGGCGGCACGAGCGTGGCAATGGTGGCTGCCTGGCTGGAGCTCTCTGTGCATATTGAGGCCAGGTTAGGACCGCCTAGTTGGGTCGAGGAGAGAGAGAGAAGAGGGGGTATCTTTAATGCTTGAGGGACACCCCTACGTGGCCGCATCAAAATTCTACCAATTCAAAGATGAATCTAGAAGACAGTGACAAGCGCAGTTATCTTCTAGTATGGAAGAAATATACCACATCGCCGAAAAGTTGGACCCATTCACAGCATTTTGAACGTGAATGAAGGGTCGGACGAGAAGACTCTATCCTTTGAAAATTTGGGTACAGTGGAATCCGAATGCCATCAAGACAGGCAATTGACTTGGTCTATATTCTCAAAGTCCACGAGAAATAATTTTTTTGGGTCCGTAAAGATACTTCATTCATTAAGTGCTATAACTGAAATAAAGATGTTTGATATCGAAAGATAGAAAATTCCAAAGAGACTGGATGATCGTTAGATCGACTCAGAACGGAGAGATTTCAGAGAGATTTCCCACGAAATGTCTTGGCTCCCCACATGAATACTGATCATGGACCCTTCGCTTTAGTCCAAGAAAGACTTTCTGGGAAAAATTTAAAAAAAAACTTTAGTCCTGGAAAGACCAATTCAACAATGACTTTTTGGTACCTGCACCACATACTGCCAAAAAATTTGCATGCAGTCATTTTCCTATCCCTATCTTCCTGGAAAATCACCTCCTTTGCAGTTACGTTTGCCCCACTCTCCCTTCACTATAAGTATGTAGGAATTGTGAAATTCAGTTATATTCAAAGCAATGCAGTTCAACACTAGTTTTATTTTATAAGGAATTATTCAGGGATTCGTGATGGGTTTTCTTCAGAGCTTGTGTAACAGAAGTACGAGACACATTTTGTCCATTTCGAGGCTGTTTCTCTTGCTCTTGCCGCTCCTCGTCCCGAGCTACTCCGGTGCAGCCACCAAAGCCCTAGATGAGAGGAACGTGTTCAAAGTGGGCGTGATTCTTGATTTGGACTCACGTCTCGGCGACCAAATGCGTATGGCAGTTGAGATAGCGAGCCAAGATGTGAACAGCATCTCATCATCCGGAAGTCATTACATAAAGCCACATTACGTAAACTCCCACGCGAAGCCCCTTCGAGCAATTTCGGCTGGTTTGTTATTCATTGCCCTTCCTCAGTTCGGTAACTGCAGCCCTCAATAATCTCTGCTTTGTTTGTTAGAAACATGTCAGTTGCCACGAGCAGTAGTAAAAAAAAACCAACCCAAGTCTGCTTTGAGATTTCTACCTGTTGTCATTTTTTTCTCGACTGCATGCGCTGAATGTTTGCTAAAAAAGGTTCATTTAGTAATATAGCAACACACTGACACCCTTACAGAATGAAGTTGCGTATTTAAGACACCCAATGATTATGTTTAATCATTCTCTAAAAAAGTTATAACAACAGTAAATTGATGTTCTTCCTTGTTAACATGAATCTCTCGTAATGAACGTGTAGCTGCAATAATGTCTTCCAAGAACCCAATTAATAGGGATGAGTAGGTGATATTTATAGAAGATATTGGTAAAGATTGTTGTCTTGAATCCTGAAGTTTAGTATATCGATTTCCCCTTTTTCTGTTTTAACAGCTAAAAAGCTGATCAAGAGGAAGAATGTGCAAGTTATTATTGGCCTGGAGACATGGGAGGGAGCAACTTTAGTAGCTGAAATCGCTAATCAATCTCAGGTACCAGTCATATCCTTCGCAAGAGACCAGGTAACACCAACATTAATGGTGCAAACTCTATGGCCTTCACTGTTTCGAATGAGTACCGATGAGTCCAACCAAATTAAATGCATTGTAGATGTAGTAAGTTCTTATAATAGGCAAAGGGTATCAATAATATATGAGGCCGGGGCATACGATACTATGTACTCCAAGCTGTTAAATTCTCTGTCAGAGGAACTTGGAAAAATCGGTTCAGCAATAGAGGACCAGCTGATTCTTGAAGCATTATCATCTCCAAATGGAGAAGAAGTGTCTTTGGAAGAGAAATTAATGAAGCTGAAGGGAAAGGCATCTCCCATCTTTATTGTTCTAGGATTGTCGTCGCCGGGAAGCGCTCATTTTCTCAAAGAAGCAAAGAAAATGGGACTCTTCTATGGAGATTCAATTTGGATATTTGCTGAAAAACCATTTGCCAACCTCTTAATTTCAGCAGAACAATCAGCAATCTCTTCCACTGTTGAAGGGGCCATAGGAGTAATTACCTACCGTCCCAATAACCAGGCATATAGAGAATTCAGATCCAAATTCTTGAAAATGTTCTATCACAAGTATGGAGAAAACTTCAATTTTGAGCCAGATATCGATGTTGTACGAGCATACGATTGCATTCTGGCCATTAAAAATGCTATAGATGCAGTGCCGAGCCATGATATTATACCTGAGTTTTTGCTTAATAGAATATCACGAACTAGACTCACAGGTTTAAGTGGGCCAATACGATTTGAGAAAGGTCAGTTGGCACATCAACCCGCATTCCAACTTGTAAGTGTTAATGGAAATGAATATAGAGAGCTTAAGCTTTGGTCTCCCAATTTCGGTTTCTCAAGGAGTTTCATAGCAAAGCAAAGTTCAAGAAGAAATGGGTACACAATTGCAGACAATTTGAAGACCCAAAAAGGACAGACTTCTCGTGAGAACAAGCCTTTGGTGGTCGGAGTTCCAAGTAAAAGTCCCTTTGATAAGTTTGTGAAGGAGGAAATGGACGACACAACCGGCAAAGCAAACTACATTGGCTTTTGCATAGATGTTTTTGAGAAGGTTGTTTCTCACTTTGATCATTTGAACTATGAGTTTTCTCGTCACAATGGAACATATCAGGACTTGGTTAACAAAGTTCGCGATAAGGTATGGTACCCCATTATCTCTGTTCTTGCCTGGTTATTGCATGGCACATTATAGAATATCAACTGTTACTTACATTGATACAAAAACCATCAGAGCCTGAATAAATTATCTCAAGCAACAAGTTCATTTCACACAGATATCGATTTTTACTCACAAGATTGTATTATTTTGCATTAATAGACTGTCAAAGCCTCACAGCCTGTTAATACTAATTTTCTGCTTTGATGGTGCACTTTTGGTATCAATTTCTAAAGTAGTCACTTTGATGTTGTTCCATGGTATGGCATTAATGGAAGACCTACGACGCTGCAGTTGGTGACATAACTATTCTGGCCAATCGCTCCCAGTATGTCGAGTTCACACAGCCGTTTATAGCATCAGACCTTTCAATGATAGTCCCAGCAAAACCGGACCCGGACAGGGCATTGATCTTCATGGAGCCTTTCACTCCAACAATGTGGATTGCCTCTGGAGGCATTCTCATGTACACAATGTTGGTAGTTTGGTTCTTGGAGCGTCCAATCAATCCGGAATTTAGAGGCCCTTGGACAAATCAACTCTCGACTGCTCTTTGGTTCACTTTCTCCTCTCTCTTCTTTGCTCATAGTAAGTAACTTCCCTTTGTTGATTATAGTCCATGGACACTCTTCTGGGCCCAAACTTTTGACAAAAAACATATGCATTGCTGACTTTTGCAGGGGAGAGAGTGTACCGGAACTTTACTCGGATCGTGCTGGTGATTTGGTTCTTTGTAGCATTGATCTTGACGCAGAGTTACACGGCAGGCCTCACCTCGTTGCTCACTCTCCAGGAGCTCAAACCAACTGTGACCACCATGGAATGGCTGAGAATTTCTAAAGCAAGAGTGGGTTGTGACCCTGAAGCTTTCATTTGTGACTGTCGCGACCTAATTTTTCGGGTGCACCACCTAAAACTAGGTTAATGGACTACTAAGTCTTTTAAGCTTAGCACGGGCTCTCCCAAGCCCATACCAAATCGCGACTTAAGGTTCAATTATCTAACATGCGAATGATTAATAATTAGGAGTCGCCACTAATCGGTTTATGGTAGGTCGATTAGACACCTAAGTAAAATAATGGGAGGATTATTTTACTCCTACGAACCAGAGATTATGGATACGGGGCTTGGTTCTGTTAGATTTCTCTAATGCCCTTTCGGTACCATTTCTTTTTTAATTTTTCAGAAAAAAATGTCTTTGTAGGCAACTTGGATTCATTTTAACCTAAATCTCTATCATGCAAAAGGGTGATAACACGGATGCTCAGTCATTATTAAGCAATTAGAAGACTTCCATTAAAAGAAATAAACACACAAAGCATTTTTTAGGTTTTCTTTTATCTTGAAATCGAAACGTGCATTTTAGCTTCATGATCTGACAAGCAAATTTTAATTAAATAATCTAACATGCAAACTCAATTTTGGTTTTCACTTTATTTAATGAGAATCATGCAATGCGTGCTACTAATTTAATATGAAATAATATGACGTGGTAATATGACCTAAACTATATAACATGAATAGGCATGCAATCTATCTTAAAGCATGAAATGAATTTATTCTAATTTTTTTGTATTTTCCATGAAATTCGAAATTCAAGAAAAAATGCAAAAATGATCTAGCTAGATTAAGGTTCTATCTAATTTAAGCTAAGGATTAAGTCATATTAAATCCTAACTTAAACTAAGATATTATCTTAATTTAAAATGCAATTTATCTAAAAAGATGATCTAAATTTAAAATGAAACATGCAATTCAAATAAAAAACTAACAACCTAAAAGAATGCACTTTTTTTATATTTTTTCTAAATTCGAAACAAAATCCCTATTCTAGATATGCAAGATAACAAGAAATATCCCCAAAACAAACCGAATCCTAATTCATGCCATATTATTTCAACAAATAAAGGATTGACATAATCGAAAAAAGAACCCATTGTCTCACAGGTCTAATTAACGATTATCTAACCCTAAACATCACGACAAAGGGTTCAAAATAATTAAAAATCTGATCCGAAATCTTACGGATCAAATTAATAATCATATTGATTCAACAATTAAAATACTATCAACAAATCCCAAGAGTTAATATAATTAAAAAAATGACCCGACATCTTACGGGTCAAATTAATAATTACAATAATCTTAGGGAAAACCCTTATGGATAATGCCTATAAGATTTTATGAATATTAACATCCAATATCACAATTTAAATACCTAGACTAAAAATATAAGCAAAATAAATAAAAACTAAAAACTACCTAATTGATTTTTCCTTTTTTTTCTTTTCTTGCTTTCTTCACACACGGCTGAGCAGCTTCGGTGGATCGCCAGGGGTTGGGTCACCGGCGTTCAGAGCTCCGGCGAAGACCGGCAACGGGCAGATCGGCGGCGAGCAGTGGCGTCGCGAGGAGCAGCAGCGGGCAGCCTCGCTCGGGCTCGGGCAGAGGCGTCGAGTTGGAAGGGCAGCAGTCGCGGGTCAGCAGACGCGGGTGCTCGCGAGCGGTTCAGATCTGCCGGCCTTCTGTCGTCGGGGCTGAGGCGAGCAGATGCACCGGTGTGGCTGGATCTCGCGCGACAGCAGATCGTCGAGGGGTTCGGTCGAAGACACAGCGGCGCGGCAGTACACGGCAGCGATCGAGGGTTAGCGTTGAGTCGGAGCAGGGACACTGAGCAGATCTGGGCGAAGGAGGGCGTCGGTGCAAGCGCAGGTGGCTGTGGCGTTGCTGGTGCGGTGGCCGGCGGGGTACTTCGCGGGCTCCAGGCGAAGGCTGGCGGAGGCGAGGCACGGCGACGACGGGCGGAAGTGCCGTGGGCGCGCGGCAAGCACTGGTGTGGCGGCGACGCGATGGCTCTGCAGGTGGAGCTTCGGGTTGGAGTCGGGTCAGAGCAGAGGGTCACGCGGTGCTGTTGGCGTCGTGCAGCGCAGGCGCGGGTTGAAGCAACGGACGCCGGAGGGGGAAACCAACGGGGAAGATGAACAGTAGACTTCCCTTTGATGCTCTGCTGCTGCACGTCCTTGTGCTGTCTCCTCACTGTAGCTTTTGTCCTTCCTTCAGCAAAAGGGGCAAAACAAACCTTTTGGCTTTTTCTACCACGAGAAAAATTTTACCCTTTTGTGTTTTGATTTCCTCGAAACCCAAGAAGCTCCCCCCCTCCATTGAACTCCGTACGCACCCTTTTATAGGCGAAACAAAACGCGATCTTTTTTTGTTGATATTTCATCTCACGAATATTGCTTATAACCTCTTGATCACAAAAATCCTTATCTCATGAGTATTCTCCCCCCCGATTTCCTCATCTATTGATAAAGATGAGATTATAATGCGATTTTCTTAATTTCCAAAAATTATCATAATATCGCATCAAATCTCAATTTTTCACAAGATAATTGATTAAAACAAACAACGGGCTTTGGTTAATTCGTTCCTTTCGTGGGCCTAGCTCGGCCTGCCAGCTAGAGCTCGAAAATATTAATTTGAACCCATCCACCACTAGTCCTAAAAAATAAAATGCAACACATGTAAATTAAAAACAAATGCATCTAAAATTATATGCTATGCAATTGAATTATAATATTTTTTTTTAGGGGTTAAAAATTAATCCCTAATTTTTTATGCAATAAATAAATAATTGGGTACCAAAATTTAGGTGTCAACAGTGACTATCTGACTAACACGCTAAACTTTTCGAAGGAAGTCATTGTCGGCATAAGCAACACTTCCAGCTATGGAGATGAATTCAGAAGAGGCAACATTGCAGCTCTTTTTCTGGAATACCCATATGAGCGAGCTTTCTTCACTGAGTATTGCGATGGATATGTTGCCACTCGTGAAAACTACAGCTTTGGCGGCTTTGGCTTTGTAAGTGTGATCCCGTTATTCTGCGTAGACTGGATTTTTTGAGGTGTTAATAGATCCTGAGTTTGTGTGTTGTATCTCTTTAGGCCAGATCAAAAGGAAAAAGGGGCTTGAGAACAAAAATACCACACACTATCCCAACAGAGTGACATAGGGTGTGGATTGATATATAAACAGAAACCCACTTAGCACTTGAATATTCCTTTTAGGGAGTGATTTCATCCATGCGTTTCAAGTTGAGTTCATAAAAGTGGTATAGAGGGAGTCGAACCTCTAGGATGAACCCCCCGGTTTATATGCACATTACCCTTACTTTAAGTCTATTAGCTTGCGAACCAGGTAGTGGCACCAAATTACTTGCTGCTACAGAAGCAGGACGTACACAAACAGAACACCAGAATTGATATTCGACCACCGAACTTCTCTTGGGGTTACTATAGCCAAAAAGGGAAAAAAAAAAAAAAAAGAAAAAGAAATTGTACCCTGGGGTTAATTAGCTATTTGTGGTTATGCAATTGCTCTTCCTTGTTACTTAATTCTCCTTTCCTGCCCTTATGCAGGTGTTTCCAAAAGGCTCTTCATTAGCTGCAAACTTCTCTGAGGCCATTTTGGAGCTTTCAGAGAGCGGTGAGATGAAAAGAATAGAGAACCACTGGTTCCGTCCCAAGTGTACTTTGAGGAACTTCAGCAACGACACACCGAGGTTGGGTCTCAACAGCTTCTGGGCACTCTATGCTCTCACCATCGCCACTTCCACAGGTTGCTTCCTCTTTGCGTGTCTCTGCACGAGAAGGAACCGTCAGGATCATGAACGAGGAAGCACTGATGATGACATGAGCGTGACGTAGCTGAGTATTTTGTAGTGTGAATCAATGTACAGTGGCCCAGTCTTAGGCTTGAGGACAAAGGGGGAACATTATTATTGAATCTTGATCAAACACAAAAGCTGAATCTTCTTGCACCTGAGAACTAGCAAACACGTGTTTTAAGAAGGAAAGGGTTCTGTACTTGGCTCACTAATCTGCAAATTGCTCATTCTTCGCGGGTTTGGCTTTGAAATCTGTTCGTTCTCTTGCGAAACCGATACTCTGTGTGGGAAATGTAGGATCAGTTACAGCAGCTAAGGATGAAACTGACGCAAACGAGTTTGAGGCTTAAGTTGTTGGACATAGAACAAAAAAATCATGCTCGAATTAGGCTTTTGAGACTTTAATCTATTGACTATCGAAAATAGACTAAAAAGTAACACACCAGAACATCAACATTACCTTCATAACATGTAAGCTTATAGCGATTCGAAATAGGTGAGGTGCTCATAGTACTTGGTACAATTAGAGAGTGTTAAAATAGCATAATTCTAATGTTTTGTGCCCACAGATGCGGACTTCTTGTGCTGATCAATTTCAATTGGCGTTGGTGAGTGTCAAAAAACTATTGATAAAAGAATGATTAGTGACTTTTTTTCTAGGTAATTTATTAGTATTTTACCAACAATTTTATAAGATTACCAACCTTTTTCTCAGTTTATATTGAAATTAGCAACTTTTGTTAAGACTACAATATATATATTTCTTCAATAGTTCGAATTTACTAATTCTTTGGCGAAATTGCCAATCTAAATTAGAGCAATTTACTAATCATTGTCAGATGAAAGTTTTATTTTAATAACCAACTCTCATTTGAATTACTTCTTAATATTAAATTTTTAAGTACACCAATATTTCTATTGAGTTACCAATTCTTATTTACCTTGCTTAGCAACCCCAACCTGAATAAGCATGACTCAAAAAATTTTCTTCAATTAAATGATCACATAATATTGGATTTTTAACTATCGTTTTAGTTACTTATTGACGTTATGTCGTCGTCATTACCTTAAAGCTCTCTATCTGACCCTCAAATTTACTATTTCATCAGATGATTTACTAGGAGACATTTTAAAACCAAAAAGAAGTGGTTTTGTGACATCTGGAAATTCCTACATTAATTAATAATATAAAGGAAATGAATGTAATGAATGTCATGGGTGAAAATTCTAGCAGGATCATTAACATGATTATAGCGGAAGGCCCGTATGGTGATTTATGAGTTCATAGTCTCTAGAAAGTGATTCCATTAGGATTAAATTAGTAAATATTTGCTTTTGGGTCACTATTAAAATGGGCAATGAAATGTAAATCACCACATTGATCATTAACGAAGACTGATGTGCTATGAGTTTACATATCGGTTGAAGGGTAGGTTAGGAATTTACTGAGTTGAGTCCCTCCTAGCATTTAGTACAATATGCTAAACATTTTGGTGGGTGCAAAATATTTTTCTGATTTATTTATATTTTAGATGGACACTAATTTCCTTTTTTGTGTACTGATTTACTGGATATCTTACTAAATTATCTAAATATCTACTTTCAAACCACAAGGTTTAGCCAAATGTCCCCCTTTGATTTATACACCTCTCTCTAATCCACACCAAGTATTTTTGACCCAAGTAATCATTACGTTTAACCTATAGTACTTGCTCTTATCCCTTTGTAACTCATGTGAGTTTCTAAATACATCCCTATGATCTTGAAATATCATCTTTGAAACTGACTTAAGTTTTCAATCTCTATCTCAACTTTCATCCTCCAATCTCTCGAGTAGAAGCAAGAGTTCAACTCTTGTGTTGATTGAAGTTTCTAAAACGATATTTCAAAAAGTTCACCAGGTGATTTTGTGGGTTTTATTCTCTTTTACCAAACTAATTTTGCTACAACATTTTGAGAGTTGTTAATTTATGTTCTTGATTATTTTGTTTTGAAGGTGATAAAAGCTTTGAGTTGTTAATCTTCTCCAAGAGGTAAGTGAAAACTCTGTGGACTAAAATAAAATGATTTACTTGGTACTCTTAACTTGGTTGTTTGATAGTTGCTAATTCACAGTTGAACTTTTATGTTAAGTGTGAGAAAGTTGTAATGACCGCATGTTGAAGCGTTGTGTTCATTTGACTTGGGTTGAAAAGTCATTACATGCCAAGGTTATGACTAATGGGCTTCCTTAAAATTGGTAGTATAAAAATGGAAAATGAGAAATTAAACTAGAAAGTGATAGCTAAGGGTTGCCACTCAATCGCGTTGTCGATTATATTGGTCATCGATATCATGTGGTCGATTTTTTTTGAGTTGTCGATGTCCACATTGTTGATTTTCAAGTTGATTTGTTGATTGAGACCTATTTGTTGATGTGCAAGATGTTGATTGATAAGTTGTGTGTTTTTGTGTTATCGATTTATAACTTGTCGACTTTTGATGAATTAACCAATCTTTGACTATTATATTATGGCTAACATGGGAAATGAAAAAAGGTAAATGCGTTATTATAATTTATGTAAGTGATGCATGAAAAAGACATGACGATTGTATTTCGAAAATGATTTGCACCGAAAGATGATGTGCATTGCTACTAAATGACTTAATATGAAAAGTATTATGATATATAATTCTGTCGCTTATATATTAGCGATGACGATACCTCATGCTTTAAGATGCCTCAGAATAGAGATGCCCCATATGTCAAAATGCGGTAGGATTATTTGACTTAGATAATCAATTAGGAGGTAGTCTTCCTTTTCGGCGGCATTCGTGATCCAATCTGCAACTTGGTTAGCATCACATGGACAGTGAATTATTGAGACTCCTTTCATTTGGGCATCACACTCTTCAAGCAAGTATCTCAGGGTCCACGGACTTTGAGTTGGGTTTGACAAGCACCGAATAAAAGATAAGCTATCGGTTGATGTCCACAACTGCATATCACCTGCAGCCTCAAACAGATCACTTGAAGACTTCCAAGTCTTCTTTCGTTCCTTCTCCACGATCAAGTTCTGCAAGGCTTCTCTTAAGGCAAGGGTTTCTGTTTGCAATGCAGAGGAAGTCGCGACTGACTTCACGAACCCAGCAATCAATAATCCTCAGTCGTCTCGCTGGCAATCGACCCCGCCGACGAGTCAGCGACCAGTACCCATCGACATTCACTCTCAAGCAGACCTTGCTAGTTGATCAATCAGGTACGACTCTATTTCCTTTAGTCTATAGCTTCTCGTTTAGGTGCGGTCGACCGATATGGTCGCTCAAAACTACAGTAATCTCCATAATCGGAGCTGGATTTGGTCTACAATTTTGAAATAGAAAAGTTGTGCCAAAAAAAAAAAAAAGGCTTTTTATTCCTTGTAATAGTCAATTTTTAAATTGCGTTAGCAATTTTCAAAAATAAATTGGTAAAAAAATGACTGAAGATTTTTTCTAGGTATGAAATTACTTTTTATTATAGCATGCAAATTAGCAACTTTTGTACAAACAATCAATTTTTATTTGCATAACTTATTTTCGAATTTACAAGCTTTTATTGACACATAAATTTTTGACAAACAAATTCACTGCGCATTTTTGTAAAAATAAAAAATAAAAAATACATATATAAATATAAACATAAAAGAATATAAAAATAAAATTACAAATAAGAAAATAAGAAAGCACCTAGTCTAAATTCGGATTGACCTGGATAGGCCCAACTCACAGCTCATCAAACATTGGGTCCATAAATGCGGCCCACTAGCCCATCACTTGAGATCTGTAATGGACTCTTCGGCCAAGCCTAGCCCAGGAGCCCATTATAAGGCCCTCAACCGAATCTGCTCTCTTTCGCTCTCTCTCTCTCTCTCTCTCTCTCTTCCAAGAAATTTCTCTCTTTCACGGTGAGATGAAATCACGCACTGAGCTCACATCACACACAGTAGACACGCACAAATGATAGGGAAAAGACCCCCGAAAATTGTTGAGTAAGACAATTTGCATACCTTGAAAGAACGTAATGTGGACAGAAGGTTGTGGAGTAGACTTCCGATTCATCCAGGAGTTTGCCCTAATTCTTTCGATGATCTGGAAAGTTGGGTGCGCCGCCACGGCATTTATAAGGGAGTGGAAATGTTCCCTAAAAAGCTCTGCTGGTCCTCATGGCTGTTTGGGGGTCTCTGGATTCATTGTGACAGAGCCATTTCTGATCCTGAAGATAAACCTTACTAGCTTCTGGTTTGTTAAAGCTGTAGAATTCTGCAGCTGTTTGCACAGGGAATGAACATGGAGAGAACTAGAAGGGCGCTTGTTATAACATTTCTTAATAAAAAATCTGAAGATGGATGGCACAAGTTAAATATAGATAGACATACGAATTGAGAAGCAAGAAACTGCTGGAAGAGGAAGGTGTAATCCGTGATTGTGGTGGAAACTTGGTGAAGGGATTCTCTGGTAACATCGGAAAAGCTCCGGTGCTGCTAGCTAAAACCTATGCAGTACGAGATGGAGTCAGAAGTGTTGAAGTGTTCTATTGACTGTTTGAAAAGTCATCACATCTATTTCAATTTTGGATTAATCTTCGCCAAGTTCCACCACTCACTAAGAGTATCTTAATTAAAGGTAGGACATTGCTTCGGAGATTCACAAGATGGAAATTTTTGGTATGTATTAGCAAGGGACTGCTACTGAAATGATTCACTGCGTTTAACCACATGTGATGAAATTTGAGTTCAATTGGATATGATATTGTTACTAGGTGATACTGGTTTGCACTTGACTGAGATTAGAAGTGTACCATTATAGCGAATGTTTTTGTTCTCCATGTTCGAATTTTCGACTGCCTTTGGTAATCTAGATATGAGCACGACAGGACAATAAATTATCATATCCGATGCTTGGAAATGTCATCCGGACCAGATAAACTCGGATATATCCAACTAAAATGCCTGCGAAGAAATCCGGAACAAGGGCAAGATAAACCTGGCTTAGACAAAAAAAATTAAAAAATAACTTAACAAATCATGTTATCTTCTAACAATATAGTGATGAAGTAACACATCGTGCAATCATCGTTGCCTTAAACCACCACCTTTATCATCATCGACCAACCGATCATGGTCTGACAACTAAGGGTGAAAAGTAGTCCGAAGAAAATTGTTGTTGCTTCCAACTACAGGGCCCACCGTTTCGAAAGCTACTAGATTCAAAGTTCCTAAATAATGGCTTTGTTTTGGATGTTCACCAACGAGCTTCTAGCTGAGGTTGCTATTTACTAAAGGGAGAGGAAGTTTTGCCATTGGGTTGTGTTCTCCTCTCGAGTGGTCCAATTTGGGTTTTGTGAATTGTTTTTCGGCAGTGTTGTCACTTCTATAAGACATTTGAATAGGACTAACTTCGTTGCATGGAGTTTTACTATAGGCTTTCCAAGCAGAGACTATTTTCGAGTAGATGAGGAGATCTCGAGAGAGGTGTTTGCATCTAGATTACACCAACAAAAGGGTACCGCACTTTTGCTTATTTTCGTATTTCTTTATCGGTACTCTTGTTTTGGAGTAAATCTGCATTAGGCGAGTGAAAGACGTTCTTTTGCAGGTCCTCAAGCGAGTAATTCAGTGATGACCCAAGAGGAAGACCGGGTTTCCAACCCGAATTTAGCCCTTCAAACTCTACCTCTCTATCCCTGTAACGTAGATAGGGGGTCGAAGCCCTTAAATAAGGTTTTCAAAGACAACAAGGTTTTCATAGACGATGGCGACCACGAGTTTGTTGATTATGAGGGCGATGAATGGGACAGTATGGAAGTGGCGAGTGGAGGCCAAATTAGCTGGACAGGACGTAGGATTTTCATAGGTTTTAATCCAATCTTAGGTTACACCAAAGATGTGAAGGAATTTTCTACTCCGAAAGATTTATAATCCTACTTTAGTTTACTTCCCAAAAAACCCTAGCCCAAAATTCCAATTTGAATAGGTACGGATTATTCCGTAGCGAGGCACCCACCTCGTCCCTCGGTAGCGAAGACGTTGGAAGGTTAGATGTTGAGGTTTGTTGTGGAGGAAAGAATGGCGGGCTTGGAGACAAGAAAGGACTCAAACGGCTTCGTATTAGAACATGTTCGCTGTCATCATCTATCCGGTAAACCACGTTAGATGATCTAATATTAAATCAATCCTTATAGGATTTTTGAGCAAGTGATCGTTGAAATAAATTAAGTGAACTTTTGACACCAGAATGAGTATTGTACAAAAGTTATTACATTACTAATATCATTTTTCCCAATGTATTAAGTTTTTTTAGTTGTAGCGAACTTACACGAAAATTTCATTTTCAATCCTAAACATATTGTATAGATATATCTTCAGCATTAAACCTTTCATGTGAACAAGTGTAGTCATAAACCTTTGAAGAAAAAAAATCAAGTCCTTCCTTCCGATCAAGTCTTGTGTGAAATTTCTGAAATCGCAGTCTAGTCATCACTACCTGATTGGACCGCCCATTTGATGTCAATATTTTTTTTTCTTTTCTTCTCCTCTCATCTTTTCATCTTTTTTTTTTTTTTTTTTTCACTCTTACCATTCATTATCTTCAATTTCGCATTAAAATTCATCGTCTTTAACCTCGTAAGCACTCGGCCAAAGCTCCTCCAGCACTCGTCTTTGCTGCCCCCACCTACACCTCCGGTGGCGTGCTGCCACCATCGTCGAAATAACCGCGTTCAATGTTCAATTTGTTAATGGTTGGAACTGGAGCTCCAGAGACAAAATGGAAATGGAGCAGAGACAAAATGAAAATGTAATAATCTCATAATCGACTGCACTAGGGTTGGTCCATCCCTTTTCGGACGCATTCTCCAATTTTCTTTTTCTTTTTCATCTCTCTTCTTAAATACCCTGACTATCTCCCACCGGGGTATCCTTGTATCCATTACTTTGGAATATCACATTCTTATTTTTTTTTTCTCCCCATTTGTAGGGGCAGCTAAATTTGAATCAACTAAACGAATAATAGAATGATGCGTTTGGGTTTGGGTTGTAGAAAATGGGGTGGGGGCAGCAAGTGGGCTTATGCGCCCGACAAGCTCATCCTTGCCTCCTCCTTTTCTTCTTCATATACACTGTCGTCGAGTTTGCTGAGATCACGACGACCACAAGCTCGACGGCCATGAAGGATAAGTTGTCAAGCTTGCAGAGATCAAGAGGCTCAACCATGGCTGTCGGCCATGAGCTCGATAAGCAACGGCAACGGCTTGTGGAGTTGAGCAACAATATCTTTTGCAAATTCATTAGTGAAACCAAGGAAGAAGTAGGCGCCAAATCTGGTTGGAGGAGAAAAGAATGGAAAGAAAAGAGAAAAAGCAAAGAAATGAAGAAAGAAAGGGAAAAAAACAAGGAAAAAAATCAGACTATTATGCAAAATGTGGAGTGATTAAGTCATGAGCCATGTCAAAGACAATAGAAAATGTGGTGGCTCGCCTCTTCCATCATTTCAGAACATTGATGTTGTTTTCACCAACTCTATCAATATTTAAAGTAGTATGTGTCTGACTCACTGGTAGATGAAGACAAAAATCTAGTGGAAGACAAATTTTTTTTGACTTGCCTTTATCAAATGCAAGTTTTCAAAAGGTTGAAAGCCCAAGGCAGGTTAGGGGCTGCCTTGGGCTTTCTCGGCATGCTGGCCTTCAAGGCTAGTGAAAATTCTCCCGAAATTGTCCTCGCTAATCTTTCATTTTTTTTTTTCTAGTTTTACGCCCGATAACTGTTCATCATCTTCATCTTCTTTCTTTCTTTCTACTGAACACGACTAGCATCTATGTGTGGTTGTCGACGAAGGGTAGGCAGTGTGATGAAGGGCAAGTGGTTCGGCTAGGGTCTTGCAACCCTCCGATGAGGGTTGCTGCATGGAGGACGTGGCGCGGTGAGGGTCATGGTGACCTAGATCTACTAGCACGATCTAGGTCGCGGCGACTAGATCGTGCGGCCCTGTGACCTCTACACGAGGTCATGGCATGGTGGGTCGCGCGACTGTTCAATGAGGGTCGCCACGGCACGTCATTCGGGCGCCTGCCCTTCGCTGCATCGCCTACCCCTTGTTGGATCGCCTATACTTCGTCGACAACTATTAGCTCTTCGTCACTAGTTGCTGGCCAACTCTCCTTTCTTTTTTTTTTTTTTTTTTAATAACAAATGTCTTTCACAAATTTAATTTGTCCAAACACTATTTTGCTCAAAGGTATTTCACAATGGACTTTCACAAATATGATTTACCAAACACAATTTGCATTTTGAAAAACTTCTTTAACTCAAGGGCCTTTGCATTTTCTCAAGGACTTTCTCCAAAAGTCTTCCCAAATGCAGCCTATACCTATTGTCTCAATTTGGAAGAAGATTTTGAGTTTAAGGTTTAATTTATGGAGCAAATTGAACCTATTTTCTAAATGTGGGGCAAAGTTTTGTTGCCAAAAGATGTCATTTGATTTATATCTTGAGTGTTGACATCTCCCGACGAGACACATTATTCTAAAATAGTGCCACATGTGATTTTCAGCAACACAAATGGCCATTGTCACTTGAATAATCGGTTTTAAAAGTTATGGTACTTAAATGGTTGTTTGAAGAATTACAGCACCAAAGTGAGCAACATTAGAAAGTTATGGAGTGTTAGTGTCTTTTTTCCTAATAAATCTATGCAATAACACTTTGGTTAAATGTTCAAGGACTAATTAAATGATTTAGTCAAAATGAATTAATTCAAGACATTATAAGGTTTGAGCTCAACTAGACTCCCGCTATCCTCAACTCTTCTCTTGCTTGACCGACTATCATATTCTATGCTTGATTCTCCATTCAAAATGATTAATAAAGATACTTGGTCTCAACTTGATTCAATTTCATCCCTAAATTTTTAAAGTGTGATCCAATGTAGTCATCTCGTTAAAATCATTGATGGAATCTGCTGACATGTATGAAATGCGCCATTTAATTTATGACATTATTATCTGTGTTCAATTTGGTTTGTATATATTATTTATTTATTCAATTTAGTTCCTAAACTATTTTTCAATTCTCTTTGACAATTGCTCTATGTCAAACTTAGATTGGATTTCAACACAAAGTGTTTATTAAATATTTTCACAACATTTAAACACAAACAAAAAAAAAATAATTAAATGGATTACACAACACAAGGAATAAATTAAATTGCTTAACCAAAAGAAACCAAACGCATTATAAACGAGTAAAAGGGTCAAATTATATCTGACAAATTCATGTCAATGTGTATGTCTTGTCAAGGGGTTGTGTCGAATATTACCAATTTTAGATAATAATCAGCAAAGTTTATCTTTAAAATATTTTATGACCCTCATCATGCTTAAGCAAATGCTATTAGAGAAAAAGAACAAAAATATAATAGTTTAAGAACGAAACTGGACAAACAAAAAAAGTTCAACGATGAAATTAAACAATAAAAAGAAGAAGAAGAAGATAATTTAGTAACTTCAAAGGCTATGTCAGCAAATTACATTCAATCTTTAATGGAACGACCACATTAAACAGAATTTAAAAACTTAAGGGACGACATTGAAAAAAAAAAGTTCAGGTATGTCATGTAAGATGGACTACATTAATTGATATTGTAATTTACCATTTTACGGGGTTTGGTCTAAAGTGAGATAGAAGGTTTCTTAATTAGTCTAATATGGGGCTGGCTAGTATGGGCCGAGTTGAGCATGACCCGTAATGAGGGGGCCTGGTTAGAAACTCTATAAATGGTGCTCAAGTCTCTTCTCTAACCATAATTCTCACATGTATCCTCACATAAGGAACGTTTACCTAACGCTAAAGGTGAGGGGCCGCCTCATTGAGCCAGTGATACGGAGGGCAATAGAGGAGAAGGACTTGCACGTGGAACATTAGTTTTCCGCTTCCGCTACAAGAATGATGGATCCCAAAACACGTGCGTTAATCTTTCTACTCAATTATGCATATTCTTGTTCTGGTTATGGAGATCTTGGGATTGCGCAATTGGCATCCAACATGTGGTATCAGAGCAATCATAACCCTAGAACTTGAACGCATAAAGTTTTTGCCCTAATTTGTGATTTTCAAGATTTTTTATTCATAAAAAATAAAATTAAATCACAAATTCGGACTGGGCTCGACGAGATGAGCAAGATGGTCGGCGGCGCGTCGCCAGGGGAGACCTCACGTGTCCCCACGCGTGGCCACGCGCCGCCAGGGCGTCGGAGACGCACCCCATGTGCAGACACGCGCCGCGCACTCACGCGGCGCGTGCGAGCGCGTGGAGCGTCGGATCGGCGCGTGGCTGGCGGCGTTGGATTCGTATGGCCGTCCTCTATCTTGTAGTGAACTTATTTTACATGTTTGATGATTTTATGGATGTGAAAATACATACGGAACCCTAAATACATGTATTTTTAGTGTATTTTTGCGTATTTTTCTTGTATTTTCTGTGATTTTGGAAATACATGTGTTGGGTTACAGGTATGTTATCACATAAATATTATAAAAGTGTGATTCATTGATAATATATATGAAGTTTAATTTTTATTAATGAGTCACACATTTATAATGAGATACAACCATTATGGGATAGTAATTGAACTATGTATTGAGGTGATGAGAAACAGTAAAGGTTGTGCAACTTTTTTTGCTCAAGCATACTCCTTTACACCCTAGTAATCTTTGAATGATGGACGTTTTAAGAACTCGTGACTAAACTGATTGTACTAATTAACACATCTGCTGATTGTGAGTAATGCATGTCAGTTAAGTTATTACATATTGTACCTAAAACTCATCTGGTCACTTGTTAATGTCTATCAAGTTGAATATTTTTTTATGGTTAAGAAATATGGCAACATTTACGTAGAGCAATAGTATCTACTGTTGTAGTTTAGATATTTGGTTCTGTGTTTTGACTCAATTTATAGGTCACTGGTTGATGCAATGATAATTTGTTACTTAAAATCAACTATTAGCCTTGGAGTCATGTTTTGCCTTATGAAACTCATGAGCGATAGTGGATCAGTTGTCAGGCTTGTTGATCTGGGATGCCTTATATTGCTATTGATGTTAACTTGTGATAAATCCTCTGGATCATCATTCTTCTTTATGTTGTTCTGGTAATCTGTAATCTGGGTGTACAAGAGACGCTTTCTTCTATGTTATGAGAAATTTCTTGTGTTGTTATGATCGGTGATTTTTCAGGATGAATAAAGCAGTGTAATTAGCATGATATGTGATTTTAGTGATTTACTGCCCCTATTACTAAAATTAAAATCACATATATATGGTGTATGTGAGCAGTAAGGTTTACATCCTTGACATGAGAGAGTTTCAAGAATTCAATTGAGCAGTGACCGCCAAAGTGGCACGCTCGATTGGATTTGAGAAATTTCAGTCTCGTATATTGATTGAGATGTCTCCTAGTCTAATGCGTAGTCATACTCCCAAAGGAGGTGATTGTGTATTAGTTCATGGAGGGATACATTATGGTATGGTGGAGGAGTGACTGATCCTAGTGGTTCATATGCCCAAATGTGATGAATTCACAAAGATTGAAATATATTCTCATAACCGCTATCATATGAGGAGTGTACAATTGCATGTCATGTATTCTGCCCAAAGGTGATTATATGATTTTGCATGTAACTCTCTGGATGTGTACTTATACGTCAAGTTACACAGTGCTCACATAATGCTAATTACATACATTGCTTGTTTTTCAGTCACATTTTCTGTAATTAATAACTCCACTATTATTGAGGTTTTTACTGCTACAAATTTTAAGTTGTGGACAAATTATTTGTTGCTTGGGAAAATAGCAATTGAATTTGCTTACTGTCCATGAAGCGTTCCATTCAGGAACACTTGAAAAGTGGTTTGTCTGCAGAATGCACTGCTAAAAGATGAAGGAAGCCTTAGTGGCTTGAAATTATGTCTTGTCTTATACCGAAATTAGGACACATCTACAAAGATTGTGTTTAAGTCCTAATGATGTATACGTCTCGTATACGGTTGAAAATGTTGTTTCTAAAAGTTTTCTATATAAGGAATAATCTCACACATGTTTAAAGAAATGGTAGAAAAGTTGACAATATTGATATTTTGTCTACTCTTAACGGTTATCTAAAGAAATCTATAGATTATTGTGGAAGTTAAACGATCGAGATAAAGAATAAATTGGTTAAAATTAGTCTTAAATGTTGTCAGGCTTAATAGTGACAGTGAGTATTTTGGCAAGTATGACAATGCGGAATAGCTTAAAGAGTCATTTGTCAAATACTTGATAAATTCTGGCGTGATAATTTAATTACTATGCCTGAAAATCCTAACAAAAGATTTGGCCAAAAGACATAAGTACACCATAATGAACATGGTGATGAGTATGATGAGTAAGACTAATTTATCCGTTCTTCTGTGGGTTGATATTTTGAAAGCAACTCTTTTTTCACACAAAAAGTGTTTTCTTACCAAAGTTGTGTCATAAACTTCTTTTGAGTTATGGACTGGACATAAATTACTTGAATCATATTAAATTTAGAGGTGTCATGCATAAATGAGGTTATCTAATCCAATATTAAGTGTGTTGGAATTTAGATCCACTAAATATTATTTTGTATCTTACTCAGATTGTTCAAAGGGGTATTGGTTTTACGACCCTAATAAAGGAACAAGAATTATGGAATCACATACAGTAAAGTTTCTAAAGTTTGATGTAATTGTAGAGGATAGCTACGGTTAGACTATTAAGGATAATAGTACGATGGAAGATTATTGTGTCTTTGTCTTTGCCTATACAAACAATTGTGCTACAAACAATTGTGGAATCTCCCATATCATAGACTAAACTTGTTGAGGTTCAAGGTACTATTATTGATATAGTTTATGATGAAATTTCTCAAACCTCTCAAGTATAGAATGAAGTGGTTGTATTAGGAGATTTGTTAGGGAAAGGAGATTAGTTATACCATTAGACTATATAGTCTATTTGTGAGAGCATGATTACAATATCCACTACATGGTTGATTTACGATATATATATATATATATATATATATATATGTAAATGTCGTTTCTTGTTCTTAGTCAAGTATGTGATTAGATGCCATAAAAGATGATAAAGTCTTCACTCTGAAAGAGGGGTGGTTAGTTTATAGTGAAGAAATGATTATTTATTTCTAGTATTTTTAAAGATTCTTTCAGAGTGAACGTGGCGTTAATTTATTTTTGATATTGAGTTACGCCAAATAAATACAAAATCTATATAGTGCAACTGGAACATTTTGCAGCAGATGATTCAAGTAAACTTGTGTGTAGACTGAAAAGTCTTATTTATAGTTTTAAGCAAGTTTCAAGACAATATTATTAAAGTTTCATAGTGTAGTTATTTTGTTCAATTAGGAACAGAGTAATTTAATATACTGCAAGGTCAGTGGGAGGAAATTTATTTTTCTCATACTCTATGTACATGATATTTTGCTTATAAGTAGTGACCTTAAGGTATCTTTTGTCCTTTGTACTGAGGTCCGTAAGAATTGTTCTCGCCATGTTTTATTAGATTTATCTCAGAGGACATTTGCTGATTGTATTTTGGAAATATTCAATATACATCATTGCAAGCCGGGAATTGCTCCTGTCGTTAAGGGTGATGGATCGAATCCATTACATTGTCCTTATTTAGATGTTGAGAAAATCTAGTTAAAGGGTGTACCTTGTGTCAGTGTACTTAAAAGTAGAATGTATGCTCGAATTTGCACTAAACTAAATATCGTCTTTGCGACAGGACTTCTAGGCAGATATCAGTCAAATCCCGGACAAGATCACTAGGTGACTGCCAAGAAAGTTTTAAGGTACTTAAAGAGGACAAGAGATTGTATGCTGATTTGCAGACATGTTCAATTCTTGCAGCTAGTAGAGTATTAAGATGAAAACTTTACTGGCTGTTATGATAACATGAGATTAATAACGGAATACATATTTATGTTAATAGGAGGTGCAGTAAATAAAGTTTTATGTCATCTTCTACTATGTAAGTAGAGTCTATAACATTCTTTTAGACTGTTACTTGGGCTATTAGGCTTTGGAACCTCATTAAGGAGTTGGCCGTTTTTAACTTTATGGATTGACTCATACGGTTGTATTGAGACAATAAATTTGTTGTATTTTTATTAACAACAAAGGTCTCAATGGGTCTTAATATATGGCAGTCAAATTCTTTGACTATAAAGAAACGATACAGAAATGTGATGTTATAATATAACATATTTCCACAGATGATATGGTTGCGGATCCACTAACAAAAGGCCTACGCCCATGTGTATTTGAACGACATATCATTAGCATGGGCCTAGGAGCATCATGAGATGTTGTTGTTTAGTGGGAGTTATTTTGGCTTTACTTTGATAAAGTTTTCATTTGTGTTCGTTACACTTTGTAACGATTTGATATATATCAACTTTTGCATTCAATAAAATATTTTTGAATGTGTTGTTATTATGTTGAATACATATTGATAAAGTCTCAAGGTATTGTATAAATCTTGAGTGAAGGCTAGGGGCATCTAGTTATTAGCCTTGTGCATATGCCTTGTTATACATAAAGAAAGGTTAACCGTAAGGACAAGGCATATGTGGGTTCATTAGAACCATAAAGACATTCTCTAGTGGCACAATTTTTTTTTTGTGACACTTAAGGTTAGAGAATGGACATTCTCTAGTGGCACAAATTTTTGTGATACTTAAGGTAAGAGAATGGTGACTCACAAATGAGATCTCTCTATGAGAGATGTTATCCATTTGACATACTACCATATTGAATCCATATCAATAAAGTTGAAAGCACTCGTGACCATGTAAGGCTCTGTATGTATACATGCAGTTATCGCCATGATTCGGTGTTTGAGACTTTATGGGATAGGATTGACTATTAAGAATTATCTCTAGACAAATGTGCACACATACAGTACGATTTCAATTAATATAGTCTAAGTGGGAGAATGTAAGAGTTTTCCTAATGTGGACTACATTAATTGATATTGTAATTTACTGTTTTACGGGGTTTGGTCTAAGGTGAGATAGAAGGTTTCTTAATTAGTGTAATATGGGGCTAGCTAGTGTGGGCCGAGTTGAGCCTAGCCCGTAATGAGGGGGCCTGGTTAGAAACTCTATAAACAGTGCTCAAGTCTCTCCTCTAACCCTAATTCTCACATGTATCCTCACATAAGGAGCGTTTACCTAACGCTACAGGTGAGAGGGCCGCCTCATTGAGCCAGTGATACAAAGGGTAATAGAGGGGAAGGACTTGCGCGTGGAACATTAGTTTTCCGCTTCCGCTTCAAGAACGATGGATCCTAAAACAGGTGCGTTAATCTTTCTACTCAATTATGCATATTCTTGTTTTGGTTATGGAGATCTTGGGATTGCGCAATTTGCATCCAACATGTCATTAAGCGATGAGGAAAATTACAGTGACTACTGATGTAACTAGCCCTTATTTATATCCCAAAATTGTCGTCATATCTTTTTAAGTACATAAAAAATGAAAATAATCTTGATAACAAGTGTGCTCGAGGCACTCATTAACCATATTTAATAAAGAAATGTTTTCATTTTTAATTCACTGCTATACATAATGTGAGATAGATAGTGCATTAAATTTGACAAATTTTCTCTACTAAGATGTTTAACTAGTGCTTCTGTGACCAAATTCAAAAAACTTAAAAAGAAAAGGAAAACAAAAGTCTACATTTGAGAACACATTTCATAGAGAAATACTCTTTTTTTAGTGGAGTCAATGGTGAGTCAATCTACCTACTTTGATATTGAAGAGATTTGAATTGACACGAGTGTTCAACGAATCTAAAAAGTATATGTACCAACCCGCTACCTTCTAGTATAGCAGGAATACCATCTTTGGAAACTTGCACCCAAATCTTTATAACGTGAAAGAAGCTCTAGGATGGGAAGACTCCGTGTACTTTGAAAATTCGAGAGCAATTTTTTTTTTTTTCCGGTCAATTTTTTTAGAGCAATGTTTAGTAATCTAACAACTACTTGGTCTATCCTCAAAGTCAAGGAGAATTTTAGAAACTTTGTATAATAATATATTACCAGGTGAGTGGAATATATGCTTTAAAATGCATTTGGACCGTCGGATATTTATGAATGTCAAGTAAAATGCGTTAGATATTTGATAAATTAATTTTTTTTTTTAACAAAGATCCCTCCCATAATCATTTTCCCCTCAGCAGGGATGGGTTTAGAGGTCGAATCTTGAGGAAGCCACATTACAATATCGATCAATTGTTCAAAATACATAGAATGGAGAATTAAATTTTGTTCCGTTTTCCATTTACCCGTACAAGAATGCTTTCAAGTGCATAATATGACTTTACAATTTATTTGAACGAGTTTCATATGAGATTAGCTAGATTTTGCAATGGCTTAAGCTTCTCTCGATTAAAAAAGCATAAAAATTGTTCCGCTAGACACGTATTTTTGGAAAAATAATGAAGTGCAAAGCCTATAATGCCACCAAAAAAAAAAATGTTACAGGATCAATAAAAATTCATATTTGCGAGTATTGTCAATAAAGCGTAAATGAAATTCAAATTTGAAACGATAAAGAGATTTTTGCCAATTTTTCCTTTCCTTTCTTTAAGACACAAAGAGAGTAGCTTACAGATTGCATTCATATCAAACCAAGAATAAATTATCATAGGATTAAGTAACTCCACACTTGATAAATTGAAAGGAGATAGATAAATGGAATTATTACAAGAATCATCAAATGTCATAATCTCCAAAATATATCATGTTAACTAATTTAGCTAATAAATTACTGCTGTAAGTTGAAATGAATACAGAAGATGCAAATGCCCGGCCCCGGGGGGGGAGTACTTGGTATAGGACTCCTTTTATTTCGCTGAAAACATTTTTCCCGAAACATTTTCGGGTCTTTGGTTCGTTTAGAAAAATAAGTCTACATAAAATATTTTCCCAATTAATGAAAAACCCATGCGTAAATTCAAGAAAATGATTTCTTCTTTGAAAAATCTGAAAAACATTTTCCAAATTATCGGTGATTGAATCCAAAACTCTATGCTTGGGCACGAAAACTTCAACATTGGTTCCCAGGTCCCCGGCATTCAAGACTAGGTCTCCAATGCCTAGGCCCAAGTCCATTGAGGCTGAGCTTGGGACCCGATGCCTAAATCGGAAGCCCTGGTGGTCATGCCCGATGTCCTAGTACTCAAGCCCAAGTCCATAAATGCCATGGTTGAGCTCTCGTTCCCAACACTTAGGCCTAAGTTTACAAAGGCCATGCGCGACTCCTCAACACTCGGACTTGAGTCTTTAGTTAATGAAACTTCCATTCTTACAAAAATATATTTTTAAAAAATAAATTTTTAATTGTTTTGATCAAAATACTATTTTTATTTTTTATTCTTTTTCCTTATTTCTCGGCCAATGGCCGACCATGATGATAGCTAGCAACCGGCCACAAGCGAGGGACGAGCTCACCCAAGGCTGGCGAGGCTCGAGCTCGTGAGAGGTCAACAAAGTCGAACTCGCCACAACTTATGAGGCGGACTAACTCAATTGCTCAATGCCTTTCGCACATCTTGCCCTCACTCGCCCCATCCTTTCCAATCGCACCGTCTAATTGTCGAATTGCAGTGCAGATCGGATACCACGAGAATCACCATCCGTCATAGCCAGAGAGCTCCATTAGCAATGAACTCTCGTGAGGTTTGTTCGCCCACTGTCCCAAGGCCGACGACCTTGAGGTCTGGTGAAAAATTCATTCTTTTTTATTTTCGGTAATTTTTCCTACCAAATGGCAGAAAATTTTTTCTAGTTCATTTTCAGGTTTGAGCCAAATATTGAAATCTATTGTCATTTTTTCTGAAAAATGGCTTCCTGAAAATAATTTCCAGAAATGTCATATTTTTCGCGAAATAAACGGAAGGATATATCTATACCAAGAATGAGGGGGCCAAAAGATTGATTGAGATTACCTAGTATAGATAAAAGTGTGTACCTATACAAAGATTGATTGAGGAGCTGCCAAAAGATTCATTTGTTAAGCGTACACTAAATGTGATTATTAAGGTTCTTATAATATTGAAAAAGAATAAACTGGGTAGGGCGAGGGTGCCTTTGGCCCTATCCCCTTTTTGTGTTGAGAAATTATTGCATGAATTTAGTATGTGTACTAAATTCAATTATGAATCATTAAATATTAATAAGTCTCATATGAATCTCATGTTGGTTGTACATATGTCCTACCAGATTCGACGGTCCAGATTTAGTTCAGTTTTGATGATATCAGAGTTTGCGTCTGTCTGATTAAGCAATATTATCTGCTTCGGCCTGGGGGTCTCATGATTAATGATGTGGAACTTATCCCTTAACACAATTCCCTGGTCAAATGATGATTATGACTTTTAAGCATGGGCTGACCCCTCACCGTACGAGAGCCCTTTTGATGAGAACAAACTTGAGGTCTATTGATCAAAAGGGGCAATACATCGTTACGGGACCGGCATAATTCTTTGACATCATCAAGCGTGTAATAACTACTCTACCTTCCCTTGCTCATGCAGTACCTTCGTCTCAGTCCAAGAAAGACCAAATCGACTTGACTTTTTGTTACACTATACATTTCCTGCAGCCATTTTCTCATCTTGTTTTCTTGGAAAATCGCTTCATGTCACCAATCCCTCCCCACCCCCAATATGACAAACATAAAGCAATAGAGGATCTCTTCAAAGCTTATTTACAACTTAGTATTGAATTTGGCATTGGTAAATTCCTCAAATTGTGGGTACTTGCTATAATAAAAGCGGGTGTATGTTGGTCATTTACTTATTTTAATTGTAAGTTACCCAGCTTCTATTTTATTTCCAATAGCAAGTTTCTTACATTGTTGGTAAGTTATTAACTTGCAAGCAGACTTACGCAGGTGAGTTACTAATTTCACCGCTAGATTTCATTTTGAGGGACAACATTTAGGTTAATAACTTATGTTCCACTTGAATTTGGTAATTCTTATTTTGTATGTAACTTACTACCTCATAAGCAGAATTAGTTATTTCCACTCAAACTTTCTAATTTCGCCTCTACATTTTTGCTTGAGCGGCAACTTTCTAATATCGATAACTTACTATTGCATTCAACATTAGTAAATAGCTAATGTCGTTGATAATTATACTATCAAAGTACTTGACCTAACAAGTCACGACACCGTTACATTTTTACAAACAAAATTTAAACTTTACTAATCATATTAGAGAATTGCCATGCACAAATTTGTTCCTTTTTTGGCAAACAGATAATTAAAATTCTGCTTTCGGCTAAGGAATAGAGCAAGAGGAAGGTGGACACCGCCATTTTTTTTTTTGATAATTTCAATAATCTTTTATCAGAATTCTCCTGCCTAACCGAACTCTCTGGGGATCGTTTTATATTAAACTCGTGACTCAAGACCATTGTGGTTAAATTTTAGATTCAACTCAAGAGAGAGAACGACCGCAGCAAATGTGAACAATAACTTGTGACTTGAAGTCTTTGAACAGCAACCATGTCCATAGGCAACCAACTCACAACTGCACATTGCACAAGCACCATGATATAAAAAATTACAAATTTGTCATTAGTTTTTTTAATACTTAATCTAGTCTTCTGTATGTATGATAAGCATTCCACCCCCTAATTCACTGCTTGTTTTGTAGCACGGGACCTCAAAACGTTATATTAATAACATGTAGTAGACAACACATGATTTTATTTGATAATTTGAAATAATTGAATTCCTCTAAATTATTATCAATCCTCGCCAAAAACATTTCATAATTATCATTTTGAGACTGATATAACAAAGAGTTCCGGTTCAAATTCTTAATTTTGCATGTTTACTATTCTAAAAATTGTTAGAATAGCTACAATTTTTTTTTCACCTTGCCACTATCTCCTACATGTATTCCATGTCTGCACTGCGAAAGAAGTGCTAGTTAGTATAGAGGAAATCCCAACCGTCCATTCCATCTCCCACTCTCCCCTTTCTCCCCCCTCCATCCCTTTGGCTGATATACTATGCCCTGCCCGATGGAGGGAGGAGCGGCGGTGCAAGGATCCGAGGCGGCTGCACAAGCGCGGCAATGGCAGCCGAAGCACCATGCGCATCTTGAGGTCGCGTTCGGACCATCTGGTTAGAGGAGAGAGATACAAGGGAGGAGATAAGGGGGTTTCTCTTAATGTTTGGCGGACATCTGGCGTTGTTCCAACTGTTCATCAGATGGGGACGGTTAGGAGTCACAGGGTGTGTGAACAGTACCCTGCATCCCTACATGCCCGCTTCCAAATCCTACTCATTTGAATTGATGGGAATCACGAATCTAAACGCAGCAACAGGACCTGCTATCAAGTAGCATAGGAGGAACATACCATATCGCTCGGAAGTTGGAACCAGTCAGCGGCATTCTTAAACGCGAACGAAGGCTCTAGGATGAGAAGACTCCGTGCTTTGAAAATTTGGGTCCAGTGGAATCTTAATGCCATCAAAACAAAGCACTGACTTGGTCTATTCTCCAAGTCAACAACATACAAATCTTAGAAGCCCGCAAAATACCGTTCGTGGATTCTCCGCCTCGGTTCAAGAATGACTCTGCGATAACACAAACAAAACTCTAGTCTCGGAAAGACCAAATCAACATTGACTTCTCGGTACACGCACCTCATATACTTTACGCGTACCTCTCTCTCTCTCTCTCTGCAATCATTTCCTATCCCTATTTTCTTGGAAATTCACTTATATTGCACTTACGTGTTCTCTCTCTCCCTCCCTCTCTCTCTCCACTATAAATATGTAGGATTTGTGAAATGGGAACCTTTTATGACAAATACAAAACAAGCTTTGAGGAGTTATTAAGGTTTTCGAGATGGGTTTTGTTCAACGCTTATTGAGCAGGAGTACAGGACACATTTTGTCCACTTTAAAGCTGTTTGTCTTGCTCTTGCCACTCCTCATCCTGAGCTACACCAGTGCAGCCACCAAAGCCGTAGACGAGAGGAACACATTCAAAGTGGGCGTGATTCTTGATTTGGACTCGCTTCTCGGCGACCAAATGCGTATGGCAATCGAAATAGCATGCCAAGATGTGAACACCATATCATCATCAGGAAGTCATTACATAAAGCCACATTACATAAACTCCCATGCAAAGCCCCTTCGAGCAATTTCTGCCGGTTAGTATTTCATTACCCTTCCTCAGTTCAGTAGCTGCGTATGCAATAATTTCTGCTTTGTTTGTTGGAAACGTGTTAGTTGCCGTGAGCAGTAATAAATAATCACCCCAAGTCTGCTTTGAGATCATGTACATCTATATTTTCTTCTCAATTTTTCTGCATGTGCTGCATGTTTACTAGAAGTTCTACATTCAGTAATACTTGAAATACACAATGAAACCCTTACAGAAACCTTTTGGGTATTTAAGAGACCCAATGATTATGTTAAATCATCAAGTAAAAAAGTTATGGAACTTCTTGATTCATTTACTATTTCTTGCAGAAAACCAGCACCTCTTTATTCAAACTACATGATCATTTCATTCGATATTCAAAGCAGAAAATTGGCTCTTTGCTAATAATAAGCAGAGTATTCATGTTGACCAAATAATACTTGGTATCCACTGTGGATCCATGACCAGAAGCTTAAGCTTTTGCATGAACGGTTGTTATAACAACTGTAAATTGACGTTCTTCCATCTAAACATGTATCTCACATAATGAATGTTAGCTGCAATAATCTCTTCCTAGAACCCAACTAATGGGGGTAAATAAGTGCAATTAGTAGAAGAAATTCATAAAGAAAATTGCCTTGGATCCTGAAGTTTAATATCTTCAATTCCTTTATTATGTTTTAACAGCAGAAAAACTGATCAAAAAGAAGAATGTGCAAGTTATTATTGGCTTGGAGACATGGGAGAGTGCAACTTTAGTAGCCGAAATTGCTAATCAATCTCAGGTGCCAGTCATATCCTTTGCCAGAGACCACATAACACCAACAATGATGGTGCAAACTCTATGGCCTTCACTGTTTCAAATGAGTGCCGATGAATCTGACCATGTTAGATGCATAGTAGATATAGTTAGTTCTTATAACAGGCAAAGAGTATCAATAGTATATGAGGCCGGGGCATATGATACTAAGTACTCCAAGCTGTTAAATTCTTTGTCTGAAGAGCTTAGAAAAATCGGCTCGACAATAGAGGACCAGCTGATTCTTCAAGCATTCTCATCTCCAAGTGGAGCAGAAGTGTCTTTGGAAGAGAAATTAATGAAATTGAAGGGAAAAACATCTCCCATCTTTATTGTCCTAGGGTTGTCAGCACGGGGAAGCGCTCATTTTCTTAAAGAAGCAAAGAAGATGAGACTCTTCTATGGAGATTCAATTTGGATATTTGCTGAAAAACCATTCACCAATCTCCTAACTTCAGTAGAACATCCAGCAATCGCCTCCACCGTCAAAGGTGCGATAGGACTAATCACGTACCATCCCAAAAACCAGGCATATAGAGAATTCAAAGACAAATTCTTGAATATGTTCCATCACAAGTATGGAGAGAACTTCAAGTTCGAGCCTGGAATCGATGCTATTCGAGCATATGATTGCATTATGACCATTAAAAATGCGATAGATGCAATGCCAAGCCATGATATTATGCCCAAGTTTTTGCTTCACAGAATATCGCGCACTAGACTCATGGGTTTGAGTGGGGCAATACGATTTGAGAAAGGTCAGTTGGCACGTCGACCCAAATTCCAACTTGTAAGTGTTGAGGGAAATGAATATAGAGAGCTTAAGCTTTGGTCTCCCAATTTCAGTTTCTCAAGGAGTTTTGTACCAATGCAAAGTTCAAGAAAAATACTTACAGAATTTCAGATATAGTGAAGACCCAAGAAGGACAAACTTCAAGTGAGAAGGCGACGTTGGTCATCGGAGTACCTGGTAAAACTCCCTTTGATAAGTTTGTGAAGGAGGAAATGGACGACACAACAGGGAGACCAAAGTACTTTGGCTTTTGCATAGATGTTTTCGAGAAGGCTATTTCTCATTTTCCTGATGGTTTGAAGTATGAGTTTTTTCGTCATGATGGAACATATGAGGAATTGGTTAACAAAGTTCATGATAAGGTACGGGACCACATCATCTCTGTTCTTGCATGATAATTGCATCATTGCATTATAGAGTATTAACTATTACTTTCTCTGCCCATTAACCATCAGAGCCTGAGTAAACTAAACGAAGCAACAAGTTCATTTCACATAGATGTCAATTTTGGCTCACAAGATTGTATTATTTTGCATTAATAGATTCGTCAAAGTCTCACATCCTCTTGATACAAACGTTTTGCTTCAATGGAGCAATTTCGGTTCCTATTTCTAAAGTGGATTGCTTTGATGTTGTTCCATATTATGACATTGATGAAGACCTACGATGCTGCAGTTGGTGACATAACTATTCTGGCCAATCGCTCACTGTTTGTTGAGTTCACACAACCGTTTATAGGATCAGAGCTTTCCATCATAGTCCCAGCAAAACCAGACACAGACAGGGCATTGATCTTTATCGAGCCTTTCACTCCCACAATGTGGATTGCTTCTGGAGGCATCCTTATATACACCATGTTGGTAGTTTGGTTCTTGGAGCATCAGATCAATCCGGAATTCAGAGGCCCTTGGACGAATCAGCTCTCCACTGCTCTTTGGTTCACTTTCTCCTCTCTCTTCTTTGCTCATAGTAAGTAACTTCCCTCTCTTGATTGTAGTTCATGTACACTTCTTTCGGCCCAAATTTTCAACAAAAAACTAATGCATCGGTGACTTTTGCAGAAGAGAGAGTCTATCGAAACTTCACTCGAATTGTGCTGGTGATTTGGTTCTTTGTAGCATTGATCTTGACACAGAGTTATACTGCTGGCCTCACCTCGTTGCTCACTCTCCAGGAGCTCAAACCAACTGTGACCACCATTGAATGGCTAAGAAGTTCTAAAGAAAGAGTGGGTTGTGACCCAGATACTTTTGTTTGTGACTATCTGATTAACGTGCTGAATTTCTCGAAGGAAGTCATCGTCCACACAAGGAACACTTCGAGCTATGAAGATGAATTTAGAAGAGGCAGCATCTCTGCTCTTTTTCTGGAATACCCATATGAGAGAGCTTTCTTCACTCAGTATTGCTCTGGATATGTTGCCACTCATGAAAACTACAGATTTGGCGGTTTTGGCTTTGTAAGTATGGCTCAGTTATTCTGCGTAGACTTGATTTATTTGAAGTACTAATAGCGTCATAAATTTTTGTGATGCGTCTCTTTAGGCTGGGTCAAAAAAAAAAAAGGGGCTTGACTACTAAAATACCACATCAGAGTATCACATAGGGTGATGACTGTTATATAACTAGACGGATTTAGTCTTTAAGCTACTATGAGAATAATAGCTTATTATAAGTTATAAATTTTTGAAGGAGTGGACCCCATAACAAATTATAATTATTTATCAAGGTCTTGTTAGCATAACAATCTTTAGACTACTATGATAATAATAGCTTATTGCAAGTCATAATTTTTTTATAGAAGTGGGCCCAACAACAATATATAATTATTTGTTATTTAATTTTTGTAGTATGAAATAGTGTCATTCTTAAAATAGATTAAAGATTGTTAAATAATCATTTCTCTATTTGTTATTTGGTTTTTTGTGATCCAGAACATACTATTATTCTCATATTAATTTAAAGATTGTTATCCAATCATTTCTCTAAACAAAATCCCCGTTAGCACTTGAATATTCTTTCTAGGAAATGAATTGATCCATGTATTTCAAGTTGAGTTTATAAAAATGGTATAGAGGGAATAACGACGCTCAGAAGATGAACCCCTCGGTATTTATCCACATTACACTTACTAAGTCAATTAGTGCGCGAACTGGGTATTGATGCAGTGGCATCAAATTACACGCCGCTACAGAAGCAGCACATGTGCAATTCCCCAAGGGAGAGCACAATGCTTGATGTTCGACTGCCAAACTCATTTCGGGTTACTATAGCCAAAAAGAGAAAAATGAAAGGAATTGTACGAACATCAAGTAGCTAATAGTGGCTATGCAAATGCTTTTCCTTTTTACTTATCTCTCCTTCACTGCATAAATGCAGGTGTTCCCGAAAGACTCTCCACTGGCTGCAAATTTCTCTGAGGCCATTTTGGAGCTTTCACAGAGCGGTGAGATGAAAGCTTTGGAGAACAAATGGTTCTCTCCCGAGTGCACGATGAAGAACATCACCAACGAGAAACCGAGGTTGGGCCTCAACAGCTTCTGGGCGCTCTACGTTTTCACCATCGCCACTTCCACTGGTTGTTTGCTCTTTGCATGTCTCTGCACGAGAAGGAACCGTCAGGATCATGAGCAAGGGAGTAACAGCGACAACATGAGCGTGACGGAGATGAATATTTTGTAGTGTAAATCAATGTCCAGTGGCATAGTTTCAGGTTCGATGATAAGGGGGGAACAGATTATTCTTGAATCTTGATCAATTCAAAAGCTGTCTTCTTACACATTTTCATAGATGAAAAGGGCTGTAGTCATTTGTCTGTTGCTATGTACATGTGCTCATTTTTCGAAACTACAGGATAATGGTTGAGATCTTCAGACGATTCATGGTTCGGAACCCTTCACAGGTTCGGCTTTGTAGTCTGTTCATACTGTCGAAAAAATTATAATATGTGTGGGAAATGTAGAATCGATCACAGCAGCTATGGGGACAATCGATGCATACAAGCACAACTGATCCTTGCTTTGAGGCTTAGGATGTTGAACATAGAACAAATGTCACGTTCAAATTAGGCTTTTAAGGCTCTAGGCTCTTGCATAAATTATTGAAGACTGGCTGAAAAAAATATATACTAGAAACATCAATAATAATTTTGTTGCATGTATGCTAATATCGATTCAACATAAGGGACACATAGTATGTGGTACAATTAGAGAGTATCGTAGCATTAGGGACACATGTACGCAAAGGCTCACATAGATAGATTGTAAGGGCCTAATAGAAAAGATATTCCATAAAATAGATCGATGGGACATGAAGCATATCAGTTACACAAGAAGATTTCAATTGGCCAAATCAGTATTTTTGTACATTTGCACTTACTAGATGCAAATGTTTCTCCTCCCGTACCTTAGCAGCACATTTGCACTCAATAAATGCTGAAACTCACAAATTCCACCAAGTTGCATGGAAAGTAGTATGCTCATCTAAAAAGGATGGTGAACTAGGCTTGCTTGATCTAAAACTCTAGAATAAAGTATGGATGGGCCACATGCTTTGGAGCCTCATTAATTATCCGTCCTCATCCCAAGGGAGTACTTGGGTTCATCACATTAAATGTAGAGGTACTCCCACTATGCAACTCAACATAAATGGCAATATGGCTTGGGGTTGGCGATGTATTCTCAAGCTAAGACTTGCTCTAACACCTATTATCTCTAGCCAAACATACTGTTGCAAAGAGATATATAAGGAATTCAAACTAGAGGGACAAGTGTTGATCAATATCAATTAATTTGGACCAACGGTATTAGCAAACAAAATTTTATTGGCTGGTTTTTTTGTAGAGATAAGCTACCGACAGCAATAGCCATATCATAGTGATTGTCTTCGGTAAATACTAAGTATAACTTTTGTTTACACACATAAAAGACAAAAATCACTTATTTATTGAGTGCACCTGGAAAAGCAGTGTGTGGCATAGTATTTTGGCATAAAATGAAATTTGGCATTCTAGAAGAGGTTGGAACTCAGAACTTCAATTGATTAGCGAGGCCACCAAGGGCAAAAACTTGAAGACGAGACTCCTCAAGCTATCTTTCTTAGCAATTATCTATTGTATCTGGATAGAGCACAACCGCATATGGTTTCAAAACAAGTCAACTGAGCCTCATCTTTTATTGGCTAAGATTTGAAAGGTTGTAAGAGGCAGGCTGTCACTCTACCAACAATGTAGGCCTTCCTAGTCAAAGGTTTTATTGGCTATCATATAGAGACTTCCTTCTTCCATCTTCTCACACAATTAGTCTCTCTAAAATGTTAGGGGATTTCCCTAAGCTTTTGCACCTCTAATTAATGATATTCACATATTTACAAAAAAAAAAAAAAAAACAATTAGAGAGTATTAAAATCTCATGTTCTAATGTATTATGCAAAAAAAAAAAAAAAAAAGAATTTTTTCCCATACTGTTCAATTTTAATATGAATTAGTAAGTTACAAAGCATTTGTAAAGAAAATGACAAGATTTTTTTTTTCTAGATACAACAAAATAACCATTTGCAAATGAGCAGCTTTTGTACAAATAATCAATTTTATTTGCATAATTTACCAATGCTTCAAATTTACTAGCTTTGTTAACACATGAATTCTGAAAATTTGAACGCACATTTTTGTAAAAAATAAAAAAATAACATATAAATATAAACATAAGAGAATATAAAAAATAAATAACAAATAAGAAAATAAGAAAGTGCCTAGTCCGAATTCGAATTGACCTAGTCGGCCCAACTTATCAGCTCGTCAAACTTCAGATCCATAAATGCGGCCCACTAGCCCACCAATGGAGATCTGTAATGACTCTTTAGCCAAGCCTATTCCAGAAGCCCATCAAAGAAGGCCCTCAACTGAATCTACTATTTCTCTCTCACCCGCTTTCCTCTAAATAATTTCTCTCTCTCTTCACAATGAGATGAACTCACACACTAAGCTCACATCACAGAGGAGACAAGAAAAGGAAAAGGAAAAGGCCCATTAAAAGTTGAGGAATACACTTTTTATATTTTAAGAGAGTGTAACGAGGACAAGAGGTTACGAAGTAGCCATCTGAATTGTGAGGACCGATCTCTAGCCTCACCAATGATATTGTTGGCTTTGGGTTGCAAGACTCAATTGCCCTATGCCCTCACGAATTTTTTCCTTTGAGCTTCGCCTAGAAAATGCCTTGTTGGTAGTTAAGAGTGGTGCTACTCCTTATATAGCACATTACCTCGCCATCCTTAGGAGATATAAGATTCGGTTCATTCCTACCCTCTTGCCATCCTTGAGGCGGAGCCACACTCCCATCCCTCGCAGGACCAGGCTGTTACACAATTCCTCCAAGAGTTTGCACTAATTCTTTCGATGATTTTAGAGGTAAAGTGCATGGAAATGGCTTTATAAAGGAGTGGAAATTAGTGGAAATATTCCCTGATATGCTCTGCTGCTCCTCATGGCTTTTTGGGGGCCTTTGCAAACAACGTGCTAGATGCATTTCTGATCCCAAAAATAAATCTTACCAGCTTCTAGTTCATCAAAGTTGCAAAATTCTGCAGCTGTTTGAGTAGGGAATGAGCATAGATAGAAGGGTGCTTGTTATAACATCTCTTGGGAAAAACATCTAAAGATGGATGGCACAAGGTATATATAGATCAAGCAGTGAATTGAGGAGCAAAAAGCTGCTGGAAAAGAAGGTGTAATTTGTTGAGAAAACCTCCTATTTATTTTGAAATTGATAAATCTATCCATGCATTATAGTGATCTTGATAAATGCAAGAAGTAAGGGGCTTTAGGTAATACTTATGCCGAAAAGGTTCGTTATGGCCGAAAAGGTTCGTATTAACTTGGATGTAGCAAGTTTTTATCTACACAATGTCACTTCACTATCGTTGGCAAGAATGGTTGATCATATCCAAGAAGTAAGAAGAAACAAATTGTGTGGATATCAACATATGAACTGCTTTAAAATCAGCAAGGCTAACCTATGAATTAGCTGACCAATTGCGACGATATAATCAAGAATTGCATTTGAATTTCAGTGGGACAAATGCTGGAAATTATTTAAAAAGCTGCTTGGATATTACTATGATCTACAAATCTTGAATATCATGAGAGTTATGTGATGACTAAATATCAGCAATACACTTATTCTACTTACAATGACAATTTTACTACGAATTTCAAGATTATTATTTAATTCCTCCATAGCTCGTAATTTGGTATGGATTCCTTTTGTAGAAGATTCTAATTGACCAAGATTATCAATACATATCTACTCACTCATGATATCTTGATCTTTGATCATCCTGGCAAAATACTTTTAGGTAGCGAAGCCACTCTACTTAAAAAAACCAAGATTTAAATGTATGGGCGACTGAATCTATGGGATCTCTGATTGTTCTATCTCAATAGCTATCCTAATCTTATCTTCAATTGTCCAACGGCTAAATTTGGAGATTAATCCCCATGGAGATTGTCCAATGGGAAGTTTTGGATACTAAGGAAGTAAGGAGTATAAAAGAAGACCAAGGCATTGAAGAGAGAGATGGATTAAAAGTTAATAATTCCAAAGTCAAAGAGAGCTTCACACTCCTTTTATTGTCATCAAAAACCATACAGTTATAATAATTTGAGAAGTGTTGATAGGGTGATAGAGTTTGAGGAGAAATGCTTGTGAATAAGCAACACTCACCACTATAATTTCTCTTTAAATTTGTTAGGAGCGAGTAACAGAAACTCGATACCTTCAACCAAGGAGATTGTTAAGAGGGAGCTTAAGTCTAAATCTATTAATATATCTAGTTAGACTCACCTTCGCTCAAAAACTTAAGTTAATAAGTTATTGGTCAATTGGAATATATTTACTCCTCCATACCACATCAATTTTCTAATATAGGATTTTCCTCCCCCTTACATGTGAGCTCTAGTTTTGAGCATGCTCCTCCTTAATTAGGTATCCTTCTGAATTAACTTATCTCAACTTGAATCTCCAAGTAGTTGCAATGCACCCACAACAAAGCACAAGAACCATCTCAACTGCTAACTTGGGATTGCATCACCTCGTGCTGCCAAACCAACTATCCATAGTCTCTATCTCGTGTCACTAAACCAACTGTCTATGGTCTCTTCTCACTATACCAACTGCAATGGCAATTTCCACTATCTTGAGATATTCACCAAACACTGGAGTAGATTAAGAGCCCACTAATTGACCATTGGCTCTAACGTTATTTGTTAAAAGCGAGCAACAGAAGCTTGATACCTTCAACCGAAGAAATTGTCCAGAGGGAGGTCAAGTCCAAGCTCGTTAACATATCCAATTAGATTCACCTTCACTAAAAAACTTAAGTCTTTGAGTTATGGGCTAACTAAGATATATCAACTGTTTTATATCACATCAATCCTCCAATGTGAGACTTCTCTTTTACACAACTCACACTTGCATCCCAACAGACTTACTAGTGGAATCCACCTAGGAGGCTGTTAGCGCAAGAGTGTGGACATAACGTAGGCTTAATTTAAACCAAATCACTATAAAAATTCATATGCAAAATCTTCTATCTCTCTTTGCTCATATACACTTATTATTGAATAGAAGCTCCTGCATTGTTGAATATTATCTTAACGCAGGTATTAACACTCTATTTCTCACATTCACACCATTATTCACTTGACCTTTTTAAATTTCGGATATATTTGTCAAGTTTGTTTTTAAAGCACATATTCACCATAGTACTAGTCATCTCATGATCTGCAATTATGGCAGAAACTTGGTGAAGAAATTTCTGGTAACATCATAGTGCTATGGTTTTACTAGCTAAAACCTATGCATTGCCAGATGGAATCAAAAGCATTAAGAGTGTTCTATTAATTGTTTGAAAACTCATTATATTCTATTTCAATGTTGGATTAATCTTCGTCAAATTTCACCACTCACTAATAGTATCCTAATTGAATGTAGGACATTGCTTCGGAGATTTAGACGATTAAGATCTTTGGTATGCAATAGTGAGGGATTGTTGCTAAAATGATTCGCTATCATGTTTAACCATGTGTGAAGAAATTTTAGTTCAATTAAACCTGATCTTGTTACAAGGTGACGCATGTTTGCTCTTAATTGAGATTGGAAGTGTGTCATTATAGTGAATGTTTTTGTCCTTCATGTTTGACTTTTTGGCTGCCTTTGGTAATCCAGATTTAAACACAACAAGACAACGAAGTATCTCATTTGATGTTTGGTGACATTATTTAGACTGGATAAATTCAGATATATCCAAATAAAATGTCTAATAAGAAATCTGGAATAGGTATGTGATAAACCCAGATTAGATAAATAAAATTAAAAAGGGAAAATACCACTAAAAATCCCAAACTTTACCCACGGTAACAAATTTACCCCAAACTTTTTTTTTGTGACATGAAAATCCCCGAACTTTGAACCATGACACATTTACCTCAAACTTTTTTTCGTGACACAAAAAACCCTGAACTTCTATCCGTTTGACACATTTATCCTAAACTATAGGGCATTTTAGTCTTTTTACTTTTTAATTTTCTTTTTCTTTTTTTCTTCTTCTTCTCTCTTCCCTCCGCCAACCATGGCGAAGTCGGCAGAGGGAAGCTGGCATTCGGCGAGGGCTGCCCTTGCCGACGTCGGGCAAGGGCCCTCGGCCGGGTTGGGCAAGGGCACCCCTCGGCTGGGTTGGGCAAGGGCACCCCTCGCCCGACGCCGACGAGGGCACCCCTCGCTCAAGTCCGGCAAGGGGTGCCCTCGCCGGGCCCTCGCCAACGTCGGGTGAGGGCCGTCCTCGCTCGACGCAGGCGAGGGCTATTGTTGACATCGGGCGAGCCCCTTGCTAGCGTCGGGTGAGGGGTGTCCTCGCCGGATCCGGCGAGGGCGGCCCTCGGCCCGGTCGGGCGAGGGCGACCCTCGTCTAACACTGCTTGGTGAGGGTAGCCCTCGCCGGACGCCAGCTTCCCTCCTCCATTGGCGGAGGGAAGAGAGAAGAAGAAGAAAAAAAGAAAAAGGAAAAACAGAAAAAATAAGACAAAAATGCCCTTGGTGGGATAGATGTGTCACAATTTGCAAAGTTTGGGGTTTTTCATGTCACAAAAACCAAATTGGAAGATAACAAGATTTGTTAAGTTATTTTCAATTGGGAAAAGACCACCAAAAACCCAAAACTTTGCCCAAAGTGACAAATTTACCAAAAACTGTTTTTTGTGATAAAGTTTTGGGTTTTTGGTGGACTTTTTACAATTAAAAATAACTTAACAAATCTTGTTATCTTCCAATTTGGTTTTTGCAAATTGCTTTTCAATAATGTTGTTGCTTCTATTAGACGTTCTGATGGGAGTAACTTCATTGTATAGAATTCTATTGAAGGTTTCCCAAAATAGAGACTACTTTTAAGTAGATGAAGAGATCATCAGAGAGGTGTCTGCACCTAGATTACACAAATAAAAGGGTACCACAATTCTGCTTAGCTTATTTTTCGAATTCTTTTGCGGGCACTCTTATTTTGGAGTCAATCTGCATCAGGTGATGTCCATTTGCAAGTCCTCGAGCGAGCAATTCAACGATGACCCGAGCGAAAGACTAGGTTTCCAACTAAAAAGCAACCTGGATCGATCCCTTCAAACTCTACCACTCTGTCTCTGTGGTGTAGATAGGGGGTCACAGCCCTCGCACAAGATTTTTAGAGTCAATGAGGTTTTCATAGACAAAAGCGGCCATAAGGAAGCCGAATAAGAGGGCGATGAATGGGACACTAGACTTGGGGCACCATGAGGAGTATCGAAAGTAGTGAGCGTGGGCCAAAGTAGCTAGACACGAAAGAGGATTTTTAAAGGTCTTCAATTCAATCTTAGGTTACACCTAATAAGAGATTTTCTACGATCCGAATGATTTCTAATACCACTTTAGGTGCGTTTAGGAACACTTTCCTAAAACCTCTTAACCAAATGCAAATATGATTTGGCACTTATTTTTGAGAGCTTTGTGGAGATGCCATTGCATTTCCAAGGGCCTGTAATGGCTTTTAGCTCAAGGTAGGTCTGAATGTGTTTTGAGCATATTCGAAATGCATATATAATTCGTTCTTTCTTTCTTCTTTCCTTTGCTTTTTCTTTTCTTTTATTTCCTTTTGTGCTCCTCCTTCTTCAACAAGATTTGGCGCCTACTTCTTCCTTGGTTACACTGTTGAATTTGCAGAAGCTATTGTTGCTCGACTCCACAAGCCATTACCATTGCTTGTCGAGCTCAAATATAATAAAGTCCAAAAACTTGTCCAATTTATCGATCGAGTCTTTATGTTAAATCCATCCAATTTAGTTAACGGAAAATGCTAACGTGACCGAAAGAACATTGTTTTGATCCACATCTAATTTTTAATATAAATTTTATATAATTTTAATTATAAATATGCTAAATTAAAATAATTAAAAAAAGAGGTGTGAGGAACAAGCAGCAAAGCTTTGCACAACCCTCACCACCACTGGCCCACCATCACCTAGAAGGGCTAGGGATGGTGGAGTATGGTCAGTGGGAGTCGTCGGCCTTGACTAGTGGTCGACGACCCTCGTCAATCATAGGCGAGGGTTGTCATTAGCGGGTGGATCGACTACAAGTGGTGACCATTGCCTAATCTGACCTTGCCCGGTTTGGTGAGGATAGAACCTCTCCTATAGTTAGCAAGGGTCATAGGCCACTGGTCGAGGCCCGTGACCTCTACCAACCATACCCCACTGTCTCCGGCCCTTCTCAATAATGTTGGGGTAGTGGTGGTGAGGGTTGTGCAAAACCTCGCTGCTTGTTCCTCACACATTTATTTATTGAACATGTTTTTATTTAAATTATATAAAATGTATATGAAAAATTATATTCAGACCAAAACAATGTCATTTTAGCCATGTATGATAAGAAAAAGATTAAAAAAAAGCAACGTTAGCAAGTTTCATTAGTCAAGTTGGATGGAGGTAGCGGAATTACTTAATTTTACTAATTTGACAAGTTGTAGTTTTTGTAAATTTTAGAACTTAATTGTACTTTCCTGATAAGTTGTAGGACTTTCGGTACACTTATCACAAATGAAAAAGCAAATGGAGAGGGCATTAAAAAAAAAAAAAAAAAAAAAAAAGGAGATGGACCAATTCTTGTACGGTTGATTTTGAGATTATCCCATTTCAATTTTGGTCTCTGGCTCTTCCAATTCCAACCGTTAACAAATCGAACATTGAATGCGCTTAAGTATCAAAATCATTCCGCATTTCAATGATGGAGGTAGCATGCCGCCGAAGGTCTAGACAGTAGTGGGTCGCAACAGACGGGCAATAGAGAAGCTTTGGCCAAGTACTTACGAGGTTAAGGGCGATGAACATTAAGCGCGAGATTGAAGATGATGAATAGTAAACGTGAAAAAGAAGGAAAGAAAAGATAAGAGGAGAAAAAAGAAAAAAATTCTCGAAATCAAATGAAGTAGTCTAGTCAGCCCACGATGCTTGGACCACCGTGTTGGAAATTTCATGCCACACTTGGCCAAGACGACTTGATTTTGTTTTTACTCAAAGGTTTATGATTATACTTATTCACCTGAAAGGTTTAACACTGAATATAATTCCATACAATAAGTTCAAAACTAAAAATGCAATTTTCACATAAGTTCACTACAATTAAATAGACCTAATACATCAGAGAAAATGACATAAATAGTGTCATTACTTTCATATGATAGTCACTCTAGTGTCATAATTGTTTAAAAAAAAGTTCACCCAATTTATAGATGATCACTTGCGTGGAAATCCCATATGGATTGATTTAATATTAAATCATCTAATGTGGATTGTTGGATAGATGATAACAGCGAAATTGTTCTAATAGGACGCCGTTTTAAGTCCTTTCTTGCCTCCAAGACCACCATTACTTCCTTCACAACAAACGTCGACATATAACCTTCCAACGAAGCTCAAGTTTAGTTTTCTCACCGTCTAGGTTACCATTGGACGATACAGGTGCCTCACTATGAACAACCCGGTCCAAATGAAATTGGAATTCGAAGCTATAGTTTTTTGGGAAGTAAACTAAACCTAATTTCTCAATTTGGCGAAAGATTTTGGGTTTAGGGTTTAGGGTTTAGTTTTTGAAACAAATTGAACCTATTTTCTCAATTTGGGGAAAATTTCTGTTGCCAAAAGATGTCATTTAATTTATATATTGAGTGTTCAGATATCCGGCGAGACACGTCATTTATTCTAAAATAGGGCCACACATGATTTTCGACAACAAAAATGGCCGATATCGATTATTAGAAGTTACTGCACTTAAATGGTCATCTGAAAAATTATAGCACCATTAGTGAGGAACAAAAGAAAGTTGTGGCAGGCTAGTATCCTCTTTCCTAATACATGTAGGCAATAACTCTTTGGATAAACGTTCAAAGACTAATTAAGTGATGTAATCAGAACAGATCAATTCAAGACATTATAAGGTTTGAGTCTAAATGGACTCCCGCTATGCTCAACTCTGCCCGACCTACTATCGTATTCCATGTTTGCTTCTCCATATGAAATGGTTAATCAAGATGCTTGGTCTCAACTTAACTTGATATATCATATCCTTATCGTGCTGAATATGTGTAATACATGATATGAACTTCATTCATATAAGATGAGAAAGATATCCATATTAATGTGAGGAGATATAACACTCTTAGTTTGGCCATTCTTACTTTCTAAATCTGTTTCAAACCCTCTCCTTATAGTAGGGGTGATTGGTTCCCGCTCCAATCCGATTTTAAGATGGAACTGGGAACTAAATCAAAAGTCCAATACCTAAAATTGGGAACCGAAGAGCAGACCAATTGGGCCTAGGTTTGGAATCCAAACTAAACCATAGGTCTGGTCCAAGGAACATAACACTTTTTTTTCCTACTACTTGATGCCATATGTTATGAAGAAATAATTTAAAAAAAAAAAACTAGTCACTTTTATTTTTTAAGAATTTTTTTTAAATATATATATAGTTGATTCAATCCAGTTCTCAACCAATCCGCCTGGACATTGGTTCTACTTTTAGGAATTGGGACCAAACCGATACTCCAAGGAACTGGATTCAACTAGCCAGTTCGGTTTGGTCTAGGCAATTTTAGGTTCGGATGGTTCATTGCACACCACTACCACATAGATATTATAAACTTTGCTGCCTCAAAATTTGGCTAACCATAGGGAATTAATTTGCTAATTGTACATAAATCACAAATTGCAAAAAAAAAAAAAAAAAAAAAAATTGGCTTAACAGCTTATTTCAAAAGACACAATTAGCATTTATAAATTATTGTAGGGCTCATGACCCCAATAGTCCGTGAACTTTTACTTATTATTCATTATAATCATTCTTTTTTTATTTTTCAATCTGAACTTTTAAAAAGTGCTTCAAAGTAGTCCCTTCATTAAAATCATTGATGAAATTTGCCATTTATGAGATCATTTTTTTTGTTCAATTTGGTCCATATACTTTGTTTAATTGCTTTTTTTAAATTCTCTCTTACAAAAGACGATGTCAAATTTCAGCACAGAGTATTTATTAGATAATTTCATAACATTTAAATACAAACGTAACAAATTAATAAAATGTATTACACAAAACAAAACATTCAAGGAAACCGTTACTTGTGTTTAAATGTTGAAGTATTTATAAATGCAAATAAACATATCATGTTAACACAAGGAATAAATTAAATTGCTTGACTAAATGAATTCTTTATTTATTTTTTTTGTCTTACTTAACCAAATGAATTCAAGCGCATTTTAAACGGGTAAAAGGGTTAAATCACACCTGGCTTATTTATTATTCATCACAGTGAAACTTATACGAACATATTAAGATGTCTAGTATATATGTCTTGTCAAGAGGTGTGTCGAATATTGCTAGTTTTAGATAAGGGCCAACGAAGTTTGTCTTAAGAATTTTTTATGACATAGTCATGCTTAAGCGGACTTTGTTAGAGAGAATGAAAATCAAAATACAGTAGTTTAGCAACAAGACTGAACAAACAAACAAAAAAGTTGAAGGACAAAAGTAAACCAAAAAAAAAAAAAAAAAAAGATAAGTTAGTAACATCAAATAAAATGTTGGCAAATTACATTAAATTTTCAATGAAATGACTACATTGAGCAAAATTTAAAAAGCTAAGGAACAATATTGAAAAAAAAAAAAAAAAAAGAGTTTAGGACTACCATTGAACAATAAGGAAAATTATAAAGACTATTGGTGTCACTACCCCTTATTTATATCCCCTAATTGTCAAATCATATCTTTTTAAGTACATTAAAATGAAAATGGTCTTGTTAATAAGTGTGCTTGAGGCACTAATTAACCGTACATAATAAAGAAATATTTTCATTTTCAATTCACCGCTATTTATAATATGAGAAAAATAATGCATTAAAGTTGACAACTTTTTTTATCGACGTGTCTAGCAAGTGCTCCTCTTAGCAAAATTCGAAAAGCTTGAAAACAAAAGGAAAACAAAAGTCTCCTTTTGAGAACACGTTTCAAAGAATAATACTCCTTCTTTAGTGAAGTCAAAGGGTGAGTCAATCTACAACTTTGATATTCAAGAGATTCTTAAAGACGCCACGTCACAATAATGATCAATTGTTCAATACACACAAAATGGAAAGTTAAAATTTAATTATTTCTCATACATCGTATGAGTTCAAAATTTATTTCACCAAGTTTAAAATGAGATTAGCTGGGTTTTTCATTGGCTTGGACTGCTCTCTTAAAAGAAAAAAAAAAAAAAACTGTTCTGCCGGTCATTTATTTTTGGAAAAATATTGAAGCACAAAGCCTATAATGCCACGAAAGAAGAAAATTGTTACTGGATCAATAAAAATTACGTGGATGGAACGAGAATCTGAAGGAGGGAGAGAGAGAGAGGGGACCGAGAGGGATGGGACGGCAACCGATGGATTGCCGGAGGGCGTCGACGCTGCTCTGCAGGTGGTTGCAAATATGGAATCCCCAGATGTCGGCCGCCACAACATATTAATGCGCGAAGGAAAGCTGCGCTGGAGCAGAGACAAAGGAAGCCATAGAGCAGAGAGCGAGCGAGCGTCAGAGCAACGAGCAAGCAAGTGTTGGGTGCTGGCGGGGAGTGGCTGCTTGACGAATGCCGGAGCAGCAACGACAAGAGTGGAGTAACAAATGAGAGCGAAAGTGGAGATTCAAAATTTGAAAGCCTTCACTCGCCGCTTGAGAGAGAAATGACTTTCCTTCTTAGAAGGAAAGAACGAAGAAGAGGGGAGAGAATATAACCAATGCGTGCAGACTCCGCAAAGGAAAGAGAGAGAGAGCGCCCGCCGCTGGGCACCATGCAGGCTGGATGAGAGAGAAATATGACTATTTTAGGTGCAGAAAACGTCGGTCCAAGTGGCTTTCCATGATTGGTCCGGGACCATGCTGACGGGTGCTCCGGGACCAGTCATTTCGTCTTCATCTCAGCCCACAGCCCACAAAAGACCAAATCGACTTGGCTTTTTGCACAGGCCACATCGCCTGCAGCCATTTTCGCATCCTATTTCTTGGAAAATCACTTCATGTCACCAACTTATTAAACTCTCTCTCTCTCTCAGCCACGTGATTCATTGCTAGTTTTGTTGCGCCAGACCTTCAAACAATTGATTAATAATAGTTCGCCAGACCTTCAAACAATTAATTAATAATAGTTCGATTTTTATATATTATTATTGATTCCCTGCCAGATAAAGTTTCATGATTATCATTTTAAGACTGATATAACCAAAAGTTCTGGTTCAAATGCTTTATCTTGCATGTTTTCTATTCTAAAATTATTAGAACAGCTGCAAATTCTTTTTCACCTTGCTACTCTCTCCCCTACACGCATTTTATTTCTACAATACGGAAGAAGTGCTAGTGAGTATGAAGGCTATCCCTCCATTCATTCCATCTTCCGATTTCCCCTTCACTCTCGTCTCTCCCTTTGGCTGATATACACGGCCCAGCTCGGTGGATGGAGGAGCAGCGGTACAATGATTGGAGATGGCGGAACAAGCACGGCAATGGTAGCCGGAGCTCCCTGTGCATATCGAGGTCGGGTTTAGAATGCCTAGTTGGGACGAGGAGAAAGACAGAAGGAAGAAGAGGGGGGTATCTTTAAATTCAGTGCTTGATGGACACCCCTATGTGCCTGCTTCAAGATTCTACCGATTTAAATTGACGGGACTGATGAATCTAATAGATAGTGACGAGCATAATTATCTTCTGGTATATAAGGAAATTCCGCATCGCCGAAAAGTCGGACCCATTCCACAGCATCCTGAATGTGAATGAGGGCTCAGGGATGAGAAGACTGATATCCTTTGAAAGTTTGGCTACATTGGAATCCTAATGCCATTAAAACACGCAATGACTTGGTCTCCATTGTCAAAGTCCACGAGAGTTGAATCTAAGAAGGATCAGGGTGGGCTCCCCCCATGAGAACTGACCATTGACTCTTCGCTTCAGTCCAAGAAACACTTTGCGGGAAGAAATTAAAAATACCACTTTAGTCCTGGAAAGACCAATTCAACACTGACTTTTCGTTACATGCCCCACACGCTGCCAAAACATTTGCATGCAATCATTATCCTAGCCCTATCTTCCTGGAAAATCATTTCCTTTGCACCTACGAAAACCAATCTCTCCCTTAATGGAGGAATTGTGAAATGGGTCGCCCCTTTTATGACAAACACACAACAATTATTTGCAAAGCAATACAGTTCGACACTTGTTCTAGTTTATGAGGAGGAGTTATTCAGGTTTTCGTCATGGGTTTTCTTCAAAGCTCGGGTATCAGAAGTAGGAGACACGTTCCGTCCATTTCGAGGTTGTTCCTCTTGCTTTCGCTGCTCCTCGTCCCGAGCTACTCTGGTGTAGCCACCAAAGCCGTAGACGAGAGGAACGTGTTCAAAGTGGGCGTGATTCTTGATTTGGACTCACATCTCGGCAACCAAATGCGTATGGCAATCGAGATAGCATGCCAAGACGTGAACAGCATCTCGTCATCAGGAATTCATTACATAAAGCCGCATTACATAAACTCCCACGCGAAGTCCCTTCATGCAATTTCAGCCGGTTAGTCAATCCTTGCCCTTCCTCAGTTTGGTAACTGCAGCCCGCAATAATTTTGACTTTTTTTGTTGGAAACATGTCAGTTGCCACGAGCAGTGACAGGAAAAAACCACCCCAAGTCTGCTTTGAGATTATGTACCTGTTGTTACTTTTTTCTCCGCTGCATGTGCTGAATGTTTACTATAAGTTGTTCAGTTTAGTAATATTTATAGTAATATTGCTACACAATGAGACCCTTATAGAATAAAGTTGTGTATTTAAGACACCCCATGATTATGTCAAATCATCCACCAAAAAAGTTATGGATGAACTTCTTGATTCTTTTACCATTTATTGCAGAAAAGCTAGTAACCATTTCTTTATTGACCAAATTGTACTTGATATACACAAGGATCTATAAGCTTTTGCACGATTTGTTATAACTACAGTAAATTGATATTCTTCCTCGTAGACATGTATCTCACGTAATGTCCGTTGAGATGAAATAATCTCTTCCAAGAACCCAATTAGTAGGGTTAAATAAGTGATATGAACAGAAGAAATTGGCAAAGAAAAATGCCTTAAATCCGAAAATTAAGTATAATGATTTCCCCCTTTTTTTTTTCCGTAATAAAAGCTGAAAAGCTGATCAAAAGGAAGAATGTGCAAGTTATTATTGGCTTGGAGACATGGGAGGGAGCAACTTTAGTAGCCGAAATCGCTAATCAATCTCAGATACCAGTAATATCCCTTGCCAGAGACCATGTAGCACCGACATTGATGGCACAAACTCTATGGCCTTCACTGTTTCGAATGAGTACCGATGAATCCGACCAAATTAAATGCATTGTAGATGTAGTTGGTTCTTATAACAGGCAAAGAGTATCAATAATATATGAGGCTGCGGCGTACGATACTATGTACTCCAAGCTGTTAAATTCTTTGTCAGAGGAGCTTGGAAAAATCGGCTCAACAATAGAGGACCAGCTGATTCTTCAAACATTCTCATCTCCTACCGGAGCAGAAGTGTCTTTGGAAGAAAATTTAATGAAGCTGAAGGGAAAGGCATCTCCAATCTTTATTGTTCTAGGATTGTCGTCACCCAGAAGCACTCATTTTCTCATAGAAGCAAAGAAGATGGGACTCTTCTACGGAGATTCAATTTGGATATTTGCTGAAAAACCATTCACCAATCTCCTAACTTCAGTAGATCATTCAGCAATCTCCTCCCCTGTTGAAGATGCGATAGGAATAATCACCTACCGTCCCAAAAACCAGGCATATAGAGGATTCAGATCTAAATTCTTGAATATGTTTCATCGCAAGTATGGAGAGAAGTTCAATTTTGAGCCAGCAATCGATGTTGTTCGAGCATACGATTGCATTATGACAGTTAAAAATGCCATAGATGCAGGGCCGAGCCATGATATAATGCTTGAGATTTTGCTTAATAGTATATCGCATACCAGACTCATGGGTTTGAGCGGGCCAATACAATTTGAGAATGGTCAGTTGGCATATCGACCCAAACTTCAACTTGTGAGTCTTAATGGAAAAGAATATAGAGAGCTTAATCTTTGGTCTCCCAATTTCGGTTTCTCGAGGAGTTTTGTGGCAAAACAAGGTTCAACAAGGAATGCATATGCAATTGCAGACATATCCAAGACCCAAGAAGAACAGATTTCTGTTAAGAACAAGCCCATGGTGATCGGAATTCCCGGTAAAACTCCCTTTGATAAGTTTGTGAAGGAGGAAAGGGACGACACAACCGGGAAAGCAAAGTACATTGGCTTTTGCATAGATGTTTTCGAGAAGGCTGTTTCTCATTTTCCTGATCGTTTAGATTATGAGTTTTCTTGTCATGATGGAACATACGAGGAGTTGGTTAACAAAGTTCGCAATAAGGTATGGTACCGCATCATTTCTGTTCTTGCATGATTGTTGCATGATCTTATTGTAGAATATCAACTGTTACTTTCTCTGATGCACAAACCGTCAGAGCCTGAATAAATTAACCCAAGCAACAAGTTCATTTCGCACAGATATAAATTTTCACTCACAAGATTGGATCACTTTGCATTAATGGACCGTCAAAGCCCCACATCCTGTTAATACCAATGTTCTGATTTGATAGTGCAATTTTGGTATCAATTCCTAAAGTGGATCGCTTTGATGTTGTTTCATGGCATAAAATTAATGGAAGACCTACGACGCTGCAGTTGGTGACATAACCATTCTGGCCAATCGCTCACAGTTTGTTGAGTTCACACAACCGTTTATGGCATCAGAACTTTCAATGATAGTCCCAGCAAAACTGGACACGGACAGGGCATTGATCTTCATGGAACCTTTCACTCCAACGATGTGGATTGCCTCTGGAGGCATCCTTATATACACAATGTTGGTAGTTTGGTTCTTGGAGCGTCCAATCAATCCGGAATTTAGAGGCCCTTGGACTAATCAGCTCTCAACTGCTCTTTGGTTCACTTTCTCCTCTCTCTTCTTTGCTCATAGTAAGTAGCTTCTCTCTGTTGATTATAGTCCGTGTACAAGCTTTCGGGCCCAAATCTTCAACGAAAAACACATTTATTGCCGACTTTTGCAGGGGAGAGAGTCTACCGCAACTTCACTCGGATCGTGCTGGTGATTTGGTTCTTTGTGGCATTGATCTTGACGCAGAGTTATACGGCCGGCCTCACCTCTATGCTCACTCTCCAAAAGCTCAAACCAACCGTGACCACCATGGAATGGCTGAGAATTTCTAAAGCAAAAGTGGGTTGTGACCCTAATGCTTTCATTTGTAAATATCTGAATGACACGCTGAACTTCTCGAGGGATGTCATCGTCCCCATAAGCAACACTACCAGCTATGGAGACGAATTCCGAAGTGGCAACATCTCCGCTCTTTTTCTGGAGTACCCATATGAGAGAGCTTTCTTCACCGAGTATTGCTATGGATATGTTCCCATTCGTGAAAACTACAGATTTGGCGGTTTTGGCTTTGTAAGTATTATCCTGAGTTTGCGTGTTGTACCTCTTAAGGCTAGGTCAAAAGGAAAAAAAGGGGGGGGCTGCTTGATAACTAAAACGCCACACCAAATCCCAACAGAGTGACATAGGGTGTGGACTGATATATAAACAAAAACCCACTTAGCACTCGAATATCACTACTTCTTTTGGGGTTAGTATAGCCAAATCGAGAAGAAAGAAGGGAATTGTGGGAACATTAATTAGATATTATTGGTTACGGAGTTGCTCTTCTTTGTTACTTAAAATCTCCTTTCCCTTTCATGTGCAGGTGTTCCCAAAAGACTCTCGACTAGCTGCAAACTTCTCTGAGGCCATTTTGGAGCTTTCAGAGAGTGGTGAGATGAAAAGATTGGAGAACAAGTGGTTCCTTCCTGAGTGTACCATGAGGAACTTCACCACCGACACACCGAGGTTGGGCCTCAATAGCTTCTGGGCTCTCTACGTTCTCACCATCGCCACTTCCACGGGTTGTTTCCTTTTTGCGTGCCTCTGCACGAGAAGGAACCGTCAGGATCATGAACAAGGAAGCACTGGCGATGAAATGAGCGTGACGGAGATGAGTATTTTGTAGTGTAAATCGATGTACAGTGGCCTAGTTTTAAGCTCGTGGATATTCTTGAATCTTGGTCAATTTGAAAGCTGAATCTTCTGTTGAAATAAAATAAAATTGATTATTGGACGATGGTTGCTGGATGAAGCCTGCGAGCATTGAAGAAGAGCCATAAGAACTTTGCCGTTGGCTGCACGGAGTTCAAAAATGAAAGTTATTAAAGACTTCTATTACTTTATTGTGTGTTTTGATTGTGTTTATGATTACCATGTATGGGGTTATTTTGTTTTCCTCATTAAATTCCCATCATTGACCATCGGGGGTTGCTTTGTCTTAAATGTGACCATTGGCGTTTGTAAACTTCAATTCCTATATAAAGGGATGATGTTGTGAGTTGTAAATGAAGCAACATGCCATAGTCTATGAAGACACAAAGGAGAGAAAGCATTCTCAATAAAAAGTTCTCCCTCCAATTTCTAGTATTCTTATTCCAAGTTTCCAAAGTTTATTATTATTCTTTTGGTTCCAACATCTTCTTGCACATGAAAACTAGCAAACACATGTTTGAAGAAGAAAAGTGTGACGACCCAGACCACGGGCAGTACGGAGGGATGGACTGAGATCGCCTTGGCAGTACGTGGGTGAGGCTAAGGGCATGTCTCCCGTCCCACATCGCTTAGGGGGGAGTCCTGGGCTAGTTTATAAAGGCTTGGGTCCCTTTAATCGTATAACGCGTTTTAAAGCGTGAGGACTCAATGTCCAAAGCGGACAATATTATACAATGGGGCCCTGGGTCGTTACAAATGGTATCGGCCGACTCCCGATCACGTGTGGGGGCCACGGCGAGGACCCCGTGCCTTAAGGGGGAGAATGTGACGACCTAAACCCGGGGCAGTACGGAGGGACTAAGGGCATGTCTCCCGTCCCACATCGCTTAGGGGGGGAGTCCTAGGCTAGTTTATAAAGGCTTGGGTTCCTTTAATCTGTATAACGCGTTTTAAAGCCGTGAGGACTCAATATTATACAGTGGGGCCAGGGTCGTTACAAAAAGGGTTTCTGTAAATCTGCCAATTGCTCATTCTTCACGGTTTGGCTTTGAACTCTGTTCGTTCTCCTTCAAAAACTATATTGTGTGAGAAATGCGGGATCGATTACAGCAGCTAAGCGTGAAATTGATGCAAACGAGCGCTGTTGGTCCTTGCTTTCAGGCTTAAGTTATTGAACATAGAACAAAAAATAATTTTCAGATTAGGCTTTTGATGTTAGAAATTCGAAATAAGTAAGGTACTCACAGTACTTGGCACGATTAGAGTTTTAAAATAGCATAATTCTAATGTTTTGTGCCCACAAATTTGGACTTTGTTTTCCTCGTGCCGGTAAATTTTAATTAGCGTTGGTGAATGTCAAGAAGCTATTGATAAAAGAATGAATAGAGATTTTTTTTCTAAGTAATTTATTGGTAACTTATCAACAATTTTATAAGATTTTGAAAAAATTTTAGTTAGTATGAAAATTAGCAACGTTTGTACAAACTACAAATTTTTATTTGTTTAACTTTTCAATGGTTCGAATTTACCAAGGTGAATTTGCCAATCTAAATTAGAGTGATTTACTAACTATTGTCGGATTAAACTTCCATTTTTAATAAACAACTCTCATTTGAATTACTTTTTATTATTTAATCTTTTTAAATGTACCAATTTTTCTATTGGTACAATTCTTTTTTGCCTTGTTTAACAATCCCAACCTAAGCAAGCATGACTTACCAAATTTTCTCCAATTAAAGTATCACATAACATTAGATTCTTAATTATCATCAGAGTTACTTATCGATACTATATCATCACCATGACCTTAAAGGTCTCCACGTGACCCTCCGATCTAGTGTCCGATCATATGACTCAAGGAGACATTCAAGATCAAGAGGAGCGATTTGGTCATAATTTCATCAGCACGAGACTTTTCCTCATCCGCCATGTGGAGAACTTTCTAATTCATGTCAACCGGGTCGTTCATCTTTCACATCAGGGCATTAAACATCTCACCGGTTACCAGGGCTTATACTTGCTCGGCATTTGCTTCATTTCTCTGTTCTCATCATCGGAATCAGCTTCCGATATTTTCTTTGTCAAAATATATCTCGAATTTGAGCTCACGAATGAAATTCGACTTTTAAATATTTTTGGCAATATTTATCATGTTGGATATTTTCTCTCGGTTGAAGGTCTTTTGGAGGAGGAATAAAATTCTGAATGATTTGTTTTTTTATTCTTTCTTGGTTGTATTTCCTATTGGAGTCCGAATTGGCGTTGGACTTTTCTACGTGAGAAGAAGTCTCAAGCAAGAAAGGTGTGATCTGACTTTAACCAAGATCTTTTGCGTGGTTCACATATAAATATTCCTGTTTTGTCAGATGGCGCGGTTAAGCAGCGTGGTCTTCTCGCCGTTGTTGACGTAAAGAACAGATCTCGAAGCACCGTTTGTTGAGTGCTTGGGAGTGGGATTGTTGTTGTAGCCGTGAAATCTAAGATTTGTGACTTTTGTCATTAGGTTTCAGAGATTATTTTATGAAGAATTTTGGAGCTAAACACAGCTTAAATTAGTAGGTGTAATTGGAGCTTGAGAAATATTAAAAATATTTGAGTGATTGAGTATGATTGTGATCTCCGCTATATCGTTTGACTACAATCGAACCATGCATCTATTTTCTTTAGTCTTTCTAATTGCTCGCTTTCCACAACACTCCTCCTTGGAAGATCCAAATTGGCCATGTGGCGCAAGTTTGATTGGTTGCGCATATTCGTCCTTCTCCTAGTCCTATCTACGGATTCTTACTGGCTTTTCACTCGACACTATGGGATTAAAGGGAGATGGCACCAACTGATCGCGAGGTAGACTGGTCAAATATATTCATACTTCTCCTTGTACTAGCCATAAATTCTCACAAGCTTTTCACTCATCACTTTGAGATTAAATAGACGTTCTTTGGCTTTTCGAACATTCCTACACATCGAATTCAGATTGAGCCGCAATTCAACCTTCGTCAAGTGAATTCCTCGTTTGACTAGCTCGTCGCTCCACACACTCTACACATCACGGATAAGAAAATCCCTTTAGGGATGGATTTTCGGGATCTTCCGATGCTCAAGCCAATATGAGGTTTAGAGAGTGTTATTGGGACGGTAACGAGTAATATGGGGCCAAAGTCTCTGTGACATCCAGATTTTTGGGTCCTGATTTCGATTAGATAAATTGGGCATTTTATCGACGTGACTACAGTGTTTTTCTCTGAGTTGGCCACTCACGAGATAACTAGAGTAGTTGGGTAAGCTATTAAGGACTTTAAGGCAAATGGACTTGAGAATTCGGCGACCAGAACCGACTTCTCGACCGTGACTATTTTTAGAGGCCATCATGCGGACAAAGTATAAAATCAATTTGAAATCGAGAGATAGGTCAAGGTTCGACGAGAGATGTGTGGCCAATCGTGGGTGACACCACTAAATTGGAAAATTCTCGTCGACCGTGGACTAGGCGATTTTCTTATTGTTTTGGTACCCCGTGTCCGTATTTGAATCCTCAATATTTTCACGACAATCGAGAGTCGCCAATGTGTCGAGTGGGTTCATCGTGGCTCGAAGAAAATCGACCACGGGTCATTTGTCCTAAAAGTTCTAAAACTACCCTAGGTAGCCTTTAAGGTCACACTAAAAACACGTCCGAGTGAAATTAACCGCCAATCTAAGTTCGATTTCGAAATTGGAAATTCTATCATGTCACGGGTCATTTTAGGAACGTCGACTCATCCTCGAAGATTTTTCTACAAACCGAGATTTTTGGCGAGAAAAGCAAAGTAAGGCCGTTTTTTTTGTTCGAGATTGTCGAGGGCCGTTTCGATCGAATCTTTGGGAAGCAAGTTGGATTATTTGATGGGAAAAAGTCATAAGAAGGTTGAGGACGCATGGGTTAATTTAATTGAGCTTCATTGAATGGAATTGATTGAGAAATTGAAAGAATTGATGTACAAATAAGTGAAATTCGTATCTTGTGATGGTTTACAAAAATGGACCCATTAGAAGCTTGTCTTGGAAGCTTGGAGGTGAGTGGAAGATGACATCACATGTGAGGTCATGGTGGGCCATTTTTGGGGATTAAAGAAAGAGGAAAATGTAAGAAGTGGTCCCCTAAGAGAGAGAAACCGATTCTCCCCTTTCTCCTTCGTAGAGCCTCCCTCCATCTCCTTTCTTCTTTGTGCGAACCAGCAAACGCAGAAGCAGAACAGCAGCGCCGAGAGAAGAAAACCGGAGCTGCCATCGCTGCTTCGCCCCGCCCGCGCGTCGCCCGCGTGCTCCGCCGCTCGCCGGTTGCCCTTCGCGCGCCCTGGTCGCTCTCTCGCCCAGCTCGCTGTTCCAGAGCTGCTGTCCAGCTCCGTTTTGGCCAGCACAAGCCACGGTTCGGCCACCTCCGGCCACCGTGCGCCGCCACCTCGACCCACCGGAGTCCCCTTGCCCTCCGCCGGTCTTGTCCAACTCGAATCAGCCCCGGATCCGCCCCAACCAGCAGCGAACAGAAGGTTGCAGAAATGGGTATGACAGCAACTGTTTGGCCCGTTTTGGCTGCCTTCCCGAGCCCGGATGCTCGGCCCGCTTTGAGGAAAGTCGATCCTCGCGTCGATGCCGTCGTTTTGTGTGAGTTTTACTCACTAATGCCTTCTTAGTTTGCTAATTACACTTAAAGGTTGATTAGTGTTAGTTAAGTGTAATTAGGTGATTAGATTAGAATGGATTAGGGATTATTAGTGAATTGCATTGCATATTAGTGAAATAGTTAGTGTACTTATATAGAGAATTGCCTATAGTATTTATTGGATGCTTCTTGGGATTTTTCCCGACCCTTATCGGGTGTTAATTAGACAATTCGGGCCTAAATGGAATTTTTAGGAATTAATTATTAATTTTCGAAATTAATTATTTAATTATTTATTTTTCCAGAAATTCAACTGGGATGGCCAGTGTGACCGGATTTTATACTGATGATCGTGGCGCGGTCCGTTTATTTAATTGAGCTTTATATTGTCTTAAATTGAATTTCTTGTATTTAAATATTAATTTTCTAAATTAATTATTTAATTATTTATTTTCCGGAAATTCAACTAGGATGGCCGGTGACCGGAATTTTATGCGATGATCGTGGTGCGAGTCCGTTTATTTAATTGAGCTTTATTTTGTGCTAAATTAATTTATGAGTGATTTTAGGATTTATTCCTAAATTGAATAATTTTGGAAAATCAATTAAAGAATAACCTAGGATCGGTTGATAATGCCACTAAGTCTAAAATTGCCGAGTGGGGCCGTGATGCCACTACAAATTGAAATTTGCCGAGTGGGGCCGTGATGCCACTAAGACTAAAATTTGCCGAGTGGGGCCGTGATGCCACTAAGACTAAAATTTGCCGAGTGGGGCCGTGATGCCACTACAAATTGAAATTTGCCGAGTGGGGCCGTGATGCCACTAAATCTAAGAAAATTGCTCGGTGGGGCCGTGATTACCACCTATAAATAAGCTGTGTCCTAAGGACCGTGATTTGTAATTGGGAATTGAGTTGGAATAATTGAAATGACCGGAAGTGGTCATGTTGATATGTAATCGACTAAGTCGATTGATCATTGCTTTGATCTAATGTTGTGAATTAATTGATTGAATGGAAATGACCAGGTGAATGGTTTGATTGAGACGTAATCGACCTAGTCGATTTGATCGATCTTCGATCGGTGATGTGATTGCTTGGATGTCTATTGGATTTGTACTAATATGCGGGTGGAATGCGAGACCAAGGTAAGTTCTCGACTCATGTTGTGTATAGGCAACCCTAAGGTGTATTAGTTTACTAATCGGGTCTTAGGGGTAGAACTTGCCGAGACATAGTCTCATCCCTTGGTTTGGGGACAACATTTCGGGACCACGATGAAGAACCCGAGGAGAAAGAACTCGAAGAGGAGTATCTGGAGGAGAACTACGAGGATGATCCAGTAGGACCCCGATGAGAATTGAGTCGCCAATCCTATCCGATCGATGATTTTAGGGCTGTAGAATCTATTTGAGTAGAAACCAACCTTTCTAGCATGACTTGTATATGTAAATAAAGGTGTTGGTTTTAAGGTTAAATTTTCTAGTCCTACTTGTATATCCCATTGCTTTTATTATGCAGGGATTTTTATAATCGCTTCCGCATGTACTATCAAAAATGAAAGGGTCGGCGATATGTAGTCCTGGGATATCGCATTTTAAAATCGACCAAAGTTGAAGGATGGTCACGAGACCGAGGGTCGGGGCGTGACAGTCTCTTACCTCAAATGGTTGATTTTGGGCATATTTATACTTTACTTAGATAGCCCGGGGCTTCCGTATTATCGGAAATGTGATATTGTGGGACGATATTTCCCAAGCATGGGTCTAGACTCTGCTTTCACCCCTTTAGGATTCTCCTTCTCATTTTTTTATGGGTTAATATCACGAAATATCCCAAACTGATATATTTATAATAAATTTATCCAAACTAATTTTTTACAACCAAAGATCCCAACAACCTTTAGTTTCTGTTAAATTAGATTAATACTATGAAAAATCACAAACTAGTACACATGTGACAAACAAAAAGTAAAACTTGAAACCTGTACACTCGTCAATTAGCTCGTATCATCCGACTTATAAATTTAATGGTAAAATCTAACGAAAGCTAAATGAGCATAAATTGATCATAGGTGTATCAGTTTATGATTTTTATTACTCAAAAGATTAGTTTATGGCAAATTTATCGCATGTATATTACTTTTGGGTTTTCATGGTGATAACCTTTTCTTTTCTTTCCGACCCCATTATTTTTTTGACCTTCTTCACTACGATGCTTTTAATGAATCACATGTATGGGCTCATTTTCAACTATTGTTGTATTTTGTGCAAAATTGGTGCTATGAAAAGAACAGATCAAAGTCATTTTAAAGCTTCTCTCTGCTACGTCCATAAGATACTTGTCTTTATTATTGTTACATAAGATGAGTGGATTTGTTTTCTGCCGTAGTTTGTTCTTTTCCCGGGGTGTAAAGATCAAAGCAATAATATTTTATCATTTCGAGTCGAAAACCCCTCATTTTGACTTTCTAAGCTGTGTCTTCAAGAGACGTACAAATCCATTTTCCGTTGATCAACAAAGCAGGCATGTGAAATGGCCAAACTAGCATTTTGTAGTTTCTAGGGTTTTCTATTGTCCAAAAATGACAAATACACGTAAATAGATTATCTAAGCTATGTGACTGGATGCTGGTTTCCGATATAACCTATGAAAAGTATTCCTTCCGACTCTTTCGCTGTAATGATTCATGAGAAAACAAGACAATGAATGTGACAAAAGAAGAGGATCATCTAGTATGGTTGTGTTAAAGATCATGTGCATTACGAGATCGTGACACATTTCCATTGCTAATTTTCTATTATACTATTTTCTAAGACCAAGTGAGCCCTAAGGATTTTTTTATTGCATCGATATGATTTTAGTGGATCTTATATTCTACTTTTCACAACTCCGGTGACAATTTGAATTTTGGACTTTTACTATATAGAAGGCTGTGGAAAAAAAAAATCATTTGCACCATATGTTGGTCATATTTTCCCCCTAAAAGAATGCCAAAATCAAAATTAAATTTGTGAAGTAAAATGTTATAGACATTGAGATATCATGATACCTGCAAAAGAAACATCATATACATTGTGCATACATTAAGGCATGTCTCTTATCATCAAGTAGGACAATGAAAACAATTGGTAGTCGAAAGGAATATGCAAGCATGGACAATCACTTAGATTCAATTTAGTAGATCGACTCACCCTTGATAATATATTTCCATTTTGATGGGATTTTCAATCTTATCTTAGATGCAGAAGATAAAAGATGGAATTTTCACAATTTTAAAAGATATGTAAATCTCACATTATTTTATCATATCTCAATCCATATTCGGACAGCCAAACTTGACGTGAATTTATAACTTTTCTTTGAGCTTAATGGTTGCTGATATAAATGTATGTAAGAGGAGTTCCACTTCTCTGAGTACCTAACTTTTTAAAGAAATTCAATTTTTTTCATACATAAGAGAACAAATGTCATCATAAGATATGAAGGGCGATCCTCCTCCTCAGCTTTTAACTGCACTCCACACATCAGAAAGGCTCACTTTACACTGAAGACAGACCAGAGAAGCGCAGTGGGGAAGGCAATGGAGTCAAATGGCCTGAACCTTTTCAAGACTAAGTGAAGAGAATCTCGCCATGTGTGTGATGTCCTTCCCTTTGCACATGCCCTGCATTTAAGAAGCTTCACGCTTGTATGGCGTATTTCTGGTATTCAATTGCGCTCACCAATCAGCTTTTGCAGCCTTCTATTTTAGAAACACCACCAAACATTTTCCAGATAGCCAACAGAATTGTGAAAACCACCATCTTATACAACTTTGCACTGTACATGGTTAGCTCTCAATCGTTGGATGACACTGCTTGATAAAAAAAAAAATCGAATAGTCCACAAATCTCAATTGCTGAACGACAATCGTGTATAGTATGTTCTTGTTCATTTAAAAATTCCCTTTGGTGATTTTTTTCTTCACCGAGGCCTGAGTACAAATCAGTGTGCTATCTTTTGGGGTCATCCTCTCAGGTGTTACGAGAATGGACCTTCAGGCTCTAGCTGTGTATGGGATAGACTGCCTAATTGGGACGAGGAGAAAGACAGAAGGAAGAAGAGGGGGTATCTTTAAATTCTGTGCTTGATGGACACCCCAATGTGCCCGCTTCAAGATTCTACCAATTTAAATTGATGGGACTGATGAATCTACTAGATAGTGACGAGCATAATTATCTTCTAATAGAGAAGGAAATTTCGCATCTCCGAAAAGTCAGACCCATTCCATAGCATCCTGAATGGGAATGAGGGCTCAGGGATGAGAAGACGGATATCCTTTGAAAGTTTGGCTACATTGGAATCCTAATGCCATTAAAACAGGCAATGACTTGGTCTCCATTGTCAAAGTCCACGAGAGTTCGAATCTCAGAAGGACCAGGTGGGTTCCCCCATTGAGAACTGGCCATTGACTCTTCGCTTCAGTCCAAAAAACTCGTTGCGGGAAGAAATTAAAAATGCCACTTTAGTCCTGGAAAGACCAATTCAACAGTGACTTTTCGGTGCATGCCCCACACGCTGCCAAAACATTTGCATGCAATCATTTTTCTAGCCCTATCTTCCTGGGAAATCACTTCCTTTGCACCTACGTGTACCACTCTCTCCCTTAATGGAGGAATTGTGAAATGGGTCGCCCCTTTTATGACAAACACACAACAATTATTTGCAAAGCAATACGGTTCGACACTTGTTCTAGTTTATGAGGAGGAGTTATTCAGGTTTTCGTCATGGGTTTTCTTCAAAGCTCGGGTATCAGAAGTAGGAGACACGTTCCGTCCATTTCGAGGTTGTTCCTCTTGCTTTCGCTGCTCCTCGTCCCGAGCTACTCTGGTGTAGCCACCAAAGCCGTAGACGAGAGGAACGTGTTCAAAGTGGGCGCGATTCTTGATTTGGACTCACATCTCGGCAACCAAATCCGTATGGCAATAGAGATAGCATGCCAAGACGTGAACAGCATCTCGTCATCAGGAATTCATTACATAAAGCCGCATTACATAAACTCCCACGCGAAGTCCCTACATGCAATTTCAGCCGGTTAGTCAATCCTTGCCCTTCCTCAGTTTGGTAACTGCAGCCTGCAATAATTTCGACTTTTTTTGTTGGAAACATGTCAGTTGCCACGAGCAGTGACAGGAAAAAACCACCCCAAGTCTGCTTTGAGATTATGTACCTGTTGTTACTTTTTTCTCCACTGCATGTGCTGAATGTTTACTATAAGTTGTTCAGTTTAGTAATATTGCTACACAATGAGACCCTTACAGAATAAAGTTGTGTATTTAAGACACCCCATGATTATGTCAAATCATTCACCAAAAAAGTTATGGATGAACTTCTTGATTCTTTTACCATTTATTGCAGAAAAGCTAGTAACCATTTCTTTATTGACCAAATTGTACTTGATATACACAAGGATCTATAAGCTTTTGCACGATTTGTTATAACTACGGTAAATTGATATTCTTCCTCGTAGACATGTATCTCACGTAATGTCCGTTGAGATGAAATAATCTCCTCCAAGAACCCAATTAGTAGGGTTAAATAAGTGATATGAACAGAAGAAATTGGCAAAGAAAAATGCCTTAAATCCGAAAATTAAGTATAATGATTTCCCCTTTTTTCCGTTATAACAGCTGAAAAGCTGATCAAAAGGAAGAATGTGCAAGTTATTATTGGCTTGGAGACATGGGAGGGAGCAACTTTAGTAGCCGAAATCGCTAATCAATCTCAGATACCAGTAATATCTCTTGCCAGAGACCATGTAGCACCGACATTGATGGCACAAACTCTATGGCCTTCACTGTTTCGAATGAGTACCGATGAATCCGACCAAATTAAATGCATCGTAGATGTAGTTGGTTCTTATAACAGGCAAAGAGTATCAATAATATATGAGGCCGCGGCGTACGATACTATGTACTCCAAGCTGTTCAATTCTTTGTCAGAGGAGCTTGGAAAAATCGGCTCAACAATAGAGGACCAGCTGATTCTTCAAGCATTCTCATCTCCTACCGGAGCAGAAGTGTCTTTGGAAGAAATTTTAATGAAGCTGAAGGGAAAGGCATCTCCAATCTTTATTGTTCTAGGATTGTCGTCACCCAGAAGCACGCATTTTCTCAAAGAAGCAAAGAAGATGGGACTCTTCTACGGAGATTCAATTTGGATATTTGCTGAAAAACCATTCACCAATCTCCTAACTTCAGCAGATCATTCAGCAATCTCCTCCCCTGTTGAAGATGCGATAGGAATAATCACCTACCGTCCCAAAAACCAGGCATATAGAGGATTCAGATCTAAATTCTTGAATATGTTTCGTCACAAGTATGGAGAGAAGTTCAATTTTGAGCCAGCAATCGATGCTGTTCGAGCATACGATTGCATTATGACAGTTAAAAATGCCATAGATGCAGGGCTGAGCCATGATATAATGCCTGAGATTTTGCTTAATAGAATATTGCACACCAAAATCATGGGTTTGAGCGGGCCAATACAATTTGAGAATGGTCAGTTGGCATATCGACCCAAACTTCAACTTGTGAGTCTTAATGGAAAAGAATATAGAGAGCTTAATCTTTGGTCTCCCAATTTCGGTTTCTCGAGGAGTTTTGTGGCAAAACAAGGTTCAACAAGGAATGCATATGCAATTGCAGACATATCCAAGACCCAAGAAGAACAGACTTCTGTTGAGAACAAGCCCATGGTGGTCGGAGTTCCCGGTAAAACTCCCTTTGATAAGTTTGTGAAGGAGGAAAGGGACGACGCAACCGGGAAAGCAAAGTACATTGGCTTTTGCATAGATGTTTTCGAGAAGGCTGTTTCTCATTTTCCTGATCATTTAGATTATGAGTTTTCTCGTCATGATGGAACATACGAAGATTTGGTTAACAAAGTTCGTGATAAGGTATGGTACCGCATCATTTCTGTTCTTGCATGATTATTGCATGATCTTATTATAAAATATCAACTGTTACTTTCTCTGATGCACAAACCGTCAAAACCTGAATAAATTAACCCAAGCAACAAGTTCATTTCGCACGAATATCAATTTTCACTCACAAGATTGGATCACTTTGCATTAATAGACCGTCAAAGCCCCACATCCTGTTAATACCAATGTTCCGATTTGATAGTGCAATTTTGGTATCAATTCCTAAAGTGGATCGCTTTGATGTTGTTTCATGGCATAAAATTAATGGAAGACCTACGACGCTGCAGTCGGTGACATAACCATTCTGGCCAATCGCTCACAGTTTGTTGAGTTCACACAACCGTTTATGGCATCAGAACTTTCAATGATAGTCCCAGCAAAACTGGACACGGACAGGGCATTGATCTTCATGGAGCCTTTCACTCCAACGATGTGGATTGCCTCTGAAGGCATCCTTATATACACAATGTTGGTAGTTTGGTTCTTGGAGCGTCCGATCAATCCGGAATTTAGAGGCCTTTGGACTAATCAGCTCTCAACTGCTCTTTGGTTCACTTTCTCCTCTCTCTTCTTTGCTCATAGTAAGTAGCTTCTCTCTGTTGATTATAGTCCGTGTACAAGCTTTCGGGCCCAAAACTTCAACGAAAAACACATTTATTGCTGACTTTTGCAGGGAAGAAAGTCTACCGCAACTTCACTCGGATCGTGCTGGTGATTTGGTTCTTTGTAGCATTGATCTTGACGCAGAGTTATACGGCCGGCCTCACGTCTATGCTCACTCTCCAGAAGCTCAAACCAACTGTGACCACCATGGAATGGCTGAGAATTTCCAAAGCAAAAGTGGGTTGTGACCCTGACTCTTTCATTTGTAACTATCTGACTGACACGCTGAACTTCTCGAGGGATGTTATCGTCCACATAAGCAATACTACCAGCTATGAAGACGAAGTCAGAAGTGGCAACATCTCCGCTCTTTTTCTGGCGTCCCCATATGAGAGAGCTTTCTTCACCTAGTATTGCTATGGATATGTTCCCATTCATGAAAACTACAGATTTGGCGGTTTTGGCTTTGTAAGTATGATCCTGAGTCTGCGTGTTGTATCTCTTAAGGCTAGGTCAAAAGGAAAAAGGGGGGCTTGATAACTAAAATACCACACCAAATCCCAACAGAGTGACATAGGGTGTGGAATGATATATAAACGAAAACCCACTTAGCACTCGAATATCACTACTTCTTTTGGGGTTAGTATAGCCAAAAAGAGAAGAAAGAAGGGAATTGTGGAAACATTAATTAGATATTAGTGGTTACGGAGTTGCTCTTCCTTGTTACTTAAAATCTCCTTTCCTGCTCATGTGCAGGTGTTCCCAAAAGACTCCCGACTAGCTGCAAACTTCTCTGAGGCCATTTTGGAGCTTTCAGAGAGCGGTGAGATGAAAAGATTGGAGAACAAGTGGTTCCGTCCTGAGTGTACCATGAGGAACTTCACCAGCGACACACCGAGGTTGGGCCTCGACAGCTTCTGGGCTCTCTACGTTTTCACCATCGCCACTTCCACGGGTCGTTTCCTTTTTGCGTGCCTCTGCACGAGAAGGAACCGTCAGGATCGTGAACAAGGAAGCACTGGCGATGAAATGAGCGTGACGGAGATGAGTATTTTGTAGTGTAAATCGATATACAGTGACCTAGTTTAAGCTCGTGGATATTATTGAATCTTGGCCGATTCGAAAGCTGAATCTTCTGTTGAAATAAAATAAAATTGATTATTGGACGATGGTTGCTGGATGAGAAACCTGCAAGCATTGAAGAAGAGCCATAAAAGCTTTACAGTTGGCTGCGTGGACTTCCAAAATGAAAGTTATTGGAGACTTCTGTTACTTTATTGTACGTTTTGATTGTGCTTATGATGACCGTGTATGGGCTTATTTTGTTTTCTTCATTAAACTCCCATCATTGACATTTGTGGGTTGCTATATCTTAAATGTAATCATTGGCATTTGTAAACTTCAATTCCGGTATAAAGAGATGATGTCGTGAGTTGTAAATCAAGCCATAAATCATAGTCCACAAGACATAAAGAAGAGAAAGCATTCTCAATAAAAAGTTCTCCCTCCAATTTCTAGTGTTATTATTCCAAGTTTGCAAAGTTTATTATCGTTGTTTTGGTTTCAACATCTTCTTGCACATGAAAACTAGGAAACACATGTTTGAAGAAGAAAAGGGTTTCTGTAAATCTGCCAATTGCTCATTCTTTGCGGTTTGGCTTTGAACTCTGTTCGTTCTCTTTCAAAAACTATACTGTGTGTGGGAAATGTAGGATCGATTACAGCAGCTAAGGGTGAAATTTACGCAAACGAGCGCTGTTGGTCCTCGCTTTCGGGCTTAAGTTACTGAACATAGAACAAAAAATCATGTTCAGATTAGGCTTTTGATTCTTTAGGCTCTACTGCATAAGCAATCAAAGATAAGACTCCAAAATAACCAACCAGAAGATCGACAAAAACTTCATAACATTGTAAGCTGATAGCAATTCAAAATAAGTAAGGTACTCATAGTACTTGGCACGATTAGAGAGTTTTAAAATAGCATAGTTCTAATGTTTTTGTGCCCACAGATGCAGACCTTTTTTATCGTGCCGGTAAATTTTAATTAGCATTGGTGAGTGTCAAGAAGCTATTGATAAAAGAATGAATAGTGATATTTTCTCTAAGTAATTTGTTGGTAACTTATCAACAGTTTTATAAGATTTTGATAACTTTTTTAGTTGGTGTAAAAATTAGCAAACTACAAATTTTTATTTGTTTAACTTTACAATAGTTCAAATTCACCAAGGTGAATTTGCCAATCTAGTGATTTACTTACTATTGTTAGATTAAATTTCCATTTTAAATAAACATTTTTCTATTGGTACAATTCTTATTTGCCTTGTTTAACGATCCCATCCTAAGCAAGCATGACTCACCAAATTTTCTCCAATTAAAGTATCACATAACATTAGATTTTTAATTATCATTGGAGTTATTTATCAATGATATATCATCGCCATGACCTTAAAGGTATGTGACCCTCTGATCTAGTGTCCCATAATATGATTCAATAGGAGACATTCTAAGATCAAGAGGAGTGATTTGATCATAATTTCATCAACATGAGACTTTTCCTCTTCCGCTTGATTTGTGTCGATGGTGTCATCCATCTTTCGCATCAGGGCATCAAACATCTCACTAGTTATCAACGCCTACACTTGCTTGGTGGTGTCTTAATTTTTCTCTTTTCATAGCCGAATCAACTTCTGATATCCTCTTTGTTAAAATATATCTTATGTTTGTGCCGACGAACGAAATTCGACTTTTAAATATTTTTGGCAATATTTATCACGTTGGATATTTTCACTCGGTTGAAGGTCTTTTCGAGGAAGGATAAAACTCTGAATGATTTGTTTTTATATTCTTTCTTGGTTATATTTCCTATTGGAGTCCGAATTGGCGTTGGACTTTTCGACGTGAGAAGAAGACTCAAACAAGGAAAGTGCGATCTGACTGTGACCAAGATCTTTTGCATGGTTCACATTTAAATATGATGGCGTGGTTAGGCAGCGTGGTCTCCTCGCGGTTGTAGACGTAAAGAACAGATCTTGAAGCACCGTTTGTTGAGTGCTTGGGACTGGGACCGTCTTTGTAACCGTGAAACCTTGTGACAAGATTTGTGAATGTTTTCATAAGATTGAGAGATTATTTCACGAAAAATTTCGGGCCAAACACAGAGTATTTAAGTGACTTCGAGTGTGGTTGTAATATAATTCATTCTTCTTTCTCCCGCAACATAATTTAGCATGATAGAATCATGTAAATTTGATATCCGATCTATTTTCTCCGTTCTATCTTTTTTATTGCTCGCTTTTCGCTACACTCTTTCTCCCTTGGAAGATCCAAATTGGCCATGTGGCATGAGGTCGATTGATCACGCATATTCATACTTCTCCTAGTCCTATCTATGGATTCTCATTGGCTTTTTCACTAGACACTCTGGGATTAAAGGGAGACGGCGCTAACTGATCGCGAGGTAGACTGGTCACATATATTCATACTTCTCCCCGTACTAGCCATAAATTCTCGCGAGCTTTTCACTCATCACTTTGAGATTAAAGAGACGTTCTTTGGCTTTTCGAACGTTCCTACGCATCGAATTCGGATTGAGCCGCAACTCAACCTTCCTCGAGTGAATTCCTCGTTTGACCAGCTCGTGCCTCCACACACTCTACACATCACGGATAAGAAAATCCCTTAAGGGATGGCTTTTCGGGATCTTCCGACGCTCAAGTCAATATGAGGTTTAGAGAATGTTATTGGGACGGTAACGACTAACGAGTAATGTGGGGCAAAAGTCTCTTAACTCAAATGGTTGATTATGGGCATATTTATCCTTTACTTAGATAGCCCGGGGCTTCCCTATTATCGGAAATGTGATATTGTGGGACGATATTTCCCAAGCATGGGTCTGGACTCCGCTTTCACCCCTTTAGGATTCTCCTTCTCATTTTTTTTTTTTTTTAAATTAATATCACAAAAAATCCCAAACTAATTTTTTACAACGAAAAATCCCAACATCCTTTAGTTTCTGTTAAATTGGATTAATACCATGAAAAAGTACAAACTAGTACACATGTGACAAATAAAGAGTAAAACCCAAAACCGGTATATGCATCAACTAGCTCGTATCATCCAACTTATAAATTTAACGGTAAAATTTAACGAAAGCTTATTGAGAATAAGTTGGTCATAAGTGTATCAGTTTATGATTTTTATTGCTCAAAAAATTAGCTTATGGTAAATTTATCACATGTATATTAGTTTTGGGTTTTCGTGATGATAACACTTTCTTTTCTTTCAGACCCCATTATTTTTTTGACCATCTTCACTTCGAGGCTTTTAATGAATCACATGTATGGGCTCATTTTCAACTATGTATTTTGTGCAAAATTGGTGCTATGAAAAGAACGGATCAAAGTCATTTTAATGCTTCTCTCTGCTACGTCCATAAGATACTTGTCTTTATTATTGTTACATAAGATGAGTGGATTTGTTTTCAGCCGTAGTTTGTTCTTTTCCCGGGGTGCAAAGATCAAAACAATAATATTTTATCATTTCGAGTCGACAACCCCTCACTTTGACTTTCTAAGCCGTGTCTTCAAGAGACGTACAAATCCATTTTCCGTTGATCGACAAAGCAGGCATGTGAAATGGCCAAACCAGCATTTTGTAGTTTCTAGGGTTTTGTATTGTCCAAAAATGACAAATACACGTAAATAGATTATCTAAGACATGTGACTGGATGCTGGTTTTCCGATATAACCTATGAAAAGTATTCCTTCCGACTCTTTTGCTGTAATGATTCATGAGAAAACAAGACAATGAATGTGACAAAAGAAGAGGATCATCTAGGATGGTTGTGTTAAAGATCATGTGCATTACGAGATCGTGACACATGTCCGTTGCTAATATTCTATTAAACTATTTTCTAAGACCAAGTGAGCCCTAAGGGTTTTTTTATTGCATCGATGTGATTTTAGTGGATCTTATATTCTACTTTTCACAACTCCAGTGACAATTTGAAGTTTGGACTTTTACTGTACAGAAGGTTGTGGAAAAAAAAATCATTTGCACCATATGTTTGTCATATTTTCTCCCTAAAAAAAATGCCAAAACCAAAATTAAATTTGTGAAGTAAAATATTATAGACATTGAGATATCACAATACCTGCAGAAGAAACATCATATACGTTGTGCATACGTTAAGGCATGTCTCTTATCATCAAGTAGGACTATGAAAACAATTGGTAGTCGAAAGGAATATGCAAGCATGGACAATCACTTAGATTCAATTTAGTAGATTGACTCACCCTCGATATGAAGGCCTTCATCGGTAAGCTTCCCCACTGATTCCATTTCCATTTTGATGGGATTTTCAATCTTATCTTAGATGCAGAAGATAAAAGATGGGATTTTCATGATTTTAAAAAGATTTGTAAATTTCACATTATTTTATCATATCTCAATCCATATTCGGACAGCCAAACTTCGATGTGAGTTTACAACTTTTCTTTGAGCTTAATGGTTGCTGATATAAATGTATGTAAGTGGAATTCCACTTTTCTGAGTACCTAACTTTTTAAAGAAATTCAATTTTTTTCATACATGAGAGAACAAATGTTATCTTAAGATATGAAGGGTGGTCCTCCTCCTCCTCCTCAGCTTTTAACTGCACTCCACACATCAGAAAGGCTCACTTTACACTGAAGACATACCAGAGAAGCGCAGTGGGGAAGGCAATGGAGTCAAATGGCCTGAACCTTTTCAAGACTAAGTGAAGAGAATCTCGCCATGTGTGTGATGTCCTTCCCTTTGCACATGCCCTGCATTTAAGAAGCTTCACGCTTGTATGGCGTCTTTCTTGTATTCAATTGCGCCCACCAATCAGCTTTTGCAGCCTTCCATTTTAGAAACACTACCAAACATTTTCCAGATAGCCAACCAAATTGTCCAAACCACCATCTTATACAACTTGGCACCGTACATGGTTAGCTCTCAATCGTTGGACGACACTGCTCGACCAAAAAAAAATCAACTAATCCACAAATCTCAATTGCTGAACGACAATCGTGTATAGTACGTTCTTGTTCATTTAAAAATTCCCTTCGGTGATTGTCTTCTTCATCGAGGCCTGAGTACGAATCGGTGTGCTATCTTTTGAGGTCATCCTTTCAGGTGTTACAAGAATGGGCCTTCAGGCTTTAGCAGTGTATGGGACAGGGAGACTTATACGAAAGGAGTCTTGAACATCCTATCACTTGGAAGAAGAATGTTCCCCTTTATTAATTGCGCGAGATTATAAATGCGGCGAAATTATAAATACAGCAAAGAATGTTCTTAATCCTCAATCATGACGGTACGATAATTGGCTGAATGATTAGACACGCTTCATGCAAATGCGGTAGTTATTTTCTCGTCGGAATGACGTCTTCCTCCAAAAAAACTTTAGATGTAACATTAGGTACCCTTTTATGTGGAATCTGATGCACTTGAATCGAATGATTTTGCATTCTTTGCCCTTGAGCATTCCGAATGCCATATACGCAATGCAAAAAACAAATTGACAACGCGTTACCATCACCATGTGCTATATGATCAAGCATTAAGCATTACATCATAGACTTTTTCCTCTTGCTGTCATCCATCCCTCATGATTTTCATTTATATTATTGATTTGTGTACAAGCTCTTTTACTTTTTGTCTGTGCTTCACGGGTCTTGATTCTCCTCTCTCTCTCTCTCTCTCTCTCTCTCTCTCTCTCTCTCTCTCTCATGGGTATTCTGTCCCACGAGGCAACAACCCTTCACACTCCACCTTTGTCAACAACTTCAATGTCCTTCCGACACTTTTCTCACTGATTTGTCCTCAAGCTGCGCTCGGCAACAAACATGCCCCATCTCACTTCTCATTCTTCCCCTCCAACTTGCTCATCGACCCTTTTCATCGCCCTCATCCTCATATGCAGCCAGCCGAACCGATCCACCGCAGCCGCTGCCGCCAATGCCACGGGCCGCCACCGCCAGATGTCGCTCGACTACTACGCCAAGTCGTGCCCGCAGGTCGAGCAACTCATCGGGTCGGTCACAAGCCAGCAGTTCAAGGAAGCGCCGGTCTCTGGGCCGGCCACCATCCGGCTCTTCTTCCATGACTGCTTCGTTGAGGTAAAATCTCTCTCTCTCTCTCTCTCTCTCTCTCTCTCTCTCTCTCTGTGCACTTACTTTCACGTGCATGCAATAGCAGCAGAGGAAGTCAATATTCAGGCAGATGCTACTAGCAGTTGAGCAACTCCCCACATTTTGAGCATCTTTTGTTATCTATGGTGACCGAATCCTTGCATATTCTTGTTTCTACACGAATGAGTCCGTGTACAACATCACTTATAAGAAAGTACAGTTTTCATCGGCTAATCTTACCAAAAATTCAATTCAACCCTCCGGTGAGTGTTTCGTGTTTTGTTATTATTGCATTCCCCGAACCCGCCACAACTGTCAATCAAAGTCGGCCAGGCATGGGTCCCGAGTCCATAATTCTCTTCATTTTCATATCAAGCGAGAGAAATTACCACGAAAAACACGAAGAATCATCAACTAGCGAGAAAATTACTGTGTAGAAACTACTGATTTTGCATGAGTTATGACCGATGTGGAAGGGATGCGATGGGTCGATACTGATATCGAGCAAGCCTGGAAGCAAGGAGCTGGCCGAGAAGGACGCGATTGACAACAAAGATTTGAGGGCGGAGGGATTCGAGACAATCGCGAAAGCCAAGTCCTTGGTGGATAATAAATGCCCCGGCGTCGTTTCTTGTGCTGACATTCTTGCCATCGCTGCCAGAGACTTTGTCCACCTGGTACTTCCATCAACCTCTCGTCCTTAGTTATTTATTTATTCGTTTAATAGAGGGATTAACGGTGTGAAAATGTGATGATTTTGTCCAACCTCAAAGGACAATCAACCTCTCCATAATAATTTTATTTTTGAATATTAATTTATTAAATTAGACATAACTTAGGATTTGAGAAAAGTATAGTTGGCAATATTTGTTGATAACGCAAAGCTCAAGGTTCATAATAGAACTTAGTTAAAGTGACATATGATGAAATATGAACCTAACTTTTGTCGTTATTAACGTAAAATTAGCTTTAACAGCCAAGACTTTGGTAATAGGTTGTCGTCTTATTAACTTGGCTTTTCTGGCCAAGTTGGAGGGATCCAAAAGTTTGGCAGCAAGGCATCATTATAAAGACAAAAGGTTTTTTTTTTCTTTTTAATTTTTTAAAAGCATTTTAAGGACAAGACCAATTAACTTAATGGCTTTTTGACAAGACCCATCAGAATCTTCTTTTTTTCCGAGTTCTTTTTTATAATAATCTAAGCTTTAAAATAAAAAAATAGAATCGCACATTCAACTTTGACATCTCAGATTAATAGTTAGAGACGATGAGCATTTAGTATAATGTGTGCATGGAAGATGATTTTTGATGTTGCTTGGATTGCAGTCCGGCGGTCCATATTACCAAGTGAAGAAAGGGAGGTGGGACGGTCGGATCTCAATGGCCGCGAGAGTGCCACCTAATATCCCTCGGGCAAACTCGACCGTCGATCAGCTCCTCAAGCTCTTCAACTCCAAGGGCCTAACCCTAGAGGACATGGTGGTCCTCTCCGGTGCGCACACAATCGGGTTCGCGCACTGCCAGCAGTTCTTGAGCCGCCTCTACAACTACAAGGGCACGAAGCGGCCCGACCCGGTGATCGACCCGAGGCTCCTGAAGGCCCTGAGGATGTCGTGCCCGCAATTCGGGGGAACAAGGACATCGTCGCGCCGTTCGACGTGACCACGCCATTTTTGTTCGACCACACGTATTACGCGAATCTCGAGGCCAAGTTGGGGCTGCTGGCCTCGGACCAGGCCTTGTTCTCGGACCCGAGGACGAGGCCGGTGGTGCAGGATCTGGCGAAGGATAAGCAGAAGTTCTTCCAAGCTTTTGGGGCTGCAATGGAGAAGATGGGGATGATTGGGGTCAAGAGGGGGAGGAAGCATGGGGAGAGGAGGAGCGATTGTGGCTTCCATGGGTGAATGTCCACGCTTTTTCTTTCTTTGTTTTCAAATTTCATATTGTTTTTGACTGGATTTGGGGTTTGGATTTGTTGAGTTTGATTGCTTGGTGGTGTTGTAGAGTTGTAGGTGAGGCCTTGTGAATGGATGAGAGCTGTCAAGAAATTAGGAGAGTCCGTGCATACTTTTGGGCACATTCACTCGTTGATTGTTGACTTTGGATTTGTTCATGCAACTAATTGGGATTCACTTCATTTAAGATAATTCAATTGTTAATTTCCTCACATTATTCAATTTTGGACTTCAGACTACACAAATTTAATATCGACATTCACTTTTCATTTAGGTGAATTTTAGCCTAATTTCTATTTATATTAAAGGTACATTATGGATAGAATTAATTCAGTGAATATGATAAATAAATAAAAAAGACAGTATATCTTTATATACACTCTGTATAAGATGTCGAAAAATAGGATAAAATCCAAAACCCCTAAAAAAAACAAGATTGAGTGGACTACCGTTAAATAATTAGGATTTTCTAGTGCATAATAAGCATAATTTGACGACTAATGTGTTAAAATATTTAATCTTTAAAAAGACCATAAAGTGAAATTTGTTTGTAGATAGTAAGAGATTACTGGTGCGATCCATGGAAAGATTTGATTGCAAAAATCAATATTTTCCAGAAAAATGGGATAATGATATATTGAAAGACATAGAAAATTTAGAACTGCAAATTACCAATATTATCATATAGAAAATTTAAAAGGAAAAAAAAAAAGAAAAAGAAAAAATATACCGCAAAAGCGAAGCAATGTACTCTCTTCCCACCCTCAGCCTCCGCTCTGGTTGCGTCCGCTTCGCTCCGCCGCCGCGCTCCGCAGCCACGAAACGGCGGCGCCTCCAGATCAGAGCCATGAGAGCCGTCGTCCAGAGGGTCGCCTCCGCCAGCGTCGAGGTCTCTCTCTCTCTCTCTCTCTCTCTCTCTCTCTCTCTAAACGCTTCATGGGATCACGTGAGCTGCTTCGTCGCAGGTGGAAGGCCGCACGGTGTCGGAGATTGGTCCTGGCCTCCTCGTTCTCGTCGGGATCCACGAGTCCGACACCGACTCCGATGCCGATTACATGTACGTACGGAACACCCGTCTCCTTCATTCGAAACCCGTCCTTTCTTACTTCGCTGATCGTCATTTCTCTTTGCCCTGTCGGTGGTTGAGTTCGAGAGACGACAATTTGAGGTCTTTTTTCGTGTTTTCCGAAATGGGTTTTGCAGATGCCGGAAGGTCTTGAACATGAGATTGTTCACGAACGAGAGTACGGGGAGAGGGTGGGACCAAAATGTAGTTTCTTCACTCATCTTGTTTTTGCGTGCACTATAGAGGAATGAATGTGGCTGTGCTTGCTTCTAATTTTCGTGCTTCATCTGCTGTTGCATTGCAGGTGATGCAGAAGAATTATGGGGTTCTTTTAGGTGAGCAATTTGTGGATTTTATGGTTCTCTGCTTAACTTATATCGTATCTCGTTGCAGATAAATTCTGAGGTTTTTGGGGTTTTCTGCAACTGAGGTAGAATTAGCAAGTAATCTCATGTTGGGTAACTGGATGGTACAGTTAGTCAATTTACATTGTATGGAATCTTGAAGGGTAACAAGCCAGACTTTCATGTCGCGATGCCCCCTCAGAAGGCGAAGCCCTTCTACGAGTCTCTGGTAGAGAGATTTCGGAAAGCTTACAGCCCCGATGCCGTTAAAGGTAAGTCCTTTTCGATTCTTTAGTTGTCTTGCTTAGCTTGGATGTACGATTTCATAATTTGGATCAATGAAAAGCATGAAAGTAGATTCAAACCAGTACATGGATCTCTCGGGGTCATCAATAAAACTGTTAAGAGCTAGCAGTTGTCAGTGTTCTCTGCATTAGATAGCAAATTTGTATGCCTATGAGTCTACGGCAATGTTTCACCGTGGAAGTGATTCATGGTCGTTGCTCTGGTTTTCTTGTATCTTTTCTCGGACTATGGTATCACCATCAGATCTCTGAAGGCTAATTTGAGGCACTTCTTACATTTATATTGCCCGACTGGAGCAGCCCCATTTAGCTATTGTATCCGCTCCAGAGAACTTTCAGGGTGTTTTCATATGAGTTGCGATCACAGATATAAAAGGAGACATTTGCTGGCTAATTTTTTGGCTGTTGTACCTTTTGGTTTGTCAAATCTGCTAATAATTAAGATCAAAGATAGTTAATCAATATTTCAGTGGACTTTTACTACATGTCGTAAGAGGACACATCATGGAGGGCTATAATGTAACCGTTGTTCTTGTTCCTGTTCACTCTGGATGCATTGTCTATTCACTTGCTGCTGGATATCGTATATATTCAGCCATATCTTTTTCCCCTTCACGTGCTGATTTATCTTCACCATGTCCCATTGACTTGAACAGACGGCATATTTGGGGCAATGATGAAGGTACCTTTGCAGGCATTCCTCTTCCTTCTTTGGCTTCTCATTCCAATAGTTGTTTTTTTCTGACTATGCTTCTTCTTAAGTATTGTTTCTCCTGATGGTTTGAAGGTCAATCTAGTTAACGATGGACCGGTCACCATGCAGCTCGATTCATTACAATCAACCAGGTGAATGCGTAGTAATCATTGGTGATCCAAGCGACGTTAAGTACACTCTCCTTTAAAGTAACATCAGCTGTTAAAAGCTGACAAGAAATTGTCAAATCTTTTTCAGAAATGCAGAGACTGCAGCAGAAGAGCCAGGAAAGTCAGGAAAGTAGTTAACATCACATGGCAGTGACGCATTGATCTGCGTTAACAATATGATTGATTGGCGCGCGAAAAATGTTACCCCATTGAAGTTACTGGGGCTTTGTCTGCAATTACGTGAACACTCTGTATTTTCTGGTAGAATAGCACTCGATAATGGAATAAGCTTCATTCTTGCCAATTGCTGTGCCGGGTTAACTTCTCTACTCTTTAGGTTTATCGACTCAAAAGTTTAAGATGCGTGCCCAGGCATTAAAGTGACGCCTTTCTGTTTTGGAAAAGGACTAAAGATGTATGCTATGTAGGGCATGAAGGGATTCGGTTCCTCTGTGCTCGGAGTCCTGGCTGCTGGACCCAGGTGCCGTGGAACCCAGTTCTGTACCCCTCAATATGTAATTTATATTTCATTCAGTATACTTGTTTGTCGACTCGAAAGGTTTGAGAAGGTACACAGACCCAGGCATCAAAGTGATACTTTTCATTCCTTGAAACGGGACTTGCAAGTTTTATAGTTGGTAGGACGTGCACACTCATAAATCATAACAAGTCTGCCGTCCTGGTCGTGTGACCATAGGTCCCCATGGCCAGACCCGGGTCTTGGCTGCTAGACCGCAGTGACTCTAGGTTGGACCTTCATCACTAGTTGCCAGACCAGGGACTTGCCTGTGGACCTGCAAAACTGAGGTTGATCCCCTTTTAAAAGCATACCATGAGATTTCTCAGCTATATATGCCAATGAACGGACTCATGTTGTGACTTATTTTCCGTAAAGAAATTAGCAATTATATGGAAACAAGAAAGCAATATCACCGAGATTGTGTTTCAATTTTGTACACCAATTTCACGATTTTTTGATTTTTAGAACATGTAATGGAAGAACTAAATTAGGGGAAAAAAAAAATTAACAAGCTCGAGTGAGGGTACGAAAATTTAGTTTGAGTACCATATTCCGATTCTTGCTAGTTAAGAGACCAATTTGTCATATTATCCTTAAACCTGTTGACACTGAAAAAAATGTATTTAGACTGACGCGAAAACCATCAGATTATTCTTCTCTAAACTGAAACAAAGGGGCAATTCAAAGGGAAAATATGGATCGTTCTCCTCGTAACCTGCACATGCAATAAATATAGGTGTATATGGTAATCATAATCCCGACTACCAAAAGAAATAAAAGGAAAAGAGACTTTTCAGGCATGATTAGAAGGCAACATGCCAACATGAGAGGTAACGAGTCGAAAACACAGTAAAAAAGGCAAAATCACCTGTTGAAGGAATTCTTCAGAAAGTCCGAGGGGTGATACAGGGCAGTTCTCTTCATTGCTACGACTTGATTGACAGGATGGTTGTGGCTACAAACAAGGCTTCTTTCCCAACTGGTAAGATGTCCATCTTCCTGTTCATGAAAGTTGTGTAGTTGATAATGAGGATGACTGTAGCATTTAGAGAGCGAAAACTGTGGTGCTATCGTCTCTGACTTTGCTCTGTTCATTAATCGTGAGATGCATGCAGATGAAAATTGAAATGGAAACTATCTTAGCTACGTTAGTGAATCCAAGAAGCATAAACCCATGACAAACAGCACTCGATGAATATTGGAGGAACAGTGGATTCAGTACAATTTAAAGTACCATAGAAAATAAAAATACTCAAATATAATAAAGCATGCACATTGGGATTTATACGACTAAACCTAAGGAGATGCTTACTCATCCACTTTTTTAGACCATCAAAAGCAGAGATCATATGCTTGCATATTTCCATCAAGGAGTGGTCTACGACGTCTCCATTGGACTTCCCAGCACCTTCAGCGGAATGAGATTTGCAAGAAAGAGCCAAGTGGGCCTGAAGGTTATCCATGAAAAGAAAGAAAAATAAACAATGTAATTCAGACCTCAAGACATCTGTAGTGCATATTTAAATCATATCCTTCACCTCAAAAGCATGAGCTAGGAGGAATTGGACTGTTTCTGCACCAATCTTCTTCATTAGGCTTCTCAAGCTACTCCCATTTGAGAGGCACTTCAAAACTCCACCAAATGTTGGATCATCAGTAGAATCACTTGATCTTCGAGTGCGAACAGAAGGCTGCTGTTCAGGGGAAAGAAAAAGGGCATGCAACTATCATGGATGGCACGAGCAATTCATCCCTTAATATGTCCATGTATAAAGCATGTCTAAATGAAAACTTCCATTGAGGAAAGATAGAAACACTTCATCAAACAATTCGCAGCAATCCTATGGTCTAAATTAAACCTTGGCAGTGTACTTGGAGAGATACTGCAAGATAAGCTCCAGCTTCCATTTTGGTTGATTAAAAACCTGAAAGCAATTCATGAAATTAACTCAATCTTCTAACAACCACTAAATTTAAAATGTCACTGTATAGATATATGAATCTTAGTAGTATCAGAACATAAAATACTGGGAAATTTAGATAAACCATCCTCAAGTTTCTTGTAACCATACTCTGCATCCTCTAGTTTCGAGATCAATATCCGCACCTTACTTTTAAGACCCTCCCCTCTGCATTTCAAAAGTTTCAAACAAAACTACTCTACACCTCACATTTGCTTATGGTGCTAGAATCCAAGGTGCCAAGTATTAGGCTCTTTCAAAACTCTAGCGTGCAAAGGGTAAATTTTGAAACTAGAGGGTGCAACATGTAGATTTAAAATAAGAAAGTTCATAAATGTGTTTTCAATTGTCCCTAGAATTTATCATGAATGTGAGTCAATATACAGCAATAAGGAAGAAATAGAATGTTTGTCTCGCTGCAAGATTTATGACTTTTCCTTTTACTAGGAAATAAGAAAGTTCAGGATTTTTTTTTTTTCCAAAGGGTCTTGCTAACAAGTGCCCCCGAACACTAATTAAGCATGCTTAATAAGGAAATATTCAATTTTCAAAACATTGATTGTGCATATCACAAGGATAGCCATGCATTGCAAAGTGCAATATGTCTATATTTGGTTGCTTAACAAGTACCCCTTTTAACATAATCCTTCTTCAGAAAGTTTGAGAGCCCCCCTTTTTTTTCCCCCAAAAATATATATACAAATAAAAATAAAAATATGTCCATCCCCTCGTGAGAGGTAGAGACAATCCTATACTTGATACCTGAAAATATGGAGACAGGATCTCATAATTGTATGTCAGTTCATCTAGTATTATCTCCAGCAATGGAGTTCTGCACTGAATCCAATGATTAGTGCATATTCAACAGGCAGAGGGAATCACTAACCAAGGGGTTTATAAGATGACAAAAACTGGGAAACATGTACCTAAAACCATCAGCTCTTGTAGTACAGCCTTGCTTATCAGCTTGGTTTTTTAACACATCAAGCTCCATAATCTAAAAGAATGCAAATCAGCATCTCAAGTAGAAAGCATTGCTCTAAGTAACCATATAGTAAAGACAAATTTACCATTCTCATAAGTTTCTGCATACTCGTGCAAGTATTGTCCACAACTTCAAGCGAAGCAATAACCAACGAAGTGTCACAAACTTTGGATGACTTGGCCTCTGAAAACTCGGGAAGTGTAAGATCATTTCCAAATCCAGTGCAGAGTTGCCGCAATCCACACAAAACAGATGGGCAATCCTTCATTAAGTTCTTGTAGCTGAATTTTCTTGAGCACTACACAGATAACGATGTATAATAACTTTGACCATCCTTGTATAAGATTTTACAAGATAACATCCCTTCCCCTACCGATACTGCATTGTTGAACAGAGTTTTTTCTTTTTCGTTCTCTCTATAACAAATTAGAATATGCGCAAATGTAGACATTGCTATTGCCATAAGAACTAGTAATTTAGCAGATAAAGAGAATACCAAAAGCATGCTCAGCAAAGACTCCCTTATGATGGTCCAGTCCTTGGTTTCTGCAATACCGTGTAGTTTCTTGAGCCTTGATTGTGGGGCACAAATGCAAAAATTAATGGCATTAGGATGAGACACGATGGCTTACCTTCATAAAAATTGCTGCGAGATGAAAAATCTCCTTCAAGAAAATTGATGAGATATTGGAGCAGTAACATATTTCTCAGAGACTGCAGTCAATTAAGACAAGGAAAACCAATATTTCAAGATGTCATTCAAGCGATCATGAACCTGTTATCGCATTAGATATATGCAACATGCAAGGATAATTTTTTATGCAGAAAATACACTCGGAGTAGAACCATAGAGACAAAAATAAATGGGTGTCTGGCTTAAACGGCAAAGAGGATTGAGAAGTCAGGATAGTGGAACAGATATAAGCAGTTAAGATCAAATAGCAGTGCAGTATGACTGTTACCAAATAAATTCTAGAATAGGAGACATTAACCAGAAAGAGTGTAGCGTGTCATTAAAGACCATGTTGGACTAATTACCTTCATTTTTCCATTTTAACCAGAATTTCTTAATAGTGACTGCCACAATTTTCCGACGATAGAAGAGGAAAGAAGTTCTTGATCATTTCTAAATTTATCTTTAGCTCAAGTTACTGCTTCAGCTTTTAATTTTACAGACAAAAGTTCCACCAGAAAGAGGGTTTTAGGAAGTAAATCTCAAAGAGTTAACCATAAATAGATACATGATGTAAAATAGATCGAGCTTTTCCTTTTTGTTCCTTTTGGTTTCCAGCTTCATCGAACTAAGTCAATTTAATATGACCACCAGATGGATATACTTCGCAGTTCATACTCTTCCCAACAAGGAATGATCAGTTGACATATCAGTAAATGAAACTTTGTAAGCATCCTTTACCAACATGGCATACCATCTATTCACCAAAGCAAGAAAGTTCTGCTTAGTCGACATAGCACTGAAAAAGAAATGGATAAGCAGACCTCAATATCAGCCACTTGATGATTTGTCCCATCCACCAGTGTAAATAGGCCTTGTATCAGAAGATCAAAACCCTGCAGTGATGGATCAAAGAGCTTTGACTAACTACATCAAGGTTTATGGACCACTTAAGAAAAAACTTTGAACAATACCAAGAAGGTTAACCGAAAACAAGCCACCAAGAATCATGATAAAAGAACTCACATTTTGCTAACATGAAAGTACAACAGAACTTTCTATCATCTACATAAAGTATAACAGAACTTTCTATCATCTACATAAAGTATCATAAAAATGCTCTTTTCTTCTTAGTTCTACCTAGGATTTAGAAATATAAAAAGAAAAACAGAAGGAAAGATTACCATTACGTCCAATTAACCAGAACCTGGTTATTATGAGAAATTGGAACACAATCATAGATCTGTAGTCAGGTAGCAGTTTTAAATTATCACATTCAAATGCATGCTTACATGATTCAAGGTCCAGATATATCTACCATTAAATGAATTTCAGTTCACAAGCGGGTTTCATGACTAATCACTATTAGCGCCTCAAACCTACAGAAAGTGTTGAGAGCAACAAAACAAGAGGATTGTTACTACTGCAAGTGAAGACATTGCATAACTTTCAAATCAATCAATTCAAGAGAAATGAAAAGAGAACGGAATAGCCATCATACACAAATTCAATCAATTCAAAGTACTGTAAAATGAATGTCACGAAGTACGTATTAAATTTAACTCACGGAGGGGTCAACTGGTCCACAAGGGTTATCATTAACTGTTGCTCTCCCACTAGTAGAGCTGTCTGAACCGAGAGACAAGGGAGACCAAGCCTGTTATAGAGGTGTTGCCTCAGCAATTGAGAGAGAGAGGGAGAGGTGAGAGTGAGAGAGTGTGCTAATACCTCCTTTAGCACTTCAAGCTCAGGTCGAGCAGCCGAAGATGATTCGGATGTACCTCCAGCAGACGAGCACACGCGAGGATAGCGCTTCAAACAGAGCAAAATCAGAACTTTGTTCATACCGAAACGAGCACATCAATAGAGAGAGCAACCCATTTACCTTTTCCAACTCATTAAGAAGCTGGAAACTCGCCATGACAGATTGCAGCGATTCTCCCGTCCTGAGAATCCAAAAGACAGCCTCCAACATTTTGCTGTCGCCACCAAACGAAAAGAAACGCGCAATCAAATTAATGGGCAGCAAAAATTCAGAAGCATTTTAAATCGTCCGAAAACCTCTGGCGCTCATGACACCAGACATAATCAATAGGTGACCGCGAAGAACTAAGTCTCGACAGTAGAGCTCAGCTTAACATAAACACGTTGGAGATCTCAATTTTCAACATCCAGCACAACCACAAATCGCAGAGAGAGATCGATGGGGATTACTTGGTCGGAGGAGTTCCATTTTCCGCAACGACCGAAGCGCCGCGAACTGCTTCGAGGAAAGCAATGCCTGAAAAAAATTCCCAATTCCCATACAACGAAACGATCACAGTCATCAACACTGAAGCTCGCACGCGAAGCCGAAACAAAGCGTTTCGCCGATTTTCAAAACACGCCGGCGGATTCGGAATCGTCAATCCAACGAAAAGAAAGGGACACGTACGGTCGTCGTGGGAGTAGCGAGGGTCGCTGGACTCGAAGGCGTCGAGGATCGCCAGGGTGTTCTCTTCGACGCCCGCTCTCGCTCTGACGCTCCTCTTGACGCCGCCGCCACCGTCGGCGCCGCCGCCGCCGCCTCTCGCCATCGCCGTCGTTCGTCCTCCTCGAGGTTTCCGGCCTTCTTTGCTTGCGGGGAGACTTTCGAAACCCTAGAATCGGAGAGCCCCAGAGAGAGATGGAGAATGGAGCTGGTGAGCGGTGATGAGTTGAAGGTTTTTTATGGGCTTTTCCCGCCATCGTTGTGCAGCAAGGCGGAGGGAGAGGACGGATTCGGATCGACCCGATCCAACTAGCTTCTTGACCCGAATTTTACCCCAAAAAAAAAAAGGGAAAAAAAGGAGAAAAATGGATTCGGATCGACCCGATCCGACTAGCTTCGTGACCCGAATTTTACACCCCAAAAAAAAAGGAAAAAGAAAAGGAGAAAAAAAGGAAATTCCGTTGCCGGGACTTGAACCCGGGTCTCTCGGGTGAGAGCCGAGTATCCTAACCAACTAGACTACAACGGATTTTACTTATTCTCGTCATACCTTATTTATATAAAATTACATGATGAAGGGGCAGGAAAAGATAACCCGAGAAAGAATAGGAGGATTTTCGCCTGTCAAACTAATTTCTGCTAGGTCCGGGGCTTGTAATGAATTCAATTCTGAATAGGTGTCTCCAAAATGAGCTGATCTTCTTTTTTTTTTTTTTTTTTTTTTTTCCTTTTTGTAGAGGAAATAAGTAGCTTCATTCAGCTAAGAAAAACAGGCCGGAATGGGCTTTGATACATAATAGGTCTAATGGAAATGGAGGAGGTGAAGTACACTGGTTTGGAATGAGGGCATTGCTGTCCTTAGCCTTTAGCCACGTCAGCAATAAAATTTGTCTCCCTTACAGCGACCTATCTAGAGTATAGAGAAAAGCGGAATAAGTTCAGCACATTCAACCAAAAAAACTAAAAAACCCGAATCTCCCAAGGGGACGGAGTTGGATTTTGTACTGCAGTAACGAGAGTGCGACAGTCTGACTCAATCACTAAGTCTTCTCTCTCATTCTTTTTCTGCAACAAATGCTTTGGAGTTAGAAGTAAAGCTTGCACCTCCACTTGCAGGGCCGAAGATGCACGAACCGAGCTGGAAAAACGGTCGACAAGTCTACCTACGCGATCTCGGCACACACAGGCCACGGCACCCTCCCATTTTCCGGTCGGAAAGGCTCCATCTATGTTGAGTTTCAGTTGACTAGGCTCCGGTGTGCACCAACGCACGTTCGATTTGGTATGTACGAGGAGTGGTTTGGAGGATTTCAGGCCCCAAAGACACGAGATTCTTTCCTTTACTAAACGTTGTTTTCACTAGCTCAGTCGGATCTACATATCGGTTGCTGAAGATGAAGTAATTGCAAACCTTCCACATTTGCCACATGAGAGAGGCGTTAACCTCCGGATCAGGTGAGTTCCCTCGATTACCTCTCAGGTCCACTAGCCAAGCGTCGAATCTTGATAGGCGCTATTGTTGGATTTTGAAATTAATCTGAGTCGATTCTAAGACCCCTTCTTTGCACAGAGCGCAAGTCGGCTCGGGTAAGATTTTTCTTTTAAACATGTTTTCCTTCGTGGGTAGGGCATTGTGGCATAGCGATCACATGAAAATTCTGATTTTAGGGGCAATCTTGAAATCCCAGATTGTCTCCACAGACTGCGAGGTTTTTGATGTGCTTGGTTTTGTCTCTCGTTTAGTTTTGCTGACCTTATGCAATTATAGCCACTCTTCACTGAGTATGTGTCTGCCCGTGTCCCTGTCCATAGGTTTGTATCAGTAGTAGTCTGGGGTCTCACAGGTATTGCGAGGATTTCCTCAACCTTATGATCATCAAAACTGATTTGTAATAGTTGGATATTCCATGTGTTCTGTTCAAAACTTACAAAATCCGCCACCTTCTCAGGTTCTCCTCGAGGAGCAGGACTTCCTAACACCCCTTTTCTCAGTCACTTGTCTTCTCTAACTCTTATCTTTTAACCATCTCCCACTAACCACTGCATTTTATGAATAATTGAGTTCCTTCCCTAAAGTAGACTTTGCCATGCCCCTAATGATCTTGTGCCTTTTCCGGCATGCCAAAAGTCCCTGGAAGGGAAGTATAGTAAGACACTACCGGTCATTCGGTTGTTACCAAGATCAAGTTCTAATAGGCTTGATAAGCTGTTGAGAGATGGTGGGATGTTTCCTGAAAGCTTATTGCTGCTTAGGTGCAACGATACGAGGGATTTTGACTAGTCTAAAGAAGTGGTGATCACCCATAACAAAGCCATGGTCCTGAAGGTCTAGGACATTCAGAGATGAATGGTTTCCTATGCCTTGATGGAATGGCATACTCAAATTGTCGCTCAAAAAGTCAATGAACAAGTCAGCATTTTTTATATCACAGACAAAATCAGTCAAAAGGCAGTTATTTTTCCAGAGACAAGATGGCAAATTTTCGGAGGAAGAGACGTCGAGGTCAAAGATAGTCTTAGAAGCAAATCAACATTGACATGGATCCGATTTGCGGGTACTTGCCTATTCATGTGTGAAAGACAACTTGGTTGTGTAAAATTATAGAGAAGTCTCTAAATAACCCCTCCTGGAATTTCTGGTCATGTGCAAGCTAGACTCTCTAGCTGAATGGTCTAGCGTGGTCTTCTAGTCCTCGGTACCTGTTCTTCTAGTTTCTCAATGTGACTGCGTCGTGAGTGGATAGGGAGTGGCTTTTGCTTCGTGTGCTTGTGCATGTCTTGAGAATGAAAAGTAAAAGGCATGCGAGTGACTCGAGGTGGAAGAGTACGTTTGCAATGTCAAATGTTATTTACATTATGCTGGAATGTCTTCTGTCTTGTTGACTTGTACTTTCATCGAGCTGAAAAGAGTGCATTGTAGTAATTTTTCTCGGTTATCAAATCACTAGTTGAATCTACATTTAGTCGTCTAGATTTGGATTGGGATAGGATAGAATAAATAAGAATTTTGAAATCCTATGCACATCCTCGGCTTGTTAAAATATCCTATCATATATTTGGTGCAACCTAAAATCAGATTTAAAATATTTTAAAAAAATCTTTTCATAATCTTTGAAAATCCACAACTTAAGATGGGATTGTAAATCTCTAAAATCCTTCTCATGTGAAAATCTTTAAAAATCTTTGAAAATCCCATCTCTGATTATGCTCCTCCTACACGTCAAACTCTCAAACCCTCCGGACCATCTCTAGGAAGTTGACCTCGGGAGCATGACATTTCTCAATCGACACGAGTTCACTTAATTTTGGGACAGCCTCATGAACAGCAGGAGGTACTTCATTTTGGTCGTATGGCCGAACTCCATTGTCAAAGAAAGTGGTTAAGAGAGGCGACAGCAAAGAAGGTATGCATCGTGGGATGGGCCCCTAAGGAGAGGTTCCGCACCACGATGCCATTGCAATGTTCTTGATGTTGGAACTTGGCGCTCGAGAGAATGGTTGCTAAGAAGCTAATCGTGTGCTGGCCGTTCTTCGTCGACCAACAAGTGAACAGCCGGATTATTAGTCATGTGTGAAAGGTCGGGCTCAATGTGAAGGGCATATGTGACTGGTGTGGAAAGGATCATCTTTGCAAACCTAGATCATCTTTAGACCCCTTTTCACCGTCAATCGTCGAAACACGATTATCGGCCGATGGTGATAATTGGCGTGGTCGGAGGCAATGGCAATCTTGCGGAGGTCGAAAGTGACTAGATAATTTTAGTGGTGGTCCTTAGGCAGGTGGTGCCGACGAAGCAATATCTAATGCGCTACTTTATCACTCCGTTAAAAGATAAAATATGAATTTTATAGTTATTTTCTAAATTTAGATCTAATTCGGGTTTGTTCTACCCCTAGGCCAAATCTGGCATTGTATCCAGATGTATGCAAGCTTATTTGGTTCGGAGAATGTCGTCAAACGCATGATAGGATAATTTGTTATCCTATCTAGACTCAAGTTTGAGCTACCAAATGCTATCATAAGAATTTATGTCCCTCATAACGTGGTGTTTTAATTAGCTTACACTTTGATAGGCTCTCGCACGTAAAAAATGACAGTTTTTGTGACATATTCATACCAATGCACATAAATTATATGAATTCTGATGTAAAAGGTTTATCAAGTGGATAACGGACCACCCACATGATAAATAATCGAGATGGACTTGATCTATATGTTTCTAGATCATGCAGTAATTACTTGTTGTTAAGTGTTGTTCTTCTTCTTACCTTCTCTTTACACAATCCCATGCCAATCCCTAAAGCTACATTTGGTAGTTAGGATAAAAGTCAAGATATGAAAATATTTATCTTATCACGAGTTTGGATCCTACTAAATATCCCATGGAGAGTAGGGTAAATGTGGATATGATTTCTTATATCCATGTTATAAAAGTTATTTTTCTCAATAATAAACTTATTAAATTATTGAAATTAAAATATTAATTAATTATAAAAATATTTAAATTCTAACACAAACAAATATTCAAATTAAAAAAAGTAACAGCAAATTCTCTTTTATTTATTCATATATATATATATATATATATTTTCTTCGATTATATAATATTATGTACATTTAGTATCTTATTACATATTTTTGGCATATTATTTAATCAATTTTTTATTAAGGAATGATGGAAGGAAATAAAAAAAAGAAAGAGAAAAAGAGATTAAGTGATAATAAAAAAAAAGTGAATAAAAATGAAGTAGAATAACCTAGATTTAAAAGGAATAAATTCAAACTTGTTAAGGTTCTTTTTAGTTCTCAAAGAATGAGGGGCAATGAAATTTCTTAAACACCCTACTATCTCTATCTTCTTGTCCATATCGTTTGTTCATGTAGAAATTTCACGACTCCTTTATAATTCTTTGGTTCACATCAAAGTGCTACAAAAATGGCGAGAGAGTCAAAGCTCCTTCTCCTCTGCAACTCTTTGGTTCACGTCTATAAAAAGCAACAAGAGAGTCAAAACTCCTTTTCCTTTGTAACTCCATGGCTTATGTTCGAGTTTAACAAAAAAAGTTCTGAGAGAGTCAAAACATTACATTATACTTTTCAGAATCACAAAGTGTTTATCTTTTACTAGATTTAGTATTTGATAGCTGATTTATCTCATCAATGTTGCTGTGACCCGTTTACATCTACTGTCATAGTGAACTTGTGACTCTGGATTGCTTCAAGATTATCTCTCATTGTGCATTTGTGATTTTTTTAATAGTGAATCATGAAAGATTATTTTCATGTCCATTTGTGCATTTTGAGGTTCATTGATATAAAAAAAAATCGTTTATTACCGCATTCACCAAATAATAGATAAGATTAGCAAAATCACTAAGTTTCATATCTTATCACATCAAAGCTTATCCTCTTAAGAAATTTAGATAATCAAACATAGTTTAAAGGTTTTAAACCCATCATATGGAGGCTATTAGTCCAAGAGAGGAGCCCACCAGGCCTTTGGGCCTAAGAATTGTCTCATTATCATTTAGCGCAATGAGTAATTGAAGTCAAAAGAACATATGCTGTAAGTTGGCACTAGTTGTTATTTCCAGCAAATGTCAAGTGTTGGAGATAAGTATCATTTCTCAGAAGACACATTTCATATGTGAGCAAGGACCGGATCCTCTCAATTTGGCATTAGACGATATAGAAAATCAATTCTTCCGCACCAATTCTCATCCACAATTCATTACAGGCTTCTTAATCAATAAGCCAACCCCAGATTACAAGTCAAAAACTCGTCCGACTTGGAAGGATCTGATCTTATCCTATTGCTTAAGAAGAAATCGAACATGTAAAAGTCCACAAACTTTTCGCAATTCGTGACGTTGACAATGACATGCTTAAACTCAGATGATTGTTTCTGGCTCGATGGCCACACGTTTCCTTCCATCCCAACCTTCATGCATTGAATATGTGCTGCCGCATATACGGATTGCGATGACTTCTTCTTGAGCGACAAGCAAATGGACTCCATCCATTTTTCTCGGCGATTCCATAGTTTAAGGCATCAACCAAGCGTGTGCGCTTATTCTATGTACTAGGAAATCTATGTTCGATGTTGCTTAATTAAATCAAATCGAGGTGTTTGTTATTGTTAAAAATGTGGTGTCATTTTCACCTCTTCCCATGTCCATGGAGACAACAGTGGGCACTCTTGAAATTGCTATCGCGCAAAAATGGGACCTCTCTAACTTCATGGGCATTCTAGATATGCCACGTGTCACTCATTAAAGTTCAAATATATAGGAACTCAAAGATAGTATTTGCCTATTTACTACAACACGCGAATATTTAATTGATTAATGATTGACTTGTTACAATACAATGAGTGATGTTTGTTGAGAAAATTTCTAATGGATTTTAAAACTGACAAAATTATCCATTCGATATTAGTGAGTCTAATAACTGTCTTGAAGTATGAGGATTCAAGAAAGAAATCTTGGAATGAAGACTTCTCGTTCTAGCTCAAATTTACGTACATTTTGTGAAGTCCATTTTAGATGGAACATACTCAAACTTAGGCTCCATTTGTTTTACGGAAAATAACTTCTAGGAAAACGTGTTCCGGATTTTCTAATGCTCGTATCACAGAAAATAAATTGGTGGGGGAAAACATTTTCCATGGAAGAAAAAAAGTGTTCTAAGATAGAGGAAAATGATTTCCACTTTGGAGAAATGGAAAACATTTTCCACACCTTTTTTCACCTCACTCTTTTCATCAAAAACCTTTTCCTTTTTTTTTTTCCTTCTATTTTTTAATTTTTATTAAAAACCTATTTGTTAATTATTTTTCTTTTTTTTTTTCCTTTTCTGTCTATTTCCTTTTTCTTCATTGGATGGTTGCTAGCCATGGTTGCTAGCCACAGCAATGGCCAACGATTAGCCATAGGTGAGCTAGAACCTCACCATAGTCCAACGAGGCTCAAGCTTGCCAAATTCCGGTGAGGTTGAGCCTCGCCAACCTGTGGCAAGGCCAAGCTTGCCTAATACCAAGGAGCTCGAGCACCGCCAGATCCGGCCACTTGAGCGAGGCTTGAACCTCACTTGAGGTCACCAAATCCAATGAAGAAGAAGAGGAAAAAAGGAAAAAGAAAAAAAAAAATTTAAAATTTAAAAAGTTTTAAAATATAATAATAATAATAAATTATTTACATTGGTGCATCAAGGAAAAGATTTTCTTTACAAAATAACGAATTATATTTTTTAGCTCATTTTCAAGTTTCAACCAAACACCAGAAAATAAAATAATTTTCCCGAAAATAGCTTCTTGGAAAACATTTTCTAGAAACGCTATATTTTTCATGAAATGAATGGAGCTCAAGACTTTATCTTGAAGAGAGAGAGTTAGAAAATTACTCTCATTACCATTGTGACGAGTTCAGAATATAGCAAGTTTGAAATGAAGGATACTCGAATGTGACAGGGTTCAAAACAAGACCAATCTAGACATATAATGACTAATGATCCGGTTAGGATTTACACCTGAAAAAATTTGATTGACTCAATCTAATTGATTGGTAAATCAATCATATAGATAAATTCTTTCTAAACAAAGAAACTCTACTTATAGAAATCGAGAATTTGATTGTACAAGTAATCATAATCAAGTGGAGATTATGTTTTTGTCACTCAATAGCCACCCAATCTTCTTGATAATAATATGTTCAACGAGTAGATTGGAAGACGATCCTCTGAAGATTTCCAACGACTAGTTTGAAAGTAGAGGATTATATAAGGAGATCAAGGTGCGAAGAAGCAAGTAAGAGATAAAGTGTAGAATTTATAATTCTAAAATCTGACCGCACTTCTACCATACCATTGTCTTTCGTGAGCTTCAACTTTGTAATCGTAAGAAAAGTACGGAAAGAGTGACTAAGTAAAATAGTGTGATCTATTACTGAGTATTAACACTCAAAGTTGTAATTTCCTGTTGATCACAAAGAAGAATCCAACTAACAGATTGTTAGCATGGGAGAGCGAGTATAGATTTGATTTAAGTTGAACCACTATAAATCTTATGTGCAATTTCTCTCAACCATAAACTCTTATAGTTTATTGTTATAGTCTATTGCACACCTGAGGGTGCTTCTAAAGTCTATTCTATTGCTTAACAAATTCTGAATCCTATTCCAAAATTTGTTCCCTATTCAGACTTTGATCTTAACGCGTTCTATTTCACATTAATTTGTCAATTTTATAGAATAAACTTTTCATCCTTTCTAGATGATACTTGCTAACTATCTCAATGTTAACACAAATGGGACTTCCCTTTAGGATTTGAAAAAAATGAACAATTGCTCCCAACCACGCTTTTCGTTTTATAGTGTCAATAATCTATTGGTAACTTGAAATTAGACGGTAATTTATTTGGAATAAAGTTTTAATCACTCAAATTAAGATTCGTAAGTTCAAATAAGAGTTAATAAATTTAAGATATTGATGAGAAAGATGAATAAAGGTCGTAAAAATATAAATAAAAGCCTGTTATTTGCATACTATGAAAAGAGTTTGTAATTTTGTAAAAACGGTTAGGTAAATCACGAACTTACTAAGAAATTTGGTAACCGACATTTTATTTTACCATAAATTTTTTGACACTTTTTAACTTCATCAGAGATTTACCAGTACGGAAAATTTCTTTTTTATTAAACTGGATTAGTGGAATTTTCCAATCATGCTAGTTTTAATTTCTATTCCGGTATTACCCCGACGGCTTAAACATATCTTCATGGTATTTTGAAGCATCGTTTCTTGACTGTTGAAATTAGGAAACCAAGGCTGGCTAGAATGTCTGTTCAATTAAATATTAAAGAAGATACATAATAAATATGTTGGAACCTTGACAAGAAACCGGACCTCAGGACAACAGCAATTAAATGCCCCTGCGAAGAAAAGTATCATTTAAGAGACCACAAAACATGCTTCTCACTCATCTCTATCTCTTTTTCAGAATTACACAATCACAACCTAGTCGTAACCCATTGGCCAAAAAGAGAAGACAAAACCCAGCTTTCAACAATTCAGATTAGTCTCTCTCTTACTCAACCCCAGATTTCAAGTCCTTCCAATTCTCTCTTCCTTGTATTTTGAATCATGTTTAGCATATAAATATTATAAAATTCCACACAAAGATGATATCTGCACTTACATTGAGCATCATAAATGGTTAGATAGACCACACAAGTCAAAGGAATGATCTGTGCTTATGAAGAAATTATAAACCTTCATTGTTGTTGTGTCCCAATACTCATAATCCCCATGAATTTAGCAGGTCAATAAATTGATGTACAAGCTTTTCCAGCTGGACCCTTCATTAGTCAACCCCAAGAATTTAACATATTTAAGCTGTCCATATCATATTTCAAAAGCTCTACATTCCTCAATCCTAGATACAGATGCTTGCGATACAATTCCCGCCTTGAAAAATGGAGAAAAACCTAAACAGCACAGCATCCGAGCCAATCCTAGAAAACGTCTGGGCAAGCTTCATCGGTGCAAGTCCATCGGAGCCATCCACAACGTGGGAACAATTGCCCGGTCTCGACGAGAGAACTGGGTCGGTGGGGATGTTGCAAAGACTGCCTAGTTTAGGCAGGTGGGTGTCAATGGGGTCCGAAGCCTGGGAAGAGATCCTAAGTGAGATCATCCCTGGAATGGCTCAATCAGATGTTAAAGACAGGACAAGCGGCTCATGCTCCGAAGCTGAAGTGACCTCCCCAGGGGCCAAGGCGGTGATTGCACGACACTACCGGGGAGTGAGGAGGCGGCCATGGGGAAGTACGCGGCTGAGATACGGGACTCATCGAGAAAGGGGGCCCGCGTTTGGCTCGGGACGTTCGACACGGCGGAGGAAGCTGCTCTGGCTTACGACAAGGCAGCACTAAGAATTAGAGGGCCTAAGGCATATCTAAACTTCCCAATCGAGCAAGTTGTTCAGGGTATACACAGGGATTGCCGGTACAGAATTCCAGGTAGTTCGGCCACAATTTCTCAAGGAACGGGCCGCAATCACGCGTTGCCAAGTCTTGAAGAGCAAATCGTCAACCCAGGAAAGAGAACGAGGGAGTGGGAGAGATTTGATGGGGCGATGATGAATGAGGGACGTCCATTGAAGAGGGTGGAGAGCACGGAAGAGAGTCGCTGGATTGATGAATTTGACGTTGTGGAATTTGGAGATTTGGGGAATGATTTGTTGGATAGCTTACTGTCTTGTTTATAAACTGGTGGCCATGAAAAAAAAGAAAAGAAAGCAAAAAAACCTATCAGGATGAAAGTACACGAGCAGATGGTGAATTTAGTCATCATTGAGACAGATTCTTTTGAAGTAGCACCATGTTGGAGTTGGATCCTTGCATGATCGAGACCTTTGTAAGATTGTCTTCTCTGTTGCTATATTTACTATAAATTTGTCCTTCTGATTCACTTGCATTACATTGCTAATTTTGATGATCAAAGCTAATCACTACTTTGAAAGGACTGATGATGTGTTGTAGTAAAAGATGAAACTTAACTCTTTGGGAGATCGTAAAGCTCGGTTGGTAAACTACTTCAGCTCCATTCGATTAATATCAAGTTCGAGTAATTTGAGCACTCGATTAACTCGATCACAACTTTGATAAGTACTGTACTGAAGCAGATTGAAACCCAAATAAAGTAGTTGAATCTATATGACATGTATCATCAGTTTCTAATCTCGAGCCTGGCTTCTGAGTTCAAGCTTAAATAGAATAGAATCTCGCTAACACTCAACCTTGAAATTAGACAATTCTGGACTCGAGTTCAAGTGATTGACAAAGCTCAGTCTGACTATCAATTTATAAGCAAGCAAGTCGATAAAATGGAATTTTCGCTTGGACGGGCTTGGACAGATTTTTGTGCTGTGGGGATGATGTTGGGTAACGAAAATTCTGCCCAAATAAGTGCAGCAAAATTTTCATTTATTAAAAAGAAAGGTGCAAAATATAAATCCCACTCCCTTACCACAGAATTTATGATTTCTTGCACCAATTTAAACATGAATCATAGTGACAAATACGATTAAGTAAAATTGGGAAGCAATCTACGTAATTTGTACGATTTGGCTATCAAGCTCTCTCAATCATTCCATTTCTCGATATTAGCAATGTATGGCGTATGAAAAGGGCCATTTTTTCCTTGAGATCTTTTACTTATATTCATGGTATAAGAGTTAAAAGTTTCATGCATGTACTCTATATTTATCGATATGTACAAATTAAGTCTTTCCATCAAGAGTATCAATGTTCACTAACACCTTTGATGTTGGTATGTGATCGCTGACATGTATGATGGTTCAACACAAGAGGCCATGTTTCAACAGGTCAGAAACGCGAAGAAAAGATATTAAAAAATGAGAGAGAGATGATGCGCCAGGGCAGCCATGGCCAGTCACCACACAAGGGGTTGACCGCCTTGCCAAACATAGTTGGGTCCGAGAAACCAACCTGCGATTAGTGATGGTCGGGCGAATCTTCGCATGTCTGGAAAAAAGAATATGGCAAACTGCGGTACTTGGCCTGAATTGTAGAATTTCGTGAATCATCAAGTCTTTGGATGGAAGTAGAACCTAATGTCATTCAATTGACCGTGGTGGGTTTCAAACATTTGAACCCGGCTCTACATGAGTCTTATATGGATCTTGGTGGGCTTGCACAAGACTCGTATTCAAGCCATATTATTATCAGCTTCAACCCAAATTCCGCAAGGAGCATTTTAGGAAGTGCCCTTCGCTTCCTCTTCGACGACTTGCCATCCACTCCTTAACTTTGGCCTAGCTACAATTCAGGGTACTCTGTTCGTTTCCTCCATTTCTAGGGTTTTGAGTTTCACTTTTGTGTATGCGCTTGTCGTGTGCTTTTTGTGTGATAGAAGTCCGATACCTTCACTTGGAAAAATTGCCAAGAGAGAAGCTAGGTCCTAACTTGTCAACATATATAACTGGATCCACCTTCACTCAAAAACTTAAGTCAGTAAATTATGAGCCAATTATGATATATTAACTGTTCAATACCATATCAATCATTCAATATGGGACTTCTCTAACACAACTCACACATGTATCCTAACACGTCAATTTTCCAACGAGCAGTTTGGCATCAATGGAATGCAATGCTCTTGGATGAGGTATTTTCATTTTTTGCGAGTAAATATTGTTTTAAGTGACCATGTCTCTCACTCATGTTGATAGTGGGTACGTGATAAAAATTCTACATTAGAATGGACTAGTGTTTTGTGGAAGGATATCAGCTTTTGCTTTGGGTGTCAAATGAATTAGCCTTCTTTTCTTTTTTTTTCAATTACTAATCCCATTTTTGTTCACTCTTTGGCTGTTTGCTCATTATGATGGTAGTTTTGTCTTTCAGTTGTGTTTACGTAATTGTTTACATTTACTGTTCGTTCCAAGACACCATGGAGACCCAAGGACTTACTAGCTTATCCACGATGAGTGATTCGTTGTTCTTTTTTAGTATACATTTGCTCTCTAAATTTGCACAGGAAATGTTTGTTTTTATGTTTGATAGAATTAGAGCTGGTAAAATGGGTCATAAACCCATATTATGACCCATTTTTAGTTAAATGAGTCATATATGGGTTAAGTAAAAGTTAAATATGGGTAAAATATAGGTTTGAGAAAGTAAAACACAAAAAGAAATGGGTCTAAATGGGTTATTAGTAATAACCCATTTAGACCCACTTTGAACCCATGGGCCATGGCCTTCTCTAATTTTATAAAATGTTTCTTTTATAAAAAATCGAAATTATAATTATTTTTTTATATTTCAATTTTTTTCTTTTTCTTTCTTTGTCTTCATCCTTAAGCCGATGGCTGGTAGGGCAATGGCCGGCCGCTGGCCGGCGACAGGCCAGCCAAGCTTGAGCTCGCCGGCACTAAGCCTCACCGGCGTCGGGCGGCGCCTCGGCCTCGCCCGATCGGCGAGATCAAGCCCCGCCCGACTTCGGAGAGCTCGATCTCACCTATGGCCAGTCACTAGCCGTCATCGTGGCCGGTGGCCAGCTGAAGAAAAAGAAAAAGAAAAGAGAAAAAAAAAATAATTATTAAAAATTAAAAATTATATTTTAAAAATTAAAAATTATATTTTAAAATATTAAAAATTCATTTTTTTTAAATATTTTAAAAATAATTATAAGAAAAATTCATTAAATTTGTATTGCATAAAAATTATTAAAAAAAAATTGTATTGCATAAAAATATTTTAACAATACTTTTTTTATAAAAAAAATCATAAAAATGAGCTTTTTAGGTTTAGTTGAAAAATTTTCATGTTATAGTTTTTGGTTATTCAATGGTATGTTCACTTCAAATAAGAGAAGCAAGTGCATAGTCTAATTATTTATAAATATTTCAATTTATATGTTTTTTAACTTTTTTATTTTATTTTATTTACTATTTTTAATTTAATTTGAAGTTTTAATCCAATTAACATATAGTAGAAGTGAGTTTTCCTAGAATATTAATAGGTTTTAGTAATACGGGTCGGGTCGGGTACGGATCGGATCGGGTATGGGTCACTAGATTTACAATACAAGAATACGGGTCAAATATGGGTCGACCCATTTTCGACCCGACCCATATTCGATTCGACCCGCCCATTTGCCACCTCTAGATAGAATTGAGTATGTTTTTCTCGCATAGGAATCTCTGCACTTGTGAGTAGAGAGGGAGAGCTCGTGATGGTTCTGTGTGGAGGAAGAAGGTGAAGTTAAGAGAGTTGTAAATTCGTTCCACCTACTAGTTATCACTACACATTATGTGTTGAAAAAAAAAAGATAATTAGGCCGTGGAATTTTGCGGAAATTATTGAGAAATGAATTAGATTTAGTTCAATCAGCGAAGCATGCATCCAGAAATAATTGTTGTCACAACAAATGCACACTTTTGTGGTTTTTTTTTTTTTTATAGGTTTTTGTTTTTTTAGGTTCTTTTATGATTTTTCTTTTTTATATATACTTGCATCTTCTAAGTCGATATAAAATTTTAAGCAATACATTAAAGTGGGTTAAAAGGGTAGAAGATATGGATTTTTATAGGTTGTGTTAAAAAGGAATACATTTTAGTAATATAGATCGAGTCGGGTATGGGTCACTAAATTTGCCTTGCATGAAAATTGGTCAATTTAGATTAGACCAATTTTTTATCTAACCCGACCCACGCGTTTCATGTGCATTGGAAAAAAGGTAACACAATCACTTGACGATATTGCAATATAATCATAGGAGGTCAAACACTGAATTAATGGATGTTCTGATTTTATTCATGCAATTCATTGAACAAGCAATATGCACTACGATCAGCAGCCTAGCCATAGAATCGCGGGCGATATATTGCTTAGGATAATTATCTCAAGGACAATTCAAACATAATTTATCAAAAACAGCTTCGATTCCAATCAATTTTCACACAAACTTAACAACGGATCACAGCCTCTGTCTTTGCTCATAAAGAATCGGGACATATTTGAATCTAATATTGAAGCCACGATTACGGGTCACGAACAGTGTTTGAACTAGCTATAGGATGTCCTTCTAAGTGTCTCCGGTGAATTTAAATGCTAGCGAAGAACCTTCAACCGAGAGAGAAACGCTTCAAGCTACTTGGCTAAAAAGAAGAGTCAAACAAAGCACAACTTGCGCAACCTTGAAACAAGGACCGACGGCGACCAGTGGCGTGGGACTACGTTCAGGCAATGGCTTAATTCAAAAGCACGTGCAGTCTTTACTAGTTACCGTAGATATAGGAGACCATGAAGTTATAAACTTAAAATTTCATGGATGAATTAGAGAAATTTAAACTTAATATATGTATAATTTCTATTTTGCGTTTATGTTGACGGTATCCATATGAAATGAAATAAGAATAACTTAATTTCATAAATCTCAACATAATTGGGTTAAAACAAAAAGATGTGATATTATATAGACGACAAATCTTATATTCATCGAATATGTAGATAAGAATTTTTCCACGCAAATGGATTAGTATTGAATCTGTGTTGGTTGAATACAACTTTCCATTCGTAGTCATTGTCAGAATCATGAATGAAAATTTCTTATCAAATTCCCCATCCATCTTCTTCTTATGTATATTCTCTTAATTGAGAAAAATACTCGTCTCGTTATTATTTCTCTATCATTTATACACTGAGAAAAAAATGGCTCTTTTATGCTCTCTAGCCAGTGCATTGAGTTATAAGGTAGTGTCCATTTTGGGTGCAAGTTTTCTCATTCTTCCTCACACGAACAAGAACTTTGATATTCCCGTGATTAAGCTGAAGCATCAATGCCTTTATGAGTTGGAATTCCACTAGTATTCCGCTTATGTGTGAACATCTGAATTTTTTCCAACATAGTGAATGTGCATTTTTTTTTTTTGGTTAAAAAAAGAAGAAGATAGAAAATAGTAACAGGACCAAATAATAATAATAATAATAATAATAATAATAAAATGAATGAATAAATAAGTAAATAAAAGAAGAGAGGCCCAGCTGGTGGGGCCCTAATCCTGTGGCCCAAGCCCATCACTGCAGCATTCCAGTTGATCAGCTCGTTCGGCCCAATTCATTTTGGGGGTCTTCCTGTCATTTTTATTTGTAATTGCATTCGAAATGTTTAAATCAAGACGATGGGAAGGCCCGAGGACGAAATATCTGACCTGAATCAGAAAGAATGTGCTAGCTGGTGCATCTCGTGAAGAAGAAGGAAGGCCTAGGCAAACGAAAGAACAGTTTTAAGAAAATGCATCTGAATAATGAAATAGAAAGAGACAGAGGAATAATTACCCTGGACCACAAAACAAGAATGAACTTATAACAAACCAACCGCAAAGGACAAACTGAATTTCCTTATAAACACATGAAAGAACATAAGACACGAGAATCCAGCTGAACTAAACTTATAAATATAAGTGAAATTCAGATTCACATTTTCCACTCCTTCTCAAAAGAAATCACCCATCCACCTAGTAAGAATTACTTCTATATATGACGAATGACACATCTCGAGCAAGACTAAGTCATCTAAATTGAACTCACCGCTTTGGTTAGAGATTGGATCGATTGATCTCCAGGAGAATGGTTGATGCTTGTCGATGCTACGAAGTCTGCTTTTCTTTGTTTTTTTTTCTTTTTTAGACGAAAAGTCGTTCAAGATAGTGTATCGATATGCACTGAACTTGTGTTCTCTCCATGTTCGTGGCAACACTCCCCTTACATACGACACATTTGCATGTGCTAGAACACCTACATTCGTCTGCTGTCTTCATGCAAGAAAGTACACGCGCATAATAATCGTAGGCCACGATCACGACACCTCCATAACCAACCACCTCATAAACTCCTACACTCTGCTTCAAAGATGCGACCTTGCTCGCTTCGTCCTTGACTCTGCGCTGCCTCCAAACATTGTATCGTGGCAATCCATGATAAGAGCTTATTCGAGATTGAACCAAAGAGCTATCGAACTGACTGCAGGAGGCCCTAAAGATGTACCGTTCGTTCCATGGTGGACAGAGGTTTGGAACTGGGAAGGTTACTTTCACTTTTGTTTTGAAAGCTTATGCTGTTGCTCTGGATTTGCATGAGGCTGCTTTGATTCGCCGTGAAGCTTATCGCAGAAGGCCAGACAAAGATGTGTTTATATGCACTGGTCTAATAGATATGTATCATAAGGCGGGGATTATGAGAGGGTACAAGAAATATATGACAAATTGCCTGTGAGAGATGATCGCTGGACTATCACATAGCTTGGATCCTATTGAGGCTTTGGTGCTTTTTAAGACAATGCAATTGACCGGGGTGGTTCACCAGTTGATCAGCCTGTTAAATTTGTTTCCATCTATTTCAAGATTGGCAGATGTTGATTGATGTAGATGTATTGCATGCCTATGAGATCAGGATGGATTTTGGCTCAGAAGTTTCTAAACAAATATTTAAAGTGTGGGGATGTCGAGTCGGCTCGCCTAGTTTTTGACCTTATTCGTACTCAAGATGTTTCATGGATTACTTTCATGGCAGGTTATGCTCATAATGGATTCAGACCTCATAATATGTTGCTTCTCATTTTTTATATGTCCTAAAGGTGTTTGTGAGTAAGCATGTATCTATTTGTTCTGTTGTTTGGAAAATGATGTTGCAATGTTGATACACCACAGTGCTCATTCATTACTTTTTAGATGTCGTTAGAGTGATTTGCCCTCTGGGAAGAAAATATGAAGCTTTCATTTGTTTTGGTCATTGAAGAATGAGATGCAACAGACAATATATCACAAAGAGTAAAAGCAAATAAACAATGAAAAGTAGCAATTTCGCCCCGTTGAGCTCAAACTCGCCGATTTCATCACAAACACTAAAAGACTAACAGCATTTGCTACAATTCTACAATAGAAATAGTACCTAAAGCCAAAAGGATCATAACAGCTCAAGATTTTTCGGAAAATCCATTCACTAATCAAGAGAAACTGGAGATGATCAAATGGGTATTATGAAAACAAAATGCGGTGGAAGATTGATGGGCGAGCTTACTTGCGTGAGACAGGAAGAGTGCTTTTAGTTGCGGGGAACTTTTAGATGGGCTCTGTGTGATGTTGTTTGAGCTTGGAAAAGAGGATGCTGCACTTGCAAGAAGATAGGAAAGGTGGTGTCAGGTTCTAGAGTTTTAGAGATAAGAGCAGGCGCTTTACTAATGGGCGAGCATCGAAAGAAGGCATCGTTAGCCAAGAAGGCATCACGGATTATCTAGGGCAAAAATTTGGAAGATCCAATCCATCTAGGGAAGATTTAGTTTCTGATATCAATTTGGGAAAAACACCAAACATTGGGAAAATCTTTTTTTTTTTGTCATTATTAATTTTTCTCAAGGCAATTACGTTCCACATCAGATTTTTTTTATCATTAATGGTCGGATTGATTAAATTGGCATAATTGCAAAATATCTAGAGCTAAATTGGCGAAAAAAAAAGAGAGAATTTAAGATTGAATTGATACATTTGCAATGTTTTAGGATTATTTTGGTAATTTTACCCTCTATGTTGAACGATGATTTGAGTGATTTAACATGAATGAAAGAAAAAATAAAATGAAAGAAGCGAAGCGAAATTTAGAAAAAAAATATTAGCAAAAAGGATTACATACTACTAATCTCCCCACTTTTTATTCTTTCTTGCTATTTATTTTTTCTTTTTGCATGTTCGATTTGCCAACAAAAATCACGTGTCAACAAGTAAAAGTTTACGAAAATCTATGTTGATTGAGGAATATTGGTCCCCAACTTCACATTACCTCAAAACTGGCTCCCCAGAAAACATGCTTCACCCCTTGCTAGAGTTACCTAAGTTCAGCTTTCCCACTCTTGAGAAGAAATGTTTGGGGGAAAATGTACTATTACTTCATATTGTGTTGGAAATGGTATGACACAAATAAGACCCTATTTATATATAAGTTCATCTAATTATAACCATACATATCTTCTTAATCTAAAGGTGGAAATCTGATCTCCAATCTACCAACTACCCAATTTGTTACACAAATTCTAGAGTACAAGTTTATAATACCCATAATAACCTTAATATTACAGACATTTAATTCTCCTTTTGGTTGTGAATACTAGTACTTGAGCCCTTTTTATGGCAGGGTAGTGGGAAACCAATCTAGAAAATGTTTAGATGTTCATATATCAAGTTGGATTTCCGGTATTTTCCGTCTCTCATAAAACCTTTCTTCTTCTATGCATCATGCTTTCACGTATCGTCATAGTTGAGAATATATTTGGTTTTGGATGTGACAAAATTAGATTTCAGATACTGATATGAATGTATTCTGAGTCAAATTTCATGGCTATTAGGACTTCATTGGTAGATACCAAATGAGCGATGCTAATCTTCATGCTCTTGCATTTGTTTTTCATTGCATTTGTTTTCTGCATGTTATTGAAACCTTCAATAGAAAGAGTAATTTTTATTTTTATTTTTTGTCATGAAATCCCCAAACCCGTGCACTATATCTTTATTTCCCATTTTTATTTTTTCTTAGTTGAAAATTTGAAAATGAATTATACTCATAATTCATGTGGGCTGAGCAGAGGCCCCTGGAAATTAGGTCCGCCCCAAGTTAGCCCATGCCTACCCGGTAAACAGTCTTTGCATATCAAACAAAAAGAAGTTCTCAGATCTAAACTCGACACTAAATTAGTTACTTGAATTTATTTTAATCATGTGAACATAAAAAGAGCTCATGTTCTGCAATTCAATGATAAATTGGCTTGTACAATTTGGTGTTTCTTCATTCACCTAATTTTTGTATGGAAAAATAGAGTATGTGCCGCTAATAAAATGGAAAAACGAGAAGAGAACAAAGAGGGATGACAATGAGGCCGCCTTCACCAGATTTGCTGAGGCAAGGTGTCGCCTAGGCAAGGGTTGGTCTCACCAGGCCTAGTCTTGGCCCAAATGATGCCCAACAAGATTGCCCCGGCTTCGGCGAGGAATGACGCCTAACGAGGTCTTCCTCAGCCAAGTGACAGTTGACAAGGCCGCTCTAGCCTGGGCAAGGGTCAGGCCTGGCAAAGCCAACCCTTGCCGACCACCTAAGGAAAGAGGAGGAAAGAAAGAGAGAAAAAAAATAAAAGTATATTAAAATGTTATTTAAAAATGTCCATGTCAATGCCAGCCATGCCACATATGTAGCCTAGCATCCACATAAGCAATATCTGGTCAAAATTAACCATAATGACTCAATTGTCTCTAAATCAAAAGGTTTAGAACTAAATTAGCACAAATACAATGGATTTAAGGCATCTCTGACACTTTTTCCTATAATTTTTCTGTATCAGGTTTAAAATCTACATTTATTTTTTACTTGATGGTTTCATTTGGTTCCGCACTTGTTTTTCGTAACAAATTGGTATCAGAGATGATTGGTTAGTAGTGCACTCTCTATGTGAATTGACATTTGAATATCTCAAAAATAGAATCTCAAATGTGATCCCCAATTGAGGTGGTGGATGGTGTCTCTCGATTTCCTACCAAGCTTGGCCGGGCCAAGGCAAAGAAGGTGGAGTCTAAAGGGTAGATGTCATCCTTGCCAATATCTGCCAAATTGGCCGACCCAAGGTGAAGATTCTCAAGGCAAGATATGTTAGTGTAGAATGGTATCTAGATTAAGGGGAGTGGGCTTACTATAAAAGGCTCACAAGTGAGGCAAAAATTTATTAGGCTACCCATATGAAGGTATTAAGTGAAAGGAGTCTCACATGGTGGATATGATATGGAATAGAGCAATTAGTATATCTTAATTGACACATAACTCATTGAATTAAATTTTTTTTTATTGGAGTTTTGTTTAACTGAATGTGTAATGTGCGCAAACATGAACTATTCTCCGGCAATCTCTCCAATGAAGGTGTTGTACTTTAATTATGTCACCCGACAAAATCAGACACAATACTCTGGTCACTACTAGTGATGGATGTCTCAACGAGGTTGGAATCAAACGAAATGATAGAGCCCAAAACACGTGGTTGGATTGAAAACGTGCACATCATCAAAAACACGTGGTTGGAACTTTGCAAATTATATGCTGTGATCGCGCAACTGCAAATAGAAAGATCTAATGTGGTTTTCATGTCTAAGTGGATGTCCAGGGTTCTCAATGCAGTCGCATGTAGGGCCACAGGGGACTAACTTTTCTGTGATCACGTTATCTTTGACTTTAGGACAAAAGTTAGAGTTAAAAAGATCGCTTTCAAATGATTTCAGCACAAAAGCTAGAGTTACCAAAAAAGAGAGAGGGAAAAAATAAAAGAAAAAGGTGGCCAATTAAAAAATAAGAAGATTAATAAATTTTTCTTCGAAAATCTTAAAGGAAGAGATCGTTAGCTATGTTAAGGTATCTCATATTATTTCTCTACTGTGTTTATATACTTTTTATATACATGCAATTATTCTCTGTTCAGAGGTTTAAATTTTTATTAGGCTTTCTAAAAAGTTAAAAGAACAGGAGTATCAACTGAACTTGGAAGGCATATTCAAGGAAAGCGAGATGATTGAAGAAAAATTCTCACTTTTGACTTTTTAGCCGCCCCCTAAGATTCTTTCTCTTTGTTCATGCAAGGCCACAAATTGGGAAGAGATCTGATAAATAGCCGACCAGATTTGTCAATTGCAAATTGTGACCGCATGAATTTTGATAATTACTGAACCAGTTTTAATTTTATTGTACAAATGCGAATTCAATTTTAAATTCTCAATTTTGTCAATGCAATCATAAACATTCACGCTAAATTCTAATATAATTTTTAATCAGTTGTTATTGAAAATTGCTTATGTTACATCCAATCATTATTGACTATCCTATACAGCACACTAATGTGAGCAATTTTACTCGAAACGACATCTTTTCAAATAATAACATTTTGCATATGATTAGGTAATGCCTCCTTTTTTTCTTTATGTCTTTCTTTCTTTCTTTGGTCAGCGCCTTCTTTCAACAATATTCTTGAAAGATATCTTAATTTACCTACGAAATATCAGAATAAATCCTAGCTTTTACATGTTTTTTGAGAGGAGACGCACTTAATTACTTGACACGATTTTGATTTCTCTTAGGTGTAATTGAAATCATAGAGCATTTCGTTTTCCTTTCTTCTCTTGTAAAGAGTCTTGTAGTATCCTTGAGATTGATTTCAAGATCCCAAACGCTAATCCGATCGATGATAAGAAAGAGAATGCTCGGCAAATTCAATAGTAGACTTCCCTGATATGATCACACCATTCCTTCTCCTTTCAAGGCCTAACGAAATAGCACCAACACTTGATCGTACGTATTGAACAAACAATGATCATGACACAAGCATCGTCTATAGTAAAGGAGGCAATTTCTTTCGCATCTAAAAAAATTTAGACCATAGTGTATCTAATTGGATCCATCAAATTAAATATGCAACAAACCCGCTTAGCTAAATGGTTCGTTTAGGCCTCTCATATGCCGATCTAATAATGGATCTTCTAGCCCACTAGACCCCCTCGGCTCGCAAGGCTCGAAGCAAAAGTGAATTGCTTTGGTTAGAAACGTTACATTTTTTTTAAGTATGATCCATTCAATGAGAATCGTCTAAATCTAGTCGGTTTTTATAGAAAATTATCGACCCGGACTAAGACCCATCTAGACCAACAATTAAGATTTTGTGGCTCGTAGGTAGTTCTGAGCAAAGGAAGACGAGAAAAAAAGGGTTGTCGGTCGACGTAAATATACATTTTATATTAATTAGTCCTACTTTAATTAAGTTACATCGCCCAAATTGAGGAGTACCGTGAGAGGTTTGTCTTTTGGCATTATCATCGCCATCGTTGAAAATTCTTGTGGCTGATATTGGATTTTGACCATGGAAGGTGAGACCCACAAATCTAATCAAGACCTAATTGGATTTTGCATTCTATTTTAATTGCTTGAACAGTTAATTTTTTTTTGTTTTTTTGGAGCGAACCTCCCTCGAAGTTTCCCCTCCACGAAGGCAATTCTCGCACGAGGTGAAGAAAATCTCCCAAGTGATGTCGATTTGGGTCAATTCGCAAAGGTATATATTCTGCCATCTTTTAGTAAGAATAAACCAATTATGGTTTTTTCAATGCGATTATTGCGATAATATCCCTAAGACAGAATTTATTGTGGGTGATACAATGAGGTCGAAGATGAAGTAACAGTCCTGGAGAAATGATTATTCTTGTTTTTTTTTTTCAATTTCTTTTTTTAAATTGAAGTTTCTAACAAACGGAGTTAATGTTAAAGGGAAAAAGATATATAGTAAATGAATCATTAAAGAAGAAAAATCGTTCATGAGAAAATAATTCTCTATTAAGAGTCTTACAAGCTTGACCCACAAGAATAGAAGTGTTACCATCATCTAGAACAAGACTGTTCTCTTCTTCTTCTTCTTCTTCTTTTTTTTTTTTTTCTTTTTATCTTTTTGACTTTTCTCTTTGAATATCATAAAAGAAAGGACTTTTCCTCTGAAAGCGCGATTTTGTACTCAAAGATAGAATAATATTCATATCATCCCCATTTTTCCTCTTTCTCAATCAAAGCGGCTTAATACATGACGATCAACTGTACAAATCGAAGTACATTCAAGCGAAATTACTCAAAAAAAGCAGAGCGTATATTTAGCCCAATTAGAAGCTTACACCTGAACTTTTTCGCATTGCTTATACAATACTACGTAGCCGAAAAAAAGATAACCTAAAAGACAACCTATGAATCAGTAAAACCAAAAACTCTAGCAAGGACAAAATGCATTGTCTTCATGATGTCTATACCATATTGTAGAACTTTGTGCATTTTGCAAAGTTGTTCAATATAGTCCTCCTGATTGTTGTTGTAAAAGGGACCAATAAAGATATCATCATCTGGAGAGAGATGCCCGGATTTGCTCATCATTTAGACAGAATGGATCACACAATGGGCCACATTGAAACTCAAGACGAGCAAAAAAACATGTTGATGAAAAACTTATGTGACACCAAAAAGTAATCCAAATTGGCAAGAACATAGAACTTTTTTGTCCCCTAGTACATGGCCCAGGTTTCCCGCAAGAGTCGTGAGTGACCGGAGACGCTTAACCTCAGAACACGTCCAACACCTTCTCGAGGTGGTCAGTGGCCACATCCCGGGATGCTCCTCCGGCGATGCCAACCTCTGAATCCGACGGATGCGTCTGGCCTCTCGTGTCCGAATTGGCCGACCCGGAGCTCCGGCTCCGGCTTGGCTCATACCTCTCCATCGGCATCGACGCGGCCACCACTTCCGGCGGGAAATTGAGCAGGGCCTTGGCGCCGCGCATCCGGAACGCCGCCCGGTCGTAAGCCAGCGCCGCCTCCTCGGCCGTCTCGAATGTCCCGAGCCAAACTCGGGCCCCGTGGCGTGCCGAGTCACGAATCTCAGCCGCGAACTTCCCCACGGGCGCCGCCGGACTCCTCTGTAGTGCTTCTTCGTGATGCCCCCAGACGGCTCGAGGGAACTGCCGCTCGACGGGGACCCGGATTGGTTCGGATGCGGGAGGGACGAGTTGTTCTGGGACATGGCCTCGTTCAATACATGGTAGATGACCATGTCTTGCGAATCATTCTCGTTCAGAGGCAGTTCTCCAGTCGGGAATGGCGGAACCATGGAAGACAGCAAAGAGGTTTTGTGAGTGTTTCTGTGAGCGTCTATATGTTGCTGGGAACTTATCAGGGTGGGATTTGATGGAAGAAGTGTGGGGAGAGTTTGTGTCTAAGTTGGTTTTAATGACTATAAATTCATTTGAGCAAAAAGGGTTTTGTCTTTGGGACAGATTGATTGGAAGAGGAAGGTGAGAGGAACCAGCGAGAGAGAGAGAGAGAGAGAGAGAGAGAGAGAGGAGACGGAATCGATTTGGATTCTTAGCGGTTGGTAGGGTTTTCAGGAAGTCTTGCTTATTTTTTTTCCTTTCTTTTCTTTTCTTTGTCTTGTTCTGAGGCATCTTAAGGACACTAATTATTTAGATAGCTAGTAGCCACAGTCTTGCCAGCGTAAAAAAGAACTCCCACAAGCAATTTTATAAGCTATTGGTTTAAGAGAGCATGTAGTTATCATCGTCAAATTAGTGATAACTAAAGTTGTTTAAATAAGATTTTCTCCACGCCGGCAGTGTATAATTTATTTTTATTGAATCATCGCACGATGGCAATATGTATACTCGCATAATTATATGCGTAACTTTTATATATACATAGTCATATCTAGTGGAATATGCAGAAATTTGTAGTAGGTGAATCATATATTCTCCATACCTTGTGAGAATATAAAAATTGACACGAAACCTTATAGGTTATAGTTGTTAATCGATAATCGCATTGAGCACCAAACAGTTAGGGTCAAGATGGGGCGACTCAGTTCATATTTAATTTGTCACGTCTTTAAGTACTTTCAACATTATTAATACTTTGCACCATCCATTTTCGCATTATCAGGAGAAAACTTCATATTAATGAGATGATTTTGACAACGTGGGGTCTTCTCTTTGCCAAACGAGCATTACAATCTTGATGCCACAAGTACAAAACGTGAAGGGAAAGAAAACAAGAGAATCGTCAATTGTGGCAATCTGCAATTTCATGTTGTCGCCCCACCTTCGAGGTGGCTTCGTGCCATTGAAAAAGTGACGTCATAGGGTTTGACCAAACGGAAGACACCGATGTGACTTGTCTCGGTGCAGTGAACCTGCGAAGCACGGGAATCGGGAGCACAGACTATTCGCCCCTGGAGAGAAAGTGATGTCCTGAAACCCACATGGATTTTTCTCCCTTCGAAAATTGAGCATTTTTAATAAGATCTCGCTAAGTGACAGAAAATGAGATCGTTCAAAACACTAATTTTAATCGCAATGTCATAAACACTATAAAAGTTTACCCGTTTCTTGTAAAATATGCTTTGTAAACGTCCTTTAAGCGCTCGACATATGACTATAATATTATCATCCCATTTGAAATAATGAAGATGGTTTGACTAGAGGGAAAAATTCATAAAAAAGTCTAAATTTTTTTTTTTAACTCTTTATTATTTATTTATCTCATCAATGGTTAAAGAATACATTCCGTTGCATTCTATCCATAATGACCGTTAAAATATCAATAGGGTGACATGTAGATAACGTTATGCACAATTTTATATTGACATTATTTTGAAAGTATTTTTGGATCAATGATACAATTTTTAGAATATCGACCAAATGAAAAAGAACTCGAGGTGTTCATGTCTCAAAAGGCAAAATTTTGACTTTTTTTATTTATTTATGAATTAACCCTTGATTTTATACATAATGCTCTTGTTTTTTACCCATAATTGGATGTGACTGTTTTGTCACATATTTTTCTTGCCTCGTGACGTGCCAACAGTCGTCACGGGGGTTGAGCTGCCGTCCTATAAAAAAATTCTTTCATCGACGTTGCCTTTATACCTTTGAATTTTCAACGGCTTGCCTCCGCAAGTTAATAATAATCCAGAAGAGGATTCTTCCAAAAGATTCAAACCCACGTGGTTTGACTTTCGAACAGAGCAGAGCGAAAAAGATGGCGGAATCCAGTGCGGTTTAAGGAGGCAATCTGTCGCGTTCACGACGTCGGAAAGGAAGCGGAGGCTTTCGAGCCATGAAAAGATGGTTGAATTAATATCACCCCTTGAAAAGGACAGAGATTGCTATTTTAATCCCCTTGCTCCTGGATATATGTCAATTTGCCCCTCTGAATTAGCTCAAAATCACGTCAATTTAGCTCGATCTATGAATTGTCTCATTGTCATGTGCATTTGACATGATCAATAGAAAGAGCAGATGTAAGAATTTGTGGCTCTGGCTTAAGTTATAATTCGCATATTACTTACCGAGTAGGGTAGGGTATAGCAATATTAATTTAATCTTTATGGTTGAAGGAAAATTTCATTCATTTGTCATAATCAAACATGAAAGGAAGCTTCCAAGCAAAACAAATCCAAGAAGAGATGTAAATCAAATCAAAATCCAAAAACACAAAAGAGTATATCATGCAGTTATGAACATGCTCTCATCCCAAAATACCATATATACACAACCAACACCCAATTTATCAATGAGGGGCACATGCCAAGATCTTCCTTTCTGTAAATTATGGCTTGTAGTGTGTACCTAAGTTTGGTATTCTCAACATCATTATCATACGGAGACAATAATAACAACATTATGCGAACCATCGCAAATTGAACGCCTCGAATAAACTTTCAAATCTAGATTTAAATCAAGAGATAAAAGCTCCTAAATTTATATCTACACCTAAATAGGGAAAGGAGAACTTTTGCCAAATCTCGGAGAAGTTAAAGAACCATGTCTGGGCATCTTGTTGGCTGGATTGATGACAATTTTCTCATAAAATTTTCAGCTGCAGGCAAATTTACTCACCATGACAAACAGAAAAAAAAAAAAAACAATAATTACGAGCTAAAGAGGATGTCATATGAGGCAAACAAAAACTCTCGAATTAGATTGGAAGAGTATGACCCAAAAAAAGAAAAGATTGGGAGAGAAAAAAAAAAGAAATCAAGTCTTAGAAAAGAAAAGCAGAGCTAAGCAAGCTTCAGCTTTAGAAAATTAAAGCTGAAAGCACGTAGGTGAAGTTTCTATGAGGGAGGATTATTAGGGAAAGAGAGGGTTGCCGACAGAGAGATTAGGGTTTTCAATTTTAATTAATGTAGGAGGTAAATTGAGCACTTGATTTAGGTAACAGGTCTATTCAAATATTTATTATTCATTTTAGGGGACTAATTACCAATTTCCCAAAAATCGATTTTATGTTGGGTCACTACTACTTTATCAGTTCATCTTTCATGAAACATCAACAAAAAAAGAAAACTTGAGAATTTATCAGGTCGTTTGCTTGTGTTAGAAAAGAAACAAAAGAACCCACACATCCCCGGTTGGCAAGTAATAGTTGTGCTCGGAATTAATTTGTTATAGTTATAAGACTGGAATACGCAATAAAGAATGAAGACTCCCATCGAACAAAGCCAGCAAAAATGTCAACTGGAAAAAACAAACACAGAAAGATAAAAAAAATATCATAAATTTTACCAAATAACAAGTTAATTAGACAAAAATTAAAAAAAGAGGCTACAACGGATGTCAAATTTATTAAAATTGCTGAAGAAAATTCGAAATGGTGGGAATAAACAAATTCAAACTACGGAACACAATACACGAAGGTCATTAGGTCCAAAACGTAAACTAAAGTGAAAAAAAAAAAAATTGAGGGAGAGAGAGAGAGAGAGAGTTCAAAATTAAAACAAAAATTTCAATTTGGGAAATTATTTATTGAAAAGAATCATGGAAATTTCCTCCTCAATAAGAACGCGGAAAGCGCATCTCGCCGAGTCCAGAACACAGAGCTTGAAGGGCCAATTCTTGATTCACTTATGTCTTGGGCCCCCAAGCCCATTCCGCTCACAAGCGTTTCGTTACCTTAAGGCCAATTTTAAAATAAAAAAATTGTTCGAGCGAACATGGGTGTGCACAGAAACCGTACTGGATCGGACTCAACCGAGAACCGACGCTAGTTAAGAGCGATTTCAGTTTCAAGTGCGAACCAAACTGCCTCGACTGCTGAATCGATTTTTTTTTTTTTTTAATTTCGTTTTCTCGTAAAGAGAAAAATAAAATTACCAAAATCCTAAACCGGATTGGTCCAACCCAGGAATGGGATGGAGACTGACTGGTCCAATTCTTGCTTCCGGCTCTCGATTTTAAGATGGAATTGGCACAACTCGAGAATGGATTACCTCCACAAGCGAGTAAAAAGAAATTTACCCTCTTTCTACAATAATGTGGTCGATCTAACTAATGATAAATTAATGTACTTTATTCTCAAAATTGGATGAACACAATATCCTTAATGATGCTTATAACCAATAAGATATTTAGGATTATTTGTCAACAATATGACTCGCGTGTGCATATGATATGTTGTTGATATCTAATTATAGGGTCCCCGAGCAATGGTAAAAAGCTAATGGATCTTAGAAAATAAATTCAATCAATCAACTATATATAATTCTTTCTAGCGTGAAACGATATAAGTAACTTAAGTTTGTTCACGTGAACCAAGCGATTCCATTTTAAACTGTTTTCTTTAGCTCAACCTTTCAATTTCTATAAATTGATATATTATTTACTTTAATTGAAAGTAGCAATACATTCCTTAACTATTTATCGTTCAAAGGTTTAAACCTATTTTTTGGATATATAAAGATTTATATTTATATTTCTATTTATACTGTACAACGTATGAGATCCAGAATGTTCGGCTTAAAGCAACTACTTATTGGAGCATAAATCATCGTCGCCTCACTAAAGTACTAATTAGAGTAGAGCCGAAGTTCTCCTATGCCTGGCATATGTCGAACCAATGCCGCAAATGAACCAAGGTTTCCTCAGATGGAGGAGCGATCGGGAATATGTTCACTGAGCAAGAAGGCTCATAACCGCGTGAGAATAAGCCATGTACCACTAGACGGACCACCGATGCCAGCGGTGGTCAACGTCCTCCATCGGGGTCCTCCTCCTCCGTCTTCTTTGTCGTCCTTTCAATTTAGAATGTAAAAGCCTGTTCTTCTGTGGAGGGATTACTCATGGAGTTTGATCAAGATTTCTTGTATCCAGACTTTCTTGATTAGAATGTCTAGATTAGGTCAGGAGCACGTTCCAAAAGAGACCAAACTTTCACTATTTCTTTCAATCGAATCCACAACAATCCCTTGAATCGAATTCGACCCTCAATTCAGTAGGGTTTGCACGTGCCTGAAGTTTCCTTGGCCATGTGTGTCTCTACGTGAATACCTCCGTCAATCTTCAAATCTCTTTTGTCCCTAGCTCCAATGAATGGAAGCGACGCTTAATTTGGAATGTCAATCCTTTTATGTAGATGCGGTTCCTACCATGTTTTAAGTCTTATAACAAGTTTATCAGCTCAAAATTTGCTTTCCCCAATTCACACTTTAGGAAGAGAACCTAAGGATATAGTCCGGAAAAAGTGATAAATCGAAATGGCATCTCGTTCAACTTTTATATAATGAGGGTGGATATTTCTATGCCTCAGGCTTCGTTCCTTGGAGATCAGTGACTGTTGGATCGTAAAAGAATATACCTGGATCGAGGATAACTCATTTCAAGATAACTGCTTGAGTTAGAATGGATCTTAGGTAAGACAAATCAAGAACCCAATTGAATTCAACTGCCCAAACCCACCGGAAACTAAAATAGGATTGTATCCCAAATGATTCAGACCAGTCAAGAACCCAATTCAATTCAATTTTTCCATCCCTAACGATCCTTTGAAAAGAAAAAAAAAAGCCAATGTTCAGAACTTTTCTTCATGACCAGTTCAACTCTAGCTCCTCTTTCACCAAATGTCAACTCGATTTCAATTGAACTTCCGGTGACATCATGCTTGAGGTGATTCGCAGGTCGGAAAGAGGGTTAAAAAAATGACCTAAGAGAGATCAAAGTCAAGTCTTAAATCCAACCACTGGGGTTTACCTCAGTGGTCACTCTTCCAATATAGAAGGGGGAGGTGGGAGGTTCGAATCTCCACCTTCTTAGGGGGGATGGGGTGAGGGCGAATTAGTTTCAGGAGTGGGTTTCGATTCCCACGCCCTGCAAGGAGGCAAGGCAAAAGTCTGAGAGTGAGGGTTAGAATAGGAGTAGAGTAAGACCGACAAAAAAAAAAAAAGTCTTAAATCCAAGTTATACCTATCTCAATCTCGGATACAATAATGTCCGCGCATCATCTAGTAATTTACTCGTTTGTTTGTCTGAGTCAAGTATTCAGACATGCACGAGAGAAAACGAGAAGACCTGTTCCTGGGCGTTCCAATGCCTTAGTGGGAACGCATGATTTCTCCGATCACGAGCCACGAAGATCTCCCTTTATTGTCGTTAGTCGTTTTAGGCCACCTTCCAAGAATAGCTTCCGTCGATTCCAACCAGTACAAATCCTCTCAACAATTTCCAACTTTAGTATATATTTCCCTCCATAATTCTAGGTTTGTCTTTCTTTGGCTCTCTCTCTCTCTCTCTCTCTCTCTCTCTCTCTCTGTCTCTCGTTCTTCCTCAATCTCCAATTCACCATGCATTCTCAACCTCAACCAAGAAAGGGTTGACAATTCTCAACCGAGTTTCGACAAACTCAAAAGAGAAATTCCTCCATCTTTGTTGGTTTCTGGGATTTGTGGTGTTCGATGGGGACGTATAGGTCGGATGACGACTACGACTATCTGTTCAAGGTGGTGTTGATCGGTGACTCCGGCGTTGGCAAATCCAACCTGCTCTCGAGGTTTTCGAGGAATGAGTTCAGCATGGAATCCAAATCCACAATCGGGGTTGAGTTTGGGACTCGTTGCATTCGGGTCGATGATAAGGTCGTCAAGGCGCAGATTTGGGATACTGCAGGCCAAGAAAGGTTTGAGCCAATCTTATAATATCTACATTTCCTCCTCCATTCTATGGATTGCCATTTGTTACGAATTATAGATTCGACTGCTTTTGATTGGGACTATCTTTCTTAGAAGGATGTTGCCTTTTCTAAGAACTATCTTTTCCAAATTAGAATCTGCTAATCAGATCTTAGGCAAACCTCAAGCAATCCTTATAAACTCTAGTTACAAATGATTTGATTTTCTTAAACCTGGTTTTCGGCGGGTTTCTGTGGATGACTGGTAGGCAAGATTGACAATGTTTAGACGTAATGACCCACCTTGATTCGTGTATATGCGGAGAAGAAAATTTGGATATGACAGATCTTGAGATGGAAATTAATACATGTCATCAATTAGTTTTTGTTAAGTCCATTACGGATGAAGAAAGATTTACACTAGCATTGTTGATTGCACGTCACCGGCAAGCAGTTCAGTCGCGATGACTAACTAGCATTCTACATACATGGTGTGGTCAATTGCGGTTACTCAGAATTTGGTTCTTCCCAAATTCGTCATTCAAAAAGACGGATTGCATTTCTGAACCGGCATGAATTGACTACGAACAAAATTGTTGTAGGTGATCATTGAAGAAGAAGTCAGCTTAATTGCCAGCTTTAGGAATAAGTTAGAGACATTCTCCGTTTTATATTTCTATGTTTGGTAGAGATCATTACTGGCTGATGTAACATTACAGCCAGTAGGGGCCTGCTTGTGAATAGGAAGTTGTTCATGTTCTGTTCTTAATTATATCTGATCTTATTTTCAGGCGGTAATATTTGTCTGATAATCTGTTGTGTTTAACATAGATACCGTGCGATCACAAGTGCGTATTATCGAGGTGCAGTGGGTGCTTTACTAGTCTATGATATCACTCGGCATGTCACATTCGAGAATGTGGAGAGGTGGCTAAAGGAACTCCGAGACCACACGGAAGCCAACATCGTGATCATGCTCGTCGGGAACAAGGCGGACCTGCGCCATCTCCGTGCCGTCTCCCTCGACGATGCCAAAGCGTTTGCCGAGCAAGAGCACACCTTCTTTATGGAGACATCTGCATTGGAGGCGCTCAATGTCGAAAATGCCTTCACGGAAGTGTTGACTCAGATCTACCGTGTGGTGAGCAGGAAAGCTCTCGACGTCGGCGACGACCCTGCAGCACTGCCAAAGGGACAGACCATCAACGTTGGAAACAGGGACGATGTCTCGGCCGTCAAGAAGGCCGGTTGTTGCTCGTCATGAGAAATCGTGGGTCAGATGCGAAAGTGCTTTGCTCTTCATAGCATTGTCTTTCCAATAGAGGGGGAGTGACACTGAAGACGGACTTCATCGGTCATCATGTATACAAAAACTTAGACACTCTTATAGCATATTAATGTTAGCTAAATTTATTGCATTTAAAAACAAATGATTTTGGCAGATACTCTCTCCTTATTGTTTGCTTCCTGTTCTTTCTTTTTTCCCTTGTGTACTTATTCTGCTGGGTTTCTACACGTTTCTGAAAAGCATTACCTATTATTCATAATCCAAGTATGGTTCATTATCTGCAATTACTAAACGCATCATCATGATGAGTAATTATTCTAAGTGCATTTATAGGAGACTTTGTTACGTGTAGCCTGTATTAACACTAGTTCTGTTACCGGATATAGTGAATCCTGAAGATTGTCAGAAATCATTTGTGAAGCCTGGAACTCCGGCTATTCCTTTGGAAAAACTTTGTTCGGAATAATAGAACATGTCTAAGTGATATTCGCTAGTCGGAGTATAACAACATTGTCTAACACAAGACGTCCAGTGGAGGTACTGAGTTCTGAGTTACAGCAACTTATAGATAGCAATGGAGCTATGCATGATAAGGACAGAGAAGCTTACCTCAAACCTCGAGAAGAGAAACCGTGGTGCCGAGAGGGAGTGTATTGGGGTACAAGGGCTCAAATTAATTTGTTGCACAGGGAAATAGAAAAAACGAAACTCTTCCATGTGACTACCATTCAAAGAGGACAGCAAAACAGATTCTCTATTCTCAAGACTCCATACGGCGCTGTAGAGAACCCCAACAGATAAAACAAATGACACTGTAGTATTTTAGGAGTTATACTTTTGTAGGATGTTGCAATTTGTTTCCAGGACTTGATCAGCGTCCTATTCTTGTGACTGAGGACATGAATAGCTCCCTAACTTAAGCTGTCAAGCTGGATTAAGTGAAATAGGCTGTTTCTGAACTTAGATTTCTTGAAGCACCTGAACCTGATGGAATAAATGCTCTGTTTTATAGAGAGAATTGGGACCCTCAATCCTCTGTTGTACAGAACACTAATTACTCTGATTCCTAAAGTCCCTACCCCTGAAAGCCTTGATCCATATCATCCTATAGGCTTATGCAGTTTCGCACACAAAGTTATTGCAAAAGCGTTGGCTAAAAGGCTCAAGCCATGGCTTCCTGAGTTGATTATGCCCAAGCAAAGTGCTTTGGTGCAAGGGAGACAAATACAAGGTAACATCTTGTTAGAGCTGGAATTAATTAATCAATTAAGGAGAAGAAAAAGGAGGAAAGTGTTCGGGGCTATCCTGAAACTTGACGTCAAGAAAGCCTATGATAGGATAGAATGGTATTTTCTTGAAGAGTGTATAAAGAAATGAGTTCTGTGGAAACTTGGGTGATATGGATAACATTACGTGTGAAGACTATAACTTTTAATGTTAAGTAAAACCGGCAACCTTTTCTATATCTATCCAGAATATATAAAAAAATCTATATAAATATATAATAAAGTCTATTCTTTTTCACACAACCCAATAACAAAAACTAGGAGGTCAAAACCCACCCTGTGGTGGCCGATTCCACGTTGGCCACACGCAAGGCCAGGGTTCGATTCCCCAACTCGTCATGATGCGCGACTAAAGTGGGGAGCCGTGGGAGGTGGGTCCCTGCGCTAGCACCCCCGTGGTTTGCACGTAGCTGCTATCAGCAGCGAGGCGGTTCCACGGTCATAAAAAAAAAAAAAAAAAAAAAACTAGGAGGTCAAAACACCTAAATCGGGTGTTGGCATCTATTATTGTCTTAATTGAAAATCCTAACATTGAAAAATGCAATTAGCAATTATGCAAGTTGCGATGGTACTTATTGCCAATAGTTTAATGTGAGTATTTGTTATCCCAAATCATAATATTTATGCATCTACATGGCAGTTAATTTATCGAGCACACAGGCCATGGCTCCTTGCTTAATTAAAATCAGAAAATTTAGGGCCACAGTGGTAGTCTCAATTTTCAGAATACACATTGAAAATACAATGCCATCCTAGATTCCGATGAATAACTTTACCACTTGACATCTTGATTCTTTTTCCCTTATAAAGAAAGAACGGTTTCTTCGGAAAAATCGATAGAATTGAGGGTTCTCATCGTGATTTAAGGTTGTTTACAAGTCAGGTTGGCTCATTTGGGATGTCTTGGACTACACCTAACTTTTTTTAGTTACTTACATACAAATTTAACCAAAATTAAATATGGGTGATTTTTACAATCGTAACCCGCCAATCGTATAGATACGATCGGAGGGAGTTCTGATGACTATTGGCCGTCCAGCCTTGGCCCGAAAGAACCTTGAAATGTGGGTTTCAAAAACAAAATAAAGCTTAGACAATCTGGGCTTTTAATGACAACTTCGTTGGGTGCCATGTGGGCGGGCTGTTGGCCCAATCACACTGCAAACTTCGTGCGAACATGCCCAATGGAGGCTCTGTGGCTGGGGGCTGAGGTGCCAGAAATCTTCTTTCTGTGCAGGATGTAGTCAAGTTCGAAACCTCTTTATTTTGCCATCCTAGACACTTCTCTAAAGATGCAATATAGCGCCGAACTTCTCCCTTGAAAGTTGAAACAACTCTCAAAATTGACTCCGAGTGCATTCGGATTGATCAAAGTGTATAGAAGTGAAGGGTCGTGATAACCTTGAGGGAAATCTTCCTTCTATTTGGTAAAATAAAATAGGAGGCAAAAATGAAGCAACTACTGCTTTTTGCGGCTCATATTTCATCACCAAACAAAGTGTCGGTCACACGAACAGAGAGAGTCATGCATGGAGAGTTGGAAAATCAAAAGGGGGAGATCAGATTACATTTATTTGAGAAGGTTTAGGACTACGTCTGCTAAGAAGTATCATACTTAGATTGTACTTTGTTCAAAGCTTTTATGATGCTGGTTAATTATATGATAGTCACTTGCTTGTTTGTTTGCATAGTTTTTACAATTAGATCAATGTGAGAAATAGTAGGTCTCTTCCTTGCATGATTTTCTCTCCTGGCACTTAACTCGGCTGCTGATATTGCTGAAACCAACTCGCTGGGCTTCCATTTATATATATATATATATATATATATATATATATATATATATATATATATATATATTCAGAGGATGAGCCCATAGACAATCCTACATCTGACAAGTTGGCCCATGAGTGAGCTTTCTTGGGGTTTCGTACAAGCGATGTGCGCTTCTTCAGTTCCCTGGAAACTTGTGAATGGCCGAGAGGAAATGTTAAAAAGTGATGATAATCATTCCGGGTCTTTTTTTTTTTCTGGCTAGAAATAAATTTTTCTATTTTTAATTTTCAGATGAGTTTTTAAATAAAAATACACGTCTAATGACAACAAATATATGTTCCTGAAATAAAAACAAATTTGATAGACCTCCTCAAAATATCCAGTGGCAAGTGGCGGACGGCAGCAAAAGGCAAGGGGCAAATAATGAGAAGAGTTTTTATTTCTCATTTCTATTTCAAAAATAGAAAAATAGAAAATTTCTATTTCTCACTTATGCTCTAAACATATTCCTGAGAAAAAAAAAGAAAAATAGAGAAATAAAATGTTTATAATTCGCGCTCTAAGTATATTAAACTTGGTTCACAAAATTTATTTACGTGACACACTATAATTATGTGTCAAATATGGTTTGCATATTCAAATGCTCACGTGTGATCTACTACATTATTTTTTTTTGGTCAAATCTACTACATTATTGACATACCAGGTTTTGTATTTAATAGTGCTACTAGTTGGCTCAACTGGTGAATGTACCTAGCTAATAACCTACTGTTCATAAAAAAAAAATTCAACGTCATATCGCGTTATTAGTTTAGAAGTACATATATGACTTGAAAGATAACGAATTAACATAAACCGGTGATAAAATCTTTAACATCACGATTATGGAGCACACTATCTTACTGTTTTGCGAAGAAATAGATTTCCCTGAAAGTTTTTAATTTTTTATTAGAAGATACAGGTCTTGTGACAATTCGGGACATGACCATTGGTACATAGGGAAATCGATAACTTCAATTTAAACTGAAAGTTCACAAATTTTGCCAAAATTTAATTGATGACAAATGTTGATGACATAAAGATGCAGCATCGGGAATTAATTGACAATGAAGCACCTAGGAACTACAACGGAGATACATACCAAAATTTAATCGAAGAGAGAGTATCTGGAATCTACAGCCATAACTACAGTGCAAAAATTGTAAGATAACACGTTTTGCTTGTCATGTCGGGGACTTCAGTAGACAAACATGGTATTTATAGAGTTCACAACATATTTGCCTATGAGTAATTTTTCTACTGATTTAATCATGTTTCCTTATCTTCGAGAATCTTGGCCTCACATTCTCACATGGCCATGATCTTATCTTGAGTTGGTTGTTCCCTTAAAATCGTGCCTTGATCTCTCGCGCTTTTTTGCTGCTGAGTTAACTTTATTCTTCTTCCACGATGTTGGACTTCATTGCCTTATCCACCGGTTATTTCCAATACGAAATACCAAAATTGAGTTTAGCGCCCTCAAGACATTCAGTCTTTATTTGGTTTCTCAATTGGTAATTTGTCAAATCCTTTTAATCAGTATATTTCCCGATCAACTCTATCATGATAATCATCAACTGGACGCTATTGTATATTGACAACTGGTCCATGGTCATCAATATGGACAAATGTTCTTATGGGCACCAACAATAGTCCACAAATCCAATGTTGACAACTGCTCTTCCTTAAGGCACGTAATTACTCATGTTGGCGGCCTGATTAATTTTTGGTGCGAACAACAACACTTGTCTAGTGGATATTCTAGTGGATATTCGGTGATTACAAAGAAGCCGGCACACGCGTCTCACTCTTCTCAGGATATTCTAGTGGATATTCTCTCAAGCTGGACCTTGTGTCTCAATCCTCTCAAGATATTCGGTTGGATATTCTCCCAAGCTAGCCCGCACATCTCAATCTGAGTTTGGTTGGAATTAAATACCCAAGTAATGTGAGGGAGTAAGTAAGGGTCCACCAAAATTTGGATATGAATGAACCGAATTTGTGGTTAGTTGTACTTGGTGGTATAATGAATCGAATCCTTATGATGTGCCTCCTTCACTTATGCATACCCTTATTCTTCAACTGACAAGCCTACCCATGTGTTTTTCATCGAAGTTATAGGTCAACTCTAACTCATACCCAGTGATGACAAATCCAAAGTTAGAAGATTCTTATTGTTTTGAGATCTGCACATGAAAGGAAAATATTCTTATGGTGTTGAGAAAACTCCTATTAGGTTTTGAAGTTGACAAAACTTTCATTTACTTATTCTTATTCTTACTCGAGGAATATTAGACTTCGTATTATATCGTGGAATACTGTCAAAGTTTATTTTACATCAGAAGTCTTTCCCACTTTGACGAAGATATATATTGAACTCAAGTCAAGAACGGAGATATAATTATACTTAGGATTATTGATCGTTCAACAAGGATTTAGTACGTGCAAGATATATTTGGCTTTCTAGTGCATAATCTCACTTACCTTTTCTAAATATATTGATGAAGTCAATGACGGATTGATAAAATCAATTTTGAAGACAAGTTCCTTTTTGGGAAGCATCTACTTATGAGAACCTAGATTCTGATTGTATGGGCGACTAGGATCATCGGATTTTTACCTCAATCTTCAAACGGCTATAAGATTTCCTTAAGTGATTCTGTCCAACAGGTTGATTGGAAGAAATTCCTCTGGAAAGTGCCAACGGTTAGAAAGACATGGAGGAGTATTTAAGGAGGTCATTCGATCCATTTGAGAGAGAGTGTGAGAATTAAAATTCCAAAGTTTGTGAAAGGGGCTAGTGAATACACCTAGAGGGGGGGTGAATAGGTGTATATAAGAATTTTCGCAGGACTAAAAAAGATATTTTTGGTTTTAGTATATGTTGACCATAAGACATAATTCAACTTTTAAAAGAATGAACAACTAGTAAGCATAAATAAGAAGTTCAGGGATAAGAGAAAATAAACACAGTGTTTATAGTGGTTCGGCTTAATCCAAGCCTACGTCCACTCTCCCGCACTGACAGCCCACCGGCTGGATTTCACTATGAATCAAAAGAGTCGTTACAATGTCACGTCCTTGATTTCACAGTGTAGAGACTTTGCTACACTTCCTCAAGGTCTCACAAGTATCTAAACTCTCTTTTGAGTACAAATTTCTCGCTCAACAATTGACTCAACAAAGAATAAGGAGTTTCAGACTTTGGAATTTCTCTATCACGCACACACTAGAATAACTAGAGCTTCTTCCTTATATACTCCTACATGCCTTCATGTCCGTTGGCACCTTCCAAAGGAGTTCTTCCAATCTACCCGTTGGACAGAATCAATTAGGGAGATCTCAAGTTACTTAAGGAATATGATGATAGCCCACCAATCCTGCTCGCCCATACAATCAGGATCTAGGTTTCCATAAGTAGAACCTTCCAAGTATACCTTGCCAATCAACAAATCCAATTTACTCGTATCAAATTCAAAACGAATAAAAGATCTTGAGATGCTATCTCCAGCCGTGAGAAACTTCTTTAGCCGCTCGAATCAAATCCATAAATAAATACTCAATTCTGGATAAGTCTTCTTCGTCGGTCTAGTAATTGTCAATGAGGGCAGACTTTAAAACTTGAATCGGCGGTCTTCAGACTTTGATGGAAGAGTTTGCAAGTCTTTAGACTAGACTGATGGAAACGTTTTGTCAACTTCAAAACACATAAGGAAGTTTTCTCCAACAATCTCCCCCTTTTTGATGGTGACAAAACTTTCCTGCAGATTTGGAAATTTTTGACCTGCAAGACAATACTCAAGCAAACAAGGATATCTTATAAAAGATAAATGAGTTAGGATAAATATAGTATCGAATCTGCATCCATAGGAAATTGGTTAGTCCTATAAAAATAGTTATCTTTGCCATGAGTACCAACAATGTTTAAGATACGCAAACGATCAAAACCACAATCCAAAAATCACAACAATCCAAAAGTCACAACCACACAACCAGACAAAAGTTAATTAAAGTCTCAAAAACAAATCTGTCAAATCAAATCTGCACTTCTCCCCCTTTTTGTCAGCATTAAAAAAGAGGTAGAGACGAAAACGAGAAATAGGTTAAGATTGTTTTGGAACACGAATTAGCTGAAAATCTCCCATCGACTTGACAGTCTCCTCCAGCTTTCTTAGATCCTCCTTCGCTTTGCTAATTCCTCACCATTGGCATTTGCTTGAACTTGAAGATTAAGGGCCCGAACTTGATTGAGCAAAGATTCTGAAGAGGCTTGATAAGTATTCTGCATATTCTGAAATTCGTATCCCAAGGCATAAATTTGACCTCGCATCTCCATAAGAATATCAAGCAGTCTTCTAAAGTTTGCTGTGTTGTCAGTTTGAGTGCTGGCTTCAGCATGACCAGATAGTGGGGATGATGGCACATCAACATGAGCATCCAGATTCGGAGATGATGCCTCATGACCTTCTTTAGGGAAGTGAGAAGCATATACATCTTCTGGATTTGTAGGAGAACGACTGACATCATCACTAGTAAAAGCAAGTGAAGGAGTACCTCTTTTCTCAGCAGCTACCCCTGTTTTAGTGCCTTCAGGTGGAGAGAAGCACTCTTCATGTTCTGTTTCTTCTTCAGTGACAAGATGGCCTTGTTCTCCTTGTTGCTCTTTTTCGCATCTCCTTTTTCCTCCGTTTCCTTCCTTATCGATTCCCTTTCTTCACTCCCCTTCTCTGTTTCTTCTGGGTCTTCTCTATCCTCTGTCTCTGGAACAGAACGCTGCAACTTCCTTAAGGCAAGAGCGGAAATGGTAACATCATCATCATCATCATCATCATCTTCATCCTGCAAGATGATCGCTCTTCTTCTTTTAGATGGAGCTGTCACGGGCTCCTTGCCTTTTCGCTTTGCAGCCACAGAGTCTTGATGAGATTGGATAGGAGTCTTCTCCTTGAATTTTTCTAGAGCCTTGTTTAGCTCTTTTAGACGCATCTTTGAAACCATCTTCAGCCCTACCACCATTTGATCACATGTCCGAACACACAGAATTCTTGGAGGCTGAATGTTAAAGTGTCTGAATAGCTGAGTAACAAGTGTTGAATAGGGAAGTTGACCCTTGTCCTTCACCATTGATCTATACATGTGAAACATGATAGTATGCGGCAGAGAGAACTTTTTACCCATGTCTTTCAGCAAGGATATACCCATGTCCACTATGGAGCTGTTCGTCTTGCTCTCACTTTTCATGGTCGCAAAGGTTTACCAGTAGTAGCAAGAATAGCATTGTTAGATACTCGATTTTTGGAATACCAGCATGCTTGTATTGGTACTGTCCAAACTACTCTAAATGCTGGAACAGTCTTCGTGACTTTGTATCCAAACTTCAATATCGCTCTATCAGACCCCCAATTGCTTTCCTTTTTGAAAGTCCAGATCCAGCTCATTGGAGCTCCTCAAACTTCTGACTCTATTGCAGCAACACTACATTATCAAATGGTTTATCGTGTGTAGAATCATGCCCTTGATCTAAACTTCCACAATGGAAATGAAGATGCTTTATTCATCTCCATGCAAAATGATCAAGCGTCTTGCATACATGTTCCTAGACAGATCCCGAAAGAAAAACTATCCGAGCTCGTTCCAGAGATTTGGATTACCAACTATGAAAAGTTGCATCAGCACAACAAGCCCTTCCAGTCATCAAACTCTGAGTTTTTCAGGAAAAAGGATGGAAGTGTCTCCATCAAATTTGGCAAGGAAAAGGAAGAAAGTCCTTCTATCTTCCGTACTCTTTTCATGACCGAACCATGTGTTCCAAAATCCATTTTCGAGCCAGATCCAAAGAAGCTTGTTTGACATTTTAATAGCAATGGACATCCCGTCCATTCCTATAAGGACAGATTTGGTCATCATTTTAAGGATCCTTTTTGCCGTGCTCTTATTGCACAAACTCTCCCAATGAAGTAAACCCTGATGATATACCTCGACGGAAGCGCAAAAAGCCAAAAGATCCAATATACCAAAGGTACTTAAATGGAGACCCCTCCGTTGATACTCTTGGGGAATGTGATAAGTACCAGTTTATGGTTTCTTATGCACCAACACCCCAGCTAGAGTTCGTTATGCCACTACCACCATCACCTCCTCCGTCTCCCCCTCCAAAACCTCCTCAGAAAAACCAGCTCTTTCCCTGTTTTATAAGCTAATCCTAAAATGGGCCAAGAAACACTCCTACTCACTTGAAACTCCAAAAGTAGAAACACCACCCACTTCTTCCATCGCCATGTTCTAGGAAGCAGACTTTCCTCCTCTTGTTCGAGAAAATTCTAAACTCTCGTTTCCTACTCCAGAGGAATTCATAGATCCACAAGGCAGATATCGGCATACACCTAAAATACCTGCCCCCACTGATGTGGATGAACATGGAAGACAGAAAAGGACTCCTGCTGCTGAAGCTGTCCTAAATTGGCAATCGAAGACTCTTCTAGCACAAAACAATGCTTTCAAAGTAATTGATTCCAAGATTGGATATGTGCAACAAGATCTTCGAAAGCATGATGAGACCACCAAGAAGATGCTTTCTGAGTTCCAAAAAAGGCTTCATGCATTGGAATCGGGACAACATCTAGGGTATCACTATCTCGAAAGCCCTAAGCCAGAAATAGAAAAACTCAAGCGGCAGATCCAGATCTTTGAAGAAGGAAGGTTCAATTAATTCAATCCATATCCAATTCCAGTACGGACAGAGTATTCGCCTCCACCACCTCAGACGTCCATCTTTGCCAATATAGCACAAGATCCTTACAGAAAGGAAACAAGTGTGGCAGAAATGCGAAGCCGTCTTAAGGAATTGGATCGAGTAAAGAAAGAAAGAGGAAAAGAGAAAGCACTGCTAGAATCCAATGTTATTATACGGGAAAAGCCAGACCGGATGATGCTTTGTCTAATCCATTGGAATCCTTTTTGAAGGATTTGAGTAATCAGGAACAACCTCCTGATCCCGTTATCCAGCCAGACCGATCACGTCATCCCGATAACCGATTCTGTTTTCGGCAGAACAGACTTTCCCAAATATCTTTGATTCTGAATCAGATTCAGTATCCCTCTCATCATCCTCATCTTTCTCAATCCTTGTCATTGATTCCTCTCCTATTGCACCCATAACATCATCCATATTTATGGCTGATCCTCCAGATCAGGATATGGAATTAAACTATTCCGAACCTGAACTTGTTCAGACAAGAAATCCCGAACAAAATGTGTCTGAACAGTTTTTCACCATTGATGATATTCCTTATCACAAATGGCCAGAAAGACTTGAAGAATTTCATACTTGGTTGAATACATAGGCCATCACCAACCATGATATGAATGATGTCCTTTTCCAATTTGTCACAAGATTTACAGGTAGCCTTAAACTTTGGTGGAAATTAGTAGCCGAACAAGACCAAATACATTTTCTTTGCTCACCTGATTTTAGCCATGCCATAACCCTTTTATACCACTTCTTTGTTGGAAAACCCACCAATCTCATTGAGATAAAAAGGAGAGAATTCTTTGAAAGAAAGTGCTGCTCTCTCCATAAAAAATACCTCGATAAGCATTATCGAGAAATGCTTAAACTCTTTTACCAGATTGGAGCTGATCCAAATCTGAAGCATGTCTACCTGACATCCATTCCCAAAGAATTATCTCAAATGGTTGAGAGATCTTTTCTTGCAAAACAAAGGAGAATACAGGAGATTCCATTGGGAGAAATCCAATAAGAAATCCATTTGTGCCTCGAAGAATTGTGTTTAAAGCGCCAGATGGTCCAAACCTACATCACAGATGACAGAGAACTCGAGACAGCCTGTTCTTGTCAAAAGCTAAAGATCAAATGCTCCAAGCAAGATTGTGATGGTACTCGTGGAAAATTTTCTCGGAAAAAGAAGCACTTCAAGAAGTTCTGGATAAAGAAATCTAGACATGGCCCCAATAACTTCCGAAAAAAGAAGAAGTGGCGATATCTTTGCAAAAGGAAGGATCGCACATGCCACAAGAAATCAAATCGATGTTTCATCTGCAATCAGAAAGGACATTTTGCCAAAAATTGTCCCCAAGCAAGGAAAGGTCAGAATCGTCTAATACATCATATAGAGAATGAAACAGGTATTTCTCTTGACAATGATGATATTGAATCTTTATTCTCTGCTGATGAGAAACCATCCGAACAGACTCTTTGTGTTATCCCTTGTTATCAAACTCCCAATGAAACTGATTCGGATTCAGAGTCTGAAGATATTTTTCATATATCTCCCACTTCTCCAGAACAAAGTCATGATATATTTTCAAGCCAAACTCATTGTCCTCATTTTCCCGTGAAAATATTCACTTTAGAGTTTGCCAAGCCAATCACTGTCATTGCCCTCATAGATACTTTGGAGCAAGTTGCTCAATCTTGGACACTAAAGTTCTCCCTAAAGAGTGTTGGACTCCTTATGTCAGATATTTCAACTCCGCTTCAGAGATACTTTCTCCACAAATGTAAGAACTACCCCAGTAACCCTTCAGTTTTTCCCCTAGTGTTCCATAACCACAAAAATCTTCGGATCCAGTCTCCCCAACAAAGATTTGATCATTGGTTGGGACATCATGACTCAGATTTCACAGCTTCGCATCATTCCTGGAAAAGGTCTTAAGTATAAAAACCAATTCTCTGAATTTGTCAACATACAAAGACTTTTTTCCATTCAAATGAGTCTGTTAGATCCAATCATGCAGAAACTGTTGGAATCTTGTTCAGAATCTCATTCTGAATTTGCCCAAAAATGCTCTCATCCTCTATGGGAAAATCTAGAGTTCTTTGTTCACATCCCTTTCAAAAAGAATGAAGATATAAATCCAACAAAGGTGAGTCATATGGGAATGAAGCCAGAACACCTGGTTTTGGCTCAAAGGGAATGTTCAGAACTTCTGCAGCAAGGCCTCATTGAGATTTCCAATTCTCAATGGGCTTGTGAAGCCTTTTATGTCAATAAGCGTGCTGAACAGAACAGAGGAAAAATGAGACTGGTAATCAATTACCAGCCCCTTAACCTTTTCCTACAAGATGACAAATTCCCTTTACCATCCAGAGTTTCCCTTTTTACTGGATTAACCAAAGCCCACATCTATTCCAAATTCAACCTCAAAGCCGGATATTGGCAATTGGGCATCCATCCCGATGACAGATCCAAGACAAGATTTTGTATTCCAAACCAACACTTCCGGTGGAAAGTACTTCTTTTTGGCCTAAAGGTAGCACCATATCTTTTCCAAAAGGCCATGTGTCGAATTTTCCAACCAATCCTGTCTAGTGCAGCAGTATACATCGATGACATCCTGCTCTACAGTCCTGATGAGCAATCACACTGCCAGCTCCTTGAGCAGTTCGCAGAAATTGTTAGAAAGCATGGCATTATGCTTTCTCAGCGAAAGATGAACATTGCCCAAACAAAAATTGAATTTCTTGGTATGCACCTCAACAATGGTACATACTATCCAGGGCCACATATTGCTCAAGAACTATTAAAATTTCCTGAAGAAAATTTCACAAAGAAAGAAGTTCAGCAATTTCTTGGGATAATTAATTATCACAGGGATTTTGTCCCAAATATTGCAAAATTGCTGATTCCACTCCAGATCATGCTGAAAAGAATCCCCCACCTTGGGGGAAATCTCAAACTAAAGTAGTTGCTGAACTTAAGAAGATTATGCAAAATCTCCCACCATTGAAGATACCATCAATAGGTAAAAGAATTCTCCAAACGGATGCCGTGATGAATACTTGGGCAGCCATCCCGCTGAAGAATTTGATGGTAAGAGACACCTCTGTGCCTACAAAAATGGAAAGTTTTCTCGAGGTTGAAATGCATTATCACTCCACCTTCAAAGAAATCTTGGCGGTCAAAAATGGAATAAAAAAGTTTGAATTTCATTTCATTGGCCATCATTTCTTGGTAGAACTAGACATGGCAACTTTCCCTCAGATGACCAAGTTCAAGCAGAAGCATTCCAAATTCTCAACTGCTTCGATGGGTTGAATGGTTTTCAAAATACTCTTTTGAAACCAAACACATTCCCGGTAAGAAGAACGTGCTTGCTGACTTTTTGTCAAGACCTAAAGCACC